>VDFB02193867.1:77125726-77174283 GCA_007258455.2 Sequoia sempervirens | reverse complement strand
TAGGGTTGGAGAATTATAGTTGAGATCATCAGTAAAATACATATAACTAGTTCATGCATTGTAGTCTCTTATAAGAAGAATGTCTGGGCCAAGAATCGTGATAGCATCAAGTCACAAAAATGTGTGTTTAGTCAACTCACAATAACTAGCAATATAGGTGGGAGTAGGCTAAATTTGAATATGGATTTGAAAAATTTAGGGGTCAAGTTTACAATCGCAAGGTTAGCCCTATGTTGGAAATAATGATCTAGGACAAGGAAATAGTTAGAACCTAGTGGGTAATGGATGTATTTGAGTAGGCGTTAAACTAGGCATAATTCATTTATGTAACCTAGATAAATATATCAAAATGTATGTATGTAGGGATAAGACCTATAGATAAATATTTGAGATAGATAAAGGCTAGGGTAACAACACAACTTCACACAATATGCAACATTTGTCAAAATGTGTATGTATTAAAATATTCTCCCAAAGTGAGTAGAAAACTAAATGGGAAATGACATGAATATATAAATTTCAACATTATGTTTTGCCCCTACTTTGAGGTGCATGTGAATCCTAGAATGATCATACATCTAAAAGTAAGTAGCACTCACAAACATGCATGCAAACTAAATATTCAAACATAAAATGATATTACATGGGTCCATATAAAGTAATGAATCATGTGGAATATGATCGTGTAGTTTCATTATTTGGCATGCACTCTCCTGGAAATGATATCACATGGGTCCATATAAAGTAATGAACCATGTGGAATATGAGTGTAGCTTCATCATTTGGCATGCGCTCTCCATGAGAACCTGCAAAATAAAGAGAAAATATGCAATGTGTAGCTTTTGAATCACAAATGAAAATCAAGTACAAAATTAGAGCTTGCTTAACTATTAAGGAAATAGGAAAATAGAAAATAAGTAAACTTAGGGAATTCAACCTATTTAGAAAGTAATAGTATTGCATTTGGCTCAATGGCCATATGATGGCAAGGCTCATGGGGTGTTAGGGTATCATCTACTGATGATTTTTTTGGTCATGGTCACAAGTCTTTGTGTAGCACTTGTCACTAATTGAAAGCTCAACATAAGAATTTTATTGAAAATATATGTCTTTTAATGTGTTGCATTAATAGGAGGAAAGGAATTGAAGGAAAAGGGGTAATAGTACATAAAATATAAATATAATCTAAAGATAAGAATATAAGCATGTGAATCATATAAATTAATAATTGTATGTAAGTGCATTGTGTAGTAAACACATGTAACAATTAAAATGATAAATCCTACTAATAACATGTAGGTTAGATGAAAATTTAAGGAGAAGGTTTCGTAGAATGGGTTATGTGAAATGGTGGTGATGTGGCCTTCGATGGCTAGGAATACTTATGTAAGCATACAAGGCATTAGGAAAGAAATCTACCCCCAATGGGACAACATGAGCATATGATGGTAAAGTGATAGGTCCCAATAGTAACATAAATCTATGTAAGAATAGTGTGAAATGGTGGAAGGAATAATGACCTTGATAATAAGGATGACACTAAGAGTGATGTATGTATGAAGTCTTAAGGAGTGAAAGATGGAATGCCCCCAATATAGAGGTATATAAATTTCAATACAGTAAGTACTTGGAGGAAGGCAAGATGCCCCTAACGTGGGTATAAATGCTAAAGATATGGCCAAAGGAGTGTAAATGGTATGGGAAGACACAATTATCCCAATGTAAGGATATGACAAATAAGACACAAATGATATAAAGGGGGAAGACATGAGGCCCCTAGTATGGTATAATAATTCTAGAAGCATGATATGGAAATATGGGCTCAACGTGCAAATTTAAAAATTTGGTGTTAATGTAGGCTCTATGTGTAACTCTAAAAGTATGGTATGATAATATAGGATTAAAGAAAGTAACCAACAATCAATGGAAAAGCATAAGCATCATTGAATGGTAAATAAATGAAAAGTAATAAGACAATATAAATAAATGAAATGGGAAAGTAAAGAGGCATAAAATCAAGGTAAAAGGTGAAAGCAAGAATAGTGAGAAATCAACCCAAGTGGAGAATAGAAGGAAAATGAAAAAGGAAATAAGGCATACAAATGAAAAGAGGGGGTACAAACAAAGGAAAGGAATATGTATAAATCAAGGAAAAAGGAAACCAAAATTTACTTGAAGTGGGGGAGAATAATCATGGAAGATAACTATAGAAAGTGAAATGGGTGAGAAAATCACAACAAATGAGGTGGAAACAAAAAGACCAAATTATTAAGGAAAATAAAGGAAATCAAAAGGCACTATAGGCATGTATATTGGTTCACAAATAATTATGCATCATAAACATGATCATATTATCATCACATAATAAAGCATCAATATCATCATCATGAGGTAAAGCAACATCATGTGAGGGAGTTATGCACATCATATATCTCATCATTAGGTATATCATGGAATACATGGGAAATGTGGTCAAAGGTAGAACATCACCATTAGTCATGGAAAGGGTAAGATAAGATCAGTAGGCTTATCAAAATCACTATTACTAGTCATAAGAGGATTATAATTAATTTGAAGCTCACAAACAATTGAAGTGAATGTATTTAAAATGGAAGTAAAAGTAATGACCAACTCTCTGAAGGATGGAAAATAATATATCCAGTGAAATATGACCTTCATGTAGGATGCACCACCATCTGTGTGGTAGAAGGACATGATGTCATCAAGGATTAGATATAAAAAATTGTAAGAACACATCAAAATCACTGAGACATGCATCAATAAAAACCAAAAGAAAGTTTATGGGAAACCATGGTGAAGGATGTAACAATCAACAAACAATGGATAATGGGAAGGACAAACTAAGTCAAAGCCCTAGGTGAAAGGAAAACAAAGGAATTGAGAATATAAACTAATTTAGATGCAATTAGAAATATCATATATGGAATCAACAAGTATGAAATATTATATTGTCTCAATATTGCTTGGTGAGAGCGATCAAGATGTAGATTCTAAAAGGTAGTAATCCACTAAGAGCCAAACCATAGGTGGAGTTTTAAATGTGCATTGAGGAATCAAATATGAGAACTAAGGGAATACTAAGAGAAATCTAATCTAAAAAAGTTAACAAATCAAAAGATCTAACCCTAAATGCTAGGGTGGAAGTGTTAGGTTCACCAATTTATGTAGAGGAAAATAACAATGCCCTCTATATAAATACCTAAAGGGTAATAAACTGATTGTAGTTTAGACCCTCTAGATATTACAAGAGCTTAGTAATATAAATGGATTGATTAATAGACTAATGTGAGATAACTGTTCAAATATATATGTGCCAAAATTTAAATAGGAAGAACTAGGCTTTGTTTACGTTGGAAATGAAATCTACATGATAACATGCTATGAAAAAGGCCTAATAGTTGAGATATGGGATTAGATTATTGATCAAAGAGCTAAGACAACTTGAATTTGAGAATTTGATTGTGTGAAACTAACTTCTTAAGATATAAGGAAAAACAATCCCATTTTGTCACATACAAATAAAGATTACAATTTTCTTAAGATAAAAATCTAATATAAGACATGAGGAAAACATTACATCTTGATCACCCTCGCCAAGTAATATAAATACAACATAAAATTATATATAAACTACTCCATAATTTAAAATAAAATTCTTTCCATTTGCAAATGTTTAGATGATACTTCCTTGACCATATCAAAATTTATAAAAATATCACCATATAACTTTTGATTCATAATCCTAAAAAATCAACTAAATATTTTGCATGTGAGAACAAAATAAATAATTGCCACTAGATATTATCCATGTGATCCACATAATTTTTTTATCTTTTTCTCCTTGTCAACTTAAATTGTACAAATTGGTCCACACATAAATATCTTTTTTCCACATTTATATTTATGCAGTATATATGATGTCTCTTAATTAATGTCACTTTTCCACCCCTCCAACCTCTCTCTTCTTCGTTGAGTCATATTTTTATTATTTAGTATTAAGATTTTTATAGCTCAATTTGTTCATAGACTTAGAAATTTTTAATCAATATCTAAAACAAAAATTAAGATCTCTTATTCATTATATATTAAATTTAAATACTATTTTACTTTATTTTAGTAATATTTAAAAAAAGATTAAATTAAAATGTAATTTATAAATGATTTAAATTAAAAGTATACCTTTAAAAAATTTATCATTTAGGGTTATATATAATTGGTTATTTTATGCACCCTTCAGAAAAGTAATTATATGTTAATAGATTAGAAAATTAATTAATAGAAGGTTATAAGAATTATTATATTATTTTTTATGTTTTTTTTTATGCATAAGAGTTTTAATTTTATATTTATAATAATAAAAGCTTTAAAATTACATGCGCCTGCTATGCAGGAAAGAGGGCAAATAAAATCTTTGTAAACCAGCCCTCAAGAGTCACCACAAAACCATACCAGAGGACTAACAAACCACCAAAAAATGCAAAAACTAACGACCGCTAAACATTAAGTAAAATTCAAAAACCACCAGCCATTAAAATGGCGAAAGGATGCCATAACAAACTAAAACTAGATCGACCAAAAGAGAGCTACTATCCAAAAGAACTAAAAACCTTCCCAACTTACAAGAATTTGTTTAAAACTGCAAAACCTTTGAATTCCTCCTTCCAGTCTTCTTTGTCCACCGCCATCAACCTAAAAACCTTCTTCAAAAAGATAATGGCTATTGTCGCCATAGCCCTATGTCGCATCAATCTCGGACCCTGCAAATCCAAAAGGAATGGGTAGATTCTCGCCGTATCTTTTGAACTGACCCATTCCATGTCACAAGGATGTGGGTAACATCTACCTTTTAGCACCACTCTGAGCACGTCATCGACGCCTTCAACTAGGTCCTCTCGGAACAACTTCAACAACAATTGCTTAGCCTCCACCTTCGGCTCCAAATTATCCAACAGAGAAGCAAGGAAACGGGACGAGATATGCAAATTGTCTCTCCCATACTCCTTGGACTCCAAATGACCCGTGCCCAACACCATCTTCACTGCTGCTAACACCAACAGATCATACTTCATCAAAATCCACTTCAAACATTGGTCAGTGACTTCCCTAAAAGAAGCTTGTCTTGCCGACAAACACAAGGATATTGGTGTATCTGCACCAAAACAAGCTAAGCCCGCTACTGAAACCTCCACTATGAATTTCATATGCTTTTCCATCCTTGACTTCCTATTAGAGACACTTGATAGAAGGGAAGGTGAGAAACCATAGACTCCTCACATCAGAAAAAATGAATAAGGCAAAAAGGAGCCAAGTTTTCCATAAAAAGATTGGGATACAAAAACGCTACCACCCCAACAAACCATACCAATTCCCATTGCACGAGATGTCACTCCAAGGAAACTCAAGCGCAAATATCATGAAAAACCATCAACACAGAACATCGGCCAGCTAAAACACTGACAACCCCCATACAACTGCCTTAATGACGACAACAACGTGAGCCACCTTGTCTTTCTAGCAGCCACCTCAGACTTAAATGTTGCCAATTGATTGCCACTATGGCAAACATGCCACCCCCCTCTGCCTTCCTAGAGGGGACACCCACCCTACCACCCACATATTATTTTTTATGTTTTAAAAGAAAAAAAAAAATTATATAAAATTTTAAGGTAAAGTAATTATATAGATATAACTAGATAATTAGTTTAGAATTAAAGAGATGGAATATGTAGTAGTTGTGCGGACCCTTTTCCTAGTACCTGCAAAACAACATGAATAAACGAGTTAGACAAGGAATTACAAGCTAAAAGAAGGATTCCCCATGAAATCCATTTGTAAACTCAAAATAGGAAAGAAAATAAGTAAGAACATAATGAAATTGATAAACCAAAGATTAAATCCTAATTTAAATAGCAAACACTTGATCCCATGGGGGAATTGGTGCCAATTTGATGTGAAAATTGGCCCTTTCCCAATTCCTATGATGCAAGATTCAAATGTTGAAGAGATTGTTGATCCACTTTTGATGAAAAAATGAGAACTCCAAGCCAAATTTGCAAAAAAGCCTAGCTAAGAATTCGAATGATGGATGGAAATGGCTAAGTATTTGAGCATAGTAAGTTTACTCAAATTGTGGATGATGAAATGAGGAGAGAAGCTCTTCATTTATAGATTGATAAGTTGGAGAGATGTCCAAATTTGATCAATGTGGGACAAAGATTCAACCAATGATATGATGCCACTTGTCAAGCTATGAATGGATGATGGTTGAGCAAGTTTTGAGGATTGTGCCAATAAATGCATATTTTTGAATTTAAAATTTGTTGAAATGACTTGCAAGAGGGAAGGGAAAATGCAATAAATGCCACTTGGCTCAAGGCAAAGGACATGTAAGAGGTTTTAAATGCCTTGTTGGATGTACATGTTGACTTGGAATTTTTGAATTCAAATTGAGAGAATATTCCAAAAGATGCCTTGTGAGAAAAATATGGATTTAATAAATGAATTAAATCTATTTTCATGTGCAACTTGCATTATCTAGAGGATGTGACATGAGATTAGATTAAATTAATCAAGGGTTAATTAATTTAATAGGAGGTTGATGTGACTTATTTTGACTTAGATTTATGGATTTATTTAAATCAAATAAGAGAGGAATATGATAAGAGGCTAATTAAATAAAGATTTTGATTTATTTAATTAAAAGGGATGGTGTTAGATTAAATCAAATAAGGTTTTAATTTATTTAATTTAATGGATAGACTTTAGAGATTTAATCAAATAAATTGATTATTTAATTAAATAGGGATAATTAGATCAGATGGATTGATTTAATTAACAAGAGAAAGTGATTTAATTAGACAAAATGATTTATTTAATTAAAAGACGAATATTGATGAATTTAATTAGATAGGGGAATTTGATTAAACAGTTAGACTGAGAGATGATTTAGGAAGAAACGATGTTAGTAAGTCAGGATTAGATGCACGATGTCAATCCGTATATTTTTGATGTCTACATTTTGCCCCTCTTTGAAGTAATGCACTTGTTGAGTTGGTTCAAAGAATAATCTTGTTGAGATCAAAGTTCAAAATTCTTTGATTTTATGATGCCCGACTGTTGCCCCAGCAAGAAGAATTACGTTGGTGTACTGCCCCCTCGAGAGATCGAGCGAAAAGTTCAATTTGAGGGTGATCTCATGAAAAAGAGGTTCAAGATTAGTTCAATTCGAATGCTTAATGTAGACAGATTTGATGATGTAGACAATCATCAGCCATGGCTAGCCTCATGCCTTTTTTGATATATTACACACACTTGATCCTGATTTGTACCATGACAGTGACATTATTGATGATATATATGAGATGATTACGATGCTTGGATGATATGATGATGCATGGATGATATGGATGCACATGATATGATATGATGATGCTTTTATGATTATGTGTATGGGTGATAGATGTATGGTTTATGAGATACATAGAATAACCAATCTATATTATACAATGATGAAATGTGATGCATCCGAGATGATCAATGTTTCTTATATGATATGATATTCATTATGCAGATGGTTTGTGGATGTAGGATGGATGCATTAGCGATGATTTACGATTAACTGTCATGGTACCATGTTAGCGTGAAAAGCAAGAGATAGAAGAAAACAAGAGATTCCAACAAGAGATGAGGTGATGATGATGATGATGATGATTACTTGCTGAGGAGTTGGGATTTTCAAAGGGCCAATTACCTTATGTTTGATAACACACATAGGCATGATGCATCAAGGTATAAAGAACTAGGATGGCATTGTACCTAATGCGATGGACTTTGACTCAACAAACAAATAGGAGTATTCTTGTTCACACCTGACATACAAAAACCTTGCTAGGATGTATCTAACAAAGCAAGTATTCACCAAGGTTATATTACAAGAATGTCCAACAAGCACAATAGATAAAAAGATAATGATCATTGCCCCATTCCTATCTCTCTAAATCATTCTTTCGGATATCATCAAGAGGTCCTTGGAATGAGCGCAATAAGATAAATCAAAAGAAAAGATCAAGTACGCAAAACAAGCCAATGTTCTTCATACCCTCAGCCAAAGGGATTTTTTTTGATAGGATAAGAATCCAAGGTGATATCCAAAATGATGCCCATTGTCGGAACGATATATCCTAGGACATACATTGTATAGGATGATGATGGTTTGATAAGTTGATTGATAGGCTATTGATATAAAGTTGACTGACTTGTTTGAAAATGATCTTGAAAGAGTTTGATTTTGTTTTAACGGTTTGTTGCTTCGATTTAGATTTTACGATTGAAGTTTGCTTTTGTTGATTGTTGTGGTTGTTTTTGTTTGTTTTGCCAAAGGATGAAGGTGACGATCAGTTTATTATGGATGATTGATTATCGTGGGTGAAAGTGAAATGATATGGATGGATTTTTTCAAATATTTGGATGTTTTTGACGTTTTGAAATGTTTTGAGGCTGTTTTTGGTGTTTTTGAGATTTTTACAAATGTTTTGATTTTGAATTTTGCGATGTTTTGTGGTTTTCTGAGATTTTATTAATGTTTTTGGATTATTTTTTTTGATGTTTTGGATGTTTTTGGATTTTGATGTTTTTTTTGGATGTTTTTTGGATTTTTGTGTCTCGAGGGCTGATCAGAGATTAGCCTTGCCTACGTTTAAGCTCAGAGATGATGTAGTTCAGATATCATGTTTTTGATGTTTTTTGATTTTTTGACTGTTTTTGGATTTTTTGCATGATTTTGACGATTTGGATAAGGATGTGTTTGATACTATCAGTGCTCTATTTGGGATTTTGTTGAAGACCAAGCTAAGGTTGATGGATCAAATCGATGGATTGATGATGATGATAACATTGTTGAGGATACACAACAATGCAAGGATAGTGTTAAGCAACACAAGGATATTCTGAGATGATGATTTTTTTTTTATTGGATTTGATTGATCATGATTGATGAAGCTTGGTTTGGAACAAAAGTTGTTCGAATGATTTGATGTGAAGTTTGAAGGGTGTGTTAGATGCGACTGATATGGATCGATGTTCGATGAAAGATGAAGACTGATAAGGAATGTCTTTTTGTCAAAATATTCCATGGGCTAGTGATTCAAATTTTTGCTCACGAGTGCTTTGACCAGTTTGATTTCACGTTTTTCAATGTTTGGATCGCCACATAAGTTGGAGGATATAGATCAAGATTTATTCCTGAAGCAAGATGTAAATATCTGCCCCCAATGTCTAGCAATGTATGGAATGTCATGTGTGGATGCTCAAATAAGTGTATGGATGGATGGATATGGATTATCTTGTGGTAAGATAAGGTGTTTCGATAAAGGATACTCATTTGGATAATGCTTCATGGCTCAGATACTGCTACATAAGATAAGCTCAATGAAAATGATCCATGTCAAGATGTTTACCATAAGCAAGCATAAAGTGTGCACCAAAATTTCATCAAGATCAAGATAACTGAGATGATGGACGTAGTGGATAAAAATGGATTGGATAAATGGTTCATGGATGAAATGGATTTATTATGGATAAGACTGATGGAATGATGGATTTTATTATGGATGGGATGAGACGCTTTCACCTGAACTGGCACACGTAGATGCTCAATTCTACACGACACATGTTTGCTAGGTTTTCATCATGGTCTTGCCCAAAGCGCCACCGTAGTGGTTTTCACTAGAGGATGATTTTTTTATCTTTACTATTTTCAATCCTTTTTTTTTTTTGGATTTTCATATTTTTTGATGATTTTTTTGTATTTTCCGAAAGATTTAAAGCTCATGCTGAATCACAAGGTGTTGCTAATGTAGATGCCCCTGTCATAATGTGCCATCGATATCCTACTTGAAGAAGTTGCTTTGCCAAGATACGTGCACTTGAATACAACTTTTGAGATTCCTGATTTGCTTTATTGATGACGAGGTTAACTCTATCTTTGTGTGTACACCACGATAGGGTACCTTTAGGATCCTTATGATGAAGGGTCGTTGCCAATACATGGTCAATGTGAGAATTGGATATCATGCGCGGAGGCGTGGATGGAGTGTGTTTAGGGATAAGAGATGGATTGGTTGATAGCTTGGAATCTTTGACTCTCCAAACTTGGGAAGATGAGCAATGATGGGTGGATACGGAAGTGTGCATGGAATTAGGACCAACTGCTTGATACACTTTGTACGTCACTTGAAAATCCCACTTTTTCTTTTGTGGACATCTTTGATGAATACTTTTCCCATTTTTATTTTTCCCCACAGTTTCTTTGACTAATGGAGTTTGATAGGAATGATCTTTCTTTGTATTTTTTGGTATCCATATGTATTTGGTTTGTCCATTATGCTTCTCAGCTTTTGTTGCTTTGATAACGTTCTTCGTATGTTGGTCCCAATTCGTGGATGGGGTGATGGGTGGATGAAGATTCATGATGTGGTTGGTTGTAGTATTGGGACTAGTTTCATCATAAGGATTCTTCGTGCTCCCTATGTTGACGCTTGCATTAGACAAAGTTTCCCCTAGTATGGTGTTAGTAGTACCTTCATGCTTTGATTCTGCTTGTTCTGAGATGTCTTGTTTAGTAAACATGCTCTAACAAATGACCACTGCATATGACATTGTTTTAATTTTCTGCTTTGCTAACTCTGGATTATATTGTTCTTTCTAACTTGCTTCCTTGAGTGGATAATGCTAGATATCCACATACCTAATGTCCTCAGTCTGAATTTGGGATATATCGGATACTGATGTTGATAACTCAGTTTGACTGTAGGAATTAATAATCTACTTTTTTGTGTAACAGAATCCTGTTTAAGATGAAGATCATCTACGTTTCCATCCAAAGAAAGCATCTCATGGGTAGATGGAGGAGTATGTGCTATGTGGATATGATCATCTTGCATAGATAGGAGAGTGTCCATTAGATCATTGTAACATCTTGTAGATACAAATTCTTGATCTTGAATGATATCAGAGTTGCTTTCGACATGCTTTGGATAAGGTTCTTGACATGGATCAGTTTCAAAGGATGGATTGCCTATAAGGGGGTCTTGGATGTCGTTATTAGGCATGGGAATTGGCTCAATATCCTCCAGTGTCGAGTTTAGGGTTCCTTCAGTATTTGTACTCATGAGGTCGAAGGATGTCAACATGTCTTGGAAAAGACCATTGCTAGACCTTGGTGAAATATTTTGATCATGCTTTGGAATAAATTCTTGAGATATGTCCTCTAACTCATAAGGTGATGTAGAGACATTTTCAACATGATCATAGGTGAACAGATCATGCATTATGTCAATAGGATCAAATAATCCTAACACTCCTTGAATTAGATCACTAACAAGTGGCTCTTGATGTATGGTGAGTTGATCATAGGATGGGGTGGAAACATCTTCAAGGTGCTCATCGATGGAGAGATCTTGATCATTGTTTTCAACAATTGTGGTGGAGGGATTTCCAATGTTTTCAACCAAAGGGTCAAATGATGTTGACATTTCTTGAATTGGATCATTGTCGAGTATTGTTGGTGGATTTTGATCATGATTGAAAAGAGACTTTTGACATATGTTGATTTGATCATTAGATGAAGTAGACATAGCTTCAAGGTGCTCAGTGATGGATTGATCTTGAATCTTGTTCTCAATAGTTGTCATTTTTTGTGTTTGTGCTTGTGTTTGTTGGGTAGCTTGAGAGGCTTGTTGCACTTGTTGAGCTTTTTTGCTTGTTGCATGGCTTGGGTAGTTTGAAGTGTTTGTTGGTAGGCTTGATGTGCTTTTAGTGTGATGTTACAATATTGACTTATTGCACTTGGTTTTGGTGGTAGTGGGGGTGTATTCAGAATTGTGTTGGATGTAGTCCCAAGTTATTGAGATACGCTTGGAGTGATCATGGTAGTGAGGGGTTGAGATATGATGGGTGTGATAGTGGTGGTTGGAATGATCGAAGTGATAGGGATGGTTGGAGTGATCGAGGTGATATGAATGGTCGGAATGATTGAGGTGATAGATCCTTGGGAGACCATTTTTTGATTTGTCGGGATTGATGTTGTCATTTTATTAGATACCATCTGTTGGTGTGATGTCGATGGTATATTCAAAGGATTTGATGTGATGGCTTGATTGGTGTTAGGTGGATTGATTTGGATGGAGTGATTGGTACTAGGTAAAGGGGGAAGCCCTAAACCAAGGAATGATGTTGATATGGGTAATGGTGGTGGAGATGTCTCTTGGCGCAATGACTCAACTATTTTGGTAAGTGTAGCAATTTGATCTCGCCAAATTTGTTCTTGATTTCGATCTTGACTTCCTTGATATAGTTGATTTGGTTTTTGTTCAATTAGATTTGGGATGCATACTTGTGGTTTTTGCATGGGATCATGGAAAAATTTATTTGGGACAATGTTTTGATTTGGGATGGTGTTCAGATTTGGCATGATAGGTTGAAATTGAACATTGTTGGTTTTGGGAATATTCGTATGATTTGCAAACGTATCCATCCCAAAGTTTTATGGATTCATGTTTGGTAATCTTGTACTTGGTACATTCACTTTTGGCATGACATTGTTTGTTTGAAGACTTATGCATTGATTGTTTGGTGGATAGACTTGTAGTTTTGGATTTAGATCTACCATTGGGAAAGATGTTCCAATCTTTTGACTAGGCATACTCACATTTGTTGTACCATTGAGATTTGTGGGAGATAATGATCCCATGTATAAATGTGAGTCTTGGAAATCCATTGGATTTGTAAGGTTTTGATAGTTTGGTTGTTTTGGACCACTCATGATGTATGGATCAAGTTTATATTCCATGATTTTCTTGTGTTTTAACCTTGTTGTAAAAGTGACCTCTAAGGTTTTTAGGACCAATGATGAGATGGAGGATGAAAATGGGTGAATGATATGAGTGTTGAACGTTTAGGGACCTAGGATCAATGCTAGACTTATGGATTGATTTTGACTGTTTGATTTGGATAATGAACTTGTAAACCCTAAGATGTTAGATGTGATCTTAGGATGAATTTGTTCAAGGGATTGCTAATTCAATTAAATGTATGAGAAAAGATGCATTCCCACACACCTAACTAAACAAGGTGATTTTGATTTTGATGATTTACCCAAGTCTAGAATGATGTTTCCAAAGTTCTAAAGTTGCTTGTGGGATGGGATGATAAATGTTTGAAATGGATGAAGTGTTTTATTTTGATCCTAAATGAACCTAAGAAGGACTTGTTTACAAGGCCAAGATTTTGAAGAACACATGCTTTTCCCTTCAAACCAAAAGATCAATGTTTTCTCAAAAGACCATAAGACAAAAGATACACAAGCACATGTGTTGGGTTCAATTGATTTCATCTTGATTAGTGAATTTCTTTTACCACAAACACTTTCTTGATTAGATTTTCAAACTAAATGTCCAATGTCCTAACTTCTTCAAACCCCACAAGATATGTCATTGTGAAATTTGATGAACTTAAGGGAAGGGTTTTCCTATTGGTTTACTTAAGTAGACAAATCGAGATGTAATCCAATGTTTAGAAACCTCTAAGGATGTGAATCCCAAGGGAAAGCAATAACATATGGATCGATTCAATTGCATTTGTCTCCAAAAGGGTTTGAAATTTGGATGATGATGTTAAGTGTTTTTTTTCAATGTGTTTTCGATTAAGCAATGCATTTTGTAACCCAAGAATAAGTACAATCCTATGGATGTGTAAGACAATATTTGTTGGATTCCCACTTGGACAAGTCCAGGTACGCTTATCTCTAGCGAATGGTTAGATGCTTGACCCCACTGGCTCCCCTCCACGACACTCACTTATACGGGGCAACCAAGCATCAACACCCATGAAAATCCCATGGCATGCTTTCCATCTCTACTAGAAGAACGTAAAAGTGTGGGGTGGCTTCAGAACGACCGTTCTTGCACCAACAAATAGATTAAAGATTTTGGAAAATTCTAGCACATGGGTTTTTGTAAGGACTTTCCGTTCGTAGGAGTTGACCCAACGTGGCAAGATTCCCCTTTCGGATCCATCTTATCAGAGTCAACCGCGTGATATTGGCATTTCTTCCAATATCCACATTTATATCCCGGCTGGAAATAGGCTTTAGAGTGTTACCGGTTGAGTCGTTCCCTTGGGTGAGTACTTTTTCCCCAAGGCAGGCCCTCTAGGATAAACAAAAGCGAATGAAGAACAATATTCATAACTCGATCAATCATTATTTGGCAACAAGAAGAGAGAATATACGCAATGAAGTCCCTACTCACACTCGCACAATAGTTTGTTCAATTTTAAGCCCAAATTGAAGTGTGGAGGTGATTGCTTTGTCTTAAGCCAAAGTCATGGAAAAGACCTTTTGATTCTCAAGATCGTAATAAAGCATGAGAGAAGCGCATACATCCTTTTCCAATGCCTTTAGTATAAGTAAGCCCTCACGAAAAACACAACTACACTTGTTATTTTTAGATCCTCAAAGCAATATGTGAGTTAATTTTTAGAGCACCAAAAAGACAAGTGATAAACATTTGTTCAATTTGTTAATCCCATAAATAAAATCTAGTAAGTTGTTGATCCTATTGTTCGTTTTAACCTTTGCAAAAAATGGAATTGAAAGGTAATTTTTAAGCCCAAATGAAAACTAGTATTCTAAGAACGAAGAAGATGACAAATTCTTGAAGAAGTGTTAAACAAACACTTAAGCGTTAAAAAACACTTTGATAGGAAAAAATATCATCACCATGTTCCTCCTTTCTTAGTTTTTGATTTCCAACCTACAAAGAAGAAAAACAATCAAATTTTGGAAAAAACACAGAAGTTAAAAACCAGAAAACAGGAGATAAATAAATCATAAATCAAAAACAAGTGCTAAAAATTAATTTCTCCCTTTTTATTGTCTTCCAGCGTCGCAACTCGTGAAGGTGTCGCTATTTTTTCCTCTCAGCGGTGCTCTTACAGCGCCGCTTACCACTCAGCGGCGCTCTATGTCGGGACAGAGAGCACGATTGCATTGTTGTTTTCGCCCAACATCGCAGTTTCTGCTAGCGTCAGAGTTTAGGATTTTTTTGAAACTTCTGCAGATCGACGAGTCCAGCGGCAGAGTTTGAAATTTGAATTTTTTGGTAGGATGAGTCCAGTGGCGCTAAAACAACGACGTTGATGAGCCTGTGGTGCTAAAAAAATGACGCTAACGAGCTCGCGTTGGAATTTCCTGTGTGTCAAGAAAATGCAAAAATTTCAAAGAAAAGTTAAAAATAATGATGTCAAGCCCTCCTTCTAGCGCCAAATGTGCGAACCCTTTTCCTAGTACCTGCAAAACAACATGAATAAATGAGTTAGACAAGGAATTACAAGCTAAAAGAAGGATTCCCCATGAAATCCATTTGTAAACTCAAAATAGGAAATAAAATAAGCAAAAACATAATGAAATTGATAAACCAAAGATTAAATCCTAATTTAAATAGCAAACACTTGATCCCATGGGGGAATTGGTGCCAATTTGATGTGAAAATTGGCCCTTTCCCAATTCCTATGATGCAAGATTCAAATGTTGAAGAGATTGTTGATCCACTTTTGATGAAAAGATGAGAACTCCAAGCCAAATCTTCAAAAAAGCCTAGCTAAGAATTCGAATGATGGATGGAAATGGCTAAGTATTTGAGCATAGTAAGTTTACTCAAATTGTGGATGATGAAATGAGGAGAGAAGCTCTTCATTTATAGATTGATAAGTTGGAGAGATGTCCAAATTTGATCAATGTGGGACAAAGATTCAACCAATGATATGATGCCACTTGTCAAGCTATGAATGGATGATGGTTGAGCAAGTTTTGAGGATTGTGCCAATAAATGCATATTTTTGAATTTAAAATTTGTTGAAATGACTTGCAAGAGGGAAGGGAAAATGCAATAAATGCCACTTGGCTCAAGGCAAAGGACATGTAAGAGGTTTTAAATGCCTTGTTGGATGTACATGTTGACTTGGAATTTTTGAATTCAAATTGAGAGAATATTCCAAAAGATGCCTTGTGAGAAAAATAGGGATTTAATAAATGAATTAAATCTATTTTCATGTGCAACTTGCATTATCTAGAGGATGTGACATGAGATTAGATTAAATTAATCAAGGGTTAATTAATTTAACATGAGGTTAGCTGATGTGACTTATTTGACTTAGATTTATGGATTTATTTAAATCAAATAAGAGAGGAATATGATAAGAGGCTAATTAAATAAAGATTTTGATTTATTTAATTAAAAGGGATGGTGTTAGATTAAATCAAATAAGGTTTTAATTTATTTAATTTAATGGATAGATTTTAGAGATTTAATCAAATAAATTGATTATTTAATTAAATAGGGATAATTAGATCAGATGGATTGATTTAATTAACAAGAGAAAGTGATTTAATTAGACAAAATGATTTATTTAATTAAAAGATGAATATTGATGAATTTAATCAGATAGGGGAAGTTGATTAAACAGTTAGACTGAGAGATGATTTAGGAAGAAACGATGTTAGTAAGTCAGGATCAGATGCACGATGTCAATCAGTATATTTTTGATGTCTACAGTAGTCTAATATGAATTATTTGTCAACAAACAAAGTTTTAAAGCTGAGTCCAGTAGAAAAGAAGCTACAGGTTGTGGCCCACCTATACATGTTCAAAGATTCTAGAAAGCAACATCTTCTAGTCTAGGGCACTCTCGTCCCTGACCAGGTAGTTACAACCCTAATTTATTTGCCAGGTTCCTCTATCTTTGTAATATGTTATTTTTCCATCAGTTTTGAATTTTTCTTTATTCACATTAATTTTTTGTAGATTCATAGTTAACCTAGTTCAATTCCACATCACACACATCACATCCAATATCAAATCAATCCACTTCCAAAAAAGGGTTCTAAAGCCCTAATCAACCATCATGACTCTCCCATTGAGGATAGTAGCCAAGTGGTATTTAATGATTATTTTTGTGTTCCCTAATGTCTACTAGGATAAAGTGTGATTTAGAACCTAGATCCTTTTTTCCCACACAAACATGATCACTTCATCAAATATGAAAGCAATATGTGTAACTTTGGATCTAACCTAGGCTCACATATATATAAATTATCATATATATCTAATCCCATCTAACTCTAATATTTGTTTTTTGTTTGACCTAATCAACGTGACTTGTGTTATTTAATTTGGAATGTTTAAGAACACATTTGAGGAGGTTTTTAGATAGGGTGTGTTCTCCCTTGGCCAAATCTATAGAATACTGATTTAACAACTTTGTAAAAAATATTGAAGATGATAAGTTGTCATGCAAAGAATGCTTTAGATGTTGATGCAACTAAGAATGTAATTGTAAATACTTTATGAATACTTAAATGGATGTATCTTGAATTCTCTTATAGTATTATCAAAATGAATTAGAATCGATCCTTAAATACAAGTCTAAATTGAAAAAATTAAATGTTCCACACTTTGAGTAGATAGATAACAATTAGTAAATGAACTTAGTTTGGATCAAAATTTGAATTTGAATTTTTCTTTCCAATACTTTCCCTTTTTACTTTAGCATGCATATTCATGTAGGTTCATAAGTCTACTAAAATGAGGGGAAATTTTAAGGTAAAAAATTAAATACCTTTGCAATTTCACAATATGGTGTGTGTCCACTTTGGTTTCCATTCCATTGTTGTTTATGTAGGCTCATTTCAACCCTTGCATTAGAATTTTTCCTTCTCAAGGTGGTCAAGCCTCCTTTCTTGTGGTCACTTATTCATGTCGCCTTTGTATTACCCTTATTTTTTTCTAGTTTCACTTCATTTTTAGCATAAATTGTTTGGACATTAGTGCATCATATAAACATTTGTGTTTCGTGCTAGTGTCCCACAATATTTTTTCATTTAATGGTAATTTCTAAATACTTTTCCTCTTGTCACCTTCCCAAGCTATTGGAAATAACTTGGGATAAATCTAAACGACTCATTCTTGCAATCTTCTCTAGCCTCCTCTTCTCATTTTTGAGTAGAAAATTTCATTTTTAGACTCTCTCTTGGCTCTCTCTTGTACTATCAAACTATCTCAATTCTCTCTTTCATTCTATAGCTCTCTATAATGCTCTTTCAGTGGTCTCTATTAGCTCTCTCCTTCTTAGCTTCATCAAGCCTTCTTAGGAAACATTGTTGTTATTTCTCATTTTTAATTGCAAGTATTTTCTTTTTATTGTGCTCCTGAGCACCTTGGAATTATCACATCCTATCAATTTCTCATTTTAGTCACTATTATTATTCTAGATACACTTAGATTAAGAACACATTCTCTTTCTATCTATTTCTTTGTCTTGGCTATGTGGAGGTAGAAATACCAAAGCAGAGATTTGACTAAGGAAAATCTCAAAACAATCCAATTTTTTTTTGTTTTTCTTCACATGTGTCCAGGTACTTTAATCACACTTAATTGCATGAAGGTTTGCATGTTCTTTATTATTTGTAAATTCATTTATGTTTTGATTGGAGGTAAAAAATGGGTTTTGAAGGGGCCTGAAACCCTTTACAAATAGAGCAGCTGATAGAAAAAGAAAACAACATTACGCAAAAATCAACCCAATGACAACAAACCAACAACCAAAAAGAAGGCAGACAACGAGCACCACTACATATTGTTCAGAATCTCAACAGCCTCCATTTCACTATTAGCCATCTTCTGCACATTATCCAAAGTATCAGACAACTCTAAACCAGAGGCCCCACCCCGAGCTTTCATTTTGTTTCTATTTCTAGCCCCCATCCCACTAGTTTTTACCTCACCACTCAAAACACTACTTTTAACACCACCCTTTTCACCAGTGCATTCCACATCCTACAACTTACCCATAGCAGTAGTATCATCAGCTGACACAGTATCCTTTCTCTTTTTCGTAGTAATCACAGGGGAGATCACCTTGACCGAGTCATAAATATCCAAAACCTTAGGGACATCTCCACTCTTCATCACAACATTCTACATTTTATCAATTTTATCCTCAAGGGATAATATTCTCCCTTCCAAGTTATATTTTAAATTTATGGTTTCCTCTGCCACAGTATTAGCCACAATATTAAGAGAGTCCATTAGATCATCAATTTGGCTTTGGACAGAAGGATCCTCAGCCTTACTAGCAATACCTCTAATTCTAACATTAGTCCTATTAATCTCATGGAAGAACCACTTAAAAGTTTAAACAACATATTAGCACTATCACGAGCCAAACCCAACACATCAACAACCTCTCTATCAAAGTTCTCAATCCCTTTCCCCATAGTAACATCCTTAATAGAAGGACTATCAAGAACCTTATCAACAAAAATCTCCTTACCTTTGCCAATGGAGATAGGAGTCTTCATCTTACGAATGGAGCGGGCGATTTCCTCCGCAACAACCTTCCTTTTCACCAGCCTATCCACATCCACTTTGCTAGTTCCCACAGTATGTCCTCCACCCACAACCCTTTCCTTCTCCTGCTTATGCATCCCAATATCAGCACCCAGAGAAGCCTCACCAAAAATACCTCCAGCCAGGGAAAGAGGTAAACCCTTCTCCAAGAGTTGTCCAACAATTCTCAACACCCTTCTCTTTTGGCTCCCATCCTCAATCTCCTACAGTTGTCTAGTCATTGGGGGAGGAGAGGAAGCTTCCCCATAAAGTTATTTTTTGTCCTTAACCCCCTTAGAATGAGCATTCACTGCCACCTCATACTGCAAGATGTATAGCCCTCTTTTTCATCTGGCTTCCTTTTTCCAGTCTTACCTGGAACAAGGGAATTGGGGCCCTCCTTAAAAGAGGCATACGAATCTGGGACATAATCAACATCATCATCCCTCTCAGAATCAGACTCTTTATTCAAAATAAGCCTCCTCTTCTTAGATTTTTTACAAACCCTTTCCTCTTCCGACATCGTCTCATAACCCTCCCAGGGTTTAACAATATCTTCCTTCGGGGACACAAGAGGTTTTTGCACCTCATGAACTTTGACATGTTCATAGATAAGGAGAATTAACCCCACATGCAAGATAGGGTTTCTAGGGTTTTTCATATGATCCTTAATCCCTGAGTCAAGCAACATCAATAGGTAGTAAGGAAGGGAAATTCATTTCTTATGCCTGAAATGGTTAAGCAAAAGGAAATGGTAAGTGTTAGTTGTCATATACCTGCCTCCCAAGGTGACATACCTCATAATCTCTTCAACAAAATCATGCCACAACACTTTTAAGGAGCTCCTCTAACACCCACCACTCTTCGTTGTCTTCAAATCAGCAGCCTCATTCCCTTTAAAGAAAATAGACATCACAACCTATGATTCTTTTTTGTCTCTAAACACCTTCATACCATGCATAGCCAAGCCCGTAATTTGAGCTATGAATTCCTCAGCAACCACGACTTCCCTTCTGCCCAAATTCAGGGTTCTCTCATTCCACCCTTGAGCAACCAAATCAGTGACCTGGGGGTTGTTAACATGCAGTTTCTCCATATACAGAGTTAAGCTACCCTTCTCTAAAATCTCCCACACCTCCTTTTGCTTAGTAGAAACGCAGGACGTAGACTCGGCATGGTTTCTATCCCCACCCATCGCAAATGAATTAACAAACAGAGGCCAAGCACAATGTAGAAACCTTAGGAGAATAAGACAGATACCACCCAGAGTAGAGTTATAAAACATAAGACTCTGGAAGCTAAGATGAAAATCACCCAAAATTTGTGCGAAGCCAGCAAAAGGACAAAAATGAAATGATGAACTTAAACTCTGGTCCATGTGAAAGTCGACCCCCAAACTTAAAACTTGAGCATTCCCAATAATAATATTAGGCCACGTGATCAAGGACATGCACAACTCAATACACAATATGATCAAAAGCAACTTTAGATTAGCATTCATTGTTAATAATAATCGTTGCCTCAAAAGGAATAGGATCATTTAAATCCCACTCCTTTCTTTCTCTAACACCAATGTTAGTGAAGAAATCAACTAACATATTTCCCTCTCTCAATATGTGGGAGATATAACAAGTATCAAAGGAATTGATAATTTCAATAGAATTCCTAACCAAGGCCTCAATAGTCCAAGATGGAGGTGAAGCATTCTTCAAATTATTTATAATGTTCAGAGAGTCACCCTCCAACCAGACCTTCCTATACCCTTTTCTTTGACCCATTTTGAGTCCATGATAGGCTGCAGTCACCTTCGCGTAGTGGTTTGTCTGGATTCCCAAAGGGAGCACCATAGTTGAGACAAGCCTACCATTAGAATTTCTAATCACTCCCCCACATCCTGTAGGTCCCAGATTTCCTTTCGCCACGCCATCAAAACTTATCTTAACCCAACCATCTGGTGGCACCTTCCGAGCAACATCTTCTCTTGAAGATTTCCCTTTAGAGACTGGAAGAGAAATATCACAAGGCAACTTCCACTTTTGAGCAATAGAGATATCATGGGAACAAAGGATAATCTTTTGTCCAGTATAAAAGGAGGCCCCAGAAAGAAAGTTTTCCTTAATACCCACACAAATCTTATGAGCCATAGATAAAGTCGGAAGAGTAGAATTTCTAAAAAATTTGTTGTTGCACTCCAGCCAAACCCCCCAAATCAAATGAGGCAAAGTGAGAGACCACAAAATCTGCAGAGCTGGATTAGATGAGGGGCCAACCCATTGATACCATAAATCTTTGATACAACCAGGAAACACTCAGCTAAGATTCCACAGCAAGAGCACATGATTCCAGATCACACCAACATATCTACACCCAATCAACAAATGACAAGTATTTTCCACTTCCTCTTCACAAAGAAAGCATCTAATGGGCATAACAAAACCTCTTTTAATTAGATTATTAGTAGTTAAAATTTTGTTTTGGCAGAATAGCCAAAAGAAAATGTTGACCTTAGGAATCAATCTAGAGGCCCAAAAAGGAGGCGGGCCTATAAAAGAATCATTAAAATGAAAATTCGAAGCAATAGAGAAGTTACTCGCAGAGGAAGGCTTCCACACAAACCTATCAGTAGAAGGGATAGAAGGAATATGAACCAGAGAAATAGCCTTATAAATAATTTCCAGACCAAGGTCCACCTCATGTAACTTCCTCCAACAACCTCCGTCAATATAATCAGCAACAAATCTGCCAAACTATCGCACACAGAGGTCCATAAAGGGTTGAGCCCATGGCTCATCCTTTAGAGGCCCATTGCCATACCAATTATCATCCCAAAATAGAATACTCCTCTCATTACCCATCTGCCAAAAGAGACCCTTAGCCATGATCCTTCAAGCCTTCAACATACAATTCCACAACACATAACCATATGGAGGATTAAACTCATGAGATAAAAAACCTCCAATCCCATAAGCACCATGTAAGTATTTGCTCCAAGCAATTTTCGCCCACTCACTTTTGGCTAGCAAGAGATTCCACAACTGTTTACCCAAGAGGGCCATGTTAAAAGTTATGATTTTGTGAATGCCTAGCCCACCAGCCTTTTTAGGCCGGTAGACATCATCCCAAGCAACTAAATGAGTTCTTTTTTTATCTTCAACACTAGTCCAAAGGAAGTTTTTTTGAACTCCTTCCAGGATATCCACAAATTTCCTCGGCATGTGAAAGAGACTAAGGGCATAGATCGAAATATTCTGAAAGGTGGATTTAATCAACTGAACTTTGTCAACTTGGCTCAACAAATCCCCCTTCCACCTAGCCAACTTGGAATTAAATTTGTCAATCAAACCCCTCCATAAGGAATCCAGAGCCTTAGAGCATAAGGGGAGCCCCAGGTAAGAAGCAGGAAGTTCGCCAATTTGACACTGCAGAATTCTAGCTATCCTATTTTGTCTTTGAATCAGAGTGTTAAAAAAGGAAATCACACTCTTCTATAGGCTAACCTTCTGCCTAGAAGCAGCCTCATACATTTGCAAAATCTATTTGATAGCCTTAGCTTCCTTAATAGATGTCTGCCCAAGCAACAAAGAATCATCCACAAATTGTTGATGAGAACAAACAAGGTTAGCAGAAGAAGGGGTTAACCCAGCCATAAGACCAAAATTAACAAATCTTTGGATAAGACGACCCAAAGACTCAACCATAATAATAAACAAGAAGGAAGAAATAGGATCCCCTTGTCGCAAACCCCTAGAGCAATCAAAGAGAGAAGAAGGAGGCCCATTAATGAGCAAAGAGAACCGAGGAGTCAAAATAATTTGATGAACAAGAGCCACCATTTTCTCCCCAAAGCCAAAGGAGAGAAGAATCTTAGACAAAAAAACCCAATCCACTCTATGGTAAGCTTTAAGTAAATCAAGCTTGAGGATAAACCCAACCTGTTTATTGATAGTAAGAGAGTGAATATTCTCATGAATAGTGAGTAAATTCATTTATGTTATTCATTTAAATATTTTAAATATTTTTATTTAGTTTATTTCTTCAATATTTTTATTGTATAGTATTTGTTGGTACATTGTTGTTTTTGGTTTTGCAAACTAAGTGAACAAGGGTGGATTTTTATAATTTTTGAATATTTTTTTTGCTTATTGTTCATACATACACCAACACAACATGTGGATGTCTACACAATGTGCTAGCATCTTAGGCAAAGAATTCCAAATTTCAACCCCAGATTCCTTATTAGCTACATTTCTCATTTATGTTGTCAAAAATTGTAAGTATTTTTCTATTATTAGATTTCTTCATTGGTTTACTTTCTTTAAGCATCTTAGTAAGTTAATTTTATCTTTCTATTTAGAATTAAATTTGTAGAAAAGGATAATCAATACAATTTTTAATAGGCTTAAAGTTATTGATTCATTCTAGTGTAATAAGTAAAAACACTTTCAAAGGGACTTAGTTTTCTTTTGTTAAAGTCAATTGCCAACCATTACCAGAATTTATATTTCATTATTGTTTTCTAATTATTATGTTTAATCAAAGTGGTTCATATATTTTGAATACGATAGGTTAACTTAGTTTAACTTGTTCTTGTATGCTTACATTTTGTATGTGTGCATAACCCATAGAAATATCAAAACCATTTGTTAGTAAACATCACCAAGAAAAAGGTTTTACAAATTTATAAATTACAATTATTTTCTACCACAAGTATTATCATGTGAAGGAAAAGTTGAATAGTTTACTATGAGTTATGTACCTACAATTATTGCAATTTATTTTAGCCCAGATAGTGATGCATATAGATCTTTCTAAAAAATACATTAAATATGACAATTTGTACATTATGAAAAGACAATATTGTAGTGGACACTTGTTATCTTCAACTTGTCATTTCAAACAAACAAAGATTATTAATAGATTTGAAGTTTTGGTACACATAATTTATTGCTAAGATTACAACTCAAAGAACAAAAAAACAACAAAAAAATACCTTAACATCATTGGTCTTGACCAAAATAATTGAAATTCCTCGAAAAATAAATCCAAAAAAGACTTCAAATTTTCACATTGTTTGCCATGATCCAATAGCATATTACAAAAATAACTAATATTATTATTTATATAAAAAAATAAACATTGTCAAACTTTTCAAAGAAGAAAACTTTGTTTCAAAATTGTATCTATTACTATTGAAACCTACCATAACACATTACTATAGAATTCCTTTTCAAATCATATTTTCAGACATGAGAAAAACACCTAAGCGTAACAATGTGTAATCAAAGTCAGTGATGGTTGCATGTACGCCATGAAACTACAGTGTTTACAGAATGTAAATCACGTTCACTGAGCTGGCAATGATTGTGAGCAAATAAAGTAGGAAGAGAACGTACTCTACCACATCAGAAAGAAAACAAATTTTATTTGATGACAATAAAGGCATTTAAGAAGTACATTGATGTCATTGCTTACATCAAATGTTTTTTTGCCTTGTTTGGCGTTGAAACTCTTGTATAAGATGGAACCCACTTTGTAAATTTGTATTTTAGTGGCAACAATAATGCCATATGCATCCAAAAGAGTGTGTTTTCCCTTCAACTTAACCACCATAACAATCTTAGAATCTATAGAAGTAATAAATGTATGTCATTCCTAAAGGAGGAAGAACTTTTAGAGGAATCTAGTGTTAAGTTTTATGAAACTTTTGGTAGTTGGGGTTTGCTTTCAGGTTGGTGGGCGAAGTCCTGGTTGGTGGGGTTGGCTTCACGTGGTGGTGAATTGTTATAATAATGAGGTCATCACTTTTCTTTGAACTTATTTTTGAAATATTCTACCATGGATGTCCTCTTTATAGTGGTGAATTGTTATAATAATGAGGTAGCATCACTCTTTTCTTTGAACTTATTTTTGAAATATTCTACCATGTCTGTGGATGTCCTCTTTATAGTGGTGAATTGTTATAATAATGAGGTAGCATCACTATTTTCTTTGAATTTATTATTCAAATATTCTACCATATCTATGGATGCCTCTTTATAGTGGCAAATTGTTATAATAATGAGGTGACATCAAGTATTTTCTTTGAACTTATTGATCATTGTTTGGTACAATTAGTATTAATATGCTATTGACAAATGTGTCAAAGATTTATATTATTCAAAGTGTCTTGCATTTGAATAAGATAGTAAGTAATATGGGTTTGATATTTTCTTTTTCAACATTGTGAATTGTGCAATGGTTCATGTTGTCATGTAAATGTTTGATAAGGGTGATTCCATTTTCAATTAGTGTGGGAGAGAGCATAATGTAGTGTCTATGATGTTCTTCGACATAGTAGGTGGTATTAGGTAGATTCTTAGAAATTATTGGGAAACCATTGTAGGATTTGCTTATTGAGTTTAGGTTTTGTGGGTGATACATAGTTCAACCCGTGTTCTTTATAGAATAAGTGTGAGGGGCCACACCAAGATATGTAAATTGCTTGTAGAAAGTCTTGTGTTGGCTCCCAAGGTCATAAGTATTACAAGTAACTTTTAGTGTGAGGTCCTTAGATAGAATCATTAGGTGATCTAAGTAAAACTAAGTAGCCGAAGACACCTAACTTAGTTTGATGTAGCTCAATTGTTATAATAGGGATAAATTTTATAAAATTTCAAGTCTTGATAGGCATGTCAAAAAAACTATTGATGAAGGTTAGGTGCCACTACTCCTAATGAGCAGATGTTTATTACAAGACCCACAACAATAGAAAGACAAGTTAATGTGGGGCACAACCAACAAGTCAATCTCTAAGATTAGAAGGTTAGCCCCCTATCTATCCTAAGGTAAGCCTAAGTTAAATCTAAAGAAAAGGAAGAGGTTATAAAAATTAAATAGAGCATAAAGAGGCTCACACTAAACAAATATGTCCTTAGAACTAGAACAAGGCTTATAAAATTATGATATAATTATCAATAGACAAGCATGTATAATATTGGTTAACAATGAAAAAAGACAAGTCTTAGAATCACTAGGCTGATAGCTTGCTTCTTATAAAATTCACTAGCCACTTAACAATTGCATGGATACAACTCCTCTAGAAATAGGCATAGAAGCTCCCTTATAGCTCTAATAAAGTCAAGACTAAGATCAAACATTAGGCTCAAAATCTCAATTGTTAGTCAATCACTATCAGAATCAACTCTTACATCAAGCTTAATAGCTCAACTATAGAATGTATCATCTAACTTATGAATGGGCATGCTATTTGGCATTTAGAGAGAGTTTCCCACCCATAATAGAATTTCCCTTCCAAAAACAAGACTTAAAATTTGCAAGCTTGATGCAAGAGCATCTAGGGTGTAAGGGCAATCTTGCATCACCTAAAAATGTTTTTTTTTTTTTAAATTCTATTTGGTTTGGTGAATACCCATGAAGCTCATTTTCTTTTACTTTTAAAAATCTTGAAGAGTGGTTTAGAACTTTCCAATTTTCAAAAAGGGCTAAATTTAGTAGGGCCTCCATTTTTAGTAAGTTTGCATATGAGCATATAGGAACATGAAATTTTCCACAAAGCTTCATAGTTGAGTTTTGCACATTGTGAGTGAGTTTCAAGTCAAGATTAGGTTTGTGTGAGAAGATATTCAAGATTTTCATTTTAAAATTTATCAAACAAATCTTTAAAACTAAGTTTTGAGGCTTCAAATGATGTTTTGGGACCCTGAAAAATTAGGGAATTTGAATAAATCAACTTCAAGCATGTAGATCACTGCAGTTAAAAATGGGGGGGGGGGCTCAAATGGGTGGCCGAATCAAAATTTATGGCTCTCAGAATCTGGGCTATTTTGGGTAGGAGTTACAAAATTCTAAATTTTTCTTCAAGGTGCCAAAGGGCTATTTATGATAATTTTTCGAGTATTTTTGGGTAGTGGAAATAATGGGAAGGTGGTAATTCTTGAGGACAGTGTGAGAGTATTTTTAAAGTTAGATTTGAAGATACAAAAGATAGAAGACTCAAAAAATTAGAGGAAAAGAAGTTGTAATGTGTTGCACCCTATGAAGATTTCCTCCTCTTTTTGTTTTTTAATTTTTGTAATGTAATGTGCATTCAATCCAATAAAGAATACCCATATTTTCATGTGATAAATCTCTGTGGTTTTGTGTTGTGTGATTTTCCCCTTCATCAAAGCTAATCGAGGAGGATTTGATTTTCTTGCAAGTTTTGTGCCATTAATTCTTCTTCTAATGGTTGCAATCTAATGAGTAGGTTTTCTTATACATCTCCATTAAAATATACCACACAAGAAAATATTGTGTAGAACCAAGTGGCTTGTATTACCATATCTATGTGTCATGTAGGACAAAATTTGTTGGCCATAATTACTAGATTGGTCACTATAGATGATTTAAACTTTGACATAATAGTGAATCCCACTAAGAGGAAGATCAAGGAATAGTATCTTCATACCATGGGGAAACCACAAATTGAAGAATATAAAGTTCAAGACCATTATGGTGGAACTTCATATGGTAATGGTTATATATATTGCTAGCCAATAGATGAGCTTATGATAGAAAATTTGATAATTCATGGAAGTTTGAAGAAATGTGAAAGCAACACCCCTTAAAAATCCTTGGGAGCAAGTTACATGGTATTTAGAAATTAATAAATTAATTGGTACTATGCACTTTTATAAAAGGTGGGGAATATAATATACAATAACATTGCATCAATAAAAGGATCACAACCACTATTATGGACCAATGATAATAGTTTACAAGAAACAACCTCGTATCATTATTGGGAAATCTTGCAAACTATTAGACTGAGTTGACTAGGCAAGATCAATGGCACACATGCATTCGCTCTTAAACTCTTCAATAAAGTAGCTGAGAAGCACCAATATTACAAAAAGGGATGATAAAGACATGGTAATGTTGTGTGGAAATATTATTCATCATGAAGACATCATGAGGAGTTCTACTAACTATAGAGAACAATTCACTATAGTTTCCAATAAATTACAAACAAAAAATTAAGAGCCCAAGAGAGCACATACATGCTTTCCTTCCTCTTATATATTGAAACTATAATTGTTCTATTGTTAAAATTAGTCTCTATTTTAATTATTTTCCCACTCAAAGAATCACTACTTATCCTCTAGTCCAACTCTTTATTGTATTATGATAGTTTAATAAGCTATATAGAAACTTCACTATGAGCATCCAATGCAACCCACTAAATTAAAAAGAGTTTTTTTTAATTACGAAACAACCTATAGATGCCTAAAATTGGCACATTGTCATTTAAACCCACCCCTTTACTATTTCCTCTATAATTGATTGCATTAATCTCTATTTATTTGATTAATTATATATTTTTCATGTCGTTATTAGTTAAATTGTGTTTTATTATTTAATTAATAAAATCACTATTCACCCAACCTCTATTCCTAGCCTAAATAATTAAGTTGGCATTCTTCTATTTTCCACCTTAAACAAATAAACTCAAATATTTATTTAGCTAAGTCCCTCATCCTCATCCCAAAAAATAAATAAATATACCTATTTATTTAATTATCTTTTTGATCAACTTTTCATTAAGGGGGCTAGAACCAATTGGCCCTCTAATCCCCCACTTGTACATTCCTAAGTCTCTTTATCTTGTTCAAACCTTCCACATCCTTCAAAATTTCACAAAGGCACAAGCCTTTATACACAAGGCGTGGGTCTTTGTACATGTGACATGTGGCTTGGTACACATCACATGGGTCAATGATCTGCCCATCCCAAGGTACTCCAAAGTACCCTTTCAATCTTGTCCATCCACTACTTCCAAGGGAATCATCAACTATTTGTTTCCCTTTATTATTAGATTCCCCCCCGTCCATCAACTACATGGAGATACTTGTCTTCTCCACATCCCCATAGGCCTCTCAAGTGATGTGAGCCCCTGATTCTTCAAATTGATCCTAGCCATCCAATCCCTCAACCAAAATCTATAAATTGGATGCAACCCAAGACATTTTAATATACACTTCTTATGCAATGTTATGCTATTTGTAAGGGGTACTCACATTATCATCTTGGAGCACAACCACCATAGCCTGGTGCAACAATAGTTGGTGTTGGTGAGAATATTGTACTTTTAATTCATCTTTAATAAACCTTATACTTAATCAAAGTGTTGCATGTATTGTGATTAGGATAAGTTAAATTAGTTTAACTTGTTCATGTATTCTTGTATTTTTCATGTGCACATTTTTGGCATGCCCAATGCAAGCCTTATCCCTTTTTCTAATCATATACATGTGTTTGTATCTTTTTGCCACTTGTTGGTTCTAGATCAATATATTCACTTCGTGTTTCAACATTTTTGTTCCTAAATCAATGTATCCACTCGTTATGTGGAATTTTTGCCACACAAGGGCCATATTTCATAATTTAGTAGACTTACAACATACTTCAATGACTTTGCACTAAATCATCAACTCTACTTTAGGCCTAGCAATTTGATAAATCTAATAAAAAAATCTTCTTTTTGACCAATCTTTTATGGTTTTTGGGAGTCTAATATTATGTTTTTACACGGAAATAGTATCGTAATGGTTTATACATCATCTTAATCATCTTTTGTGACCTCATAACATTAGTTTTTGTAGGTTTTGACAAATATTTTTGGCCCTCATCATAATTTGGTGGCACTTAAACTTGTGCCAACTTTGCACATAATATGGTGGCTTTATAATACTATCTTCCCAATCTCCTTTTCATCACTTTAAATATATTTTATTCTCTATTTTTAATAAATAATGAAGATTTAAGGTTTCCTAATGTTCATACTATCTTTCCCTAAGTTTTTTAATAGATTTGATACATACATGGTCATTTTATATCAAGTTAATCATAGTTTGGTAGATTTGTAACATCATATGGTGGCTCTACACCTATTTCAATGGATCTACTTGGGGAAATATTGCTTATAGTAGAATCAAGAAAACAAAACGGATTCATGATTTTGATTTTTGATGAGCCAAGATGATGAGATTTTTTATGGCAAGATGATGAGATTTTATATGGCATAATGATGTTGGATCTCAAAAGACTTTTAGATTTTGAATTTGAAGGCGTTTATAACTTGATTTTGATGATTTGGATGAATTAGTTGGGTGAAATAATGGTTGGTTGTAACTTTATTTTAATGGATTGAATTTTTTGATGATTTGGATTGGATGATTAGGCATATTTAAGAGATTATATTTGGAAGCTTGACCTATCATAATGTTTGAAAATGATAAAATTCAACAAGCATTCAAAGAATTTATATTAATGAAATCTTGGGGAAATATTGCTTATAGTAGAATCATGAAAACAAAATGGATTCATGCTTTTTATTTTTGATCAACCAAGATGATGAGATTTTTGATGGCATGATGATTTTGGATCTCAAAAGATGAGTATGAAATCAATCCCCTTAATGACATCATTGTAACCAAGCTTTCCCCAATATTCTATTGCATATTAATCCATAATCAAAATTCTTTTTGATCAGTATTTGACTAGGATAAGCTACCCCATCATGCCTACATGCATATCTATTAATCACCCTTATGACACCTTTCACAAGGAAAATCCATCTTATTCTCCATCCATATCCCAACCTCATCTTTCTACAAGGTCCCAATTAGCTCCACTCTTTATCCAAAATCCTTAATTCCAACCCATACACCTAATCCTCCATCTAATGTTAAATCATCCACACCCTTAAAAATTTTAAGTTCCTTCAAGGAATAGTCAAAAATACAAGAACTTTGAATGCATGTCTCCCCACTAGCTCAAAACCATCTAAGTTTGTTATTGATGAGGTCATCAGTCAGTCCATCAAAATTAAATTACAAACCCCCTCAAATTCAAAATCCAAAATCCTTTCAAGATTCTATGTCATCAAGTGATCCAAAATCTCATCATCCTAGCTGATCAACAATCAAAGTCGTGAATCTTATTTTATAAGTCTCCTCATCACAACCATTCCAAGCAACCATTTGAAACTAGTGATGATAGTCTTATCGATCAATTGAAATGATTATGAAATTATTCCCCTTGATGATGCCACTAGAAACAATATTTCCCCAAGATTCCATTGTGTATCCATTCATAATCAATTTTCTTTTGACCAAGAGTTGGCTAGCATAAGCTACCCCATCATGCCTACATGAATATTTCTTGGTCACCCTTATGACACCTTTGACAAGAGAAATTTGTTTTATCCCCATCTATATCCCAACCACTATATTTTTTATGAGGTCCCCATTACCTCCACCCTTTATCCCAAATCCTTCATCCCAATCCATATACCTAATCCTCCATCTAAACCTAAATCATTCATGTCCTTATTTTGTAAATTCCTCTCACCAATCCAAAATACCAAAATTGTGGAGGCATACCACCCCACTAGTCCAAAACTACCTAAGTATGTTGTTAATGAGGTCATCATCCATCCAACACCTATCCTTCCAATCCAAAATCCTCACACCATCTAATCCATAAGAAACTTTCAATCCCAATTTGAATCTAAATCCACCATTCCTTCATCTTATCCATCCGATGAGTTTATTGAAGTAAGCAATGTTAACTACTCCCCCCATTATACCATCCAAGAAAATCGCATCATTTTAAGATATTTTTTCAAATCATGATAAATCTATCCCTATCAAAATAAAGAACCTAACATCTCATCTATTCCCTTTCATTATCCCTTACTACATCTTGTCAAAACCATCACCCTATCACCTTGGTCATAGTACCTTTTTCCATGGTAGTTCTCTTATAATATAAGAACAATTATTTTCCACCCATCCCTCTATACCTCAAAAAAACTTGCATCTTGTTTAAAAAATATTCATCCTATTGCCATATAAACTTTCAAAAAAATGAACTATCAAGGCAAAGGCCTAGGCCTTCACAAGCAAGGCATCTTGGAGCTCATCCATGCCAAAGATAATCCACAATTTCAAGGCCTTGGTTACATATATTATTGGTACAACATTCATCGATCCTAAGGAAGCTTCTTCCAAACCCACAATAGGTGCCTCTCATCACTCCTTTCATGCATTTTCCAAACAATCCATCCTCATATACCCATACAATTGCCTATGGAAGCAACTTGGATGCCAAATCAAAAATATCCAAAGAAAATATTCCAAAAAGAAACCAAGGATCACCATGTCACAATGACTTGACATGTAAAAGAAAAGAAAAATCCTATCACAAATCAAACTAAATCCAAAAGATTATAAAGGCCCAAAAAGAAAAGAAAAAAACCAAAAACTATGTGGATCCCAATGCAAAATGTAACAATACATCCAAAAGAAAAATTAAAACTAGCATCAAAATTTGCTACTCCAAATTCTTCCTCCACTCTTAAATATCCTTACCCCCATCTAATAGTATTCCATCTCCCAAATCACCTAAATCCAATTTAGTTCCTTATATCCAAAATCCACCATCACCTCTCCCCCATCTAAATCCCGAGATCTATAATCCATTTCTAATCCAAATCTTAAATACCCATCAAGATGTGTTCCAATATTGTTCCTAATAATTTTTTTTCCTAATTCCACCATCCTATCTTTTCATCCACACATTTTCAAACACCCTATCCACAATCCAACCTCCACTTACCATTGCATCCCTTTAATTCATGCCTTCACATAATCTGCATATCCTCCATTCACCTTTCTTTCCACCCCATTTTTATTAGTAGCATTATGTCTCATTCTACATCTAATGGCACCATGTCTCTCCTTTGAAGAATCTCACCTCTCATAGTGGTCATTTTGAATGGGATCCTATCACCTTAGTATGAAAATAGATGCTTGGCTCCTCTCTCCATCTTCTTATCCCACATCCAGTATCTTCCCAATATAATTACCCTTTATCCAACTCCTTATCTTGACAAGGATAGGAGAAAACTATATCCCCTATCCTCTATCTACCACCATCCAATATTGCATTACCATGCACACCCCCATTCTTTATCATATATGACACATCTAGCATAGAGCATGTTATAATTCCTATGTGACATAGTCCTTACCTATCCATCTATTCATCATGAATCCCTCATCTATTTACACCCTATATTAACAATCCATTTACCTCACCCTATCCTATCATCACATAATTCCTTTTCTATAGAATTTACTTCCTCCTTATCATTGGCATCAAGCTATAGGATGACTCCATGCAATATAATGTCATTTCTCCCATCAATTCAAATACTCATAATAATCTAAACATTGCAATTAAACCTTAATCCACACACTTCATGCTACACAATTTAATAAAATCATCCAATTCCATCCATAATTCATGCCCCTAGCCTTGTTGCAAGCCTTAATCAATATCTAATCATCATCGTTATATAACATTCCCACATTAAAAACACTCTCACATCATCAATTTATCAACTTGATTAAGGATACACCATGTTTGTCTTTGTATCATTTTGTGTATGAATGATTTTCTATTTGTATGCATTATCTTTTTTCTTGCATCTATCTCAATCCTTGCAACCTACCTTCCAAAGTGATATTATGGTCTTCCATATCATGGTTCACTATAGGTTTCTTGTGACTTCTTGCTTGCATTCATGGGAAACATTGTCAACCTAGTCCTCTATACCATGGTGCATAAAATACAATACCATATCAAATAAAGGGCGCTCAAGCCAATATAGCATAATGCATTCCCTTCCAACCCCTTCATGTATAATCCACTATTCCTTCAGTCTATTCCCACCTTTCCCTTAATTTATTTTTCCATGCATCCTTTTATCCATTTTGAGAGCACACCCATGGTTTCCAAACCTGCACGTCCTCTCAAGGAGTCATCCTCATTCCCATCATGATTCTCCCTAGTCACTTTTCCATCAAATGAATAGGTCATCTGACCATCTTCTTTCTCTTCCAACTAGTTTTATTCTTCTTTGAAATGTTGTTTCTTTGTACAACCATCTTAGAGAGGGGGGGAAATGTAGACACTTAAAATTGGCATGCATCATTTCAACCCATCACTCAATCATTTCCTCTATAATTGATTAAATAAATCTCCATTTATTTGATTAGCTATCTAATTTTATGTCATTATATTTTATTATTTTATTAATAGAATCAATATTCATCACTATTTACCTTACCCCTATATCATTAAGTCATCCTTCTTTTATAGTTCACTTAAGATAAATAAATTCAAATATTTATTTATCCAATTCTAGTGTCCTCATCCCAAAAATTAAATATTCTCTTTTCCATCCACTTTTCATTTAGTGGGATAAAACCATTTATCCCTCTAATCCTCACTTGTACATTCCTAACCCTCATTATCTTGTTCAAATATTGCAGATCTTTTAGAAGTGTATAAATGTATGGGCTTTTGTACACAACATATGGGTCTTTATACATGTATAATGGTTCTTAGTACACATCAAATGGGTTAAAGGTTTTCTCATACCCCCATGGTACTTCAAATTAGTCTTTCAATCTTATCCATCCATTTCTTCCAAGGGAATCCTCAACCAATTATTTTCTTTTAATCTTTCTCATCCCCATCCATCAAACACATGGAGACACTTATCATCTCTACATCCTCCCAAGCCTCTCAAGCAATAAGAGCCCATGATCCTTCAAATTCATCCTAGCTATCCAATCCTTCATCCAAAAATCTATAAATTAGATGCAACCCAAGCAATTTTGATTTACACTCCTTATGCAATGTTATGCTACTAGTAAGGAGAACTTATATTATGATCTTGGAGCAAAACCATCATAGCTTGGTGCAACAAGGATTGGTGTTGATGCCAATATTGTATCTTCATTAATGTTTGCTAATATGTATGCTTCATTGGAGTATTGCATATATTGTGAGTAGGATAAGTGAACTAAGTTTAACTCGTTCTTGTATGCTTGCATTTCATATGTGTATACAACCCACAAAAATGTTAAAAGAATTTGTTGGTAAACATTAATAAGTAAATAATTTAAATTTTTTATAAGTTATCCTTATTTTGTCCCACAAGTATTGTCATGTGAAGGAATAATTTAATAGTTTTCAATGAGTTATGTGACTACAATTACTCTAATTTCTTTTAGCCTATAAGAGATAGTGGCATATCTAGATATTTTTGAAAAATACATAAAATATAACAAGTTTTTACATTATGGAAAAAGAATATTGTAGTGGACACTTGTTATCTTCATATCCTCAACTTTTCATTTCAATCAAACATGGATTTTTAAAAGAGTTAAATTTTTAGGACTTATAATTTATTGTTAAGATTATGATTTTAGTGAAATAATTAACAAAAAAGTACTTTTAATTCATAGTCTTTGCTAAAAATAATCAAAATTCAATAAAAAATATATTTTAAGGGAAAATCTCAAAATGGCACATCCTCCAACATGACCCAATAAGCTAATATTGTTTTTATTTTAAATTTTAAAAATACAACCACATAATTAGCTTGATAACTTTATATGAAATTGTATTAGTTACTATGGAAACCCACCATAACACATTATTGCAAAATTCTTACAATTAAAGACCAGTAAGTAAGCACCCATGTTGAATAAAACATTAAAAAAACTACAAGATATTGATGGTAAGTTCATAAATATATATCATTAATCATTACAAATAACAATCATATTCTCATAAATATAAGACATATATACCTAAAAAAGAAAAATACAAAACAACCATTATTTTCTAATCATACTCTTATAAATATAATACACATATGAAAAAACAAAATACAACTGCAAAAATTATAATGACACAATCAACTTTTTGACTTTATTTCAAAATTATATCAATTACTATTGACATCAACCAAACTAATTACTATAAATTCTAATTAATAAATATGGGCATTGAATAAACATTAAAAAACCTGCAATATGTTGAGATCAAGCTCATAAATACTTAATCATTGGCCATCACAAATGATGACTACCTGTCATAAATATGAGACAAACATGCACATGAAAATAATACAATGAAGAAAAAAATAACAATGGCGTGTGAAAGTGTGTAATCAAAGTCATTAATGGTTGCCTGTACGCCAGGAAACTACAGTGTTTATAGGGAATTATCACGTTCACAGATCTGGCAATGTGTCTGCAAATAAAGTATGAAGACAAATTTAAATTGGTGACACTAATGGCATTTAAGAAGTACAGTTGATGTCACTGATTACATCAAATGTTTTGTCTTGTTTGGTGTTGACTGCAACATTACCTTAGGTTTGTTGTTTACAACCTGAAAAAAGAATCATGTCATTTTGAAACTCTTTTAGAACACAGAATCACGTTTTAGATTTTTATTTTTAATTGTGTTAATCATAATAAGGGATTACAGAATGCTGGTAACTGTCAAGAACCAGTAGAAAACGGATCAACAGTCAAAGCATATACAGTTAGTTATAGATTTGAAACATCGATTACTGAGTGACAAACGTCGATCTAAATAAGCATATACAGTTGAATCCAGAAGCTTTCATAACTAGTTATAGATTGACAAACATTGTTAAACATTATTGCAGAGCAGTATTATGTTTCTACCTTGGCTCTAGGAAAATTCACCGCCAACAATTCATCGAAGGAAAATTCACAGTCAACAATTCACCGTGAGAAAATTCACCGCCACCAGCAATTAACCGCCACGAAAAATTAACCGCCAAAGATTTATGCAATTAATTTTTCGCGTGGTGAATTGTCATGACGACTAATTTTCCCGCTTTGAATTGTTGGAAGTGAATTTTCCGTCGGTGAATTGCTGGCAGTGAATTTGTTGTATGCCTTCTACCTTGTGTCAATAAACATCTAATTTCTGCTTCAAAGTTATAGACTTTTTTGTCTCTACTGTTCCTAGTTATTGTTCATGTCTGTGTTGGTACCTGGACTTTTCCAAGCTATTTGTATGGGTGATATTATGTTAGTTAAAAAGTACAATTATTTAAGTATCTTATAAGAGTGTTACAATAAGAAGAAAAAGATGTTAATAGTGTAAAGTATATTTAAGGTTTTAGGTATCAATGTGTAGTCATGTGAGTCACTTTCCTACTAAGTTGTTCAAAAATATTTCAAAACAAGTTAGGTCAGAATATGTACATCAAGGTATGTTCCATTTATTGTCTTATGTTACCATGTGATTGATTGTTTCTTTGATGTGATTTGTAAGAATTGATATTTTGTGTGAATTATTTAGTACAAACATAATGACTACTAGTACATAACACTACAAGTAATAGGTAGTAAAAAACAAATGATCATTGTTGTATCGGGCCATGATGGTAATTGAAGCATGTTTATCTATTAGATCATTTCTTCTACTTAGTCTTTTCTTTATGTGGATGTAAAGCATCTAACACAATTTTAATAGGTAATGTATATTTGAGTTTTTAGTGTATAATAAAAGTATAAGTTAAGTGGGTTTGACTTTTGGAGAAAGTTTATGGCCATGCATGTTTGGTATGGAGATAGATGATCTCCAAAAAAAAAATTATGCCCCATTCCCAAATATAATGAATGCTAAGCAAACCACTTATAGGAAATTAAATTCTTCCATATTACTATTCATAAAATATGATCAATAAAATCAACTCAAAAATTTTACAAATAAATTTTCATAATTTATAAACATATTGTAATTTATGAACTTTGTCAAAATTATGATTCTCTCGATGACTTGCACATCCTATCACACCCAATAAAGCAAAAGTTTAAGAAATTATGCTGCCAAAATTACTCCAAAATCTTAAAAAAGTGTGAAAAGTCTTGCTAATGAGCTTGGTGATGATATTATATTGCTCTATTTTGATTACTGATAATACAAAGTATTGTGCTTTTGGAGTGTTGATTTTTTCTCCCGAAAGGGTTTTAGCCACATAAGATTTTTTGTTATGGTTTCATTGTTTATCTATTTATGGTATGACAGTGCATGTAAATCTATAACTTTAAAGGTGTTTAATAACTTTTGCAACCCTCTTCTACTTAGATTGGTGTAGGTAGCTACTTCTATACACCCAACTTCCTTTCAATTGGTATCAAAGCTTGGCTAGCTTTGTATCATAACTAGGCAATCAATTATTCTAAAAAAATCCTCAACAATTGATCTCAATCTTTCACCTCTTAATCTGGATTGTTCATTCTTGAATCAATCATTTCTATAAAATCAGCCCTCACATCCCGTTGATGGCTAACCAAGAACTTTGGAGTTTTGCATCATTTCTATCATTCACACCCTTTTGAGCTTAAAGTGAAGAAGAGCATATCAAATATGAGAGCAAGGCAAGCAAAGGAGTACAATGGAAGTAAGTCATGTCAACATAGTGAAGGTAAATGTATTGTTTAACTAATTCTGATTTCATTTGTGTTGCTTATTGTCTATTGATTGATTTGGATTGCATTTAGGTATTGAATTGCAGATTTGTGGTTACTGCTTTAATTATTTATCTCTTTTATTCTTGACTGATTTCCATTTTTCTAAGTTACATTTAGAATCCATGTTTTGGCCAACCTCATGTCCATAAGAAAAATTTGGAGGTAATTGAGGTGAACAATATAAGTAGTAGTCACACACTTAATCATATTCTTTTAATAAATGATCCTTGGTACATAATAACATTGTGTATTACTTAGAGCATTTCAACTAGCCACCTAATATAAATGCAAATCAACAAAGAACTCTCAATCTTGCGACCCAAAAATATGTTTTATCACATGGTGGACTGATGTGGAGAAACCTTGAAGAGGTGTTGATAAATTGTAGATTCACATAGGGTAATAAATGAATTCCATCAAGGAATTTCTAGATGACATTTAGTGGTAAACATCAAATATTATAAGATTTTTAGGGTAGGTTGTTGGTGTCTTGCCTTATTCAAGGATGTGGCCAAGATGGTGAGGAGGTGTGATGTATAAGAAGGTTTTTAGGAAGATTGAAGCATGTAGGTGCATAACCCCTCACTACCATTTTAGTGCATACTCCTTTTCAACAATGAAGCATTGCTGGAGAAATGGATGAGAAACAAAGCAATAGTTACAAGTGGATTCTTATTGTCACTTATTACTTCAACAAATGGGTTGAAACCATACCAACAAAGAATGCCACTTTCAAAGTTCATTTCTTGATGTCACATCTTATTACAAGATTTGGAGTGCCAAAGAGAATATCTTTTTATAATGTCATTATGTAGATCACATGAGTTCATGGAATAATATAATAAGTATGGTATAAATCTTACGTATTCTTTTCCTTATAGCCCACAATGTAATGGACAAGTTAAGTCCAACAAAAGAACTTAATGATTTTTTCAAGAGGAATATTGAATTGAACAAAAGAATATGGGATCATGAGCTCGTATTTTTAGTATTGGTTGATAGAGTGACTTTCAATAAGTCAATTGTCAAGAGAAAATTTGAGTTGTTTAATGGAACAAATACAAATTTGTTTATAAACCTAGAGCTGCTAGTATACAAGCTCTTGTAAGAGGTAGATGGCCATGTGGGGGATTTTTCATCTCAAAGAATTCATGAGCACGTTGAGTTAGATGAAACGAGGAGGACTACACATGAAAAAATTTGCTACAACAAGATAAAATTGAAGTGTCTATTTGACAAGAAGTTTATACAAAGATGTTTTTAGTTGGGAGAAATTGTTCTCCTATGAAATGCAAAGTGAGAGGCCAAATAAAAACATGATAATTTGGATTCCTTGTAGTTGGGCCTCTATGTGATTGAAAATTAATGTCGGCATATGACACATTTTACTTGAGGAGAATGGATGGAGATCTCTTTAAACTACCTATTCATTAGCAACACATGGAGCACTATTTTTCTTAGTGTAATATGATTCAAAAATGATGTAAGTTACTCTCACTCCTTACGTTCTTCTTGTACAGTCATAACTACCATAATCTCATGATGAAGAGTGTCATGTTTCCTTAAGTCTTTGTCCTATGGGTTTTGTGTTAATTTTGTTGATGTCTCATTTGGATGTGTTTTATATGTCCCTTGGTGTGCTTTTTGGTATATGTATCCCAAAGACATCTTCTAGCTTTTTGTTGTATCTCCAAGAGACATAAATCCCCAACTAGAGCCAATGTTGTTTGTGCCCAAAATTGTGCAAATTAGTACATTCTTGTTTGCCTCTTAGTTCATGTTAACCTACACTTATAACCAATTAGAGAGATTTCATGCATCAATTTCACTATATGACTAGGGTCTTCATCCATGTACATTATTTTGATCTTGAGTTTAGCCTTGTGCTCATCAAGATTTATAGACTTGAATATTGTCATGGTCTCCTATGACCTATTTCTATGTCAATCCAATAGATCCTATTGTGATTGAATTTCATGCTCTTATAGATGATTGTGTTGCATCCAAATTATTGTCATGTTTATCTTCATGTCATGCATGTTTCATGGTAGCTTGAGGATCACCAAAGATTTCCCTAATTTTACCCATGTCTGAACTTTGTTTTATAGTCATGTTGATCTATTTTGATGCGTTAAAGCTTGAGATTATATGTATCATTTTGATGCCTTAGAGCTTGAGATTATATGTATCAATTTTTCCCTTGAGCTATCTTTGTCTTGATTCAATTGTTTAAAATCCTAGACTTATGACCTATTCTATATTTCCATGCTCGATGAATTCATGTCGTCATGTCTATGTGGACTCGAGATGCCCTATGAGATCATGCTGAGCGAAGAGTCTGAAGTCTGAAAGAGTGCTTTCAAATCCCCAGGCCTATATTTGTCCTAGACCTGAGATCTTGCATGTATCTTGTCCAAAATATAATATTAAATTCTACAAGGCCTACACATAACAAACCTGAACTTTATATATATCCAAATTTCCAAGGGGGCTCAGATCTGAAGCTAGATTTTGTTTCATGCCCATATGTTGGGAGAGCCCAAAAGTCTTGACAAATGCAACCTAGGGAGTTTCAATTTGGATGTTTGTTTGAGTCTGGTTGTGTCATGTTTCAATTTCGTGGGGCCCGCATGTGGCAGACCTGAGCTATATATATGCCAGAATTCTGCTTGCTACTTTGTTTTCATTATGGCAGACCTGCGTTTCTTTCTATACTGTAGTTTTCTGGTGATTTAAAATCCAAAATGTTTAATATTCACTGGGCTCATGTACTGTGAACTTGAGTCATCTTTAAGTTATATTCTCAAGAGAGCCTAATGCTTTCAAGACTCTGATTTGGCTTCCTCTTTACATTATAATTGAGTAGCTTTATCAAGTCTGATAACATCACCATTTCAAGTCCAAACTTTTTTGTCTTTAATGCGGTCATTCATGAAGAGCTCAAGGAAAACAAGTGATTGACATTTGGCATCTAGGAATTGATTTCATTGGTCTTGTGGAGATAAATTTTAGTCATTGATATATGAGCCCACTCAATGCTAATCATCTATCTTTCTTCAAATCTAAAGATTTTTAACATCAATAATTTTTTTTAACAAATTAACATGTTTGCCATTGCTCTACTTTAATTGTTGTTACACAAGGAATTTTAAATTATGGTTTCCTCTAACTAAGGTGTGCACACAAGAGTCTTGAATACATTCACAAGGAATTGTTGAGTCATTTTAGGAGGACAACGATGTATTGAAGTCGTGTCAAATGCCTTTCGTATTTGAGAAGCCATCTCCTATTGTTGACCCATCTTAGGAGGACAACAATGTAGTGAAGTCTTGTCAAATGGCTTTCCTATTTGAGAAGGCATCTTCTATTGTTGAGCCATCCTAGGAGGACAAAAACGTAGTGAAGCCTTGTCAAATGGCTTTCCCATTTGGGAAGCCATCTCTTGCATTGTAGAATGACCTCAAGTTAACTTGGGCTTGTTTGAGATCATTGTTTATTATTTAGAGGCAATGCTTATTGACCTGTGCAAGTTGAGTTTTACTATTTTATGAATGTTTATAGGCTTGGGGGTGTCCTTTATTAATCAAGATGGTCATTTTTTATTTGTATGTTCCTTGTGACTTGCAATTTAGGGCTTTCCATCTTCAAGAACCCATGGGGGTGTTCTCATCATCTAAGGCTTGCAAGATTTCCATTTTCATGCAACAAGATCTCTAAGTTACCTATTTTATTACCATATTGCAAGAACCAATGTCTTAATGATGTGAACTTTCATGATTAGTAGTAGAGGTGGTACATATGCTTTGTAGAATTGTGTGATAGGGAAAGGAGTTGAATTGAAGCATGGATAGATGAATGCAGGGGTTGGTACAATTTATCTTGCAAGTCTGAAAACTTAAACAATTAACTTACACAAATGTGAGAATTTATCCTTACTCCTTTGTACTATAAACTAATACAAGAGGAATATACATCCTTGTGCAAACTCTAATTTGATTGCCTACAACTATATGACTAATATGGCATGGTTTAAGTATCCCATGTCTAATCACATTTTTAGCTCATTGTCCTAAGTTGACATCATCTAGCCTTAGGAGTTGAGTTTGCAATTTAGGGTTTGGGAATTATAGTTGAGATCATCAATACAATAGATATAACTAGTTAATGCATTGTAGTCTCTTACAAGAAGAATGCCACCAAGAGTCGTGCATTTAGTTATTTCAAGTTGTAAATGTGAAATGGAGATATGTCAATATTTGAAATAGCATAAGGTAGCATACACCAAATAAAAGCTTATGAGGTTTTCTTACTAAGGATATCTATTAGAATTTAGTATGGACATTTGATCCTAAAAATAAGAATTAAATAATCTTATTAATGCAATTAGATTTCCACAATCCATATGAAATTTAATTTTGTTGCTTCTAGATTTGATTGTGTGATTGGATCACTATGTGTGATCCGCAACATTGATGGAAACAAACTAGCACACAATCAAATCTAAAAACAACAAAATTAAATTAAATAATCTTTGTAAAAACATATTATTTCAATACAACTTGTTAAGCTAAAATAAAATTCCAACCTATATATTGACAATCATAATTTATCTTTCATCTCTTATATTTAAAGAAAAAAATCAAATCAAAAAATATTTGATCCTCCCAATCTTTATAAAAACATGTTTATTATGCTAAAACTCGTTAAGTCAAAATAGAATTCTGACCCATAGACTATTAAAAAAATAAAAAGTGACTTATTAACTCAATTCTAATTCATAAATTACATCTTCTATAAAACTCTATTAAGAAGAGTGAACCACCACAACTCGATCACAAAGAAGATAGACATGTCAAAAGAGAAAAAGAAGAGATTAATGAAGTATAAAAAACCCTAAATATAAACGTGTGCAATAATGGGATATAAAACTTTAAATATACGCGGTGAAAATTAACTTTTAGTTATTAAAAAAATCGATGTGTTTGTCCATTTGTGATCGTTTTTTTTTTCGATATTTTCTTTCTTTTTAATGGACAAGAAACGCACGTGTTGCTGTTCGTTTAAGAAATGATTTTTAATTCATTTAAATGAGAGATATTAGAAGATAGATATGATTGGCCATACCACAACAAACATAGCCTAATTTTAATTTTATTTATTGTTTTAGACATGCGAATCGCAAAAGGTCAAATTATTGCATTAATGAGTTTTTATATTGAATTAAGATTAGTGTATTAATGATAGTTTGTTTTTAAGTAGTAATGATGAAAAGTGTAGTTTTAGTATAAATTGAATTAATGAGTTTTTATCATTATATTGAATTAAGACAGTTTTAGTATTTTGTTATTTTATTTATTTTTAATATGAGAGTATAGTATTTAAATGTTATAGTTTGTGTAAGAGTTGGATTGTCTAGTCTTTTTTAAATAATTTGGATCTAATTTTGAAATATGTTGTTTTCAAAAATACACGTGTAAGATTTTCAATTTAATTTAGAATTGTATGTGTACAATTAATTTTTTTTTCTTAGTCTATAATTAATTATAAGATGAAATCAACTTGCTTTCAATTAACCTTTGATTACTTAATCAAACACACAATATTCAAATTTACAAGCTAGACTATTATATTAAAGGATAAAACCCTAATCCGTTTTAGACATCCACTTATATCCACGCCTATCATTTCAAAGCATTATCATTTACATAGCATTCCAAGAACATAACATCAACAGTTACAAATCATAAACATAAATATATGTATTTACATTTTTGTTTGTCATGTCTTTCAATTCGTTTCAAATAGAGGGACTTGACTAAAACATAAGATAAGAAGCTAGTCGATTTCCTTTCTTTAAAATAATTTCCAACAATACTTCCAAGCACCACTAGTTTCAAATAATATTAGCAAGCAAGAATCTAAAGACCCAAAGTTCAAGGTTGTAATGTAGATTCAAAACTTCAGAAACAAGATCAAAGTCACAACTACAAAGATGCACATAATAAATGTGGGATTGAATAGAATAGAGATAGTGTTATAACATAAAAATGACAAATCTAATAGAAAAATTTGGATCGCCCCACTAAACTACAATGGGCCTGGTAAACTTTTTTCATTTGATCGGTGACGTTGGTGTGACACACCCTCCGACCACGAGGACAGAAGGGAGACTAGCCTCGTGACCTCTTGTCTACAACAAGATGCTTTAACCATTCGAACTAAACCCTTCACCCAATTTAAATCCATCTTTTTAATTTCTTAACATATTTTAAGATTATTTTAAAACTCATCTATTTTATTTAAAGTAGTTATATTAAAGAATGAAAAAAGAGTTCATGATGCCATTAAAAGCATTAAATATTATCCTTTATGCCATTTATGCCGCGGGTTACAAGTTTAGTGTAATGTCATTCGTTACAATATCAATTTGTGTAGTACCTTATCACTTCACTTTTGTCCCTCCACCTACCTTGGACAACAAATAAAATATTATTCCATTTATTTGGGGGACAATAAAACAACAAGCTTTGTCCAACTCATGCTTATTTATTCTTATAATATATATTTTAATTTCCACATGAATTTTACATTATTAAAATTGGAATGTTGGCTAGGTATTTTAAGTTGACTGTCATAGACAAGGACATATCCTAGGAGTTAGCACCACATATTGGACTTAACAATTTGTTTTACATAATTGTAAGGAATGTATATAAATAAGTATAGATTAATTTAAATTAATAATTCTAAAAATCTCATCATAAATTTTTGGATTCATATCTAAAAAATCAACTAAAGTATGTAGAAACAAAATAAATAATTGCCAATTAGATATTTATTCATGTGGTCCACATAAATAAATAATTGCCACTAGATATTTGTCCATGTGGTCCACATAATTTTTTATCTTTTTTTTCCTTGTCAATTTAAATTGTAAAGTTGGTCCACATAAATATCTTTTTTTCTTTCATATTTCTATTTATATAGTATATATGGTGTCTCTTAATTAATGCCACTTTTCCACCCTCCAACCTCTCTTTTTTGTCTGGGCTTTTTTTTTATTGATACAAGTAAAAGAACGAGTACAATATAAAAGACAACCAAACAACTGTCAAAACAAAAAACGAATACACACAACTGTTACAAATCATCCAAATTTTGAATAGTAACAAGTTAGTATTAAGTTTTTTATAACTTGATTTGTTCATAGGCTTAGAAATTTTTAATCAAAATCTTTAAAAAAAATAGATGTAGGAATCGAGTAGCCCCCCTATAAGTTGTAGTGCACCTAGTACGTTTTTTTCATGTAACTGGTGGTGTAGTTGCCACATGCCCTCTAGTACCATGAGGACAGGGGGAGACTTGACCTCATGACCTCTTGCCTACAATAGGATGATTTAGCAAATCGAGCTAGGCCCCCTGACCTAATTTTTTTTTAAAATCTCTTATTCATTATATATTTTTAATTTTTTTTCTTTATTTTAGTAATATTTTAAAAGAAATTGTAATGTATAAACGATTTACATTCCAAACATAAATTGATGTATCTTTTATAATTATATGAAAATATATACCTTTAAAGGATTTATCATTTAGAGTTATATATAATTGGTTATTTTCTTCACCCTAGGAAAAAAATAATTATACGTTAATAGACTAGAAAATTAATTAATAGAAGGTTATAAGAATTATTATATTATTTTTATGTTTTAAAGTAAAAAAGTCATTTTACATATAAATTTTAAGGTAAAGTAATTATATAAATATAACTAGCTAATTAGTTTAGAATTAAAGAGATGAGACATGTAATTATTTGAGTAGTGTGTTGAAATAAATTTGTAAATAAAATAAATGTATTTAGTTGTTAAATCAATGCAAATATGATTGGCAAATGTTAGGAAGTGATTTGTTAATGTATATAAAAAAAAGAATAGTTAGATGAATGCTTCAAGATTTGAAAATTCAATGTTTGTCATTGTGGATCACTTCATCAAATGTGAAAGTAATATGTGTAACTTTGGATCTAACCTAGGCTCACATTTTAAATTATTGTATATATATGTCAAAGTAGAATCAAGAAACCAACATGGAAGTAAATTTATTGAAACACTCATAAAAATATGAATATATATCATGTGGATGCTATTTCTTGGTATATGCTCTCTTGAAACAAGCGCTTCATCTTGGAAACCTTAAAAATAAAAAAATAATTCAATGAGTAGCATCACCTAGGCATTTAAGCAAGAATATGATATCTACAACCAAAAGAAAAGGAAAAGAGAGGAGGGATGAGAGTTATTCCACTTATGGTCCAATAAGAATACTACTTAGGGGAAATGACATTGAAATAAATACAACTTTTGAGTAGCAAGAGTAATGTGGCATCATTCAAAATGACATAGGATTAAATGTGGTAGTCATTGCAACCATACTAAAAAAAATTAACGACCTTGTATTCCCCCTCTATTTAGATGCATGCAAATATTGCAAATAATTTGGAAAGTAAAAAATATATGTAAAATGATGTAACCCTTGGAAAGCTCGATAATCATATAGGAATAAAAATATAGCACCATGTGACAACACAAAAATATTTTAAGATACACTCATGAAAGCACACATGATAGTAAGTAGAAAGGTACCCCCAATATTGCCCCTAAATAGGGCTATAAATGAAAGTAGCAATGAATTCTAAACAATATATCTTGTAACCATATACAAGTGAGATATTATGGTGATAAGAATTAAGAAAATTATTAATCACCATAGACATGTTATCATAAGATATAATCATGTGGCTATCATAAACATGAGTTGGTATAAAATTGAAATATGTGAGCATGTGATAATCATGGAAAGTCCTATAATCATCATAAAAAATATCATGTTAGTCAAATATGTTGTAGATGTCTAAATTTGGACACTTAATTTATCCAAATTTATCCCCTTTCATCTTAGTTTTGCTAATTAAGTAATACTACTATTATTTAATTAATATCTTTAATTCTATCAAATCCCTAAGGTATTTAATCAATAATACCTTATCTCTTTAATCCTCCTTCCATCAATTGAATTAAATAAATATTCCATTTATTTAATTCCCTTCATGTCACATCCTCCATCATTTTTATCTTATCCTAGTCCATCTTCTAATCTCATCATTAGGATGTGCACATGCCTAATCCTTGATTAGGATGTGTCACATCCTCCAACTTTTGCAAGTTGGCCTCTAATCTCTTTTAGCCACCTAACCTTCCTCTAATCCTTCATTAACTAGCCTAATCAACCTCTCAAGGAATTTTTAATTCCTTTTATCCTTCCAAGGAATATTAAATTCCTTTTCTCTTCCCCATGTCCTTTATGACATGTGTCCTTAGTCAACCCTATTAAAGGCTTTCTCCTCTTGGACAAGGCATCTCCCTTCCCTATGTGAATTTTTAATTCACATTTAATCCCCCAATGCATTTAAGAAATTTTAAATTCCTTCTCTCATCCCCATAAGGATATTTGAGGAATTTTTAATTCCTCACATGTCCTCTCACCCACATGGGGACAAATACCTCCTTTATGAGGAGATCTTGTCCAATCCCAAAGTACTTTGTACCCCTCTCCATGTCATGTCCTTCTCCTTCCACCTCATGTCCACTTCACCTTTTAGGGCTATCTCACATGCCAC
>VDFB02193867.1:77115270-77125626 GCA_007258455.2 Sequoia sempervirens | reverse complement strand
ATTCAAATGGAAAAGGAAATGGAGCAAGATCAGAAAATCTACAGTCGAATCAGGAGCTGGAGTCAAGTCAAAAGCAAGGTAAGGATGACCAGGATGATGTGGACTCCAGAAACAAAATATAGGTGGAACCTGGGGGAAAGGAAAATCCATGATTATCCCCTCGCTACATCCCTCCATTGGTAAAAACAAGAAAGCTAAAAGGCGTAGTGTGGACCGGCTGTGTGCATTGGAGGAAATCGCAAACCCCGACTTCTTTTCTGGTAAAACCTAATGGAAAATCATCTTTCCCTCCAGTGTAAAAGATCTCGTCCCCAGTTAGAGGTAAGTTTGCTATTTCTATTCCAAATCTGCTCATTGACCATAATATAGCCCTAATGGAATGAACTCTAGTTGGGAAGTTCATGGGCCCTAGACCAAATATTGAAGTGGTCAGGGAGTTTGTTAAAAATAAATGGTGAACTAGCAGGAAAGTCTCAGTTGCTGCTCTTCCAAAGGGTTTTTTCGTGTTTGAATTTACTTGTGGAGAGGATATCACGGCTGTTAGAAGTGGAGGTCCTTGGGTGATAGGGAAATCTTCCCTAGCTCTAAAGAAGTGGTCCTCCAACTTGGATCTATCGAATTCCATCTTTGAGAATGTCCCAGTCTGGGTTAGACTTCCAGGCCTGCCCCTAGAGTATTGGAGTGAAGACATCTTTCATGGTATTGTGAGCTCCTTTGGTGAGCTCCTTTCGATTAACACAATGACAGCTGCTAGAAAGAGATTGGTTTTTGCGAGGATATGTGTGGAGTCTCCCAGGAAGCAGATCTACCATCATCGATTGAGATCCAATCTAAACTGGGTTCCTGGGAATAGAATATGGAGTTTGAAACCATCCCATTTTCCTGTTTCAAGTGTAGGAAATCTAGTCACTGGGCAAAAAAATTCCCCTTAAATGCCACTTCAGAGAAAGAAAAATCAGCAAGACCCAGAAAAAAGGCGTGGAAAAAGAAGAAGAATGACTCAGGAGAAGAAAGGAAGGAAAATAAAGAGCAGGAACTAGAAAACAAAGAGTCAGATATTCAGAATATCTCTCCAGAGATTGAAGTGGTCATGGAATCTAAAGGTGAGATCCCTAATGATCCTCATTACATGAATCTTGTTAAAATGTCTTCATCAAAGGAAAGGGATTTCGATGAGGATACCTTAGTTGTAGAAGGAGATCGGAACCTTTCTACCTCCTTATCCCAAATGACAGTCCCTTCTGATAGAAACGAAGAAATCCCAGGTCTGGAGGATATTCCTAGTGAGGGCTTATCCTTGGTTATGAATATTTCTCTTCCCTTCCCGTCTTCTGATAATCTTCCCCCCAAGGAGTAGTGCACCTGATGGATCCCAACTCCACAGATTGGGTTAAGGATTCCCTTGAAAATCTGGATCACATAGTAAATCTTTCCAATAATGTCTTGTCATGTCAAGAGATTGGTAACATGGACACCTTACATTGGGAATAAAGAATACCAACTGAAAAGGAATGGGAGTCCAGTAGAGAGGCGGATAGCCAAGATGAGACTGATAAAGAGGAGAATATATCAAAGAAGAAGACATTAAAAAACAAACAATGGAAGACCCCAAGTGGCATTTCTACCAGATCAAGAGTCAAGGCAGACTGTGGAGCAGTAAAGAACTCAAGAGGTAAAAAGTCTTCGAAAAAGAAAAGAGAGCTAAATAGTTTTCAGGATATTGCGGATGGATCTTAGAAAACCATCCCGGAATGTCTTAACTCCCCCGGTATCTAATGAAGATTATGTCCTAGAATATCAGGGGACTCAATAGCCCCCACAAGCAGGATGTTCTTCACAATTTCGTTAGAGATCACAAGCCGGATATTCTTTTAATTCAGGAAACTAAAATGTCAAAGGAGAAAATTGAAAAGATGAAACTTTTCCAGTATTACAGTAACTAGGGCAATAATTCGAATGGCGGTTCTGGAGGCATTGTGACTTTCTGGAATAGCCACACTATCAAAGGAGATTCGATATTGGAAGGTACGAATCATATAGCCACTAGATTTACACATATAAGAGATAACTTCAGTTGGATTCAAGTGAATATATATGCTCTTAATGGAAAAGGAATGAGAAAATCTTTTTGGTTGGAATTAGTTGCCTTTGGGAGGATTTTTGATAAAGAAGCTTGGATTGTTATGGGGGATTTTAACACACCCTTAATGAACGGAGAAAAATTTGGGGGATTGCAAATCAATTTGGAGAGTAAAGAGGATCTTCATAATTTCATTGATAATCAAGGGCTGATTGATCTAGATCTTCTTGGAGCTTCCTTTACCTGGTCTAATCGCAGAAAGGGGATGGATCTTATACAAGTCAGATTAGATAGATCTTTGATCTCCAATCATTGGTATTTTGATTATTACTGCTCCCTGAAAGCTCTTACAAGAATTGGTTCTGATCATTTTCCTATCAGTTTCACTGCGGATCCAATAAAAAAGAAGAACACTCCTTTCAGATTTGAAAAAATGTGGATCTCTCATCCTGCTCTTAAAGAGGAAATAAGGAAATGGTGGAATATAAGAATTCAAGGAACTGCAATGTTCAGAATTGCTAAAAAGTTAAGGGAAGTGAAATGTAATTTAAAAAAGTGGAAAAAGGAATCTTTTGGGAACATCTTTAGGATTAAGTCTGATCTATAGATGGATTTGGGAGAAGTTCAATCTAAAATACAGAAGGAGGGTTACTTGAATGACACTAAGGAAAAAGAGAATGAGCTCCTTACGAAGATGCATGACATAATTGGAAAGGAGGAGGAGTTATGGAGACAAAGATCTAGAGCTCTTTGGTTGTCTGCAGGAGACAAAAACAACAGGTACTTCCATTTATCGGCATCAAAACATAGAGCTGTAAATAGAATATCTCAAATAGAAGTGAATAGAACCAGGTATGAGGAGGAGGAGGATATTAGAAAGCAGGCGAGCTCCTTCTTTAAACATCTTCTCTTGGCAAGTAATGAAATAAACCAAAATGAGCAGGATCAGTTAGTTGAAGCTATACCAAGAATTATCAACCAGGAAAATAACTCTTTTTGACAGCTATCCCCACCAATGAGGAAGTCAAGCAGGCTGTCTTTTCCTTTGACAGGAGTAAATCTCTGGGTCCTGATGGTTTCCCTTTATTTTTCTTTCAATGGCTCTAGGAGATTGTTGAAGAAGATGTGGTAAATGCTATTAAAGAATTTTTTGGTTCCAGAAGTCTTCTAAAAGAATTAAATGCTACTTTCTTGGTTCTTATCCCCAAGAAACCTAGAGCTAATAATTTTGAGGCTTTTAGGCCTATAAGTCTCTGTAATTCTTTATACAAAATCATCTCTAAGGTCTTAACCTCTATATTTTTAACTTTTTTGCCTTCCCTGATTTCTCCTCAACATAATGGCTTTGTCCCTGGAAGACAAATTCTTGACTCTATTGTTACGGTACATGAGAATATTCAATCCTTAGTTGAGTTGAAGACTAAAGGCTTCTTATTAAAGCTTGATATCTCAAAAGCCTATGATAGAGTTGACTGGATTTTCTTATTTAAAATCTTAAAGGCTTTTGGTTTTTGTAACAGGGTTATCCAATTGGTGGAACAACTTGTGTCCACGGCTTCCATATCAATAATGGTCAACGGATCCCCCACCTCCTTTTTTCAGAGCACCAGAGGTCTAAGGCAGGGTGATCCTATCTCTCCTATTTTGTTCACTATTATGGCTGAAATTTTAGGCAGGAATCTAAAAAAATTGGTCAACTTTAAATTTGTTTCTGGTCTCAAACCTTCCTCGGGCAATCTGGTGTGTTCCCATCAACAATTCGTTGATGACACTATGCTTATGGGTCAAGCTACGATGTTTGAAGGAAAATCTATAAAACAGTTGCTTGACAATTACGGGAGAGCTTCAGGACAATTGATCAACAATGAAAAAAGTTCTCTATTCTTCTTCAACACTCTGGATCATAGACAGGCCAAAATTGCCAGAATTCTGGGTTGCAGGGTGGATTCCTTTCTAGCCACCTACCTTGGTCTACAATTAAGCTTGAAACCTCCTGAGTCTTTCTGGCTCTCGTTGGTTGAAAGATTCAGCAAGAAGCTTGCAGGCTGGAAAGGAGCCCTGCTAAGTCAAGCCGGAAAACTTCAGCTCCTCAAAGCCTCTCTCCAGAATCTGCCTATCTATGCCTTGAGCCTATTTAAGATTCCTGCGAAATTTGTTGATGCCATTGAAAAAATTCAAAAAAGATTTCTTTGGTCAGGTGTTGAGGAAAAAAAAAGACTTCCCTTAATTGGCTGGAATCTGGTTTGTAGACCTAAAAAGGCCGAAGGACTTGGTTTAAGAAGAATCAGAACTGTCAATAAAATCCTCTTAGCTAAACAAATATGGAGAATCTCCTCTTCTTCTGGGGAGTGGATAGATATTTTGGCTAGCAAATATTTAGAAAACAACTGCTCCTCCATCATAAAGAAGGACCCCCACCTTCTTCCCAGAGGGTCTACATGCTGGAATAATATAATCAATGGTAAAAAGATTGTGGATGATGGTATTGGTTGGCAAGTGAGAAATGGTAATCACACCATATTCTGGGAGGAAAGATGGCTTTTTAAGGAACCCATTATAAAAATCAATTCCTTCAGTGAATGGGCAGAGATTTGTAAGGCATGGTTTGGAACTTATGTGAAAGATTACAGAGCGAATGGTAATTGGGTGGACTTGTGCATTGTTAGTCAGGATTTGGCTCCTATCCAGTCTTCTCTTATGGCTATTAGAATTAGTTCTGAGCAGCTGGATGATCATGCGGTTTGGATAGATGAACCCTCTGGAAATTTTTCAGTGTCTTCTACTTTTGCCAGGATTACTTCTTCTCTGGAACATCCTCCCTTCTGGTCTAAAGCTTGGTTCAAACATTTGATACCTAAAATTAATATCTTCTTCTGGATCCTTCTCCAAAACAAGGTGCTCACAATTGATAACCTGTGTAAACGCGGATTTCAAATTCCAAATAGATGCTTTCTTTGTAAGGTGGAGGCTGAATCTGTGCGTCATTTATTCCTTCATTGCTCATTTGCTGCTTCTATCTGGGAAAAAATAATTAGGTTATGGCACCTTGGGTTTTCCCTTTGTCCATTAAAGATTTCTTCACTTAATGGAAAGCCCCGACAAGAAATCCTATGCTCAGGCTTTTATGGGATTTATCCTTCCCTCATGTTGCTTGGGGCCTCTAGAAAGAATGCAACAATAGAATTTATAGGAGTAAAGAAGCCTCTGTGGATATTGTCTTTGATAAAATTGTCAAATCCTTGAAGGAAAATTTCAATGCCTTGGCTCAGAAGGACAACATGCCCATGAAAGCGGAGTATTCGCTCTATGACTTAATTGTTGCTAAGGATTGGAACATAAATCTAGATTAGTCTAGAACTATTATGAAGGCCAAGAAGGACAGAGAGGGTGTTTGCTGGTCTTTTCCGCCAAACGGTTGGATCAGAGCTAACTTTGATGGTGCGGCTAAAGGCAATCCAGGGGCGGCGGGCTGTGGTGGAGTTATAAGGGATTCCTTTGGCAATTTCATTGGAGCGATTGACTCTCCTCTTGGCTCTCAAACTAATCATCTGGCGGAGACTGTTGGTGCTTTTCACATCATAAATTTAGCCCAAAGTCTTAACATTAAAAATCTGTGGCTCAAAGGAGATTCCAAAAACATAATTGACTGCCTCTATGGAAAGTCTCCCCCCTCGTGGACCATTAAATCATGGGTTGAGGATGCCATATTGACTTTGGCTAAATTTGAAAAAGTTAAAATATCACATGCTTATAGAGAAGCCAATGTTGTTGCGGATTTTTTCGCTAACGAAGGAGTTAGGAGTAAAGATGTGCGTACATGGCTTAATACTAGCGATCTAAACTCTAATGTCTGTGCTGTATTAAATTATGATAAATCACATGGAAAAGCGATGTGTTATCCCTTTAATGAGGATAGGTTGGATCTTTCACATCACAATCATTAGAGCGCATGGGACCAGGCCCAGCGGCTTAATCTGCAAGAAAACTCTGCACGCTTTGTGGGTTCCTAGATTTGGTGGGGCCAATTTTAGTAAAGCTTTCGTTTGGGTCTACCCCACTGTGTTGGCTAAAATGGGAGGAGATAGAAAGCGAATTGAGTCGAACAGCTATGATACACACATGAAAAATGCCAAGGCTTGGAGTAAGGTTAAAAGTGGAGGGTTGCTTCCTTTCCTGGAGAAGCTTCATGGCTCTAACTAGGAGGCTACGGATCTCTTTGTTAAAAAGTGGAATAATGGAAACTTGACCCTGATTGGTAGGAATGTGGAGCTCAGCGAAAATCTTATTGTTCATGTTACGGGATTATCTACTGAAGGGAAGAAGTTCTTTAGGGACAGGGATTTTTTTTATGAAGCTGTGATCAGATTTCCTAAAAAGGACAAAGAAAGGCTAAGTCTGGTTAAAATTGCTAATAGCTACTTTGATGCTGACACCATAAAGGCCATTTGGAGAAAGGTTCTGCAGGTCATCATGGAGTACATTACGGTGGACGGGCGCTTCACCAGATTTTATGGCTACCACTTTGCTCTTCTCAACCACTTTCGATACAAGGTTAGGGTCTCTCTCCCCTATTATCTTTTATGTTCCTTGAAGAAAAGCTTGGAGGATAATAAGAAAAACCCTAAAAGATTCCCCATTCTGCACACCAGGTTAATAAGGTTGATTGTTGAACATTTCCAAAATATGCTTGCCCCCGCTATTCTAGAAACTATCCATGATTCTGAGAGCGATGACACTGAGCCCAGTGGCTCAGAGTATCTACCTAACTCTAGTCCAGCTAGAAAAGCCCTTAGCTTGCATGTTGTCCCTTCTGGGAATTCTGGTAAAACCCGCGTTGAGCTTGAGCCTGATAGCCCCTCCCTTAAGAACAACTCTTTGATAAGAAACCCCAAGCCAAAAGCCTTGTTTCCTATTCTGAAGAATCCTCTGAATCGGAGGAGTTTGATGCCAACAAAACTGAGCTTTGCGCTGATCCTCTGCCGGATAAACACATTAATGATTACTCCCTTGTTAGTCCTAACCCTGAGAAAACTTGTCCTAATACTGGAAAAGAGCCCTCTCTGGATATTCTGAACCTAGCCAAAACCAAATCTGAGTCCCACTTCAAAATTTTGGAATGGACTTTCATTGAAATTAATGAGTTGAAAATAAAAAATTGGGCCCTGCAAAGCAAGATTGAAGAGCTGAGTGCAAAGATTGCAGAGATTGAAAAGAAAGATATGGATCACAATAACAAAAATATAGATTCCAAGGTTGAGAATATAAGGAATACCATCAAAATCGTTACTGAGAAAAACAACCGTATGGCAAGACACAATGCCATTATCATTAACGCGATGACTGAAAAGCTAGATAAAGCCCAGCAGGGTTCTCTAGTGGTGGATCTGGAGGAAACAAAGGACAAAAGCTAGGAGATGGATGCGGGGATTTCTAGAAGAACTAGAGCCAATCTGAAGCGCAAGTTTCCCCCTACTTCGAAGATGATTCAAACTTTTAAAAAGGGTGTCAATGATATGCAAAATCTGGAGGCAGAGACGGAGTCTGTCCTCAAGACTCTGAACTAACGGCTGGGGTTTTTTTGGTGTTTACTCTGCTGTTCCTTTTGACTTGACCTTTCTGGTCTTTTTCGTTTGGTTGCTGCTGATCTTTTCTTGGGCAACTGGTATTTTTGGTTGGACTTTGGTGTCCTCTTTACTGTTTTGTAAACGTTGTGGTTTCAGGTCCCTGTAAAACCCGTTTTACCCTTTTATCAAAAACAATTCTAACAATAATTGTAGAACATATATGCCTACCTCTGGACGCCATAGATCTTGAACTGGTTGCCTGCAATTCCAACAAACTGACTTCTTTCAAAAGCTAAATTTGAAACCAGCAAAGGATAAACTTCTAGATGCTACTTGTGAATGAAAAGCACAACGCATGTACGGGTATTTCTAATTTTCAATTGTGCTAGAATTCAAAGCAGGCGGCCGCCTCCCGGCTTGGTCATTGCGGGGCCCTGTTCAATTTGCCATGTTTCTGAATCGTCATGCCTAATCTAGATGAGCATGTTGTTTAGTGCTTCGGCTATCAACTCTTGCCCGTAATCATGACAACAAGATTACATTAAATAATAATAATAATAATATTATTTTATAGTCCACTTATTCCAGCAATCTGTTTTTGGGTCTACAGACAGCCTACAGCACTATGGGACTCCTCGTACTCCCAATATTGAGGGAGGCACCTAACTCGTGCTCCACAATACGAGGTGTACATACCTTACCCCCTGCAGGATTTTGAACTTGTGACTCCTTTCAAGAGCCAAGTTCTCCACCATTAGGGCCAACTCAGGCTGTACATTGAATTTCATATATTGGATGATGACGATGCATTAAATTTCATTTATTGGATTCAAAGGATTGGACTTTTAAAAAGATATACAATCTTTGACTGTCGAATCGACTGAATCATTGCGAACCTATGCAGAATACTTTACCATACGAAACTATTTTCCATGTTTGACCTGTATCTCGGATGAAACTTTGAACATACCACAACCTCCTTCACATCGATAGTTTCCGAAATAAAGACAGATGATGTTCTTGCTACCGCATTAGAGTTCGGATGAACCAAGTTCAATTCTGGTTTGCATGATCCTGTAGCTGTATTTATCCTTTCTAAATTTTCGGCACATGAATACATCAAAGTCGATTTTAATGTTTGCCTTGGGATTGAGGTTGAAGACTTCTTTGATTAATTCCTTGTTCATTGTAAACATTGGCTTGGCCTCACAGTTGTATAGCGTTCTACTATCAGCATTGCATTTTTTACAAATAGCATAAATTAAATCAACACTCGCAGATGCATTAGAGACAACCGGCTTCCCTAAGTCCAATCTAAGATGTTTGAAATAGGGCTATCCTTTGTGCTTCAATAATAACAAAACCGAAATAAATCCCATCCTTGTATTGGAATATCTACATCTCTAACTCACTCAGCTTGTCATGAATCCTTTTAGAAAGGACTGCTTGCCTCGGACATGCTTCGACTTCTTGGCTGAAATGGGGAGTCAGCTTAGAAAATCCTTTTCTAAGCTTTGCTTTGCCTTACCACTCTGAGATACACTTCGACTCATTGTGTGATATGGTAACCCTACTCGCCGTGAGAATGTCCTAGATTTTGGAGGAGCAGTTTATGATAATTCAAAGAGGATTAAATATACCCCTACGACTATATCAGGAACAAAACCCTAAGCAATGAAAACCTCAAGCAACTACAAAGGGGTATTTCAGAACATACTAGTTTTTCCTACATTTTTAGTATCTTCGAATAGAAAACTAACTGAATACATTGTTCCCTTCTCAGCAGATCTTCAATTGCACTTCTTCACTATTTGAAAGTAATACCCTAAAGCTTTGGTGTCATGTTTGAAACTCTCTGTCTTTCACCACCTTTTGTATTGATTGTTCATTCAAGCCAAAGTTTTCATGGTGCACTTATAGGCTACTTCTTTGCCTTTCAATATCATTCACTGATTAATAGGAGGGGTAAAATCAATAGAAAACACAAGTCTCAATCGCCAACACATAGAGTTTAAAACACATTTTTGTCAAGTCACACTACAAAGTAAATGTTTATTGCAATTAGAAAGTGACACATATCTTAGTGGCTTCACGTTTTGTACCAACTGTTTATGAAACATTCTTCAAACCAATAAGAGAGATATTTTTCATTAAGCTCAATCACCAAAGAAGACAATGCATGTCCACATATGACATTATCGTAGCCTTGGAGGGATGGGTTAGTATGAAACTATGTTAGGAAAGACTCATGCTTTGCAATCAGGTGCAACCATATGCATCCACTCAACCTTTAAAAGAGAATTTAATATTATCTACCAAGTTTAGTGTAGGAGTGAATAGTTTGGCCAACTATGAAGTTGCATTGCAAAGAAGATTTGTGCTGTAATAAGGTATTGACACTTGGCCAAGTGAAACAAGACTTTACCCACCCACATTCTTAGAAGAAGATACAAATTGAATACCAGAGATGAATGAGGGTGCATCAACTACACAACAATGACATACACCTAGTGAGGTCCATCTAGGATGAAAATGTTTTTGAGGACACATGTTATTAGGGTGCAAGAGTGCAAATTTAGACTTTGGAAGCTTAGGAGAAGCTACGTTGAGCTAACTCACATGCAATGTAATTGAAACTCAACATAGACATAGTAAGTGGGGACCACTTAACCCTTTAGAATCATTATATCCGAAGGAATACTATTCGATTAG
>VDFB02193867.1:77100966-77115170 GCA_007258455.2 Sequoia sempervirens | reverse complement strand
GGAATCATATCAACCATGGAGGAACTAGGGAAGACAGATTGCAATGTAGAAACATGTCTTACCTAGGGTGAATAATCTTTATCCTCGCTTGATGAACTAAGGTCTTTAGGTCCATCCCAATAGTACTCAAACTATACACCTGAACATTCCAAACCTAGTTTACATTCCTTCCATTCATCTTTCTATCATTCTAAAAGTGTGTAGGGCTCAAGACCGACAGATTCACGTTCTCAACAATAGGACAAGGTTGATTTGACATGTACTAAGGATTTGAAGACTTGCAAACAGGTTATTCATAGGTACATGAATGGACTAAATCTAGACTATCTTTTTTTCACATCCCCACGGTAATTAAATCATCCTCAATGCTCACAGCCTCAAGCTGGGCTTGTTCAATTCCGTAAACTTTGTCCCTTTTAAGAATAAGATGAACTTCAGAGTTTAAAGTGGAAGTAAATATGTGAAATTGAATTACCTTACTAGGCTACTCAGGCATTGGAATATGTTGAATCTCTCAATTGAAACAGTAAAAAAAATCCCTCGTAGATTCTTTTTCTCCTTTTACAATCTAGCAGAAATACTGGAGTAAAGCACCAATGTTAACAACATCTTTAAACAATCCGAGAAATTTCTTTTTCTAGAATGCTCCAACCAATTATACATCCTTTTTCAAGCCTCCTAAATCATTCTGCCACATTTTTTATCAAGCTATCAACAAAAATTCTTACAATAACATCTTCTTCCTGAATTTCTAGGATTCCGCTCACAACGGTCATGGTCAAGACGTGTTCCTCAAGATCTTGCAAGTTTCTACTAAATAATTTTGAAAGATTCTTTCTTGAGCCATATGGTAAATCATTGCATTGAAATAGGGCTAGTGGTCCAATACAATTACCCCAAGGGTTTGGAGCCATTGAATATTCAAAGTCACCAACTCCATAGAGAAGTAAGAGAAAATGACACCCCTAGGTCAATTCCTATTTGGTGGTTGAGCTAGAGGAGGGTTTTGGCATTGATTAGGACGTCAAGGTGGATTATCATAGTACAAAAAAATATATCCTAGGGGTACATTCAACCACCTATCTTGGTGGTCATTGGGCTTGTTCTTCTTCTTCTTCCAAAACAAAGTTGGCCCGCGTATAATCTGTGAAACTACTTTTGTACCTCCAAGTGAGTGTATTCAATTGGGAAATCCTCTTGTTCTGCCTACATCCAATCTAAACCAAGTTGTAGTATAGGGAAAAAAATCTCTTACAAGAGTACCATTTTGTTGCATGGCCTAGTAGCAACCCATCAAAAAAAAAAATCTTTCCCTAGCAGAGTCGCCAAAAATCTATTAGTGAATGGATTGGCCCTTTATTATAATATTGAAAAATTAACTATGTTGCCTAGGCCAAACAAGGGCCAAGAACACTAACAACTCTAGAAAGGTCTCAATTGCATTTGTGACTTTCCCCTAAATTTTAGAGGTACAGCTCCCTCGTGTGATTTGATTTATTTAGGTATGTTTTTAACCCAAAAGCATAAAAGGAAAACAAACACTAATTCATAAATATGAAATTAGTGCAAGCAAACTGAAAGGACCATTAACCATTAAGCAGAAAGAATTAGGCAATCAATGAAAAATAAAGAAAGGTATCAGAGATTAATTATGATCACAATTAATGATTATAATGCTCAAGAGGACATCCCACACAAGGAACATACTCACATTACACTTGCAACTAGCAAATTGATATGATGAACACCATATTCACAACTTACAATTCACTAACTGAAAGTAATTGCAAACATAAGAATGAATTAAGAAAAATGTTCCTCTTCCCCTATTACATCATAGTGTACTTCAAGAAAATTTGGACCCTCACAGAATCGGTTCCATCAAACATATAGGGACACAATCCCTAAATCTTGACAGTTACCAAAATGGTTGCCAAATAGAGCGGTAGTTTCTTGCCAGCTAATCACCCACCCTAGAAACCAATAGACGAAAGAGTATTAATGGTCAAGAATAATCATCATTACATTTTCCATTAATATGGCCTTAGATAGCTGCCCAAATGTTTCTCATTCCAAATCTTGCCCTGTTGTAGGTTATTTACAATTTGCCTTAAATAAACCCTCGTCACATCAGCATTTAACTTATGTGACCTCATTATCTTTTCATTTTCCAAGTCCTAATGAAATCTAGCTCAAATATACACTCTTGATTTATATAAATTTATTGGAAATAACCACATTTCACCAAACAAATGGCATCCTAAAAAGGGCGAGTGCACAGAGTGATGGTGCTTCAATGAATGACTTCATAGTGATCAAAGAAGTCAAGTGTGGTCCCTTCTTCAAGTTGTCAAATCAATTGAGGGAGTTCTTCATTATCCAAAGCAAGGTAGAGGAAGAAGTACTACGCGATATTCTAGGAGAGAGATTCTTGAACCAGGTTCACATGCATAATTCTAAACTCTTGGAGCCTTTCATCTACAACATGAATCGCACTTCTAGGCAACATGATTGGGGAGTGAGAGCAGCAGAACATCTGGTTTGACCTGAGTTCCTGGAAAGGGTGAATGTGGCCATTGGAGGACTCAATTAGTTTCCTAGAACCAGACTTGTGGGAGAAGCTATTTTTATTGCAACTGCAACCTTGCACGAGATTACGGAAGAAGCAGTGACTCTCCTTCATGCGAAGCTGGTGCGAAATGATATAGGGTTGTTTTCCCATTTTCTATAATCTCATGAGAACCTACTTTCACCAACCCAGATTAAGCGTCTCCAAGAGGTGGTGGAGGGAGTCTGTGTGTTAATATTTTCCTTGTGTGCTTGAAAATTTTGTTTTGATAACCCCCATTTTGTAATACGAATACTAATTTTATAAACATCGATGATTTTGTAACATTTCAAGTATTTTTTTCTTTTCCATTTTGTGAGCGCCAAATGGTCAAGCCATATGGAGAGCATCAAATTTGACGCTCTCCAAATTTGGCTAGCACAATATGGTTTGTTTAGGAATTCTTTTACAATTTGGCATTTTTTTGTGTCACAGGTTGGTGCACACACCCTATACTTTGGTCTACTTTTCTCTCTTTCATCTAAGTATTCTTCAATTACATTATTGTTATTTGGCAATGGTATTCGTTTATGTTGATTTTCTTGCATATGGGCGCTTTGTAATTGCACACTTCTAACTAATCATTGATTTTACATTATCATTTCTCATTAAGGTGGTTCTAAAAATTCCAACTGAATCCGCTACACTTAGGAAAAAATGTACCTTTGTTGTCCTTTCCTTCTTTGGGAATAGTGCCTCTAGAGTTGGTAGAATAGGGGATTCATGAAATCTTATCAAGGAACAACAATGGTCTTCGAACCTATCAAAAATCCTACCCATACTTGAAATCCCTTTGACTTTCTATCACCAGCATTCTTTTAAGAAGGTTACGAAACCTTAAGTACGGACCACCAATCTTTAAGAATTTTAGACCTAAGACTTCACAAAGCATTTCCGTATTTCAGATAGTTATAGAAACTTCATAAAGGGATGCCAACATAAGATAATGAGTAAGTTAAAAATTGCAAAGGGAAAGCGGCATAAGAGGGAGTTATGACAACCTGAGCGACACCTTCCAAGGTTAATAAAATTTATGAAAATACCACCAAAGACTGTCTTAGCAAAGTTTCAAGTAGGGGCAACGATTTTTAAGGGCGATGACCAAGATCGGAGTAACATATATATTTATCTATATAATCATAATGTAATCTTTGTCTTTGCTCTACCAATTTTAATATTAATGAAATATGTGAGCTTCTTATTTGTGCATCTACTTATATTGATAAAATGGGGAATCACTTAAAGAATATGTTTGGTAAATTCATAGATTTAGTAGAATTAAAAATCCCTTATGTAAATAACAATAGAGGTAGTCTAAAGGTAATTTGTCTAGCATTACCTTCTCTTTTTGTTGATCTCTTAGTCTAGGATGAACAATGATTTTTTGATGTGCAATTACTATAGCACTTGAAATAATACTATTACTAGAGGCAAAGGTAGATTTATTCATAAGGATAGTACTAAAATATTGGTTGTCAAATTGGAGAATAATTTGAACAAAACAAATATTATACTAAATCTTGACCTCCTAGATAACCAAATGTGGGACCACTAGGTTAATACTTATGCTTGTGCATAAGGTTTTTGTATTTTTCATTCTTTTCACCTTTTCAAAAAGTGACACTCAACAGATGTGTCTAGTTAGATTAAAAAAATGCACACATTTTGAAGTATTTTGCAAGTTTCTAACAATCCTCTAATTTTATGTTTTTAGTTTCGAAAGTTTGCAAAAGGGCCTTGATTTATCAATATAGAACAAATGTGTGTAAAAAGATTAACATATCAAGCCGAGTGCTATCACAAAGTAGCTGGTAATAATGCATTTGTATTTTTAAAAGGGGACAAGACTTGTGTATTCAAAGTGAGAATTTTAAAGTTGAAATTTCTTTAACATTTAGTCATCAAAGAGAAACTCTATGAATTTTAGACAAAAAATAGAGTTAAATTCTTCTAATTCTTCAAGAAGCAAATCGCCTAAGTTTATATAGATCAAGATAGATAATTAGGAGATAAAATAGACATTATCTAGGATACAAATAGACATTGCTTCTCTCAGAAGTAGGATTGACAAAGGAAAGAATTGGGACTCTTATCACCTAGAGATTGTGAAAAGGAACATAGAAAAAAATAAACGATGCCAAGGGTATAAATTCACCACACAACAAAGGTCATAGTGATAAATGGAACAAATTGACAAGTTACTAGAGAGATCCACTAAAACATGGTCGCCAATCCATAGGGGGTCATCTTTTGGTGCAATTTCATGATTGTAAAATAGGTTGAACAAATGTCAATCATCCAAGTGAAATGAGTATTGTCTTTCTACTATATATGTATATGTATATGTATATGTAATATCTTATGCACTATTTATTGATATTCTCTCAGTAAGTCCAAAGTAGTTTTACTTTAGCTACTTTTCATAGCTTCATTCTTGTAAATTATTTTTTCTTTGTTCAATATAAAAAAAAAAAAAAGGTCCAAAGTACTGTTTATAAAGTGGATCCTTTTGTAACACAATAGAATTATATTTTTTAATTTTCAAAAATCAATATAAATGAAAACTTTGTTTCCTTATATTTTCTCTATTGCTTGCTTAATGTTTACGGAGATGACAAGTCTATAAATTCACATTTGTTAATCTAGTGTTTTTGATAAGAGGATAATCAAGTTTTGAATGGACCTGAAACCATTTACAACAGATTTTGAATGGACCTGAAACCATCAAGTTTTAAGGGGACCTGAAACCCACACCAAGAAGAACAAGTTGCCCAAAAGAAAGAATAAAAAACATCCAGCAGCGAAACAGGGACCCAACAAGCCAACCAGCCAAAAGCCAGCAGGCTACCCAAAAAAGAACCAAGATTCTACATGAATCTTGACTTCATTGGTTTTGATGGGACCAGCAACCCACTACAATCCATTGGTTTTGACGGGACCAACAACCCATAACCAAGGTTTGGTAGGGACCTTAAACCCAAGGGAGAAGCCTGCAACAACCAGACCATAACAAGCCAACCACCCAAGTAGAATGGTCTCACCATACTACTGGCAGAAACAACTAAGTCATAGGTTTGCAAAAGTAGAGCCCCAAAAGTAGACAAAACCTTTCCCAGCAACAAACCCTCTCCCCCTCTATAGAAGAGGTCATCACAAGAACACGAGGATCCAATCGTTTTCCATAAAAGTCAATTGCTCTCTCCACCTCTATAGGAGACAAAACCCAGCTCAACCAACCCACCACAGTCACAGCACTCTTGCAAACCACCATTCCACCTCAATAGAAATGGGAACCCCCTCAATGGGAAAAGCAGGAAGAGACCTTCAACCACAGAACACACCTCAACCCGAGAGGGAGAGGACTCCACCTCCAAATGAGAGGTCTTCACCTCAAAAGAAGACCTAGTATTCAGAGAGAAGGAAGGGACTGCAGTGAAAAGGAGAACCAAAGCAAGCAACATCATCAATAACAGCCGAGTCTTCAAAACTATCCCTAAAAAGCACCTAGACCTCAAAACCTTTAGCACAAAATACAGTTGATCCAGCACCAACTCCATACCCACATAATGGTCCATCCAAGGCATCAACCCCCAAACACCACCAAAGAACAACAAGGCACATGGGGGGAAAACCATGAACAAAGGTTTAAGAAAGACACCTGCTCTCATCATGAAAAACTCCTGGTAACGCCAACGCAGGTCCACACAAAACCCAGCAGAGCACAGGGAAGAACAATGGACATTCCATTAAAATGATTATAGCAACTTTCTTTCTTAACATGTGGAATATTATGATAAATAGGGTGATTACTAGAATAGAATGCAAGTCTCATTTAAAAGTGTCTTTGAGAGTTTAAGTTTTCCAAAGCATAATTATAATTAATTTAAGTTTTCTTGGTTTAAGAACAATGGACATTCCATTAAAATGATTATAGAAACTTTCTTTCTTAACATGTGGAATATTATGATAAATAGGGTGATTACTAGAATAGAATGTAAGTCTGATTTAAAAGTTCCTTTGAGATTTTAAGTTTTCCAAAGCATAATTATAATTAATTCCATTTGAAACTAAAATATTATTTGCAAATTGAAATAAATTTTACTTACTCAAGAATTAAGCATTAATCTTAAATGGTTGTTGATCAAAATATTTTTTAATCAATGAATCACAATTGAATAAATGTTATAAAGAAATATTGGACAAATCCATATTTTTCTTAGGTCCTTTAATAAAAACATTTTGACTGAACAATCAAAATTAGTGAAAAAATGTATGCACCAAATGCAAAAACATCTGTTTAATTATTTTGTAAGATCTCTAAAAATCATCCTTTTAGAGCATTGCAGAGTTTGTAGTGTAAAAGGGTTAGATCTCTAAAAATCATCCTTTTAGAGCATTGCAGAGATTGTAGTGTAAAAGGGTTATATTTATTCTTATCCATTAACCCAACCTGCCTGTATTTTAATCCTTTTATCCTAACTATATACCCCTAGAATAAAGGATTTCATAAATACATCTTCTAAAAAAACAAACACTAACAAAGCCCGTAAAATATGTAGTTACTCTTATCTCATAAGGCATGCTCAAAATAAAACCATAAGAAGCCTTCGAATCTAGTGTTTACGTGACAGTAAAAGATTATGTAGTTTTCTATAATTATTATTATCAGTAACTTTACGACCATGTAAAAACTCTTCTTGATATCTTTGGAAGCAAATGAAAAATGTTAATTCAATTTGTAATGGTTGCATTCTGAAGGTCGATAAAATACTTCATCTTGTGAAAATTAGAAGTGATTTGATCAACGTGAGGGACATCTTTGGAAATCTCTGAAAACAAGGTCTCAGAACAGTTGAATTTACCTTTCTTCCCTTGTACACAAAGATGACTAGCTAATCTTCCTTGCAAGCTCTCTCCCATAAGAGAGAGCATAGTTGTATCTTGATCCAAGCCTTTATATTGGATAAAGGCAGAAATCAATTGTTCTTAACATATTTCATCAAATTGCTACAAAAACAATTTAATGAATAGAAACAAAATTTAAGAACAAACTGCTCTCAACTTTCGTTGAGCAATAATATCCTAACTACCAAGTGGAAAAAGAATTATGCTCAAGGGAACAAGATCCACATGAACATTGTCGACCAAAAGGTGACGGAAAATGCTGCTAGGACATATGTCCATAAAAAGATAACTGAGCACTCTTCTTCCCCCACACCGAATAATTGAGTCATTGTTCCTGCATCGATACAACATTACACTATTTAGCCATTGAAACAACATTTATTACTCATTCGATTTGTTTGTAATTTGGCTACGGTTGTCCGGTGGACCTAACTGATAACGTTAAATTTTATAAAGCATATTCTTGAGTGCCAATTCTATGACTTAAGAACGAGTAAATGCTCTGGGCATCCAGTTTCAAATGAAATCATTACAACTCTAAGCAGAAACAACATTTATGATTACCAATCTACAAAGGATGCCTTAAGATTTATTCTATATGCACTTCTTGGGGAGGCATGATACTAACCAATATTCATAGCAGGTGAACTGTGAACTGAATCATCATTACAAAGTGATACAATTTGTCATCTGGCAATGCCCCAAGATAGGATGCTCCTTTAACTACAAATATTCCAATCACCGGAAGTAGCACGTATCTCACGCAGATAATTAATACAATAATAAGTTTTCTTAGGCTCGATGACTTCAAACCTGCAAAGAGAAACAAAGATAACCTCACTTAAAATAAGAGAGAATAGAAATGACAGTCAAATGGTATTTTTTTTCGACAAAATTGGAAGTCGATATGGTTGAAACTCAAAAGTAAGATTTATTAGACACTTGTTACACACCTTGGACTAAATTTCCTCCAAGTATAAGGATAATGGATGGAATAGCCCCATCTCTGCAAAAACGATCAAACAAAATAAGAAATATAATAATCTATCAATAAAGATTTCAAAGAAAAACTTGAATCGATGATGAGGACAGAGTAAGAAATCCTGAAAAGGGCTTGATTTGCTTTTTCTGATAGTATATTTTTCCTTACATATCCTATCATGGACAAAATTGTGCTGCTTCGTGATTTATGAACTAAGAAAAGTATTTAATTGCATAAGATCGACAAGTAGAAGAAATTCTTCGAGATGCATACCCCAATAAAGATATGGAGTCATCAATCACTCGAAGAGGAGAGTTTTCACCAATAAATAAATTCTTTACTTGTGGGATTGCTCCAACAATAAATCCTGCTATCTACATTAAATAACATATCAATAGATCAGGATCTGTTAGCACTTGAATATGCAAAAGAAACTCCATTTGAAACCGTATATGAAATTTTGAATAAAATAAGCTTAGGCTAAGTGAGATGATTATTGTGAGGCCACTTGCTTGATAAAGTCATTAAAGCAGAAGAATGTGATGCAGCACATTTGCTGCTGAGGCAGAACCCTGCACCTAAAAGCATTTATGTTTTGCACGAAAGAGAAAGAAGACAGTTAAAAGAAATCAGTCAGGAGAGAGAAGATATCAGCAGCAATTAAGAAGCAAGCTATGGAACCCAAAGAAAAGCTGCTTCCATATATTTTCCAATTTCTCAATACATGCGGACATAAAAAGCAAGCTACTGTTAACTCCTACTCTACCCCTAACACTATGCAACTGTTTATTTATATGATTATCTAGTCTACAAGACTTGTGCTCATCTATTCCTCTAAAAGATGGCCTATTTGCAACACACAAAAATTGGAGTTAATGACTCTCCAAGAGCATAAATAGAGGGTTGCAATACCCTCTAAGGAAAAACTTGTCCTCCTCTTAAAGTGATCATCAAAACAGTAAAAACTATAACCCACTCATAGATTAACTTATCTTTGCTCCAATGTGACAGTACTCAAGGAGTGTGCTCTGCAAGTAAAAGCGATTTGGCCATATCCTAGGGTTAGACTACTATCAACGCAAGCATCCAAGTGATGGAGGCCAGGAGCTACCCGCAATGGCCTGATGGCTTTCACCAGTAGCATGCAGGAAATGGAGTCAATGGCATGCAAGCGATGGATGCCACAATCCATGCACTCAATAGGTTATGTGGACTATGGGAGAGACTTATTAAAAGATGAATGAGACTAGACTGGAGCACCAAGTTGTTTCATTGTCAATGTAAAGTGGACTATCAAGCCCTTATTGGCAAGACCGATAAGTAGGAATGAAAGTTTGTCATCAGTGATCACAACTAGGAGTGAACCAAAAATAGGATGGAACCACGAGGTCAAGTGGGTTGTACCAATTTTTCCTAGTTGCCACAACCCTTTAACGAAGTCATTGTTAAGAGAACATGATAATGAGAAGCTAGTAAACATTATAGCATCTCCTCCCCTCTTCTATTTGTTGGCGGTATATGTGTGCCAATCTAGTAAGGTGATAACAACTTAGAGAGTCTATGTTTTGTTAGTCCATGGTTACCTGGTTCATTGAAACAATTGCATTAGGAACCTCTTATTCGACAAGCCCTAGAATCCACCTTACTAGATTAGGGATTCCTTATCTACGTGGTTGGGATCATATTGCACCCTACCACCCAAACCAAGAGGGATGCAAAACTATAGACGAAATGTGCTAGCTCTATCAAACAACCACAACGGAGGTATTACTCTTTTAATTGTTGATATTTATTCTTATGTTACATGATTATTATTGAAAATGTTTATTTGAGGAAAATATATATACTCTTTTAGGATTTCACCTGCAATAGGAAGATTTGGATATGTAGTTTCCTTATGGGCTGTAGATATGATTTGTGTAAAGATTAGGTTCTACTATCATTACTTGACTTTCACTACCAATAAATATCACTTGAGGATCATCAATGTTGTACTAAATTTTGTAAATGCATTACCTATAGCATTCCTTAATTGTTAACTGCATACTATGATGGAATTAATAATAGAGTTCATTATAGCACCAGTAGAACTGCATATAGACAATGATTTAAGAATAGATTATTTTAGGATTGTTCCAAAAAAAATTGTAGTGACCAAGATGGGGTAATTACCATACTTCCATAGTTTTCCACGGAATTTCTTCCTCTGTTTCAACAAATCGTTGGATGATAAACCATCCTCCTTTACCAAATTCTTCTCTTTCTATTTTCCAACTCCTTGCAGGTTTAGACCCACCTCTACCTGTCCTCCACAAAAAGTCATTCTGGTTTTTCTCATTTGTCCAACCTGTTGTCGGACTTCTAAACCAACAATTTAAGCCTATCCACAGCTCCTCTTCTCTCTTTTCAGTTTTCATCTTCTCCTCTATGTTTTGGCTATCAAATTGATTACCCGTTCTTCTCATAGCTGCCTCTATGCTAGCATCCATTTCTTCTTCTATTGCCATCCTTGTTGCACCATCAAGCTTCATTGTAGCTTCACCAATTATAAGAGCTTATGAAGCTCTTTTAACTTTCCTTCTTCAAGTAAGAGATGGTTTATTTCTCTCTTTTCATCAAATATGGGATTTTCAAGACATCCCTCCAGCTGCTCCTTCTTTGTTGTGTTCTCTAAAGTTAATATGACTTCATCTTCTCCCTCATCATACATGGGGCCTCCATAGATCTCCACATGTGTTATTACTTCATCTCTAATGTAGATTGCTTCTGCAACTACTATTTCTTGGGCAACCTCTAATGATAGGTTGCATTTTCTTCATTGCAATCTTCTAAATCTTCTCATCTTCCACCATGATTATCAATACTTTCCACTTCTTCAAGGTAACAGTGCTCAACATCTTCATCCCATTCATCTTCTTCAAGTTCTCTTTTGGATAATGTCGATTTACCCTTCTTCATAACTTCATTTCGAACAAAGCCCCAAGTACTAATTATTTCCTCTCTCTTAAACTTTTTGCAGAGCATATTTAATGGCCTATCCACTAGTAATTCTACCAGCTTCTCAAGGGATTTAATATTTCCCTGCTCTAGCAGTTCTATCCCTTGGCCAATCTTAAACTATATGCCTTCCCTCTCTAAAAGCAGCTCTTGCTCACAAGGTGAGTATTTATTCCCACCAACCTTTTCCATTTTCTCACAACCCTTGAATGCCTTTGCTTCAACTTCATTTTCTTTGCTTTCCCACTATTTTGGGTTTGTTTCCTTGATTTCTTATTACTTGCCTCAAACTGCTCCAACATCCACCATAATTCCTCCATCTCAAACTCCAGTTTTTGTAATCTCCTTCGTTTTTCTTTTGTTTGCTTTGGCCTCTTCTTTTGTCTTAGTTCTTTGTCACATTATGAAAGAACCTCTACATCCATAGCCATAGCCACAGCTCTCTTCTAACCTATCTACTAATCTCCTCAATAACAAGAGCTAAGGCTGTTACATGAATTCTCTACTCCCAGCATCTTTGGATGCTCTCATACCAGCTGATGCAGCCATTTACTGTTGATGAAGAACCCTACACCCAAAAGCAATTATGTTTTGCAAGGAAGAAAAAGAATACAGTTACAAGAAGTCAGCTGGGAGAGAAAAGCGATCAGCGGCAATTAAGAAGCAAGCTATAGAACCCAAGAGAAAGCTTCTTCTATATCTTCCAATTTCTCAATACATGAGTACATAAAAGACAAGCTGCTGTTAACTCCTAATCTGCTCCTAACACTATGAAACATTTTGTTTATAATATTCTATACCACAGTAGTTGTGTTCATCTCTTTGAAAAAGGGCAGCTCACAGCTTCTTCTATATTTAGAAGAACAACCCCTCAAAATAACTCAACCATTCATTGATTGGTCTACATCAGACTGCCATTGACTGCTATATTTCAAATTATGTGGGAGCTAATTAAAAGAAATAATCCAGCTTAAACGTGCTCTAAAGACTCTGATATTTAAGGTATCTATGCCTTGCAAGTTCTTACATAATATGTTAAATGCATCTAAGAAAATTTGACCTAGCCATTATAAAGATAATTGGAAGGGTCTAATCCTGTAAATACCATTCCACTCCCTACATGGCAGCATAAGTTTACTCAATGTATATCACACAACATAATAGAAAATCAGTGAAATTTTTCTTTAATCAAAAAGCTAAAAGTATTGATCGATTTCTATTTTCCAGTTTTTGGGTGAGTGGCCGCTTTGTTACTTGCTCAGAAATCCTTGATTGGAGAGGATCAGATCATTGGCCAATTAAGTTCTCTGCCTCTATGCCTTCAATTCCAAAGAATCCTCCTTTCAAGTTTCAGCTTATGTGGCTTCATGACTCTTCCTTGCATGATCTCTTCACGCAGTGGTGGTGGGATGGGGCCCTCCTTATGGGACTGCTATGTTCTCCTTTGTCAAGAAGCTCCAATATGTTAAGTGTCGTCTTCGGAGATGGAATAGGCTGGTTTTTGGCAACCTTAAAGTTAAGAAGAGGGAAGCTCAAGAACGTCTTGATGTGATTACTCGGCAAATTCAGGACTTTGGCTTTTCAGATATTCTTGGGAAAGCTGAATCTCAGGCTCTGCAGAATGTCAAGGAGTGGGAGCTTTGAGAGGAGATCTTTTGGAAACAAAAGGCTCGAGTTGACTGGCTTCAGGAAGGGGATAGGAATACTACCTTCTTTCATCATTCTGTGCAGGCTCACTGCAATAAGAGTTTTATTTCTTCTCTGGTTAACTCGAAGGGTATTACAATCTCCTCTCTGTTGAGGCCCGACAGTTTTACTCTGCTCTTTTTATAGAAGATTCTCCCTTGGCGGAGGATGCTGAGAATGCAGTCCTTGCTTGCATTCCTTCTTTGATTTCTAATGAGAAGAATGAGTCTCTTGTTCAACCGATTTCTATGCCTGAAGTGGAGAAAGTTGTTTCTGGTATGAACAAGGGTAAGGCTCCTGGTCCTGATGGGTTCCATGTTGAGTTTTTCTAGGAATTATGGGATATTATTAATCAAGATTTGTTGGAGGTGGTTTGGGAATCTCTCCATAGTACGCAGATGCTCTGTGCATTGAATGCTACTTTTCTAGTTTCAATTCCTAAAAAGGAGGGTGTTGATAGGCTCGAGTTCTTCAAGCCTATTGCTCTTTGTAATGTGGTGTATAAGATTATCACTAAAGTGATGGCTGAAAGGCTCAAATTGTGTCTTCCACATGTCATTTATGAGGAGCAAGATGGGTTTGTTGCTGGTCACCAAATTTTGGATGGTGTGGTGGTAGCCTCGAAGGTTATACATTCTATGGCAACTTCGAAGGAGAAGTCTATGTTTCTTAAGTTGGATATGGCAAAGGCTTACGACAGAGTTAAGTGGAGCTTTCTTTAGAAGGTTCTTTTAGCCTTCGGTTTCTACTCTGATTGGGTAAGTTAGGTTATGAGTTGTGTAAATTCTTCCTCCTTTTAGGTTATTGTGAATGGTGAACCTTCAAAGCTTTTTGGCGCAACGAGGGGCCTTCACCAAGGGGACCCAATTTCTCCCTATTTGTTTATTATCATGGCTAAGGGGTTGGGTCAGCTTCTTAAGTCATGAGTTTCTCAAGGCTTGATTCATGGGTGGCAATGGGGCAATGGGTTACCTACGCAGTCCCATCCTCAGTTTGTGGATGATACTTCTCTTATGGGGTTAGCTT
>VDFB02193867.1:77041918-77100866 GCA_007258455.2 Sequoia sempervirens | reverse complement strand
TGAAAGCGCCTCCTACTGTTGGTGTGGTATGTTGTTGAAATACTCATCTATATAAATTTTATTAGGCATGTGCTTCTTAGTTTTACTGTCAAGTGCCAATATTTTTCTGGATTAAACATGGGGTATTTTCTGCAAAACAAAATGATAGTTTTGGAAATTTCCTGTCTTTATTATAACTTATTGGATATATTTATCTCTAACAGAAATTCAGTAACCTCTAATTATCTTGTCCTCTTATAACCATTGGTTGCAATATAACATTCCACTTGGGATAGCAATCACTAAATTTTTTTCTCCACAGCAGTTCTGTTTTTCAAAAGGGTGTTTCGAAGGAGTAGTATGTTGAAATGGAAATCCTTATAGATTTTATTAGGTCTGCTGTGTACCATCATGTGTAATCTTTGGTTGTCTATATCCATCTATATGTAACTTGAAAGCAATAGTTGTATCTATGGGAGGAGTCTGGTTGCTATAAGATTCTCCAAATTCTATGCATGGTAAGAATCATTGATATAACTCATCATTGAATTGGATGATGTTTTCTGTTTTATCTGTTGAACTTTCAGGTGCCACGTTAGTGCATTACTGAAGTGAAGTGTTCTTCACTAAATTAATAGAGTTGTTGAATCTTCCAGTATACAATCTAACACGTTAGAGAACATTGAAATGTGCACCTCATAGGAAAGATATTTCTCAATGCTTCTTTACCTCTGTTAAACTTCTATCGATATTATTCCTTGTCCTGACTCCTATGTTTGATAGATTGATTTTACTTTTAGCTTTTTTTTTTAGATCAAAAGAGGGTTAAATTTTTTATTAAAACAAAAGAAAGAACAAAGCAAGGCATTAAATAGCCCTGTCCAACTCAACTAAGTTATCCAACTCTTGGGACAAATCCAGGGGTAATTGCCCCCTATCAATAATGTTCCAATTTGGCATATGATCAAAGGCTCATTTAGCCAAACAATTTACAACAACGTTCCATTCCCTAGGAATATGACTGAAAGTGACAGACTCTAGAGAGGCACTAATACAAAGAATCTACCAGACAACTAAAGCAAGATGCCAACTAACATCCTGGAGATCCTGCCTCGTCAACAGAGTAACCGCCACTTGAGAATCAGACTCACAGATAATCCTTCTCCACCCAAGATGACAGGCACTCATCACTGCATAAAGAATGGCCAGGGCTTCCATTAAATTGTTAGTGTGAAGCCCCTTGTAAACTGAAAAGATAAACTGAACCGCCCTAGAGCTATCCTGCCCAACCCCACCAATGCTAGCATGACCCGGGTTGCCTCGGGAAGACCCGTCCGTGTTAATCTTCAACACCCCCTGAGGAGGAGGAGACCAACATCCCACCCTATCAATTTTCTGACGATGTTGTCGACCACAACCACGAGAGACCTGTGTCTACCGAGTAGGAAGAAGAAGACGTTTGCTCCAAATCACATCACGAGGATCCACAAAATCCGTCAAATCACATTTTTCTGCAACAGTTTCTCCCATAAAATGAAGAATTTTCGCCACAAATAAGGGACCTCAATCATCACCTCCTTAAAAATCCTACGATTCCTTTCAAGCCAAAGATGCCAAATAATAAAGGAGGGGCCAAGGGCCCAGGCAACTTGAAGAGAAGAAGCAGGGGTCTTGCCCCATCGGCCAAAAACTCAGCCAAAGAAGAGACATGCCAGTAGGGCAAGTTCCAAAAATCCCACCACAAGTGCCAGATTTCCCTAGCAAAGGAGCAGTGAAAGAAAAGATGGGAAACACTCTCCTTAGAATTACGACACAATACACACAAAGAGGGGCCCTGGAATCCACACTTGCACAAATTCTCCCAAGTAAGACACTTATTATGAACCACTAGCCACATGAAGAAGTTGCACTTGGGCCACGAATGCGCAAACCAAACCTGTTTCCACCAAGGAACCCCAATTTCCCCAAATAGCTGCCTATAACCAGCAGAAACAAAATACTGCCCAGAAACCTCATCACCAGCCCAAGCCAAAACATCATGCCCCAACAAGGCATTACATTCACGAGAAGCTAAAACCTGAGCCAACTGACACTTATCCGCATCAGACCCCCTGGAGGCCAATCAGAAGAATGCTTCCATCGAAAAGAAACAACCAATCCACAATGCTGTGCAACCTTATAATGCTCCATAGTGGTCCAACCAGCAAAGGAGAAAATATCACACAAAGACTGAAGGTGAGGATAAGAAGAAAGGATAGGAGGATGCCCATCCCAAGAATCCAGCCAAAACAAAGCCTGAGCCCCCGAATGAAAGATCCAAAAGAGCCCATTTTTTACCAACTGAGCCCCTACTTTCAGAGTATGCCAGATCATAGAACCCCTCCCCTCCAAAGGAAAGTGAGGAACATCAAAGGAATCAACCCCTTTCAAATACTTATGATTAAGAATACGAGCCCAAAGCTGATCCTGACTGGTACACCAGTGTCAATAAAGCTTAGCAGCCAAAGCCTGCCCATTCAAAATGGTTAAGCGTAAACCAAGACCCCCCTCACTCCTCGGCCAACACACAGTTTCCCACTTAATCAAGCTCCACTTAGCAGATAACAAATTACCACTCCAAAGAAATTGTCGTGAAAGCGCATCAAATTCCTCCAGAAAATACATAGGAGCGGCTTGAACAAAGCACCTATAAATAGGAAGAGCTTGAATAACAGACTTAAGAAGGGTCACCTTGGTAGTAGTAGACAACCAGCGATGAGTCCAATGGGTAATCTCCCCCCGCAACTTATCAAGTAACTTTTTCCAGGAGGACCTAGGTTGCCTACCCACAGCAAGAGGAATGCCTAGGTAAACAAAAGGAAGAGACCCAATCTGAAACTGTAATATAGCCGCAATCCGCCGCCGAATAGCCTGGGGCGTATTAAAAAATAAAATAGAAGACTTCTGCTCATTCACCTTCTATCTCGAGGCATCCAGGTATGTTTTCAAAGCCAACCGAAAAGATTCAACTTCCCGAAGACAAGCTAACCCCATAAGAGAAGTATCATCCACAAACTGAAGATGGGATTGCGTAGGTAACCCATTGCCCCATTGCCACCCATGAATCAAGCCTTGAGAAACTCACGACTTAAGAAGCTGACCCAACCCCTCAGCCATGATAATAAACAAATAGGGAGAAATTGGGTCCCCTTGGCGAAGGCCCCTCGTTGCGCCAAAAAGCTCTGAAGGTTCACCATTCACAATAATCTAAAAGGAGGAAGAAGTTACACAACTCATAACCCAACTTACCCAATCAGAGCAGAAACCGAAGGCTAAAAGAACCTTCTAAAGAAAGCTCCAATTAACTTTGTCGTAAGCCTTTGCCATATCCAACTTAAGAAACATAGACTTCTCCTTCGAAGTTGCCATAAAATGTATAACCTTCGAGGCTACCACCACACCATCCAAAATTTGGTGACCAGCAACAAACCCATCTTGCTCCTCAGAAATGACATGTGGAAGACACAATTTGAGCCTTTTAGCCATCACTTTAGTGATAATCTTATACACCACATTACAAAGAGCAATAGGCTTGAAGAACTCGAGCCTATCAACACCCTCCTTTTTAGGAATCGAAACTAGAAAAGTAGCATTCAATGCACGGAGCATCTGCTTACTATGGAGAGATTCCCAAACCACCTCCAACAAATCCTGATTAATAATATCCCATAATTCCTAGAAAAACTCAACATGGAACCCATCAGGACCAGGAGCCTTACCCTTGTTCATACCCAAAACAACTTTCTCCATTTCAGGCATATAAATTGGTTGAACAAGAGACTCATTCTTCTCATTAGAAATCAAAGAAGGAATGCAAGCAAGGATTGCATTCTCAGCATCCTCCGCCAAGGGAGAATCTTCTATAAAAAGAGCAAAGTAAAACTGCCGGGCCTCAATAGAGAGAGATAGCAGAGAGGAGATTGTAATACCCTTCGAGTTAACCAGAGGAGAAATAAAACTCTTATTGTAGTGAGCCTGCACAGAATGATGAAAGAAGGTAGTATTCCTATCCCCTTCCTGAAGCCAGTCAACTCGAGCCTTTTGTTTCCAAAGATCTTCTCTCAAAGCTCCCACTCCTCGACATTCCGCAGAGCCTGAGATTCAGCTTTCCCAAGAATATCTGAAAAGCCAAAGTCCTGAATTTGCCGAGTAATCACATCAAGACGTTCTTGAGCTTCCCTCTTCTTAACTTTAAGGTTGCCAAAAACCAGCCTATTCCATCTCCGAAGACGACACTTAACATATTGGAGCTTCTTGACAAAGGAGAACATAGCAGTCCCATAAGGAGGGGCCCCATCCCGCCACCACTGCGCGAAGAGATCATGCAAGGAAGAGTCACGAAGCCACATAAGCTGAAACTTGAAAGGAGGATTCTTTGGAATGGAAGGCATAGAGGCAGAGAACTTAATTGGCCAATGATCTAATCCTCTCCAATCAAGGATTTCTGAGCAAGTAACGAAGCGGCCACTCACCCAAAAACTAGAAAATAGAAATCGATCAATACTTTTAGCTTTTTGATTAAAGAAAATTTTCACTGATTTTCTATTATGTTGTGTGATATACACATTGAGTAAACTTATGCTGCCATGTAGGGAGTGGAATGGTATTTACAGGATTAGACCCTTCCAATTATCTTTATAATGGCTAGGTCAAATTTTCTTAGATGCATTTAACATATTATGTAAGAACTTGCAAGGCATAGATACCTTAAATATCAGAGTCTTTAGAGCACGTTTAAGCTGGACTATTTCTTTTAATTAGCTCCCACGTAATTTGAAATATAGCAGTCAATGGCAGTCTGATGTAGACCAATCAATGAATGGTTGAGTTATTTTGAGGGGTTGTTCTTCTAAATATAGAAGAAGCTGTGAGCTGCCCTTTTTCAAAGAGATGAACACAACTACTGTAGTATAGAATATTATAAACAAAATGTTTCATAGTGTTAGGAGCAGATTAGGAGTTAACAGCAGCTTGTCTTTTATGTACTCATGTATTGAGAAATTGGAAGATATAGAAGAAACTTTCTCTTGGGTTCTATAGCTTGCTTCTTAATTGCCGCTGATCGCTTTTCTCTCCCAGCTGACTTCTTGTAACTGTATTCTTTTTCTTCCTTGCAAAACATAATTGCTTTTGGGTGTAGGGTTCTTCATCAACAGTAAATGGCTGCATCAGCTGGTATGAGAGCATCCAAAGATGCTGGGAGTAGAGAATTCATGTAACAGCCTTAGCTCTTGTTATTGAGGAGATTAGTAGATAGGTTAGAAGAGAGCTGTGGCTATGGCTATGGATGTAGAGGTTCTTTCATAATGTGACAAAGAACTAAGACAAAAGAAGAGGCCAAAGCAAACAAAAGAAAAACGAAGGAGATTACAAAAACTGGAGTTTGAGATGGAGGAATTATGGTGGATGTTGGAGCAGTTTGAGGCAAGTAATAAGAAATCAAGGAAACAAACCCAAAATAGTGGGAAAGCAAAGAAAATGTAGTTGAAGCAAAGGCATTCAAGGGTTGTGAGAAAATGGAAAAGGTTGGTGGGAATAAATACTCACCTTGTGAGCAAGAGCTGCTTTTAGAGAGGGAAGGCATATAGTTTAAGATTGGCCAAGGGATAGAACTGTTAGAGCAGGGAAATATTAAATCCATTGAGAAGCTGGTAGAATTACTAGTGGATAGGCCATTAAATATGCTCTGCAAAAAGTTTAAGAGAGAGGAAATAATTAGTACTTGGGGCTTTGTTCCAAATGAAGTTATGAAGAAGGGTAAATCGACATTATCCAAAAGAGAACTTGAAGAAGATGAATGGGATGAAGATGTTGAGCACTGTTACCTTGAAGAAGTGGAAAGTATTGATAATCATGATGGAAGATGAGAAGATTTAGAAGATTGCAATGAAGAAAAATGCAACCTATCATTAGAGGTTGCCCAAGAAATAGTAGTTGCAGAAGCAATCTACATTAGAGATGAAGTAATAACATATGTGGAGATCTATGGAGGCCCCATGTATGATGAGGGAGAAGATGAAGTCATATTAACTTTAGAGAACACAACAAAGAAGGAGCAGCTGGAGGGATGTCTTGAAAATCCCATATTTGATGAAAAGAGAGAAATAAACCATCTCTTACTTGGAGAAGGAAAGTTAAAAGAACTTCATAACTCTTATAATTGGTGAAGCTACAATGAAGCTTGATGGTGCAACAAGGATGGCAATAGAAGAAGAAATGGATGCTAGCATAGAGGCAGCTATGAGAAGAACGGGTAATCAATTTGATACCCAAAACATAGAGGAGAAGATGAAAACTGAAAAGAGAGAAGAGGAGCTGTGGATAGGCTTAAATTGTTGGTTTAGAAGTCCGACAACAGGTTGGACAAATGAGAATAACCAGAATGACTTTTTGTGGAGGACAGGTAGAGGTGGGTCTAAACCTGCAAGGAGTTGGAAAATAGAAAGAGAAGAATTTGGTAAAGGAGGATGGTTTACCATCCAACGATTTGTTGAAACAGAGGAAGAAATTCCGTGGAAAACTATGGAAGTACGGTAATTACCCCATCTTGGTCACTACAATTTTTTTTGGAACAATCCTAAAATAATCTATTCTTAAATCATTGTCTATATGCAGTTCTACTAGTGCTGTAATGAACTCTATTATTAATTCCATCATAGTATGCAGTTAACAATTAAGGAATGCTATAGGTAATGCATTTACAAAATTTAGTACAACATTGATGATCCTCAAGTGATATTTATTGGTACTGAAAGTCAAGTAATGATAGTAGAACCTAATCTTTACACAAATCATATCTACAGCCCATAAGGAAACTACATATCCAAATCTTCCTATTGCAGGTGAAATCCTAAAAGAGTATATATTTTCCTCAAATAAACATTTTCAATAATAATCATGTAACATAAGAATAAATATCAACAATTAAAAGAGTAATACCTCCGTTGTGGTTGTTTGATAGAGCTAGCACATTTCGTCTATAGTTTTGCATCCCTCTTGGTTTGGGTGGTAGGGTGCAATATGATCCCAACCACGTAGATAAGGAATCCCTAATCTAGTAAGGTGGATTCTAGGGCTTGTCGAATAAGAGGTTCCTAATGCAATTATTTCAATGAACCAGGTAACCATGGACTAACAAAACATAGACTCTATAAGTTGTTATCACCTTACTAGATTGGCACACATATACCGCCAACAAATAGAAGAGGGGAGGAGATGCTATAATGTTTACTAGCTTCTCATTATCATGTTCTCTTAACAATGACTTCGTTAAAGGGTTGTGGCAACTAGGAAAAATTGGTACAACCCACTTGACCTCGTGGTTCCATCCTATTTTTGGTTCACTCCTAGTTGTGATCACTGATGACAAACTTTCATTCCTACTTATCGGTCTTGCCAATAAGGGCTTGATAGTCCACTTTACATTGACAATGAAACAACTTGGTGCTCCAGTCTAGTCTCATTCATCTTTTAATAAGTCTCTCCCATAGTCCACATAACCTATTGAGTGCATGGATTGTGGCATCCATCGCTTGCATGCCATTGACTCCATTTCCTGCATGCTACTGGTGAAAGCCATCAGACCATTGCGGGTAGCTCCTGGCCTCCATCACTTGGATGCTTCCGGTGATAGTAGTCTAACCCTAGGATATGGCCAAATCGCTTTTACTTGCAGAGCACACTCCTTGAGTACTGTCACATTGGAGCAAAGATAAGTTAATCTATGAGTGGGTTATAGTTTTTACTGTTTAGATGATCACTTTAAGAGGAGGACAAGTTTTTCCTTAGAGGGTATTGCAACCCTCTATTTATGCTCTTGGAGAGTCATTAACTCCAATTTTTGTGTGTTGCAAATAGGCCATCTTTTAGAGGAATAGATGAGCACAAGTCTTGTAGACTAGATAATCATATAAATAAACAGTTGCGTAGTGTTAGGGGTAGAGTAGGAGTTAACAGTAGCTTGCTTTTTATGTCCGCATGTATTGAGAAATTGGAAAATATATAGAAGCAGCTTTTCTTTGGGTTCCATAGCTTGCTTCTTAATTGCTGCTGATATCTTCTCTCTCCTGACTGATTTCTTTTAACTGTCTTCTTTCTCTTTCGTGCAAAACATAAATGCTTTTAGGTGCAGGGTTCGCCTCAGCAGCAAATGTGCTGCATCACATTCTTCTGCTTTAATGACTTTATCAAGCAAGTGACCTCACAATAATCATCTCACTTAGCCTAAGCTTATTTTATTCAAAATTTCATATACTGTTTCAAATGGAGTTTCTTTTGCATATTCAAGTGCTAACAGATCCTGATCTATTAATATGTTATTTAATGTAGATAGCAGGATTTATTGTTGGAGCAATCCCACAAGTAAAGAATTTATTTATTGGTGAAAACTCTCCTCTTCGAGTGATTGATGACTCCATATCTTTATTGGGGTATGCATCTCTAAGAATTTCTTCTACTTGTCGATCTTATGCAATTAAATACTTTTCTTAGTTCAGAAATCACGAAGCAGCACAATTTTGTCCATGATAGGATATGTTAGGAAAAATATACTTCAGAAAAAGCAAATCAAGCCCTCTTCAGGATTTCTTACTCTGTCCTCATCATCGATTCAAGTTTTTCTGTGAAATCTTTATTGATAGATTATTATATTTCTTATTTTGTTTGATCGTTTTTGCAGAGATGGGGCTATTCCATCCATTATCCTTATACTTGGAGGAAATTTAGTCCAAGGTGTGTAACAAGTGTCTAATAAATCTTACTTTTGAGTTTCAACCATATCGACTTCCAATTTTGTCGAAAAAAAATACCATTTGACTGTCATTTCTATTCTCTCTTATTTTAAGTGAGGTTATCTTTGTTTCTCTTTGCAGGTTTGAAGTCATCGAGCCTAAGAAAACTTATTATTGTATTAATTATCTGCGTGAGATACGTGCTACTTCCGGTGATTGGAATATTTGTAGTTAAAGGAGCATCCTATCTTGGGGCATTGCCAGATGACAAATTGTATCACTTTGTAATGATGATTCAGTTCACAGTTCCACCTGCTATGAATATTGGTTAGTATCATGCCTCCCCAAGAAGTGCATATAGAATAAATCTTAAGGCATCCTTTGTAGATTGGTAATCATAAATGTTGTTTCTGCTTAGAGTTGTAATGATTTCATTTGAAACTCGATGCCCAGAGCATTTACTCGTTCTTAAGTCATAGAATTGGCACTCGAGAATATGCTTTATAAAATTTAACGTTATCAGTTAGGTCCACCGGACAACCATAGCCAAATTACAAACAAATCGAATGAGAAATAAATGTTGTTTCAATGGCTAAATAGTGTAATGTTGTATCGATGCAGGAACAATGACTCAATTATTCGGTGTGGGGGAAGAAGAGTGCTCGGTTATCTTTTTATGGACATATGTCCTAGCAGCATTTTCCGTCACCTTTTGGTCGACAGTGTTCATGTGGATCTTGTTCCCTTAAGCATAATTCTTTTGCCACTTGGTAGTTAGGATATTATTACTCAACGAAAGTTGAGAGCAGTTTGTTCTTAAATTTTGTTTCTATTCATTATTTGTTTTTGTAGCAATTTGATAAAATATGTTAAGAACAATTGATTTCTGCCTTTATCCAATATAAAGGCTTGGATCAAGCTGATACAACTATGCTCTCTCTTATGGGAGAGAGATTGCAAGGAAGATTAGCTCATCTTTGTGTACAAGGGAAGAAAGGTAAATTCAACTGTTCTGAGATCTCGTTTTCAGAGATTTCCAAAGATGTCCCTCACGTTGATCAAATCACTTCTAATTTTCACAAGATGAAGTATTTTATCGACCTTCAGAATGCAACCATTACAAATTGAATTAACATTTTTCATTTGCTTCCAAAGATATCAAGAAGAGTTTTTACACGGTCGTAAAGTTACTGATAATAATAATTATAGAAAACTACATAATCTTTTACTGTCACGTAAACACTAGATTCGAAGGCTTATGGTTTTATTTTGAGCATGCCTTATGAGATAAGAGTAACTACATATTTTACGGGCTTTGTTAGTGTTTGTTTTTTTAGAAGATGTATTTATGAAATCCTTTATTCTAGGGGTATATAGTTAGGATAAAAGGATTAAAATACAGGCAGGTTGGGTTAATGGATAAGAATAAATATAACCCTTTTACACTACAATCTCTGCAATGCTCTAAAAGGATGATTTTAAGAATAAATATAACCCTTTTACACTACAATCTCTGCAATGCTCTAAAAGGATGATTTTTAGAGATCTAACCCTTTTACACTACAAACTCTGCAATGCTCTAAAAGGATGATTTTTAGAGATCTTACAAAATAAGTAAACAGAAGTTTTTGCATTTGGTGCATACATTTTTTCACTAATTTTGTTTGTTCAGTCAAAATGTTTTTATTAAAGGACCTAAGAAAAATATGGATTTGTCCAATATTTCTTTATAACATTTATTCAATTGTGATTCATTGATTAAAAAATATTTTGATCAACAACCATTTAAGATTGATGCTTAATTCTTGAGTAAGTAAAATTTATTTCAATTTGCAAACAATATTTTAGTTTCAAATGGAATTAATTATAATTATGCTTTGGAAAACTTAAAATCTCAAAGGAACTTTTAAATCAGACTTACATTCTATTCTAGTAATCACCCTATTTATCATAATATTCCACATGTTAAGAAAGAAAGTTTCTATAATCATTTTAATGGAATGTCCATTGTTCTTAAACCAAGAAAACTTAAATTAATTATAATTATGCTTTGGAAAACTTAAACTCTCAAAGACACTTTTAAATGAGACTTGCATTCTATTCTAGTAATCACCCTATTTATCATAATATTCCACATGTTAAGAAAGAAAGTTGCTATAATCATTTTAATGGACTGTCCATTGTTCTTCCCTATGCTCTGCTGGGTTTTGTGTGGACCTGCGCTGGCATTACTAGGAGTTTTCATGATGAGAGCAGGTGTCTTTCTTAAACCTTTGTTCATGGTTTTCCCCCCATGTGCCTTGTTGTTCTTTGGTGGTGTTTGGGGGTTGATGCCTTGGATGGACCATTATGTGGGTATGGAGTTGGTGCTGGATCAACTGTATTTTGTGCTAAAGGTTTTGAGGGCTAGGTGGTTTTTAGGGATAGTTTTGAAGACTCGGCTGTTATTGATGATGTTGCTTGCTTTGGTTCTCCTTCTCACTGCAGTCCCTTCCTTCTCTCTGAATACTAGGTCTTCTTTTGAGGTGAAGACCTCTCATTTGGAGGTGGAGTCCTCTCCCTCTCGGGTTGAGGTGTGTTATGTGGTTGAAGGTCTCTTCCTACTTTTCCCATTGAGGGGGTTCCCATTTCTATTGAGGTGGATGGTGGTTTGCAAGAGTGCTGTGACTGTGGTGGGTTGGTTGAGCTGGGTTTTGTCTCCTATAGAGGTGGAGAGAGCAATTGACTTTTATGGAAAATGATTGGATCCTCGTGTTCTTGTGATGACCTCTCCTATAGAGGGGGAGAGGGTTTATTGCTGGGCAAGGTTTTGTCTACTTTTGGGGCTCTACTTTTGCAAACCTATGACTTAGTTGTTTCTGCCAGTAGTATGGTGAGACCATTCTACTTGGGTGGTTGGCTTGTTATGGTCTGGTTGTTGCAGGCTTCTCCCTTGGGTTTAAGGTCCCTACCAAACCTTGGTTATGGGTTGTTGGTCCCGTCAAAACCAATGGATTGTAGTGGGTTACTAGTCCCATCAAAACCAATAAAGTCAAGATTCATGTAGAATCTTGGTTCTTTTTTGGGTAGCCTGCTGGCTTTTGGCTGGTTGCTGGCTTGTTGGGTCCCTGTTTCGCTGCTGAATGTTTTTGATTCTTTCTTTTGGGCAACTTGTTCTTCTTGGTGTGGGTTTCAGGTCCCCTTAAAACTTGATGGTTTCAGGTCCATTCAAAATCTGTTGTAAATGGTTTCAGGTCCATTCAAAACTTGATTATCCTCTTATCAAAAACACTAGATTAACAAATGTGAATTTATAGACTTGTCATCTCCGTAAACATTAAGCAAGCAATTGAGAAAATATAAGGAAACAAAGTTTTCATTTATATTGATTTTTGAAAATTAAAAAATATAATTCTATTGTGTTACAAAAGGATCCACTTTATAAACAGTACTTTGGACCTTTTTTTTTTTTATATTGAACAAAGAAAAAATAATTTACAAGAATGAAGCTATGAAAAGTAGCTAAAGTAAAACTACTTTGGACTTACTGAGAGAATATCAATAAATAGTGCATAAGATATTACATATACATATACATATACATATATAGTAGAAAGACAATACTCATTTCACTTGGATGATTGACATTTGTTCAACCTATTTTACAATCATGAAATTGCACCAAAAGATGACCCCCTATGGATTGGCGACCATGTTTTAGTGGATCTCTCTAGTAACTTGTCAATTTGTTCCATTTATCACTATGACCTTTGTTGTGTGGTGAATTTATACCCTTGGCATCGTTTATTTTTTTCTATGTTCCTTTTCACAATCTCTAGGTGATAAGAGTCCCAATTCTTTCCTTTGTCAATCCTACTTCTGAGAGAAGCAATGTCTATTTGTATCCTAGATAATGTCTATTTTATCTCCTAATTATCTATCTTGATCTATATAAAATTAGGCCATTTGCTTCTTGAAGAATTAGAAGAATTTAACTCTATTTTTTGTCTAAAATTCATAGAGTTTCTCTTTGATGACTAAATGTTAAAGAAATTTCAACTTTAAAATTCTCACTTTGAATACACAAGTCTTGTCCCCTTTTAAAAATACAAATGCATGATTACCAGCTACTTTGTGATAGCACTCGGCTTGATATGTTAATCTTTTTACACACATTTGTTCTATATTGATAAATCAAGGCCCTTTTGCAAACTTTCGAAACTAAAAACATAAAATTAGAGGATTGTTAGAAACTTGCAAAATACTTCAAAATGTGTGCATTTTTTTAATCTAACTAGACACATCTGTTGAGTGTCACTTTTTGAAAAGGTGAAAAGAATGAAAAATACAAAAACCTTATGCACAAGCATAAGTATTAACCTAGTGGTCCCACATTTGGTTATCTAGGAGGTCAAGATTTAGTATAATATTTGTTTTGTTCAAATTATTCTCCAATTTGACAACCAATATTTTAGTACTATCCTTATGAATAAATCTACCTTTGCCTCTAGTAATAGTATTATTTCAAGTGCTACAGTAATTGCACATCAAAAAATCATTGTTCATCCTAGACTAAGAGATCAACAAAAAGAGAAGGTAATGCCAGACAAATTACCTTTAGACTACCTCTATTGTTATTTACATAAGGGATTTTTAATTCTACTAAATCTATGAATTTACTAAACATATTCTTTAAGTGATTCCCCATTTTATCAATATAAGTAGATGCACAAATAAGAAGCTCACATATTTCATTAATATTAAAATTGGTAGAGCAAAGACAAAGATTACATTATGATTATATAGATAAATATATATGTTACTCCGATCTTGGTCATCGCCCTTAAAAATCGTTGCCCCTACTTGAAACTTTGCTAAGACAGTCTTTGGTGGTATTTTCATAAATTTTATTAACCTTGGAAGGTGTCACTCAGGTTGTCATAACTCCCTCTTATGCCGCTTTCCCTTTGCAATTTTTAACTTACTCATTATCTTATGTTGGCATCCCTTTATGAAGTTTCTATAACTATCTGAAATACAAAAATGCTTTGTGAAGTCTTATGTCTAAAATTCTTAAAGATTGGTGGTCCGTACTTAAGGTTTCGTAACCTTCTTAAAAGAATGCTGGTGATAGAAAGTCAAAGGGATTTCAAGTATGGGTAGGATTTTTGATAGGTTCGAAGACCATTGTTGTTCCTTGATAAGGTTTCATGAATCCCCTATTCTACCAACTCTAGAGGCACTATTCCCAAAGAAGGAAAGGACAACAAAGGTACATTTTTTCCTAAGTGTAGCGGATTCAGTTGGACTTTTTAGAACTGCCTTAATGAGAAATGATAATGTAAAATCAATGATTAGTTAGAAGTGTGCAATTACAAAGCGCCCATATGCAAGAAAATCAACATAAACGAATACCATTGCCAAATAACAATAATGTAATTGAAGAATACTTAGATGAAAGAGAGAAAAGCAAACCAAAGTATAGGGTGTGTGCACCAACCTGTGACACAAAAAAATGCCAAATTGTAAAAAAATTCCTAAACAAACCATATTGTGCTAGCCAAATTTGGAAAGCGTCAAATTTGATGCTCTCCAAATGGCTTGACCATTTGGCGCTCACAAAATGGAAAAGAAAAAAATACTTGAAATGTTACAAAATCATCGATGTTTATAAAATTAGTATTCGTATTACAAAATAGGGGTTATCAAAACAAAATTTTCAAGCACACAAGGAAAATATTAACACTGGGTTGGTGAAAGTAGGTTCTCATGAGATTATAGAAAATGGGAAAACAACCCTATATCATTTCGCACCAGCTTCGCATGAAGGAGAGTCACTGCTTCTTCCGTAATCTCGTGCAAGGTTGCAGTTGCAATAAAAATAGCTTCTCCCACAAGTCTGGTTCTAGGAAACTAATTGAGTCCTCCAATGGCCACATTCACCCTTTCCAGGAACTTAGGTTAAACCAGACGTTCTGCTGCTCTCACTCCCCAATCATGTTGCCTAGAAGTGCGAATCATGTTGTAGATGAAAGGCTCCAAGAGTTTAGAATTATGCATGTGAACCTAGTTCAAGAATCTCTCTCCTAGAATATCGCGTAGTACTTCTTCCTCTACCTTGCTTTGGATAATGAAGAACTCCCTCAATTGATTTGACAACTTGAAGAAGGGACCACACTTGACTTCTTTGATCACTATGAAGTCATTCATTGAAGCACCATCACTCTGTGCACTCGCCCTTTTTAGGATGCCATTTGTTTGGTTAAATGTGGTTATTTCCAATAAATTTATATAAATCAAGAGTGTATATTTGAGCTAGATTTCATTAGGACTTGGAAAATGAAAAGATAATGAGGTCACATAAGTTAAATGCTGATGTGACAAGGGTTTATTTAATTTTCCAAGTTGTTTCTCAATCTTGAAATTTTGTTCATGTGAGCTTGTGCTAATATGAATTTGTCATTTAATTTGGCTTCAGGGAACTGCACCGATTGTAAATAACCTACAACAGGGAAAGATTTGGAATGAGAAACATTTGGGCAGCTATCTAAGGCCATATTAATGGAAAATGTAATGATGATTATTCTTGACCATTAATACTCTTTCATCTATTGGTTTCTAGGGTGGGTGATTAGCTGGCAAGAAACTACCGCTCTATTTGGCAACCATTTTGGTAACTGTCAAGATTTGGGGATTGTGTCCCTATATGTTTGATGGAAACGATTCTGTGAGGGTCCAAATTTTCTTGAAGTACACTATGATGTAATAGGGGAAGAGGAACATTTTTCTTAATTCATTCTTATGTTTGCAATTACTTTCAGTTAGTGAATTGTAAGTTGTGAATATGGTGTTCATCATATCAATTTGCTAGTTGCAAGTGTAATGTGAGTATGTTCCTTGTGTGGGATGTCCTCTTGAGCATTATACTCATTAATTGTGATCATAATTAATCTCTGATACCTTTCTTTATTTTTCATTGATTGCCTAATTCTTTCTGCTTAATGGTTAATGGTCCTTTCAGTTTGCTTGCACTAATTTCATATTTATGAATTAGTGTTTGTTTTCCTTTTATGCTTTTGGGTTAAAAACATACCTAAATAAATCAAATCACACGAGGGAGCTGTACCTCTAAAATTTAGGGGAAAGTCACAAATGCAATTGAGACCTTTCTAGAGTTGCTAGTGTTCTTGGCCCTTGTTTGGCCTAGGCAATGTAGTTAATTTTTCAATATTATAATAAAGGGCCAATCCATTCACTAATAGATTTTTGGCGACTCTGCTGGGGAAAGAAATATTTTTTTTGATGGGTTGCTACTAGGCCATGCAACAAAATGGTACTCTTGTAAGAGATTTTTTTTCCTATACTACAACTTGGTTTAGATTGGATGTAGGCAGAACAAGAGGATTTCCCAATTGAATACACTCACTTGGAGGTACAAAAGTAGTTTCACAGATTATACGCGGGCCAACTTTGTTTTGGAAGAAGAAGAAGAACAAGCCCAATGACCACCAAGATAGGTGGTTGAATGTACCCCTAGGATAGATTTTTTTGTACTATGATAATCCACCTTGACGTCCTAATCAATGCCAAAACCCTCCTCTAGCTCAACCACCAAATAGGAATTGACCTAGGGGTGTCATTTTCTCTTACTTCTCTATGGAGTTGGTGACTTTGAATATTCAATGGCTCCAAACCCTTGGGGTAATTGTATTGGACCACTAGCCCTATTTCAATGCAATGATTTACCATATGGCTCAAGAAAGAATCTTTCAAAATTATTTAGTAGAAACTTGCAAGATCTTGAGGAACACGTCTTGACCATGACCGTTGTGAGCGGAATCCTAGAAATTCAGGAAGAAGATGTTATTGTAAGAATTTTTGTTGATAGCTTGATAAAAAATGTGGCAGAATGATTTAGGAGGCTTGAAAAAGGATGTATAATTGGTTGGAGCATTCTAGAAAAAGAAATTTCTCAGATTGTTTAAAGATGTTGTTAACATTGGTGCTTTACTCCAGTATTTCTGCTAGATTGTAAAAGGAGAAAAAGAATCTACGAGGGATTTTTTTTACTGTTTCAATTGAGAGATTCAACATATTCCAATGCCTGAGTAGCTTAGTAAGGTAATTCAATTTCACATATTTACTTCCACTTTAAACTCTGAAGTTCATCTTATTCTTAAAAGGGACAAAGTTTACGGAATTGAACAAGCCCAACTTGAGGCTGTGAGCATTGAGGATGATTTAATTACCGTGGGGATGTGAAAACAAGATAGTCTAGATTTAGTCCATTCATGTACCTATGAATAACCTGTTTGCAAGTCTTCAAATCCTTAGTACATGTCAAATCAACCTTGTCCTATTGTTGAGAACGTGAATCTGTCGGTCTTGAGCCCTACACACTTTTAGAATGATAGAAAGATGAATGGAAGGAATGTAAACTAGGTTTGGAATGTTCAGGTGTATAGTTTGAGTACTATTGGGATGGACCTAAAGACCTTAGTTCATCAAGTGAGGATAAAGATTATTCACCCTAGGTAAGACATGTTTCTACATTGCAATCTGTCTTCCCTAGTTCCTCCATGGTTGATATGATTCCTTGCAAATTTTATGAGGAAAATAAGTTACCGGATTCTCTGTGCATCCAAGAATATGAAGATTTCACTTTTAGAAATTTTGATTTTGAAACTTCAAATACGATAAATGAAGAAAATGAGGATCCTTTTGTGGAAGATGGATTGATGGTAAGATCTGTAGTTATTAGACAATTCACTGGTTTGCAGTTTGATCCAAGAGATCAAGGAAAAATACTAGTTGGCAATGAGAAAGAAAGTGAAGTGGTGTATAATTTCTAATCCTTTATTTATTTTTGATGAGCCATTTGAAGCACAGAGTAATCCCCTGTTTGAAAGTTTAGAATTTTGTCTCCATGATGATGTGGCAGGTGAAGCCGTTTGCTATATAAGTGCTGATGGAGTACAAAATTCTGGATTGATGATGGATAAAAGTATATATGAGTTGAAGGAGCATAATGATGATGAAGTGGAAATTCATGCAATAGAAATACCTGTTGCCTTGGTTACACGAGAAGATCTAGATTCTGTTCATAAAGGGAAATTTGTCTAGATTCTTGAGCCTTTGAAAGAAATAGCATGTAACATCAGTGAAATAATGCAAAGTCACCTTCCTCAGGGAGAAAAAGTGTATGATGAGCAATGGTTCTTTAGAGATACGGTGGTTGGTGAAACTTCCCTCAACGATTTCAGTGTTTTATGGGTAAATCTAATCTCTACCATCCTTTAGAAGCTGCATGGGAAGACTATCTTTTTTAGGTTTGGCTCATTCTTTTCTCAACCAATCAATGGTTCCATATAAGAATTTTCCCTTCCCTCTTTTGGTAAGTTTTATCCTACCATGTACATAGTCTTCATTTTAGGTGTATCCTTTTTGTTGTGCTTGGTTTGGGTTTTGGTTTGTTTCTTTCCCTTTCTCTTATTATCTTGTTTTGGTTTGGTTCCTTCCCTATTCATGACTTTGTTCCCAATGGATACACCACTGGCTTTAAGCATATCTTGGGTCTTTGCTACATCCTTTTAGTCTTTGTCCCTAGACAGAGCCATTTTTACTCCGATTTTGGTCATCGCCCTTAAAAATCATTGCCCTTACTTGAAACTTTGCTAAGACTAAGTCTTTGGGCGGTATCTTCCTAAGTTTTACTAACCTTGGCGGGTGCCACCTGAGTTATCATAAGTCCCTCTTATGTAACTTTCCCTTTGCAATTTTTTTTAACTTACTCATTATCTTATGTTGGTGGTCCTTTATGAGGTTTCTATAACTCTTTGAAATATTGAAATGCTTTGTGAAGTCTTAGGTCTAAAAGTCTTAAAGATTGGCAATCCATACTTAAGGTTTCATAACCTTTTTAAAAGCTCGCTGGTGATAGAAAGTCAAAGGGATTTCAAGCATGGGCAATATTTTTGATAGGTTCGGAAACCATTTTCGATCCCTGATAGGGTTTCACAAACCCCCTATTCTACCAACTCTAGAGGCACTATTCCCAAAGAAGGTGAGGGCGACAAATGTACAAGTTTTCCTAAGTGTAGCGGTTCCAGTGGAATTTTTAGAACTACCTTAATGAGAAATGATAATGTAAAATCAATGATTAGTTAGAAGTGTGTAATTACAAAGCACCCATATGCAGGAAAATCAACATGAACAAATACCATTACCAAATAACAGTAATGTAATTGAAGCACACTCAGATGAAAGAGAGAAAAGAACACCAAAGTATAAAAGAGCTTATATTGTATTATATATTATATCATTGGTGTTTATGAAATTGGTATTTGTATTACAAAATGAGGGTTACCAGAACAACATTTTCAAGCACACGGGTGATCCCATAATAGTTGTTTACAATTTTTGGCCAAACTAGACACTAAAATAAATTTTTTTAACTAAATCTTCACTTTTGGGCACCTATAGCGGCTAAACCATGAGGAATTTGAAGATGTTGCAAAGTAGAGTTTCATGATTTTTTTTTCTTCTGTAGATTCTAAATATATTTTTTTCAAAATTTTTGGAATAAGATTGCACTTCTTTTTCTATCTCCCTCGAAAACTTGTTTTTTTCAGAAAACAACATTTTTAAAAAGTGACGCTCACCGTATAATGCATAAATTTTTTTTCCATGAAGGATAAAATTCTAATTCTTTCGAATTTAGATTTTTAACTCTAATATCTAGTGCTTTCACTAGGTTAGATAGATTTTTATTGAATATTTTTTCTTTAATCAAGTTTCAAAGTCAATCCAATTACAATTTAGACATAGCGCGACCGTATAACGCATAAATTTTTTTGTATGTATCAAAATTTGATTTTTTTTTTGTTGGATCAAGGACTCCAATATTTGGTGCACTCATATTTTTCAATTTTTTTTGATAATCTTCTACTTTTCCATATGTGTAGAACAAAGAGCTTGATTTTCGGTTAAAAACCTACATTCACAAGAAATAAAAAGTAAATATAATAATCAAAGTAAATTTAACTAAAATTATACTTTTTTGGAAGCTTATAATAAGGACTACATACTTACAAAAAAATAAATTTTAAATAAATTCATTTGATCCCCCAAAAGGTAAATCAAAAGTGGTTTTTTATTAGCATTTTGATAGGTGTAAAGGAGACTCCGTTATAGGTATGGTTTAAAACTAGCGGGGTTCTATCCAAGGGGTCTTGGTCTAAAGTGGTTTGATCAAACCCTATTCAATTCGAATCCTTTAAATTAAACTTTTCAAGGCTTAAATCATTATATTTTCTCAAAATATGTGATTTAAGCAAAAATCAGGATCTCTGAGAAAGTGTAAACCACTATTGTGGCAGCACCTACACAAGGAAAATATCAACACACAGACTCCCTCCACAACCTCTTGGAGGCACTCAATCTAGGTTGGTGAAAGTAGGTTCTCATGAGATTGCAAAAAATGGGAAAACAACCCTATATCATTTTGCACCAACATTGCGCGAAGGAGAGTCACTTCTTCTTCAGTAATCTCATCTTGGGTTGCAGTTGCAATGCAAATAATGTCTCCCACAAGTTCAGTTTTGGGAAATTGATTGAGTCCTCCAATGGCCACATTCACCCTGTGCTGGTACTCAAGTCGAAACAAACATTTTGCTGCTCTCACTCCCCAATCATGTTACCTAGAAGTGTGAATCATGTTGTAGATGAAATGCTCCAAGAGTTCGACATTATGCATGTGAACCGGGTTCAAGAATCTCTCTCCCAGAATGTAGCACATTACTTGTTCCTCTACCTTGCTCTAGATAATGAATACCTCCCTTAATTTATTTGACAACAACTTGAAGGGACTACACTCGACTTCTTTGATCACTATGAAGTCATTCATTGAAGCACCATCACTCTGTGCACTCACCATTTTAGTATGCCATTTGGTTGGTGAAACATGGTTATTTCCAACAAATTTATAGAAATCATGAGGGCATATCTAAGATAATTTCATTGGGACTTGGAAAATGAAAATACAATGAGGCGGAGTAAGTTAAATATTGATGTGATGAGGATTTATTCAATTTTCCAAGTTGTTTCTCATTCTTGACAGTTTACGCGTGTGAGCTTGTGCTAATATGAATTCCTCATTTAATTTCAACTTATGGGAACTGCACCAATTGCAAATAACCTACCATGGGGCAAGACTTGGAGTGAGAAACATTTGGACAACTGTTTAAGGCCTTATTAATGGAAAATGTAGCGATGATTATTCCTTACCATTAATGCTCTTTCATCTATTGGTTTCTAGGGTGGGTGATTATCTGACAAGAAACTACCACTCTATTTGGAAACCATTCTGGTAACCACCAAGATTTGGGGATTGTGCCCTATATGTTTGATGGAAATGATTTTGTGAGGGTCTAGATTTTCTCAAAATACACTGTGATGTTATAGGGGAAGAGGAACATTTTTTTTGAATTCATTCTTATGTTTGCAATTACTTTCAATCTATGAATTATAAGTTATGAGTATGGTGTTCATCATATAAATATGTTGGTTGCAATTGTGATGTGATTATGTTGCCTATGTGGGATGTACTCTTAAGAATTATATTCATTAATTATGATCATAATGAATCTATGATACCTTTCTTTATTAGTCATTGATTATCTAAGTCTTTGTGGTTAATGGTTAATGGTCCTTTCAAATTTTCCTCACTAATTTCATATTTATGAATTAGTGTTTGTTTTCCTTTTCTGCTTTCAAGTTAAAAGCATACCCAAATAAATCAAATTGCATGAGGGAGATGTACCTCTAAAATTTAGAGGAAAGTCACAAATGCAATTGTGACCTTTCTAGAGATGTTAGTGTTGTTGGCCCTTGTGTGGCTTGGACAATAGAGTTGATTTTTAAATATTATAATAAAGGGCCAATCCATTCGCTAAAAATATAGAAATATAAATATATTTGAATACATTATTTTTGAGTTTAACATTGATGCAATATGGCTTATAAAGCCTTTCTAAAAAATAACTTCCTAAACTTCCTCAATGGGAAGACAACTAACTACATACTAACACTATTTATTTATAAACTAGCATTATTTATTTATTAACTATTAACAGGCTATTAACCTATATTAACATGTAATATTCCAAAATTCTCACCTTTCTTACATTAATCAAAATAAAGTACAAAATACTGCATGAACTGAACACAATAACCCATCTAAAAACTTGACTCAAAGTACCTCCACCAAATCTCCTCACTCATCCAAGACATGTCAAATTAAACCCCATTAGCAGATGTATTGATTGTCAAACTTGCAAATCCTCTATACCACATGAGAGACCATCCTCCATGCATAATGAGAGAATAACTCTCCTCTAATATTCCATCACTCCTTCAATTGTGTCAAAATCCCCCCTTTAGTGCTTGCATATGAGAGGATCTCCTTCGAGAGTCCAATTTTGTCTGAAAGTGTCAATACACCTCCTCCAATTCCATGAGAACTAAATCCATCCTTTAGTGTACAAAATAAACTGAACCAATGTAGATACACTAATCCCACCTTATTTTAGAGATTACACTATCCATAAGTTTTGCCAAGAATTGCCAAGCCCCCTTGCTCCATGAATGGGAAAAAATTAAAATTAGTGCTTCTTATGCAAAGTTTTCTATTTGAGCGAGAATTTAGCTCAATATGATAAAAATCCTCCAACCTTTGATGCTTCCAACCTCTAGTGTTACCTACTTAATTCCTAAAAAAGATATTCCTCCTAACTATCATGGAGGGGAGAGTCTTTCTTGTGCATTGCAAAATCACAAGGTTCCTTCTATTTCACTTTTAGTTGTAGTGAGAGATTTATGTTTCAACTTCCCATCAATGAGATCTTTGGAATGTTGAATGCAATTTATTTGAACATTTTTTTTTTGACAATTATATAATTTTAATTATCTATTCTACCCTAAAAATTTATTCTTAATCAAAAGAAAAGAAATTTCCTCAATAATTGAATGATTTTTATTAACTCTATTTTCTTAATCAATCAAGGATGAAATCACAGTTTCCGAACTAGGATAAATTTTGTTTAATGTAAAAATAACATGATCAAAACTTGAAGGAAAAATACCCAATAAGGTCACTTTAGCATCATCTTCTTCAATCTTAGAATTTATACTAGTAAGTTGATTTAGAGGAGACTGAAACATACTAATGTGTTGAACAACACTTTCCTTTTCATTCATCTTTAGGTTGAAGAGTTTTTATTTGATTGAAATCTTGGCATTAGAAACTTAAGATCCAAATAATGTCCCAAGACCTTCCCAAATTTATTTTGATGATTTTGAAAGATCAATGTGATGCAAGTAAGCATATGATAATCCAAGACCAATAAATTTTGTTTCTTTGCAATCTTTGATTATCCATTTTGTTGCTTCATCAACATCATTTGGTCTTTTTATGTTTCTAATTACACTATCCTTTAAATATTTTTTAAATTAGAAGCAACTACATCTTTATTTTCCATGTATAGAAATTGTGCCCTTTAATATCCCATAAATGGTAATTATTTTTTCCATTTAAATAAAAATAACCTTATCAATCTAAAAAATTATCTCCAAAAAAATAATATTACAAACCATTTACTATTCCATGAATAAAAAACAATAATTTTTTATTTTTACTCCCTCAAAAAGAATAATTTAATAGAGAATATCTATGTTCCAGGTTTAGATATATGCCAACCAAATTTCCCTCTAAATAGGCTCAACCAATACTGTGATGATATGAATTGCATTTCTATGACCTACATTATAGTTTATGAGTGTCCAACATGCCCTTTACATACGAATCAAAAAATATTTACCAAAAAAATTTGAGAATTGATCTCTTTGACATTGTGGCTCAAAAAATATTAAACCTTTGTTAATAAATTCATTTGGCCAAAAGTGCTAAGAAAACCATTGAATTTTTAATTCAGGAAACCAATCCTAGTGAGCATGATGTTGCATAATTTATTAAGATCCCCATGTTTGATTTTTTAGCCAATCCCCTTGCACATAGAAAATACTGTCATTTTTCTCTTAGCTAGCTATCATGCAATCAATTGATGTGGAAACACCATCTCCTCCAATTCCTCTTTCTCATCATGAATTATCTATAAGTGTAATGCCCCAAGCCACACACCTAGGAAATTATTTGACTAAACATATCTTTTGAAACAACAAAAAATAAGATGCGATAACATGTCACATTACACAACAAAATGCACACAAGTGTCATGCAAAACAAAAATATGCAAGGAAACTAACCACACAAAGTATCATTAGTAGAAGACTTATGAATAATAGGATGAAACAACCATAATGAGCCTACAAGAGGGGGAAATGACACCCAAATGATGATCACACTCTCCCATGAACACAAGCCAAGGTTAGGATGAGGTAATCATCAAATTAAAATCTCACACACACTTACAAACTCTTAAAGCACCATGGAAACCTACATAAGTAGTAGAACGATTAGGATTTAACACTTCTCAGCTAGACAACACAACCATCAATTTTTGGAATGAGGAGTAGGATGAGGGTAAAATTCAACTCCAATCCAATAAAAATAAACCTTAAACAACACCTATACATAAGGGAAAGCCTTCACAACAGGTTACCTTATTAGGAGGTACAAGCATTTCACCAACTAGAATGACAATGAGTCACCTCCAAACAACAACATGCTTCCCAATGAAAAGGTGTCATAACTTCTTGATCACCACAATTTTTGATGACACAACAATACAAGAAGTCTCACTAGGAAAAGGGGAACAACTTTCATATACAAAGTTTACCCAAGAAATGGATAAAAGACCCCATTGTCTGATGAATGAAGGAATTATAGTGCGCTAGAGGATTATAATACACGTAGAGGATACTACTAGTGCCCAATTAGGACACTAGAAAAAGGACATTAATATTCTAAAACTACATAGGCATCTAGGTTTAGGGCTAAAGTCTTGTTTCGATGCTAGAGTTCTAGAATGTACTATAGTCCTATCTTATATTAGTGTCTTGTTCTTGCACTATTTTCCTAGATAGTAAGCCAATCAAGGTCTACATTTGGACATTTAGGCCTAGAAAAATTCTCAAGAAGCACAAGGAAATAAATGTGATGTAAAAAATCTAAAATGATAAAAATGACCAAGATATCAAAGCGATTCTAGACACCCAATCTCACGCCACACTAGCACTCAAAGGAGATAACTCCCAAGGGCAAGGGAGTCATTAAGAGGCTCCAAACCATGACCCACAAAATAGGGATGAACATGAAGGTATCCTACACCTCCCATCCATGCCAATACCACACAAAGAACCCTAAAATGACCCCTCAATGAGGTGGGTCCTCACAATATTTAATGTTCATTTTCTCCCCAAATTATTTAAGTATTAATAGAAAATTTAATAGATTTAGTATTAGACTTAAGATAATTTTCAACATATATTATTAAAATAGATGTGAATAACCAATGTAAAAGGAAATATGCGATAATATAATGAGAATTCCAAATTAAATAATTAACATAATAAATTAAATAACACATCCATATATAATTCAATCAAATTAACATCAAAATTATATATATAATATTCTCAATATATGTTGTAGCATCAATGGCTTTCAATACTTATTTGAATTATAACACTTGGAAAAGCCACTCGTACCCTAGGAATATCTTAGTGGTATTGGCTCTCACTATGACATAATTGGAGGGCTTGTGTAAAAACACAACATGTTCCTACTCACACAAAAAGGTGTGCCTACTCGCACAAATCCTTTGCTAGGACAATCCTAGATGTACTCTTTACCTTGAGTTAGAGTCACACATCGTGTGTGCCCCTTCTCCAATGCTTATAACCCCACCAAACCACTTTCTTCTTCCTTGAGTGATCTTCATGCCCCTTTCCAAGTCTCATATAAAATGATTTATATAAGCCTTAAGGGGTGGTTTCCAAACCATCACAACCTTTCACAAAGATTTCTTTTAATTATTATTTAATAAATATAATTAAATTTAGATCCCTTTTTTAAAAGATATTTCTTAAATATTCTTCACTAATCTTCATTTAAAACAAATGATCATATTATCCTTTATTTTTCTATCTCCTTTTAATGATTTCATATCTTTATTTTCACTTTGGGGAAAAATTTCCATAGCATTTTCCCCCTTGTAATTTAGCTATTTTCCTTAGTAGCTTACGTTGAATCTACATCATAGCCACAAAAAAATTAGTTAAATAAGTGTGGATGTAGCACTATCAATATCATAATAAATCTATTTCACTTTACTTTCATCTATAGTTTTATTTTACAAATTCTAGAGTATTCCCAATAATACTTTTTTTAGTTTAGATTTATTTAAAAATTAGATCAAATAGAAATACTTTTCTTAATAATAACATGATTCAAACTATAGATGCATTTTTGCATGAAGCAAATCATGATTTTACAAGGAGCTAATGCAAGTTTATATACTAAATGTTCCATCTTGTAAACCCTTATTAAAAATGTTTCATTTTTCTTCAATATAAATTTAATAAGTATATCATATTAATACATAAACATGATTAATGAATGATATGCATAACACATGCTGTAAAGTCCCTAATTGCTAAAACTCAAAATACATCCCAAGATGATACTCATGCATTCTAGACTACATGAGTATCCTGTTTTCCACTACCAAATATAATTGAATGGAAACAAGTAGATAATTTTTGTTAAACAAAGTTCATAATCATTTCAAATAGTCACTCAAGAAATATCTATAATAAATTTTGAATCCAACAAGGATGCAATGAAAACTAGCTTATTGTTATCAATATGGCTTTATAATACCTATCCTGATCACACATAAATTGAGCATACTGGTAACTATTCACAATTAATCAATAATTATAAGCATTTCAAAAATCTTAGTCCTATACAATAAGGAAAATGTACAAGGTTATTGGGTTGATCAAGTCCAATAACAAAGTATAATATAAAAAAAATGGTATAAATAATGCTACAATACATCTTAAACAACAATAGAATAATATTTAATTATCATCACCTAGAGATTACTTCATAAAGAAATACTAGGTTTAATATTCCTTTAAGAATCTGGTTTAAGTAAATTTCAAGTTACTTCTAGGATGAAGATTTTTTCCATTAAAATGGTGATTTGACTAGAACAATAATGATTTGAATTGACTCGCATCTTATGATATGAGACTCAACAAGGCCATTGAGACCTCTAGATGATGGCTAGAAACAATTTCTTCCATTATATCTTTCTTCATGTAAGGAGTTTCATCACAAGAAATCTCTACAATAGTGATCCCAAGAGACCATATAGGTTCTTTTGTTGGGTTTCATATTTCATTTACAATGTACAGTCTAATATTTTTCAATTTGATTATATGCCATCATTATCTACCAAAATATGATTGGCCTTGAGATCTCTATAAATGAATTCTAACTTGTGAAGATAAGTCAAGGATTTCATTACACCTTTTAATATTGTTTCGTCGTAAAATGAAGTTTTAATTTTTTAATATATTTGAGCAATCTAGCCCACATATATGACATAACTATACATAACCAAATTCCCAACATGAAAATATGTATAATTTAAATTTTTTAGAGGTCATTTCTCCCCTAGTAAAAATTTGACGTCCCCATGTCTAAGGATAATAGAAACATTTTAGTTCCTTATTATACCAAATTACCATTACTAACTCTAATAATAAAAGAACTTCCTTGTACAAAAAGATACTAAAAAAAGTTGAATTCACTAATACTAAAAATACTATCCATATACCTAGGAAAGTTGTGAGAAGTTTGTGATTTCTTTTAATGTAAGTAATCTTACTTTTATGACAAGGTAGCTAATGCTATAATAAATGGATCATCGAAATAATACATTAGGAGTAATTATAAGCAGGGAAAAATTTAAGAAACCCCTCCCCCCCTTGGCGAAGGTGTAAAATCCTGGCGAATCTTGTATACTTCTCGATAAAAATATTAATTTTAGTGGCAATTTTTTTCGTTTTTCTTGAAAAAAATAATGTCCACTGGCGAATCTTTTCTAATCGCTAGAAGTCTATGGAAAATCTTGGTGAAATGCAATTTTTTTAAAACCACTAAATTTTTTCCATTGGCGATTAAAATCTATTTTCAAAGCAATAAAATATTTCGATTGGCGAATTAAACTTGTTTTCAAACCAGAAAAAATAATTTTGTTGGCGATTAAAACTTTTTTCCAAACTAAAAAATAAAATTCATTGGTGAATTAAACCTATTTTCAAATGATTAAGATAAAATATTGGCAAATTAAACATAATATCAAACTAATAAAAAAAATGCGTGAAAATAAAGATTATTTGCCTCATTATTTTCATCAACCATCCAAAAATCACCTACAACTATAACAATTTTTTCAAAAAAGCATCTTAACATGCTTCATAACAGAAAAAGTAACCCTGCCCAACTAAAACTAGTTTACAACTATCTACATCTACCTTACATATTTCAACAAGCCAAAAATTTAGTACTAGTCTTGCATTAATTCTGCAAAAACCCTACAAGAACTACAAATTCAACTAGTGCTACCCATTTCATAACCAAATTTCCTTGTTGCTTCCACCTTCATCAACTCTATAAAGAGCTTCAATGCTTGCTAGCCTAACCTTTCTTCTTCCCTGCATTGATTTTTAATCTCATCCTCTGGCCAACGCACGAAAGGAATGCATCCTTCTGCCCCTTCTAGTCCCACATTTTCAAAGCCTTCTCGGATGTCGAAACCTTCACCTGGGACTGCCCATTGAAGTATTGATTCTAATCTTTCCAAGAAATATCTATGCATAATCATCTCCATCACTTCTCTCATTGTGCTTGTCAATTCCCCCAAGTCTAAACCCCATGTTATAATCAAGGAGTATAGATCCATGTTAGTCCTATAACTATGCCTTAGATTTCCAAAGAATTTCCTCAAAATCATCCCCACACTTTGTACCAACCTCCCATCAGTGAATAAAAAACATACCCATTAATCTTTTGTCAGAAGCTTCGCCATAAAACGGGTTTAATTTCCTCCTCGAATGCAGAGTGAAGTTGGCCTCCATTTGAAAACTGTTGCAGCTACACCACCACCACCACCACCACTCTTTCAGACTTTCTATGTGCCTTCTCCACACCAAAATCTATTATTAACTTCGCTAATCGAGGGTCGAGAGGTAATAATTTTCCAAACTCCGCACGTACCGATCTTAATTACCCATTGATCCTTCAGTCATGTCCACTTGCTAAAATCTGCCTGCGATCTTCACTTCATAAATGCACTGTCCTTGCCACCTTTCCTATCTTAATTCACCAAAGTCAGGGTTTTGGTGCTTTTCCTAACCTTAGTCGCAAGTCTTTCTTGGTCATCTTTGTAGTCGATGGGTTGCAGGTTTCAAAAACTTCAAAACTTCAATCTTTGGTTTTAAGGTTCCAAAATTCAGTGACCATGTGACATTATGGACCACAACCATTCGATGAATTTTCGATGGACGGTTGTAGTTGCATTCTAGAAGTATATCTCTCAAGCACTAGATTTGTGAATTGAAACCTCTAGAATTACACTAGAATCGTTAAATATTTTACCATTTAAATATTGGTGCTCTTGTTTACTGTTTAATATTTCCTAATTCAGACCAAAATATTTTATGACAAAGCCTTACATCTTAACTCTTTAATCTTGAGGGTCGAGTCTCGTCAACCTAGCGATGTCCCCATTTTAAATTATGCACGTGCATAAAGTTTGTTTTAAAAGAGGGACCGTTCGATGAATTTTCAATGGATGGCTATAGATGCATTCTAGAAGTAAATCCTTGAAGCACTAGACTTGTGAACTAAAACCTCTGGAATAACACTAGAACCGTTAGATTTTCAAAAATCAATGGTTGAGATTTTATTAATTATTGGTTTCAGAAATCAACATATAGTTCTGATAATAAGTGAGTGAAATTTAGTGACTTATTAGGACATTGATAATGAATAAGGTAAAACAAGACATTTAATTCTCTTTTTTCAATGCATCAAAGCACTCTACCTTTCATTTAGTCTATTAAAATTCTAAATTTGGCTGTGGTACTAGGCAGCGGTGTGGATTAATGCCATATGAATAGCCAGAGTGATTGATTGGATAACTTTATATTGAAAACTACACGATGTATGGTAGAATCATAGATGAGGATGTCAATAATCTAGTGATTTTGACAATCGATAGCTTGCGTGGCACTGCCGATTTTGACAATTGATAGCCTGTCAGCTTGAGGTATAGTTTGCAACTTTGCATGTAGCTAGTTTGAGGTACCGATTAAGTTGGATTTTTGGTTTGTGCGAATCACAATTATACTAGTCAGTACTAACTATACACAACCTCACACATGACACATGTGAGTTGTACAAGGGACCAAGCTAGTAGTGGCACTTTTGGCCCATAAATAAGGATAGTGAGCACAACTAAAATCATTCATTTGATTGTCATAAGGGTTTTCATTTTGTAGGGTTAATAACTTAATAAGGATTCCGGAAGAAGATGATGTGGTATTATTGGGGATGCTCTAAATTCTTCTACCTCCAATTATGTAGTTACAGAGTAAAAGAACAATTTCCTTCAAGTTCAGTATGGGTGGAATTGGAAATAAGTTGATTTGGTTCACCTGACTTCTCAGACAGGTTTTGAACCAGGATGAGGAGCTCTAATGGAGATAAGTTCTATCCTAGTGCATGGAAGCTGCAAGTAGAAGATGGGAGTAGTTTTACTACCCCTCATCGTCTGCATGGTTTCCTAGGCAATTCCCATGCATTTAATTTCAGTCCTCATCTTCTGCATGGGAGCAGTTTTACTACCCCTCATCATCTACATGGTTGGCCAGGAGAGTCCCTTGCATTTATTTTGAGACACCATGGCCTACCAAGCAAGCCCCATGCATTTATTTTAAGTGCTCATCTTCTGCATGGGAGCAATTTTACAACCCCTCATTTTCTGCATTAGTCTGGTTCTGAAAGGGGCTAAGTACATTTTGTATCTTCACAACTCCCATTTCCCCAGTTTGATTGGGCTCCATTTCCCCATGCATTTATTTTCAGAGACCATGGCTAACTCGACAAGTCCCATGAGTTTATTTTGAGAGCTCATGGCTACCCCGACAAGTCTAGCAGAAGCTTGGCACTTGCGCTTACATTTGTATTTGTACTATGTAATAATGTGACATTGTAATTCAGTTGTAATAAAATAAATGGTTGTGCTATTAATGTGACATTGCAATTAATTTTATTAAGTCCTTTGCAAGTTAAGTGCTATTAATGGTTGTGCAATGTGCTATTAATGTGACATTGTAATTCATTTTATTAAGGCCTTTGCAATGTTAAGTTTCTGGCCCCTTGGCCTTGATGTCAATCCTCACACATTAAAGTTTAAAGAAAATTTAAAACACATGTTTTATGTTTATTATTTATATCATAAATTACTCAACCGTTCAATGAACATTTGATGTATGGTTGTAGTTGCATTCCAGAATGAAATGCACAGAGCACTACGCTTGCAAACTTAAACCTCCAAAATCACCCTATAATCGTTAGATTAACAAAGATCAACGGTTTAGAATTTGTTGTCAATGCAGGAGTAAATCATTAATGGATTGTTTTAAATGCTGTTAGCCATGTACATTGTACTACCTAATTGTGTACTATGTATTCCGTAAGTAATGAGTAGATGTTTCAAAATTCAGTGTCATTTACTTTAATATTAAAAAAAACAACGCTTTCTATTGCTAAGTGATTTTATTTTGAAGCTAGAGTGTTAGCACATGGGGAGATTTTAGTCTTTAGTTTTCTCATTGTAGTGCACGACCCTATTCTAGGTTCCATAGTTCCACTTCCAACAAAGCCATTCTAGTAACCCAGTTTCAAGTTTCAACTTCAAGAATCAAAATTCAAAATCTGGGTAAGTTAAAGAATTCCTATGGCTACGTTTCATCGCTTGACATTTCTTTAAATCTTATTTTGTCAAACTTTGAAGTTTAGGTTTAGGGTTAAGAGGCTTAAGAATTAAGAAAAATTAAGGACTAATAGGGAATTCAAAAATTTCATATTGTTGATTGTATCAGCATGTCTACCATCATTACCACTAGAGCAATGTAGGATAGAAAAATGCATTATGCAAAATTGCTTAAATCCCCAGGTTTCACTGATAAATACCATGATAATTATGATCCTGAAACCTATGGTAGGCGTACCTTAGAACTTAGATTTTCATCTGAGAATAAGGCTACAAGCCAAAAGAAAGTTAATAGTTTCAGTGTACCTTGGGTAACTAGGTTAGGGCACATGATGTTACATGAGGTTTTCCCTTGCCCAAAATTTATCATGGTTTGTGCCCTAAATTATGATGATAAATAGAGCAATTGTTAATAAAGATAGCAAAGAAGAATTGTTATCCATTAATGCAGAACAACTTGGAAAAGTGTTGGGCTTGGGGTTTACAACCAAAGAATTTGGAAATGTCCACATTGACCTAGAAAAGCTTGCTAGTGATTATGAAGCAGTGGATGAAATGGAGAAAAATTCTTTCTTAAATAGAATAGTCCAGGATAGAAACAAATTGAAAGGTGATCATAAGCCTCCTTATGATTTGAATATTTTTAAACCATGGGTTCAGGATACTATTTTCATGATAACATTTCGCCTCAGACTGGATAGCAATTTGGAAGTGGGTGCATGCCTCCTTGAAATGGTGTATAATATCCATTATGGTGTTCCACATGCCAAATATAATTTTATTGAGCACATTGTAGAATCCATGCATAATTTTTTTTTAATGATTAAAGGAGGTTCCACCAAGACATTTAGGTTCACAACCTACTTGTGCTATCTTTTTCTATTCAAATTCAGAGGAATGTTTCGACGAACAAGCTTTAGATTCAACCCTATGGTAATAGTAATCCTGAGCAAAAGTAAATGGCTCCAGTATATGAATGGACCATTGTTATAAGGTTGCATGATTCTCGAAGGAACTGTAGTCATTTTGTAGACTAATTTTTGGCTCCATTGCATAAGGAAATTACAAATACTCCAATGCCTAGATTACCTATGTCATGTAGAAACTACATTCAACTAGGAAAAGAAATACAATTGGCTGATTGGTACTTAATGGAAGAATATACTGTGCTAATATTTTATGGATCAGAAGTACAACCATACAAACTTCCAATACATATGACAGAAAGGGTTTTTGCTTTGGAATATTTAAGACAGATGCAAAGTACTAATGAAAGACACTTTAGCGGTTAAGGTAAGAAGACCTTATTTCCTTCTTTACCTTTTTCATGTGGAGGGATGACATTCGAGAGAAAAGATTTAGTGTGGCATATGATATTTTGATTGTTTTTGATTTTGATGTTATTTGTCACTGGCAGTATGATCCTTGTGACACCATTAAATCAATGATTATGCTCAATAAGAATGTTGGAAGTAGAATTCAACATCAAAGTAAACCCTTGCTTAAAAACTTGAGAAACAAGGATTCTTGGGATGAGGTCAAAGTAGCAATGGAGAAAAGTGCTACTGAGAATGGTATTTCTTTTGAAAAATTGTTAAGAGAAATTATGGCATTGCATTGAAAGACAACTAGGAGGTACAACATTTTTTATGAAAAAAGTCATAAACCATCTAGTAGAGTAAAAATACCAGATTCTCCAGAGAAGGAAGTTATAGAAAAAAATTGGTCACGATAAAAATTACTACCTTTTGATCTATGAGGAAGGAGTTAGGTGATCCAAGAGTTCTTGCAGAGTATGGAGATAATGAAGAAGATCTTGAGTTTAGAAAATTATGGAATATAGAGCATCCGAATGAACGAGAAGATGAAGAAAGTGATGATGATAGGGAAGAAGAAAGCCATGTCAATTTCAAACTTGGTTTAAGTGAGGCCACAAAAGAAGCTTTTACTACAAAAGCAACCATATCTGAAAAAATGGGTTATGAAGGTGGTCCTTTGGGGTCCCAAGGACAAGGCTCTTGGATGGTAACAAATGTAGAGCATAGAAAACTAGTTGATAAATCTGGCCTTGGGGTTAGAGGTGAAAAAGTAGACCTAGGGAATACAAGCCAATTTGTTAGAGCTTCAAATCCTCATCCTCATGGTCAGACACAATCACAACTAGGACATACCCATGGTGGAGGGCTTAGTGCAACTGGAACTACTTTTGGTGGCGATGGTATGGGTAGTAGTACTAGTAGTGGTGAACATGTGCTACAACAACAAATTACACATAAGAGGACAACAACACAATATACCACAGAAACACCAGGTGATCAAGGCATACAAAAGAGGCAAAAGATTTTGACAAGTCCAAATCCAAGTCATACTACTAGTAGATCCACCACAAAGGAGTTATTTCTAGGCACTCCCCCAATGCCAGTTAGTCTGGCTGTGACATCATTAGCAACTGCAAGTACTCCTATTCCTTCACCATTCAAGCATTCCATTGTTCCTGCATCCTCGGGTTTTAATTACATTCAAGAGTTTAAAAAGAAATCAGAATTGAATAAAAAAGAAAAGAAGCAATTGATGGAGAGTGCGTCTGCTCTAACTTCAGAGCCTACAACAACCATGGTATTACCCACATTTGATACAAGTAAAGAAATTATGGAGTACACAATTCTTGTTCCCACAGTTCAAAAAAAACCAACAAATCAGATGGCTCCATCTGAATTTGAAGTGAATAATTTTCAGTTGGATTTTTCTGGACTCAGAAATACTGACAAAATTAATGTATCAAAGAAGAACAACAATTGGTGTATACATCATTGCTAAAAGCAAGATAGAGAGAAAAAATGTTGCGCATCAAATTGAAAAGTTATTGTGCAGACCTAGCAAAATGAGAAAGCAAAGAGGAAAGCGAAATCGTGATAATGTAAGCAGCAATGAATTGAAAAAAGAATTAAAAAAATCAGCCTTCTACATTAACAAGCAAAAGAGGATAAGTTTTAATGAGATCGGCAGTGGAGTTGAACTTCGGAAGCAAAGGCTAGATGAGGAGCAAAAGAAATATGATGAGGAAAAAAATCCACTTCTCGTAGTGGTGCTCATGACTACATTGCAAAATGGAAATGCACAGTGGGAAAAAAAATTGAGGAGAGAAAAAGAAATGAAAGATTGGAGACATAGCTGATGGAAGCATAAAATGAAATTAAGTCTTGTCAAAATAAGTTATCTGCATTTTGTAGAGAAACAATGAGGCATATGAAACAAAAGATCTAGGATGAAATAATGCAGGGGATTGATCATTTGTGTGACATGTTTCAATTGATTGATGCTATTAGACAACATCATAATAAGCTCAACAAATATTTAATGGAGAACAAAAATGTGCTGGCATTAGAGAAATCAACAAATCAAATTCAACAAACAGTTTACAAATCTAGTGACAATGTTTCAAAATAAAAAGGGATTACTAATCGGATTGCTACATCAATGACCTTGTCATTTGTCATTGAAAAGTGTTTGAGAATGTGTAAAATAGAGATATATTTGCATTTGGCTGCAAAAAAGATGAAGAAGGTGGATGAAAAGGTAAGGAAATTCACAAAGCTTGGTTTGCTAGAGGCTTTTGACACAAATGAATGATTCGTTGGAAAGAATGATTTCAGAAAGAAGATGGAGGATCCAAGGAAGATTGATTTAGATCAGTTTCCTCAGAACCTAGATGTGGTGACATATTTGGATTCCATCAAACCATTGCTAACCCTAAATACAGAATTGATTGAAGAATCCAAGACATGTTCCAATTTGAATCATGAATTGTTAACAAATCTTCAAGTGAAACAACATCAATTAGAAAAAATGACAATTCCAACACCTGAAGAGTGGAAGTTGCTAGAAAAGGTGATGCAGTGATTTAATTTTTGATAATATGAGTTTCCAAGTTCCAACTTAGCTCTGTGTAGAGTTGTCTTTGAGCAAGATTTTGCATTGCCAATACCTCTATGTATCCCTTCATGTGATAATCAATTTAAAAGCTCAAATTCAGACTTTAGTAATGTGTTGATGTTCTTATCTGTATTATTTATTATATCATTTGAAGAAAAATTCTGGTAGTGGTTTCAACTTCTAGATACACTTTAAATGATTGCTGATGTTCATTGTTGTATATGCTACTAATACTATTGTTAATATGTTATTAATCTAATAAGAATTGAGTTGAGTGATGAATCGCTGAGCACATGCTCAATTTTTGCTTTTAACACAATTAAAATATGAACTATAAGGTGATTTTAATTCCAGGCATCCATAATCTTAGTGAAATTGCATTACAATTCACACATTAATACTCAATCTCCATGACTACTTAGCATATCCACTATACATTTATATGAATTCATGCCGTGGATTATCTATTATTGGAATTGGAATGATGGATTTTTGGTTAGTTTCATTATTGTGGTTACTATCACTCAAAGTTGCGGTTTTGGTGCCTTTCCTAACCTTAGTTGCGAGTCCTCAGAGTTTTATAACCTTGTCGTGGAGCTCTAAATTTTCATAACTTCCCAATTCCCCGACTTGGTTGATGGTTCACTTTGTTGAGTTGCAAGTCTTTCTTGGTCATCTTTCTAGTTGGTGGGTCAAAGGTTTGGAAAACTTAGAAACTTCAAACTTTGGTTCTAATGTTCCAAGTTTCAGCAACCACACGACATTATGAACTTATCTTGCCTTAACCTTTGAAAGGTGCCATCATTTGACACCTCATTGAATGCTATGTATAGACTAATGTAAAATATAAAATACAATATAAAATATTAAATATCACAATTTCATGGAATACAATATAAAATATCGTCAACTACAGTTTGACTTTGGAATATGATTCATGAAGTGCAATATAAAATAAAATATCATGAAGTGCAATGATTCACAATTTCATTGAATACAATATAAAATATCATCAACTACAGTATGGAACAATGGAAAATGATCCTGGGATCCATGAAGTGCAGCATAAATACCTAAAAGCTGCTAATTCTCTTCCATTTCCCAAACAGACTCGGGGTCCTCAAACTAACATTCATCATCAGATAAAGTAAAAGAGTTGTCTTGAATTTGATTCCAAAAATGGTCTTAGTTTTCTTCGGCCTGTGTCTCAAATTCAACATTCATTGTGTCATTTTTGTCAATGCCATCTATTCGAGTCCCATTACCACTGCCAATGCCACCAATACTAGCCTTTGGAATTGGAGTGTTGCACAACCCGATCCCTCTTCTTTCACATGTGGACCTCTAGATTGCGAGTTCCCTTTCAAAAGGAAAATTTCTGACATTATACACAGTTCCTTTCATCCTCAAGCAATTTTACAAATTCTTGTCTAGTTTGTTTCTTAACTTTGATTTCAAAAACTTGAAAGTATTGAAAACTCTATCATTCTCCACCGACCCCAATATCATTGTTTGACATAAATCAACAAGTTTGAAATATTCTAATATCGAACCACACAATATTTCACTCTGACCTAAGTTTTTCCAAACCTTTTTTATTGATCCCGGTTCAAAGGCTTTGTCCTTGCCCATGGATTTATATTGGTCCTTCATAGCTGTTGCAAAACTCCTACATTGTTTTCTAAGCTTAGAATCATCTAAAATTCCTACTATTTTCTGCTCATTGTATGTTACATTTTTCAAAAAATGTTCAATCAATATTTTTACCTAAGCATGAAAATATTTTGGGTTATCTCGGTTTGCCCAAAATTGAGGATACACAATACTCATGGCTTCAAGTATTTCATGTCGAGGGAATCTTTAATGAATCTCTGAAGAAAGAGATTTGAAATTTCCTTCAAATTATCACCAACAGATTTAACAATGCCTTCAAAATCTTCCTCGTTAACAGCTACTTCTCTGCTAGAGGGCCTAGCTATCTTACATTGGTACATTTGTATCTCATATCCATGTACATAGATACATAAGTGCCTACTTGCATTAAACTATAAATAATTATCAAGGTCATTCAAATCAGTAATTTTCTGCTACATGAAATAATTTGCCCCATCTTGTGTAAGATCTAGATATAGATGATCGAGGGCCAAACATGTATGTTTACATAGATTGACATATTCATTAATATACATAGTTCTATCTTGGGATTTCTTCACAAGCTTGTTTATCACATCCAACATGGGGAGAAGACTAGTTAAAGTAAAGAGTTCTCTATATTGCTTAACCTATGGAAGAGGTCAGGAGCTTTGTTTACTATGCTACGATTTTCGTACATCACTCCAATCAAGGATTGATATTCTTGAAGAACTCGTTGCACTGGTCCATGCAGGGAGATCCATCTGGTATCAACATCCTTGAGAAGCTTGTTTCCTGGTGTTATTCCTTTAGCAAAATTTTGAAATTCTGTGAAACATATAGGACTTCAGCAGAAGTATGTGTGGATCTCGTAGACTAGATTTTTGACTTTTGATACTATAGGAAACTTGCTTACAATTTTGAATGCTAAATTCATTCTATGGGCCATGTAGTGAATGCCAAGCATGTATGGTGCACAAGTAGTTTGTAAATTTGTGCAAACACCGGTCCTTTGACCTTGCATCACTACAGCTCCATCAACTCCTACACACACCAACTTTTTCACAATTGTCAACTCATCCATACCTACAATTTGATTCAAAGATTTTTTGACTAGTTCAAATATATTTTGCGATGCTGAACTTTCCTTCATTTTATGAACATAGAGAAGATGAGCTTGGTGAACATGTTGTATAGTATACAAATGCATATAGACCCAAGAAGTATTGTCTACCACAATAAATTCATCTAAAGATAATGCAATGAAATTTGACTCTTTTACTTTATCCTTTAAATCTTCCTTTTCCACTACAACAAGATAGTTTTCCCATTACCATCCAGCGCTTACTGACCAATGTGAGTAGGGATAGTGAGGAACATTCAAATAAGATAATAACCCAGAATATTCTGGGTAGTCTGTCATAGGACACCCTCTGGAAAGAATATGAAAAACAACACTCATCTGAACAGTTTTTGACAGATTTTCTACTTCCATTGCTTTTCTAAATTGAGTGTCAAGTGTACCTTTACATGCAACAAGCTTCAACATTTTTTGGTGATGCTATTCATAATCCATGACATACCTAACATGAAGACATTCTTCCTTTGATTTCTATCATACGACTGATTGTTCCTTTCCGTCTATGATTTATTTTTCATAAGCTTTACCGATATGATTTTCTATAGTGTCAATATTTAGCTGCAATGTCTTGTATCTTTTGTTGGAACTAGAATTTTCATCTAAAATACTGTTGATTTTGTCATATAAAATCTAGGGTCTCTCTTAGTATTTTCATAAAATTTATGTTTCTACCATCCGCAAAGTCAAATTAGCCTTTTACCACCATATCGCTGCCATACTTGATCACCCCATATGTGCCTTGCCTTTTACCTCCTTATTGTGGCCTCCAAAAAAGTAACTCATGGTAGCACAGTGAGAGGGTAGCAATATACTATATTACCACTATACTGCAGAGGGTTGATACCTAGCTCGCGGTAAAGCGGGGTCATCATCAACACTAGCAAAGGGAACTACTATACAGGGGAGGGTTGGAATGAAGCCTACAGTAGAGTGGTGGAGCAAGAGCAAACATAAGGGAGAACTGCTATATAGTAGGGGGTCAGAATGTGGCCTGCGATAAAGCGGTATTTAAGTTAAAGCACTAAGTATACACCGCGGTACCACCAAGGAGTCCAAGGAAGTGCATGGTAGTGCGGTATAATGAGAACAAGTAAATAATATGTATCACAGTACCGTGGAGGAATGAAGAATGATGCGCGGTAGCACAATAATTAGCTGTTGGAGAATTAAATGAAGGCCAGTCACATCAATCAACATCAAAATATGACATTTAGCTCAGTGTGAAGGATTTGAATGATATAGAACTTATATGGGAATTAATGTTGTATGATATGAGAATTAAACAAGGAAGATTGTGAATTTGTTCACTCATGGTAGCAAAAGCTGAATATAGGCGAGCTCAAGGTGTGACAGTCAAAAGGATTCTTTAGAAAAAGAAATATTCTGGGTAAGCTTTACTCACCACACATTGAATTTTAAGCAATGGTGCCTAAGAAAACAAAAGTAGGAACTAAAAAGGAGGAAAATCCAGTAAAGTTTCATTACAGTCACCATTACTTGCCCTGCTACCTGGCTCAGTTGATAAAGGTCCTAAGAGGGTCTTTAAAGATTTACCTCAGGGGTGTAGAGATCCAATAATTCCACAGTTTGGGTGGAATTTGTATTGGTATTTTTATAGGAAAAGAGATGAAAGGGTCCCGGTATCAAACCCATGGACTCTTGACATGGGAAAATTGATAGTTCCTAATGTTTTTGTTGATGTCGAGCTAATTAGAGCTTTGGCCAGTAGATATCATGCCTCGTCAAAAGTTGTTAGGCTCCTAGATGGTCAATGTCTGGTAGATATCTCAAGGGAAGCTATAATTAGGTGTTTTAACCTAAACAAGCAGGCTGCCACAGAAATATATTTGGGGAGGCTAAAGTAGGAGTAAAAGAGACTTAAAAGGACTTATAAAATTGATGAACTCCCCCTGCACATGAAAAGGGGTGACAAGAATAGAGTCCTTCCTATTCCTTCTTCAAAAGTTGAACCCTTTCTAGTATCTGAATTTTAGACCTATTTCAAAAACACCTATTATGCACTATGCTAGATTCTTGGAATTGATGCCAAAGATAATATGTCAATTGGATTGATGAGGATGGCAATGATTATCTAGCACCCTGAATCCAATGTGGAGTTTGATTTTGCTTCTATCATTGAAGAACAAATTCATGAAGGTCTGTTAAAGGTTAGGGAAGCTAAGGCCCCTATAACTTTTAGAAAATATTCCCTACTGTGTCATTTAATTCTATTTCAAAATGAAACAAAGTAGACTAAAAGGATGAAGTTGAGCACACATGAAAATGGAGTTATGCTCCCAATGCAAAATTGGTTCTATATTTGGGATAGTAGGTGCACTGAAGGTGACTTTGTTGTGTTTAGGGATGAATTTGTCATCAGACTAATTGCTCCCCTTGGTTTTCCTACACCAAGGCTACCACAATCTTTAATGGAGGTCATGAGACCCATGCAATACAAACCAGACCAAGGTTTCACACACAACTATGCCGATTGGTTTTTAATGGCACAATATACCATGATTAGGGTGTATGGTTGTGATCTGGCCCCTCATATTTTACCAAAATTTGTGCCTAGTAGAGTTTTTTTTTAGAATTTATGTGGAAAATGTTATAAATGGAGCATGATCTCATGAAGAATCAGAGAAAGGGGACTTTCTTGCCTGATTGGACAGTTTTTGAGGAGTTATCAGTTGGGTTAGATATGTTGGAGAAGTGTAGAGATTCATAAGAGCCAATTTTGATCTCAGATCAGGAAAAAAGAGAGTATGTGATCTAGAGGGTCACATCAACAATATCAGGACCCTGCTTACAAAGAGGGCGATAACACATGCATTTGATCCAAAAGAGGATGTAATAAGGAACCTGGTATATTTTGCAGATGTGCTTGAAACAAGGAAAAGATGGTTAATGATGATGAGATGGGAGGACCATAAGAAAGAAAAAGATACAAAGTTCAAGGGGTTCTTTGTTGAGGACCCAAATTTGTTGAAAAAGATGTAATTGGTCCTTGGTAAATTTGATGAACTATATAAAAAGGCTCAAGAAGAGAAATCAGCTCCACCATCTACACCCCGACCACCATCATCCACAACCTCCACATCACATACACCACCTCCATCACCAGTTCATCCATCTCCTCCATCTCCAACTGACGAGCCTCTTGCTAAGAAACAAAGAATTGAGTCACTAGTTGACTATGGGTCAAGTGATGAAGAGAAAGAAGCAGTCTTGACTCTAGCTGAGATGAAAGAGGTAGCAAAGCAACAATAGGTGTTAGAGCCTCATGACCCAAAAATAAGAATATCAAAAGAAGTTGTTGATGAGATACAAGATGATGAGAGAATAGTTACTTCTCTGCGGTTCATGGAGGATGATGATTTCATCCATACAAGGGAATTCAAATATTTTTGGATAAAAATGAAAATGAAATAGTTTGATGATGGGCTGAAGAGTAATCTCATTGGGATTGATGATTCAAAGCATGCAGAGGTGCAGGCCTAGACAATGGTAGAGTTGGATATTGATAACATCAATATTACTCCCAAAGAAGCAAGGGAGTTGGTGCTGAATAGTAACATGTTGATCATACCTAGAATGGAACTCTCCAAGGTGTTTCTGTTAGATCAAATTAGAGCCCAGGATGATCCAAACTTGGCTGAAAAATTTGATTCAGAAGGAGTTTCAGGTACAGGATACAATCCTACCGCCCAGACCCTTGCCCTATGGACGAAGCAGAAGAACACAAGGAAGCCAAGGCTTCTAGATGTAGTACAGGAAATGAGAGGATCTGCAATGGTCAGGACAATGGACACTACTCCAACAAAAGTAGCAACCATAACTATGCATTCAACCATGTTTACAAAAGATGTAGTAGAAAATGTGGAAAAGAAGAAAACATAGTATGAGAAAAGACTCAAGTTATCAAATGATTAAATAAATAAGTTATTGATTGAAAATGTCAGATTAAAGAAAAAATTGCAACAAGCCACATATGTAAAAGGAGATGAAATAGTTGTCTATCATCCACCTACTCCAGTTGAAGATCCACAAATTCTATAGTTGAAAGAAGAGATTGAAAAATTGAAGAAACATAATATGGATGATGTCAAGCAACACATCTTGGGTACCTTAAAGGAAATATTGAAGTATAGAGTTGAAGTTTTAAAAGAGAAGATAAGTGGAGTCCATGAGGGTTTTAGTCATTTGGTGAAAGCTTTGGAACAAATAAATACTAATTCCCCTATCTTAGAGGAATTACAGAAAAGATGGCAGCCCACTTACCATGTTTTAACCACTCTATGCAAAGCAACACAAAGGGATCCTGATGCACCTCTGAGATTAAATCCTACTCAAGAGATGGTGTAGGGAGTTATTGATGAGCATAAGTATTTGATTGACATGAAGAAGAAGGTAGAGAACAGAAGGAATTCATTTGATTCAATAAAACACAGTTTCAGTCCTTTGATCATTAAAGGTGATGGACAACTCAAGGATGTAAATGAATGGAAGAATGAGTTTGATCAAATGGTTCCTCAATGCTTGACATGTATTCAGGGTGATGGTGATATCAATTTGGATAAGTTTCACACTCTTCTTGATGGAATTATGACATTGGATAATGCTTATACAAAGTTTGTTGTAGATGCTAGAAACTTGCTCGATAGTAGATGCAAGAGCCACCTTGCAAACTTCATTGCTACATAGGAATTCAAGTGGCCGAATGATTTAACAATTAGCAAACTGTGGCAGATATCTGGGTTCAAATGAAGATTAATCATCATCAAGAAAAGATTATCATAAAGTAAAAGATTTGCATAGGTCTTTAGTGACTCAGGCTTTTACTCAAAGATTAACAGATTGGCATGTGTTAGCTTTAGTTATCTCTAATACATTTTATCTTTTCAGTTAAGTTTTGTTATCAAAAGTCATGACCTTTGGTCCGAAACTTGTTGCCTCTCAATAAATAAGAGAGACCAAGACCAAAGGGATTATGAGAAGATTATAATAGATAGAAGAAGTAGGTGAATAGGGATTGATACAATGTTTACATCAAAAGGGATCAAGATGCATGTGTAAATTTTGAAGGAGTTAATGGAAAATCTATGATTTGGTGGCTCTATGTTGGTATCAATTGTTTGTTAAATTAATTAAAGATATTATCAGTTTGTCTCCATATTTAATATTTCTCTATTGTTTAAATTGATATATCAATCATATTTTCAATTTATCAGTGCACATTTGTTGTATCTGTGTGGCATAATTAATTGGGTCTTTCAAGTAAAGATTAAAATCCTCTTGATTATTCACAACTTAGAATTATTATTTTGGATTATTAAAGAAGAATCTGATAATTACATCCCTGCCTGTTTATACAAGTTATAAACATAGAAGTGCCAAATAGTTAGAATTATTGCTAGTTATAATTCACTTAACTCTTATTTCTATTTGACTCCATATACCCAATAGAGCACTGGTCCCCCACATTCCATCATTTAGTTTCACTTCATTTTAAATATTTCACATCTGTTAACTAAACATATTTCTTTGATATTGCTCATACAATTTATGCTAGATTAGGATTACATTTGTTCACTTTAAAATTTCCATTGTGAATAGACTGCTGTAGTAGAAATCACATAGTTCAAGTCTGCTTCATTCACATAGGTAGACCCACCTAGGTCTAGCAAAACTTGAAGAGAAGAAGGTCTAAACCATTCAACCTTGTATGTTACCTTGAAACTTACCAAGAGTTTGGCAACCTCTTGAGGTATTTTACCTACCTTTTTGAGAGCTAATAGTTTGGTGACTCTGCTGGGGACTCAATTCAGAGTCAGGGCCTTGTTATAGAGTCAAGAACCTTATACAGACTCCGTTGGGAATAAAGAAGTATTAAATTTTCTCACTTTGATATAAGTGAGTGGCGACTTTGATAAAAGTAGAGCACACATTAGACTATTTAAATAGTTCACAATATGAATGACAGAAGGTCCCTATACAGGGAAGGTCCTAAAGACAAAAATAAATGGACACATAAGAATGACAAAGGAAAGAAGGTGTCTAAAGAGATGTGCATGACAAATAAAGATAAAACATCAAAACCAAACTATGCGACATATAATCGCTATGACACATTAACAAATGAGAATAGCTCATCAGGAAAACCCCACACTCTAGAAGAGAGGAGGAACCCCTTCTACCAACAAGATCCTCAGAAAGATGCAAAATTTAAGGCTGAACTTAAAGTTGAGAAAGCCAGAAGACAACATGAATATGATCATGGAGCAGAAGGAAATCAAAATAGACTTGTTGATAATGTAACCCTTGGAGAAAATTTTGAGTTTCTCACCCAGGAAGAGATAAATGCACAATTGGAGTATGAAAGATAAGAAAAGGAAAGAATGAAAAAAGAGTATGAACTGGGGCTCCAATCGATAAGGAAGCTTTAGGAGACGAGTTTAAAAAATGCTCAACTTGCTGCTAAGATAGATAACCTCCCAAAATATGTGCCGCCTCACCAACAGGGGAATAACAATGCTGGACTCTCAAATCCTCCAAGAGCACCACAAAATCAACAAGAAAATCAATACAGGACAATAAATCCTCCACCTAGAAATCCTTTACAACACACTAATATTCAACCACCCCCTGGCCAACAATACATACCACCTCCTGGCCAGTAGTATGTGCCACCACCTCATGTGCAATATAACAACCCATTATACCAATATGAGTATCATTAGAATCCACCTCCTCAACATTTCACAACCATGATTACGCAGTTTGATTTGACAAGATTCCAAATATATCCTTACCCCATGGATAATAGCTGGAGGGGTCTTGTCCCAAAATTCATAGGAAGTAGTGCGATTATAGCTGAAGAAAATTTAAGAAGTTTCAATGCTTTCATTTAGGACCTGCATATGCAGTATGAAGATGTACAAATTAGGCTATTTATGATGTCATTAATAGAGGAAGCCAAGGATTGGCTTAACAATTTTCCCACAACTTCCATTTCTTCAATTCAAGAGTTATATGATCAATTCCTTGAATAGTATGGAAATCAATGTGCACCAAAGTTTTCCTTACATGAATTAGTTGTCATCCAAAAGTATCAGAATGAGTCGATTTATGACTTCAACCAAAGATTTATAAAACTTCATAATAAGATACCACCTGGATCCAAATTCGTAGACCCTACAACATTATCTATTTATTTGAAAGCATTCGACCCAAAGACATGGTATGAGTTTAAAAATAGGAACCTGAGAAATTTAGCAAAAGCCCAAAAAATAGCATTAACTATTGAAAATAACATAAAAGCTGTAGGGATGCTAAGTAAGAGGGATAATCCTAGAGTTCCCCAACAAATCAATAATCCTCAGCCTAGACAAGAAAATACATATAGAAATGAAAGGCCTTGGTTACATGATATTCCTTATAATACTGTAGACATCCAATTTTGATCACTTCCACATGATCAAGCACGTCTCCCTATTCATCCGGTTGCTCATCCCCTTTATCAATATTAATTAAACCAAGTGTTTAATTAATACCTTGCATCTTGCACAAAGGTCCTAAAGTATTCAATTTAATACTTTGCCCCTCTTCCTCCTCTAAATTAAATAAATATGCCCTCTTATTTAATTTAGTCATATTCCCCTTTTAAATTAAAAATTCATTTTTAATTCATCTTTTCTCTCTCATGGTCACATCCTCCAACTTTTGCAAGTTGGTCCCTAATCCATTTTAATTACTTCATCTTCTTCTAATTAACCAGGGTTAGCATGTGCACACCCTTAATCATCATTAAGGTCACATCCTCCATAATTTCCCACTTGCCTCTAATCAGTCATTAGTCCATCTAACTGAGTACTTGCACAACCTTAATCATTTGATTAGCCTAACCTAATCCTCATCCTATTTATGGCATCCTTAACCCCTTCCCATGTGAATTTTTTATTCATTTTTAATCCCCCAAGGCACCTAAAAGGAATTTTTAATTCCTTCACTTCTCCCACATGTCCTCTTCTTTCTCTCTCATCCCCATGTATTTTGATTTTTAATTCCTCACATGTCCCTCACCACATGGGGACAAGGACCTCTTTATGAGGAGATCTTGTCCAATCCCAAGGTACTTTGTACCCCTCTCCATGTCATGTCCTTCTCCTTCCACCTCATGTCCACTTCACCTTTTAGGGCTATCTCACATGCCACATGTCAAGATGTGAGGGCTTGTAAGTTCTCAACTCACCTTAGCCCTACATCTTGATATTTGGTGGATCAATCTCAACCGTCCATTTCCCCTAGGATTTCCCAAAAATCCTATAAATACCCCCTCTTTTCTCTCATTTTGGAGAGCATTTGTGCTAGCCAAACTCTTGCAGTTTTGTTTCTCAACCAACACTTAGCTATTTTCATGTTTCCAAGCATCATTTTCATCTCACATCTCACATCTTGTGCCATCCAAGGAGCATACACGTCAAAGATCGAAGGGCCAACCAAAGGATCGACTCAACGCAAGGTATAAAGTTCCATTTCGTTGCTTTGTCTTGCATTATTTCCAACTTAGGCTAATCTTGAAGTGTAGGTTGTTTTAAGTTGTTTATTTGCACTGTTTAGATTGTTGCTTATTTTCTAACACTCTATTTTGACCTATCACATTTCTGGCATGGCCAGTGGGACCGACAAACGGGTCTATTTTCTTCATGTTTGCTATTTTTTGCATTTTTCAAGGTCTAGGTTGCAGGGTGGCGGACTGGGCCTAACAGAGTGGCGGATCTGTCCAGCGGTGGCGGACTGGGCCCAACAGAGTGGCAGATCTGTCCAGCGGTGGCAGACTGGGCCTAATAGAGTGGCGAATTTGGCCTCCGGTGGTGGACTTGTCCTACTGTGGCGGACCTATCCTGCAGTGGCGGACTGGTCCTGACAGAGTGGTAGACTGGTCCTGAGAGAGTGGCGGATCTATCCTGATAGAGTGGCGGATCTGTCCTTACAGAGTGGCGGACCTATCCTCCAGAAGGTACAAATTTCCAGTTTTCCCGAATTGTCTTTTGGTAAAATAGGAACATAGTTTAATTAAAGGGGTGTCAATAAACCTTGCTTGGCGTGTTTGGGAAGGCTATTTGATGTATCCAATCCCCTTGCACCATTTGGCAATCCTGGGTGACGAGAAATCATAGCTTTCTAAGTCCTTTTGAATCACCCTTTTTCACTTTCTTAGTGGGACCTGCTTGGGGATTTCATCACCCTAAGGGACGATTCCAACCACGCGTATTGGCGGGGTATATAAAGGGGGGAGAGCGAAAGCTATACCCCAATCCAACCACGTTGTAATTGGCGAAGCGTCGGAATGACGTGAAGAGTTGGTCTGAGCCTCTAGTATCTCGCTAAGGTTCTCGACTCACGCTTGTAACGGGTTGGTGTTCACGGTTTGGGCCTCACGTACCGGGTGTATATCGAGGACTCCTTAGAAACCATGTGCATCCTAGAGTAGAAGACTTTTGTTGACCATACCTGTTTCTACTAATTTTAGGGTTGTGCTGCTTGAAGTGTCTTTCTTGTGCAAAAACCAGTGATTATCGATTTGGCCAAGTTTTTTTATGATTGCTACAATTTGGGTCCTTTGCCTTTGCCATCCATCAAAAAACCAAGCTTAAGCTTATCCTTTGGCGGACTTAACCTTATCTTTTTGCAAACCTGTCCTCGTGCTGTGGCTGATCTATCCTCATGCAATGGCGGATCTGTCCTAGTGCAGTGGCGGATCTGTCCCAGTTCAGTGGCGGACCTGTCCAAGTGCAGTGGCGGATCTGTCCAAATACAGTGGCGGACCTGTCCTTTTGCAGTGGCGGACTTGTCCCTTTGACCATCCTATACCATCATTTGGCATTCATTGTCCCTCTGTTTTGAACACCGAAACGATCATTTAGGGTCCAAAACAAACATCTGAACATCCGTTCTGAGCCCCCATCCCTTCATTCTAAGGGTCATTTGTCTTGAATAGTCTTTTGCTTGTTTCGAGAGCCATTCATCTATCTTGAGACACTCCCCATCCGTCCTAAACACGCTTTCATCTCTGATCTCCGTTATTCCATATAAACCCCATTGGAGTCATCATCCAAGTTGACCTAGGTATTCATCCCTAATCACAATCATCATAGCTGGCTTAGGATCGCTATCCGTCCTAGGTCAGTTATCCTTTTCGACCCAATCAATCCGCTTCTATCTCAAGTTGGATTCGGTGTCATTATCATACATCCACCTTTTAATCAATACCTAGTGTTACCAAGGATCCTTCTTAAACTCGGTTGTGGACCTTGGTCTTCATCGTATCTATCATCACATTAATCCTAATCATCATATCGATCTGATCCTCGCATCATCAAACCTATTCAGATCAAAACCTGAAATCTAGGTTAATCCAACATCTACCAATCAATCCAATCCAATTCCATCAAGCCAATCCACGTCGACCTAATCAATCATTGTCAACTAATCTTTCATCAAAATCAAATCAATCTCTCATCATCAAGGTGTTTCTAATATCTTGATCTACTTCATCTTGCATGCCCGTTCAGACTCGATCACAAGCAAAGAAAATGGCTGACCAACAAGCCCTGAATGCCCAATCGAACAACCCTCAGAATCCCACCAACACAGTCAACATCACATCAGATCCTAACTATGGTGCTAATATCCCTCACGATCCCCACAACGACACCTCATCGCAATCCAATGTCGATGGTCAAAACACATCACCCCCTGGGGAAGAAAACATGGTCGATCAACCCGAGCTCATGTTCGAAGAACACTATAGCAACCCTGTCAATGCACAAATGACAGAACGCCTCCTCGAAAGACATGGGGACAAAATCTTGGCTCACTTGATTGACAAGGGTGTCAAGCTACCATCAGGTGTCGACTTATCCAAGTATGGCACCTCAACATCTAACGTACCCCAAGGTTCACATGACATCCCTAGTAGCTTGTATGTCCCCAACGTTCCTTCCATAGAAGGTTGGCATCAACCTGAATTCGGCAACGCCATCCTGTATCCCGTTGGCAATCCCGCACATCCCACCATCTCAGTCATGGGAGCACCTCAAACCACTGATCCCAATGATCCCTATGCCTATGGCATGCCGCAAAACATCCCGCAACCACAACCATTAATGCTATCGGCACCGCCCCCTCGAACCCGCCTCCTGTCAACACTGGGGGCAACCCTTTCACGACCTTGCACCCACCTCTCGGAGCAACCAATCCTCCACCATCGTCATTCAACCCTCCACCATCATCCTAATCCAACATCCCTCCACCATCATCATTCAACCCTCCACCATCATCCCAATCCAACATCCCTCCTCCATCATCATTCAATCCTCCACCATCATCCCAATCCAACATTCCTCCACCATCATCGTTCATACCTCAACAGCTGCCCCAATCCAACATTCCTCCACCATCGTCGTTCATACCTCAAAAACCATCTCAATCTAACATCCCTCCATCATCATCATTCGTATCCCAACAACCTCCCCAATCCTATGTTCCCACTAGTGCCCAACAACCTCCCTCGCACAACATCTCAGTCGCACCTCCACCTCAACAACAACCATTGGTCAATCCCCTATTTTCAGCACAACCATCACAACATCAACCACAAGGAAATCAACCTTGGCCTTCAGCCCCCACCATATCTCCCTTCCTTGCATCCATTTTACACCCACAAGTGCAACCATCACATAACATCCCATCTTGCCCACCACAACCGCCAACCATGCATCAACAACCACCCCATTATTACAACTATTACAACCAACAACAATATCAACAACAACCCTCCTATGGGGCATCACAACAGTCATATCAACACCCCCAATATCTGTAAGCTAATCAACAGCACTTTCTCCATACTTCCCAACAGTACGCCACCCACAACTACCCAGCCAATCCATATCCCACCTTGCAACAGCAACCTTTTTACCAACAAGGTCCCTTGGCATATCAGCAGGAGGTGCCACCTCCTCATTATCCATACGCCCATCCCCAAACATCATCTTAGAATCCACAGTCGTCCTACCATCAATACCCATCCAACGGACCAACCAATGCGGACATCCTGGAAATCAAAGCCACACTAAAGGATCTCCAGGCAGGGACTAGCAAACAATCGTTCAAGTTCGAAGATATATGCCCCTATCCGTATGATCCCTCTATCTCATTGATTCCCTTCCCCAAACATTTTGAGATGCCAAAATTTGACAAATATAAGGGGAAGAAAGATCCTAAGGCCCACCTACGGGAGTTTTACTCCCAGTGTCAAGAAGTGATCCACAATGACAACTATCTCTTGCGTCTGTTCCCCCGAAGTCTGGGAAGCGACGCACTAGGGTGGTTCATGACCCTCGACAAGGGATCTATACAATCTTTTGTAGACTTGTCAGAAAGGTTTGTCTCCTACTTCTCCTTCAACCTGGAGAAGGATACTGATACCCTGGATCTCCTCAAAGAGAAACAACGTGAAGGGGAAACCTTTACTAGCTACCTCCAAAGGTGGCGTGCCCTAGCAAGCCGAATGAAAACCCCTTTGAAAGAGAAGGACATGGTCACCCTTTTTGTGGAGAACTCTCATCCTGACATGGCCCACAACTTCCGATTACATTGTGTCACCACTTTCGCAGAAGTAGTGGAGAAAGGACCCATCCTTGAGCGTGCCCTTGTTGCCAAGGGGCACATCAAAATATATAACCAAGATAGGGAAAGGACATTCAACGACAAGCCACGTTTTTGGAACAAGAACAAAAATGCAGTAAATGATGGTGTCACTGACCCTAACATGTCCACGTGGCCAACACATCTTAAAAACAACAACAATCCATGCCTAATGCCATCTTTGTACCACAAGGGACGCCCCATCCTCCCCAACAGTCCAATCAAAATAACCAAGGGAACACTAAATACCAGTATGCTCAGCTAGGAGAACCCTTGAGTGTCGTCTTCAACAAACTATTGCAGATCAGTTATCCGATCACGTACCCTGTCACCAAGCCACTCGATGAATCCAAACCTAAGCCCGCATGGTTTAGGGAAAATGAATATTGTGAGTTCCACAAAATCAAAGGACACTCTTTGAATAAGTGTCAAGGTCTAAAAAACTACGTCCAGGATCTCATAGATCGAGGTGACATCAAAGTTGATCCTAATCAAGCTTCGTCGTCCAATGCTCAGTTGTAGATCTATCAAAACGCCTTCCCAAACCATAACCAAGGCTCGAGCACTTCCAACAGTAATCCTCAAAACAAAAGCACAAATAACGTGAGTTACAAGAATGTACCCCTCAATTACGAGGGTATTATTCATTACATTGAGCAGGTAGAATCTCGTGTATCCATGATACATGTCAAAGCTAAAGACTCTCAATGTGCTGTTACCACACGACGAGCCCGCATCACCGTTCCTGTAGCCTCTGCACCTGCCCAACCAACTCCTGTAACTTCCCAGTACAATATCCTTGATCACTTGGGAAAGACCCCTGCACATATCTCCATCTTGGATTTACTCAAGTCTTCCCCCGTGTATCAAGAAATCCTTAATAGAGCCCTACAGGAAACCCATGTGCCTAATAATATGGATCCTACACAGTTCCAAGCCTTGGTAGGACAACTAGCTTCATCTCACCGACTACACTTTAGCCACGATGATATGCCCAACATTGATGCTAATCACAATCACCCCTTACATATTGAAGTCGTGGTCACTCGGCATAAAATAAAAAGGGTCTTGGTAGATAATGGCTCTGCCCTCAACTTGTGTACTTTAAAATTCATAAAGCAGGTGGGGTATACCCAAGCAGACTTAAGCAATCAGATTATCACAATCAAGGCTTATGACAATGCAGAAAGAAATTCAGAAGGGATCATCAATCTTCCTGTCCAAGTGGGACCGGTAGTTCAGTACATCACCTGCCATGTCCTTGATCTGGACTTACCATATAATCTCCTCCTCGGCCGTCCATGGCTCCATGCTATGCAAGCTGTGCCCTCCACCTTCCATCAATGCCTCAAATTCCCTGTCAATGGACAAGAGGTCACCATCTATGCCGACCCCCAACCATTCAAATATTGTCACGCTCTAGAGGCATCATTTCCCCATTTACATTATTGTCCTGGGGTCGAAATGGGGGCATCTCAGTCATCACCTATCAATCCACCATCCACTGTAAAAACCACGCCATCCTCCACTGATCCTACCATCACAAAAGTCCAGATCATTGACAAAGGGTGTGGCGAGTATGAAATGCATACTGCTCTTAATGTAGCGACCATGCCACCATCGCCACATGAGTATGGTCAACCTTCCCATGCTACCCCAAAAGAGGACAAGACTGTCACCTTTCGTGGCAAAAACATCCCTACTACCACTTTTGTATCCCCAAGTATCAAGACAGATGCGCCCAAAGAAGACATAAGCCAATGGGTTTACTGAGAAGAGCCTTAGCCGGAAACTCCTCTCAAAGAATACTTCCAAGAAAAGTACCCCTGGCCGACAAAGTTTGTGGAAAAGCATAACTATCAAGGCAGAGGCCTAGGAAAGCAAGAACAAGGGCGGTTACAACCCATTGATACTTCTCCACTACCAAGAAATGTGGGCATTGGGTATGACAGAAAGTAGAAAGGCTCCGAAACATCGTCTAATGCTTCCAATAGTGTAGCTATGGACAATGGCTCATTAGAAGACATACCCGAGGAAGAATCCATCATATGTGCATACGATGACGTCGATCACGCCGACCTATCCTCCATGTTCGAATGCCTATCCGTCTGCACTATTAGCCTATCCCTTTGCCATCCTGAGCTCATTGATTGGGACCTACGAACTAGCACACCTGTCAGTATGTCTGCGGATACCTATGTTAACCTCATGGGATTGGGGGAGGATGAACACTCCATTCACAAAAGTAAGAATAAGAAAAATAACAAATGGTCATCTAGTGAAAACCTCCCTGAGGCACTTCGTGACCTTGAAAAAGTAAAAATAAAGGATGCATCTAATGGGGAAAACCTCGAAGAGGCGCTAGAAGATGGAGATGTTCACCTTCCCCTTATGGGAACTCAGCTATCTACCAAATCATTTGTTCTGATTGAAGAAATGCAAGAGATTAATTTGGGAACTGCTGAAAATCCCAAGATCACCTACGTAGCCAAGTCACTCTCTGAACAAGAGTTTCCGATCTTTGCACAGCTACTCCAAGAGGGAGTTGTTAACTTTGCTTGGTCATACTCGGACATGCCAGGCTTAGATCCTGCCTTGGTGGTTCATCACCTGGACATCCGCCCAGACGCTAAACCTGTCAAGCAAAAACTCTGCAAGATGCATCCGCAAGTCGCGTTGTTAGTCAAGAAGGAATTAGAGAAGTTACTGGAGGCAGGATTTATCAGACCAATTGACTACTCTGAATGGATCTCCAACATAGTGCCAGTAGCTAAACCAAATGGTGACATTCGGATATGTACGGACTTCAGGGATCTCAACAAAGCTTGCCCCAAAGACGACTTCCCCCTACCCAATATTGACATGTTGGTCGACCTAACAGTAGGACATGAGATGTTGTCCCCTTATGGATGGCTTCTCTGGGTACAACCAGATTCAAATTGCACCTGAAGACCAACATAAAACCGCCTTCACCACTCCTTGGGGCACTTTTTGCTACAATGTTATGCCCTTCGGTCTCAAAAATGCAGGGGCGACTTATCAGAGGGAAATGATGGTCATCTTCCATGACCTCATACATATCATCATGGAAGACTATGTTGACGACCTATTAGGGAAATCCAGAACATGAGCAGAACATCCTGCCATCCTGAAGAAGATATTTGAGCGGTTAGAGCATTATAAGTTGCGGCTGAATCCAAAAAAATGTGTCTTTGGGGTCACTTCTAGAAAGTTGCTGGGTTTCATAGTCTCTTGCAGGGGCATTGAGGTTGATCCCGCTAAGGTAAAGACTATCCTAGACATGCCCCCTCCACGCAATCTCAAACAGTTAAGAAGCCTTCAGGGAAAAATGCAGTCCATCCGTCGCTTCATTGCCCAGCTGGCAGACAAGTGTCAACCATTCACTCATCTTCTAAAAAAAGATTCCACCTTCCGATGGAACCCGTAGTGTCAGATAGGATTCGAAAAGATTAAGGAGTAATTGGCCCATCCACCAATATTGATGCCACCTATTCCCAGCAAGCCCCTCTTTCTCTACATCTCCGCCACCTCAGTCGCACTGGGGGCATTGTTGGCGCAGCATAATGAGTCGTCAAAAGAAAGGGCAGTCTACTACATCAGTCAGACACTGGTTGGCTACGAGCTAAACTACTCTCCCATGGAAAAATAATGCCTCGCACTAGTCTTCAGTACACAGAAGCTCCGCCATTACATGCTAAGTCACCCAGTCAAGTTAATCGCCAAGATCGACCCATTGAAGTACCTGTTATCTAGAACCACTCTGACTGGCCGCATGGCTAAGTGGGTCATGCTCCTCAGTGAATTTGACATAGAATATGTGGATCACAAGGCTATCAAAGGACAGATAATTGTAGATCAGTTGGCGGAAGCTCCTCTAGTTGACACTCACCCATTGATCACAGAATTCCCTGATGAGGAAGTCTTTTCAGTTGAGGAAACCCCCATGTGGACACTATATTTTGATGGATCATATACACATAATGGATCCCAAGTCATTCAGGATAGTGTTCCCATGTACCAACAACATGGCCGAATACGTAGCTCTCCTCACCGGCCTAAAAATTGCCAAACAGTGGCACATAACTCAGTTGAAAGTTTTCGGTGATTCCTTGCTAGTCATTAGGCAAGTTAATGATGAGTTTCTGACCAAGGATGATAAGTTGTTACCTTACAAGCGCATGGTGGATGATTTCAAGAAATACTTCACCTCCATACAATTTGAACAGATTCCCAGGGTATGAAACAAAGCAGCTGATGCGATGGCCACTATCGGCTCCCTCCTGGACATGCCCAAGGATCGAATAGAGTGCGAGTTTCTTGTAGAACAACTATTAATCCCAGCATACGATATCCCTGAGACTGAAATGGTGTGCGGAATTGTGGGTCCCACCTCCCCATGGTACCAAGACATCTATACCTACCTCTGTGATAACACTATACCCCCAGACCTTACCCGTAACCAACACAAATCCTTCATCCATCACTCTTCTCGATACGTCATTGTCAGAGATACGCTTTATCATCGTGGGTATGATGGAATCCTCCTTAGATGTCTAAATGAGACCGAAGCCCATACTACATTAACGGAGGTACACGATGGTGTTTGTGGAGCCCATTCAAATGGTATGGCTCTAGCCAAAAGGATCCTACGGGCTGGATATTATTGGCCTACGTTGGAACATGATGCTTGTGAGTTTGTGAAAAAGTGTCTTCCATGCCAGCAACACGCAGATTTAATCCATGCTCTAGCACAAGATCTTCAACCCCTCCTAGCACCGTGGCCATTTTCTCAATGGGGTTTCGACTTGATTGGCAAGATTCATCCACCATCATCCAACGACCATACCTTCATAATCACCGCCACTGAGTATTTTACCAAGTGGGTAGAGGCAATGCCCCTCTCACAAATCACCGGCATTCAGATCTCCAAATTCATCCTTTACCATATTCTCTGCAGATATGGTATCCCATCCACCATCATTTCCAACAATGGCAAACCATTCAAGAACCAAGCCATGAAACACCTATGCGAAACCTTCCATATCCAGCACCGTTGGTCAACACCTTATTACCCCCAGGGTAATGGTCAGGCGGAAGCGACCAACAAAACCCTCATTCGTATTCTCAAAAGGTTGTCAATCACACTGGACAAGATTGGCACCTCCACATTCATCCTGCCCTCTGGGCATATCGCACATCCATCCGCACCCCAACAGGCGCCACCCCCTACTCTCTGGTGTTTGGTGCCGAAGCTGTCTTTCCAATCGAGGTTGAAATCCCATCATTGAGAATCTCTCTTAAGAACCTCATCAGCGAAGAGGATGCTCGTGTTGCACGGCTTGCATAGCTAGAGTTACTGGATGAACACAGAATAAAGGCCTACGATCATCTGCAAGCATATCAGAATCACCTCAAGCGTAGTTACAACAAGAAGGTTCGTCCTCGCCAATTCCAGGTGGGCGAGCTTGTTCTTAAAGAGAATCAACGTACTCAGCAAGACCGAGACAAGAAAGGAAAATTTGAGGTAAATTGGTTGGGGCCCTATATCATAGCTGCTAAATATGGATCAGGGGCATATAGGTTGACTACTCTTGAAGGAGACCCCCTTGACGAGCCTATCAATTTCATGCATTTGAAAAAGTTCTACTCCTAAGTCTGCTCGGTTACCCCACCTGGTCAAAAATCTAAAAAAAAAATAAAAAAAATCAAAAAAGTCAAAAATCCAAAAATAGTCAAGAGAAATAAATTCATCCTATGGTGAAAACCACCTCTTGGTGGCGCCTTGGATAAGTATGGATGGTGAAAACCTGGCAACAGGCGTCATCCATAGAGGGCTTAATCATTATCTACCTGACATCCTAGTTATTATATGCCGTCATCTGCACTATTGTCCTCACCCATCTCATCCCGGACTGCTTGGTAAATATTGATTGAGCATTGGACGACCCATCGAATCTATCCCCCATTCCTAAGCTTTTTTAGGTATCCCACTCTGAGCTTATGTCATTCACGCTTGTGTCATCGGGTAGAATCATCCATTGTGTCGGTCTTCACCTAGGTCCCATCTTGTCGAGTCCGTTCGTCGAACTACGTTGCCCTTGCGCTGTCACGTAGGAAAGGTTGATCATTTGATTCACCCCTGGGGCATTTGTCTATCATCATCGGTCATCATTAGTCTTCTTTCTGCTTTATCCATGGTCTTTTCCAGAACTACGAGGGCTCTACGCTTTCATGTAGGCAAGGCTAATCTATGATCAGCCCCTGAGCCCCTAGGTCTATAGGTTATGTCAGTCTTTTGAGCTTCGTTATCAAGTTGTGCCCACATCTACCGGTTCTTAACAAACGAAATTCCTTTGTGTGACAAGATCTTGTCCCCCGGTAATATCCCATGCCAACTGGGTCACCTTATTTCGCATCCACCTTTGGTCTCAATAGGATGAACCCTTCCTAACAGACCTCATCAATCACATCCATCACCGTGATCCTATGGCAAAGGACCTATTGTCTTGATTTTGATCTTTTGATGCTTTCAAATTTTGTTTATCATTTTGGGTTCCTTGCTATCACTTGCAAGGTCGCCCTGGTCCACTATACCATGGCGTGCTTTGAACTGTCGAAATGGGGGCATACCTTAATCTTTTGTTTGTCTGCTGTCTTCTCAAGCTATCCCTCGTAAGACCCACCGAGATCTCTAGGTCTTGTGTTACGCTGGGACAACTTTGTGTGTTCGTGGTTATTACAGCACCAGGCCCGACCAAGGTCATCGTGACCTCAGAGTGTTGCGATAACCTTATTGTTTGCTGTGTTTGTTTCATGCATAGAGTACTCGCTTGCCTTGGTCTTCTATATCAAGGTGCTTGGTACCCTACGCTATAGTAAAAATTAATGCTCCAAAGATGGAAAAATCTCAATTTCACTGCATTTCCACCACTTTGCATGCACCTTTCAATTCCATCCTAACCACCGCTTATGATTTTGGTTGTGCAAGTACTCCCGTTCTTTGTTCCTCTTGTCGGCCCTCTTCCTCTCAAGATATTAATGGTTGTTTTTTTGGCAAATGAAATCTTCTATCCACGTAGCGCATACCCGCATCCTCATAATGGTCATTATTGACATGTAATTGCATCATAAATCATATAAACATGCATAAATCATCCATCCACATGTGCATCCATAAATCATACATCATACATCATATAAACATGCATAAATCATCCATCCACATGTGCATCATAAATCATATAAACATGCGTAAATCATCCATTCATCAATCATACATCATAAATCATATAAACATGTGCATCCATACATCATAAATCATAAACATGTTTGCATCAATCATAAATCATCCATCCATAAAAACATAAAGCATAAAACATAAATCATCCATATAAACATGTGTATATATATATGCATGCAAAATCACATCATGAATCATCTCATATAGCTGCATCAAGGAAACATCCTACATAATGTCAATACAGGCCATCACATAATCAAAATAATACAATGTCATGATCCAATACATCTCCATCATATATCGCATAATAAGGTACAAAATTCAGAGATGTGGATCACCTCTGCTCTTTGGCGACATGAACAAACCACCCATCCTGTATCTGCCAAAAATAACCAATGTCCTGCATCTCTTTGCTCTACTGTGAGCTGCCCACATCTGACCTCTGCGGAGAATC
>VDFB02193867.1:77012659-77041818 GCA_007258455.2 Sequoia sempervirens | reverse complement strand
CAAGTTGGTCCCTAATCCATTTTAATTACTTCATCTTCTTCTAATTAACTAGGGTTAGCATGTGCACACCCTTAATCATCATTAAGGTCACATCCTCCATAATTTCCCACTTGCTTCTAATGAGTCATTAGTCCATCTAATTGAGTACTTGCACAACCTTAATCATTTGATTAGCCTAACCTAATCCTCATCCTATTTATGGCACATGTCCTTGAGTCAACCTTATTAAAGGCTTTCTCCTTTTGGACAAGGCATCCCCCTTCCCCATGTGAATTTTTAATTCACCTTTTAATCCCCCAAGGCACCTAAAAGGAATTTTTAATTCTTTCACTTCTCCCCACATGTCCTCTATTCATTCTTTATTCTTTCTCTCATCCCCATGAGAATATTTAAGGAATTTTTAATTCCTCACATGTCCTCTCACCCACATGGGGACAAGGACCTCCTTTATGAGGAGATCTTGTCCAATCCCAAGGTACTTTGTACCCCTCTCCATGTCATGTCCTTCTCCTTCCACCTCATGTCCACTTCACTTTTGGGGCCTATCTCACATGCCACATGTCAAGATGTGAGGGCTTGTAAGTTCTCAACTCACCTTAGCCCTACATCTTGATATTTGGTGGATCAATCTCAACCGTCCATTTCCCCTAGGATTTCCCAAAAATCCTATAAATACCCCCTTTTCTCTCATTTTGGAGAGATCATTTGTGCTAGCCAAACTCTTGCAGTTTTGTTTTTCAATCAACACTTAGCTATTTTCATGTTTCCAAGCATCATTTGCATCTCACATCTCACATCTTGTGCCATCCAAGGAGCATACACGTCAAAGATCGAAGGGCCAACCAAATGATCGACTCAACGCAAGGTATAAAGTTCCATTTCGTTACTTTGTCTTGCATTGTTTCCAACTTAGGCTAATCTTGAAGTGTAGGTTGTTTTAAGTTGTTTATTTGCACTCTTTAGATTGTTGCTTGCTTTCTAACACTCTATTTCGAACACTCTTTAGATTGTTGCTTGTTTTGTAACACTCTATTTGCATCTCACATCTCACATCTTGTGCCATCCAAGGAGCATACACGTCAAAGATCGAAGCGCCAACCAAAGGATCGACTCAACGCAAGGTATAAAGTTCCATTTCATTGCTTTGTCTTGCATTGTTTCCAACTTAGGCTAATTTTGAAGTGTAGGTTGTTTTAAGTTGTTTATTTGCACTCTTTAGATTGTTGCTTGTTTTCTAACACTCTATTTGATTTTTCGACGCCCTGCAAAAAACCCATGTTTTTGTTTTTCAAAAATACGTGCCTAAATAGCAAAAAATCAAAAAAACAAAAACACAAAGTCTGGTTTTGAGCTAACCTGGCGGGGTACGGCGCAATGGGTAAAAAATATCCGTCTCTCGTCTGCCCGGTGGATGACGTCACTGTCGTACTTCGACATAATGTCCGCTCTCGCTCGCCTCCTCGTCTCTCTGTCTCCTCTTTTTCCACTTGCCAGCTATCACAATGGGCCCAAGGTAAGTCCACAATTACCTTTTATCCCCTTTTCACTTTTTCACCTCATGGTCTTTTTTTCTTTTTTTTAACCAAAAAATTCCTTTGATTAATTCATCCAAGCTTGTTCTTCCCGGGGCCGCCATTTGCACACCGTATATCCGATTGACTCCGTTCAAGCGCCGTTCTTCTCGTTTTTCCGTGCTCTTTCCAACAACACATACCACTCTATATTTTTGAGAAGTTGACCGGGGCTCCATTTTCCTCCCCTGTCCCCCTTCTCGAGGGGGCATACCCTACCATTCCCTCCTAACCCGTCGCTCTAACCCTACCTTTCCTTGACTGGGGCATCCTCTCCACATTCCCTTCGTTCAGGGCAGCTCACGCGCATTCCCCCATGCTGGGGCATCTCCTATTCTGGTCTCTTCCTTTGCAGAGTCATCCGCATTCTGTTTTTCTTCGAAACCCTATTATTCTAATAGTATTTCGAAGAGGGGCAAAATGTAGACGTCCAATTTTGATCACTTCCACATGATCAAGCATGTCTCCCTATTCATCCGATTGCTCATACCCTTTATCAATATTAATTAAACCCTGCATCTTGCACAAAGGTCCTAAAGTATTCAATATAATACTTTTCCCCTCTTCCTCCTCTAAATTAAATAAATATGCCCTCTTATTTAATTTAGTCATATTCCCCTTTTAAATTAAAAATTCATTTTTAATTCATCTTTTCTCTCTCATGGTCACATCCTCCAACTTTTGCAAGTTGGTCCTTAATCCATTTTAATTACTTCATCTTCTTCTAATTAACCAGGGTTAGCATGTGCACACCCTTAATCATCATTAAGGTCACATCCTCCATAATTTCCCACTTGCCTCTAATTAGTCATTAGTCCATCTAACTGAGTACTTGCACAACCTTAATCATTTGATTAGCCTAACCTAATCCTCATCCTATTTATGGCACATGTCCTTGAGTCAACCTTATTAAAGGCTTTCTCCTTTTGGACAAGGCATCCCCCTTCCCCATGTGAATTTTTAATTCACCTTTTAATCCCCCAAGGCACCTAAAAGGAATTTTTAATTCCTTCACTTCTCCCCACATGTCCTCTATTCATTCTTTATTCTTTCTCTCATCCCCATGAGAATATTTTGAGGAATTTTTAATTCTCACATGTCCTCTCACCCACATGGGGACAAGGACCTCCTTTATGAGGAGATCTTGTCCAATCCCAAGGTACTTTGTACCCCTCTCCATGTCATGTCCTTCTCCTTCCACCTCATGTCCACTTCACCTTTTAGGGCTATCTCACATGCCACATGTCAAGATGTGAGGGCTTGTGAGTTCTCAACTCACCTTAGCCCTACATCTTGATATTTGGTGGATCAATCTCAAATCCATTTCCCCTAGGATTTCCCAAAAATCCTATAAATACCCCTCTTTTCTCTCATTTTGGAGGAGATCATTTGTGCTAGCCAAACTCTTGCAGTTTTGTTTCTCAACCAATACTTAGCTATTTTCATGTTTCCAAGCATCATTTGCATCTCACATCTCACATCTTGTGCCATCCAAGGAGCATACACGTCAAAGATCGAAGGGCCAACCAAATGATCGACTCAATGCAAGGTATAAAGTTCCATTTCGTTGCTTTGTCTTGCATTGTTTCCAACTTAGGCTAATCTTGAAGTGTAGGTTGTTTTAAGTTGTTTATTTGCACTCTTTAGATTGTTGCTTGTTTTCTAACACTCTATTTCAACCTATCACAAATACAAATTGGAAGGATGGAAAAATTGTGATAGATAGGCCTAAAAATAAAGAAACCCCTGATCCTTTGAAGAAGAGAGGAGCTTATGTGGTGAATGGTAACCCTTGGTGTGAAGTCTGTGATCTGCCACACTCTCCTAAATAATGTTTTGTAGCTTGGAAGATACAGGAGGAGAAAATTTTGATAGATAATCAGGATGGGGATCATACAATCTATCTTACTTCCCATACTCTTCATCCTATTGAACAAGAACATATATCTTTAGAGGAAGAAGGATATGAATATGATGTTGATGTGGGAAAAGGGGTAGAGGAGTAGATAAAACAGAGCAACATTAAAGATCATACACATCAGTAAAATAAAGACATTGAAATGGAATTGAAAGCTACTCAGAAAAACACAATTGAAACACAACACAAAATAGACACAATCAGATTTATATATATTCAGTAATATGGAGAGCTTCAATGCCTTGTTCTTCTTTACACCATATTCTCAGATGTAGAGCTGCGTTGCTCTCTTTCCTATTTCTTGCATAATGCAAAATTATCAGAAAAAGGAATTAAAACCAGAAATCTATGGTGGATAGCTAAGGAGAAAATAAAAATATTAATATTTTTACTACCCACAAAGTGTGAGAGTAAATAGGGAGTTAATGTGCATTAATCCAAATCTCTCAAATATTCGCCAAAAAGCATTCCTATTAAATTTCCTTAAAAGAAGGTACGTATCCTTAGCTGGAGGAAATTTTCATAATTAATTAGTTGAGATTACATAGCTCTAACACTCCCCCTTAATCTCAACTAGCTAACAATCTACACATAAAACTTCCGGAGCATCTAACTTCAAGTTCTGGAGCATCTGCATTTCAAGTTCTAGAGCGTCATTTTCAACACAAACACCCAAACAACTTCTCAAGTATTCAAATGCATCTCTTGCCAATGGTTTAGTGAAAATATCAGCAAATTGATCTTTTGATCTACAGAACCCCAAACATATTTATTTGTTATTCACTAACTCTTATAAAATGAAATCTAGTGTCTATGTGCTTGCTTCTTTTATGAAAAATATGATTTTTAGACAATGCAATGGCTGAGTTATTTCCACAATAAATATTTGTTGCTTCATCTTGTTTATGCATCAACTTAGCTAACATTCTTCTCATCCATACGGCTTGACATGATGCTACTGTGGCTGCAACATACTCTGCTTCTATTGAAGTAAGCATGACAATGGGCTATTTCTTTGAAGCCCATGATACAACCCCTGATCCAAAATTAAAGGAATAACCAGATGTACTTTTTCTATCATCTATGCTACCAACACAATCTCTATCCGTGTATCCAATGAGTTTGAAATCATCTACAATTGAATATAGAATTCCATAGTTCTTAGTTCCACATACACACCTCAATATCCTTTTTCCAACTTGCCAATGAGAGTCTTTTGGAGACCCCATAAACCTTGAGATAAGACTTACACCATACATGATGTTAGGTCTTGTGTCAGTCAAGTACATGAGACTACCAACCATCCTTTTAAACAGTTTAGGATCAACTAATGAACCATCATCTTCCTTGCTTAACTTCAATCTTGTTACAACTGGAGTAGGAGCTGATTTGCAATTCGGCATATTAAATATTTTCAACACATCTCTTGCATATTTTGACTGAGAAATAAAAATACCATATGCTGATTGCTTAACTTCTATTCCCAAAAAATATTTCATAAGACCAAGATCGGTCATCTCAAACTCTTTCATCATAGCTGCCTTAAAGAGATTTATAGAAAGGTCTCCCATAAAGATCGAATCATCTACATAAAGACAAACTATCAAAATTTTACCTTCTTCATCCATCTTGATATATAAAGTAGGCTCACTGCTGCACCTACTGAGACCATTCTTAATTAAATAATAATCAATTCGACTGTACCATGCTCTAGTAGCTTGCTTGAGTCCATAGAGCACCTTTTTCAACTTATACACTTTTCCTTCATGACCTACAATTTCATATCCTTCCGGCTGCTCAACATAAACTTCCTCTTCAATGAAACCATTTAAAAATGCAGATTTTACATCCATTTGAAAAACAGGCCACTTCTTTTGAGTTGCAATGGCCAAAACACTTCTTACCGTACGTATCTAAGCGAGCTACCAGTGCAAATGTTTCAGTGTAATCAATACTAGGCTACTGAGTGAAACCTCTAGCAACCAACCTTGCCTTATGCTTCAACAAATTTCCATCCATGCCATACTTAGTTTTATAAATCCACTTTACGCTTATTACATCCTTTCCTTGTGGGCGATCCACCAACTCCCAAGTATTGTTCTTTTCAATAGCTTCAATCTCTTCATCCATAGCTTCAACCCATGCCTCATCCTTAATTGCTTCATCAAAGAACATTTGATTAGAGATTTCTGAAAATAAAGCAAAAACAGAAAATGAATTTGATGTGTCAACACTAAAATCAGCTTCATATATCTCTTAAACTCTTTGTTTTTCGCTACAATAAGCTCTCCAATGTAGGATCCAATGAGCTGCTTCTATCAACTAAGTTTGATGGACTTCCAGATGGTGTTATGGATGGTGTTCTTTGTGGAGTTTGTTCTGTAGGTGTAAACTTATGATCTCTTGAAAGTCTTGTTGTAAAACGAGGTGTAGCTTGTGCTACAACTTGTGTTGCATGTCCGAGAATGGAAGGAGGTATTGCTTGAGGAATACCTTGCTGTTCTATCACTTCATTAGTCATATAATCATGTGGATCAATTGCTGCTACACTTATTATTTTTTCTTCACTTCCATCCCATGCTTCATTCTCCACAAATTGCACATCCCTGCTGATTATAACTTTTCTTGTAATTGGATTAAACAACATGTAAGCTTTTGTATCTTATGAATACCCAACAAAAATAAATTTCTTACCTCTGTTATCCAATTTTCTTCTTATCTCTTTAGGAACACAAGCATATGCAATGCATCCGAAAACTTTGAAGTGAGCAACATTGTGCTTTCTACCACTCCAAGCCTCTTGAGGAATCACATTTCTTACACTTGTAGTTGGAAATCTATTCAAAATATAAACAATAGTTGCTACTGCTTCAACCCAGTATTCATTTGGTAAATTCTTTGATTTTAGCATACTTCTTGCCATATCCATCATAGTTCGATTTCTTCTTTCAGCCACACCATTTTGTTGAGGTGTGTAACGGGCTGTGAATTGTTTGTGAATACCATGTTGGCTGCAATAATTCAAAAAATCATTAGAACTATACTCACCGCCTCTATTAGTCCTTAATATTTTGATGTAGTAACCACTTTGCTTCTCTACAAGAGCCTTGAATTGCTGAAAGATTCCAAATGCATCTGATTTATGCCTCAAAAAATAGACCCATGTCTTTCTTGTATAATCATCAATAAAAGTCAGAAAATATGTGCAACCTCCAATGGAAGGAGTTTGCATTGGTCCACATATACTAGAGTGAACAATCTCAAGTGGTTTACATGCTCTTTCTAATTTTCCAATAGGGAAGGTCTCTCTATGTTTTTTACCCAAAATGCATGCTTCACATACTCTTTCCAGTTTTTGAATCAATGGCAACCCCTTAACCATATTATTTCTATGCAACAAATTCAGACCTCTAAAGTTTAAATGGCCAAATCTCAGATGCTATAACCAAGATTCATTCTTTACTAATGATTGAAAAGCTGTTTGAATAGTTACATTACCATTTTGTTCTTTGGTTTCAATTTTTGCCTTTCCAAAGCAACCTTGCTCTATTCCGGCGAAACCTTCTTCTTTTCCAGAGCAACTTTGCAACCTTCCGAAGCAACTTTCCAGAGCAACCTTCCAGAGGTGTCTTGAGAATTTTTAGCCTTTAATTCTATTCCAACTTGTGTATTTTCTGTCATATGATAAGCTTCAGCTATGTTTCTTTTGATGTCAGGTTTCAACCTCAATGGGAACATTCAATTTTTTGTCATTTGTACCTCTGCTATCAGCTGCGTACTTGGATATTTATCAAGAATAACACATGCATTATTTTTCATGTAAATTATGTATCCTTTTTGCACTAATTGACCAATACTCATTAGATTATGTTTCAAACCGGCAACATAAAAAACATCATGAATAACTTTTTGCTCCCCGTTTTTGGTTAGAATATCAACAGTGCCTTTTCCCATAACATTCACTTGATTATTGTTCCCAAGAGTAACATTTAAAGTGACTGATTTATCCAAGCTTGAAAATAATTCTAGATTTCCAGACATGTGATTGCTACAGCCAGAATCTAAATACCAAATATTGAATTTGGACTGTCTTGAACCATATTGCATTCAATTGGTGATTTTGTAGAAATTGCTTCAACAATCTTTGCACATGCAATAAACATAGTTTTTATAGAATTTTCTGGGGGATTTTGATTTTTTCTTCCTTCGTCATGTTGTTTCTTCCTGCACTCAAAGGAGTAGTGACCATACTTCTTGCAGTAATGACATTGAACATGTGACTTGTCTTGTCTTTGACCACTTGGATGACTTTGAGAGTGTTCATTGTTATGTCCTATTCCACCTTGGTTTGTAGGACTGCTGCTACGTCCTCTAAATGAATTTCTTCCTCTACCCCTAGGTGTGAACCTACCTCTACCTCTTCCACAAATTATTGAAGCTTGAGATGAGAAATCATTCTCAATAGAGATGTGTGATCTGTTCAGCCTATATTCATGATTTATCAAAGATGCATGCAATTAATCCATTATTAGCTAGGTTAAATTCTTAGTTTCTTCTATGACAATAACTAAAGGATCAAACCTAGTAGGTAAAACCCTTAACATTTTCTCAACTATCCTTGTCTCTTCTAATGTTTCCCCATGAGATTTTATCTGATTTACTAGCCCAACAACGCAAGTAAAAAATAACTCCACAAATTCAGAATCTTTCATACTTATATTTTCAAATTCTCTACTAAGTATTTGAAGTTTTGTAGCTTTAGCTTTGTCCTTACCTTGATAGGCTGTTTGCAGTTTGTCCTATGCCTCCTTTTCTTGCATTGCTTGTGAAACTCTTGGCAGTATGCTTTCATGCATTGCTTGATGAAAGTAGAAAATGGATTTTCCATCCTTCTTTCTCTGATCTTTCAATAGATCTTTCTCAACAATTTCCCAAACATCCTGAGACCTAAACAAGGCTTTCATGGTCAATGACCAATATTCATAATTTTTTCCTGTGAAAAGAGGGGTTTGCAGGCTAGACAAGGAAGCACTAGACATTGAGGTTGTGGAAGTCTTTGATGGCTATTAAACAAGAAATTAGCAAACCCATGAAAGATAGACTAGGGGTTTGAACCAATGTCTCTAATACCAAATGTGGGAAAAGGGGAAGAGGATTAGATAAAACAATGCAGCATTAAAGATCATACACAACAGTAAAATAAACACATTCAAATGGAATTGAGAAGCTGCTGAGAAAAACACAATTGAAACATATCACAAAATAGACACAATCAGATTTATATATATTCAATAATATGGAGAGCTTCGATGCCCTATTCTTCTTTACACCATATTCTCAGATGCAGAGCTGCGTTGCTCTCTTTCTTGTTTCTTGTATAATGCAAAATGATCACAAAAAGGAATTAAAACCAAAAATCTATGGTGGATAGCTAAGGAGAAAATAAAAATATTAATATTTTTACTACCCACAAAGTGTGTGAGAGTAAATAGGGAGTTAATGCGCATTAATCCAAATCTCTCAAATATTCTCCAAAAAGCATTCCTATTACATTGCCTTAAAATCAGGTATGTATCCTTAGCTGGAGGGAATTTGCATAATTAATTATTTGAGATTACATATCTCTAACAATTGATAATCAGAGATCCAACATTCATATGGCAGAATAACAAGTTTTATCTGATGATGAAGAAAACATTGAAGAAGAATGCTCTCTAAGTATGCCACCTCAGTTTGGTGAGTACAATGTAAGAAGACCAACTGAGGAAGAGATCAAGAAGTTGACTATTGCTGTAGTAGAACAGGCAAAGAGAAAATATTGGTTGAGGAAAAGAACAGTAAATGATGGAGAAGGAGTCCCAAGAGGAATATTTGTAAGAGACAAAATATAGGGAGAACCAAAGGAGACATAAAATAAGAAGCATGATAAAAATGTGCAGAGGCAAGTTTAGAAGGAATAATTGCACAAAAATAAACAAAAATTTGAAGTCATAAAAAAGAAAGAGAAGGAAGAAAGCAAAGTGGAGCTATTGGAGCAAAAGAAGGTGATCAAAATAGAAGGTGCTTCATTTGATTTCACTCAAGCTTTGTCTCAGTTAAAAATGTCTGTCCCATTGCTTGAAATGATGAAAATAAAGGAGTATAGGGATGGTGTCATGCCCCTTTGGAAGAATACTATAAAACACCTTCCCAACTTTAATGGATTCATCTTTCACAATATCACCGGTCCGATTCTCGTTAAACCTGAAAGCCAACCATTGTTGTCTCCTATGGAGTTATTTGTAGAAGCTCTATTAATTTATCTAGGGTATATTAATTATTGAGTGTATTTTTCCTATCTATTTTTATCTCCACTGGGACAACCTTTGACCTTGTTTCTTTACACATTGCTAAGTATCAATTCCTATGGGTTTTTGGTCTCCAAAATCAGGCTCTGTAATGCTTATCATTGAGATAATTACGTCATCCACAATATTGGGATAAAGACATAGTTTATTAATGTGCACAATGTGTAAACTCTTGAACTTGCTCAAAAAAATATTGTTATGTAGCATGAAAAGAGGAGAAGGTGGTCCTTGCATCACTTGTAGCACCCATCGTTCAAGCCATTTAATATCAACCCCAAGATACTCTTAATTGATCAAGTTGTTCTCTTATCGTTCAACTGATAATGCTTGTTATATTATATCAGGATGCCGAGGGCATGTCCCCTATATATATGATCTGGTAATGAATCTATCTGACGGTTGTTGCTCACAAAAATGCACACGTTACGTACCGCTTTATGATTTGTGTGGAAACACATGAATGGAACATCATACTTAGAGACATGATCGCTAAAGCCAGTGGCCTCAATCCCTGAGAGATCATTATTTTTGTGAGGGGCCATATTTCTATATACAAGTGCTCAAAGTTGAGGATACAAACAATCATGAATGGTTCATTGTCCACTCTAGTTTACAAGAAGACATAAACAATCACATTAAATATATAATAGTGTGAATATTAAGTGGACTTGAATGGTTTTAAAGGATGGATGTATGTTTAAATTATTTATTTTTTAAAAAATATTTTTAATTTATTATAATTAAAATGATTATGGGTTTATAGGTTAATGTTTTATTTAAATGTATATATAAATCTTAGTGATAAGATATAGATATGATGTGTTAAGCTAAGTCTATGCATAAATAGGGAGTTTTCAAAGTAATGCTAATTTTAAATGTTAATATGAACATAGATATATGATTTACTACTTTAATAATGTCAAAATTTAATCTCAATGAATAAATAGAGAAACAAAATTAGCATATGGACAAAGGTTATAATTTAGATCTTATAAAGTAAAGTCTCATGACTCAAAGGTTAGCGTAAATGTTTAATGTAGACATACACAATGAGCATTTTAAAGATTGAGATATGAAATTTTAAAACATAAAGAAAACTTCAAAGATAGGAAGGCATGATCATTAGGCTATGATACCAAAATTAATGTTCCTTTTATGAACCTAAGTTATTTAAGTATTACTAGCAGTTTTAATAGATTTAATATTAGAGTTAAGATAATTTACAAGTTGTAATATTATTAAAATAATTGTGAGTAACTAATGTAAAAGGAAATATGTGATAATTTAATGAGAATTACAAAATACATAATTAACATAATAAATTGAATAACATATCCATTAGATTAACATCAAAATCATATATATAATATTCTCAATATATATTGTAGCATCAATGGTTTTCAATACTTATCTAAATCATAGCATTTGGAAAAGCCACTCTTACCCTAGAAATATCTCAATGGTAGTGGCTCTCACTATGACATAATTGGAGGAATTGTATAAAAAAAAATGTGCCTACTTGCACAAATCCTTGGCCAAGACAATCCCAGCTGTACTCTGTACCTCGAGCTGGACACACTGTGTGTGCCCCTTCTCTAATGGTCATAGCCCCACCAAACCACTTTCACCTTCCTTGAGTGATCTACACACGCCCCTTTCCAAGTCTCACATAAAATGATTTATATGAGCCTTAAGGGGTGGTTTCCAAACCATCACACCCTTTCACAAAGGTTTCCTTTAATTATTATTTAATAAATATAATTATTTCTTCCTTTTTTAAAAGATATTTCTTAAATATTCTTCACTAATATTCATTTAAAACAAAGGGTCATATTATCCTTTATTTTTCTATCTCCTTTTAATGCTTTCATAACTTCAATTTTACTTTGGGGGAAAGTTTCATAATACAATCAATTTAAACTAAGAGACCCAAGAGGAAACTAAAGATTTCATAGTTCCAAATTACATGTTTTATAAACTTTGAATTTATTTTAATCTCAAATTGAAGTGTGTTATAAATTAATTTTATCCATCATAATAAGATAAAAGATCATAAAAATGACATTCATGTTTGACTCCAATGTCGAATAATGTAAAAGAATTTATAGGATTGATACCACTTAGGTGGCTCATTTATAATCACTCCACTTAGGAGGTTCCAATAACCTAATTAAAAATTGAGTAGAGGACTCAATTTATTTCAAAATACATTTTTATAAAATGACACATATATAAAATGAATGATTCGTGAAACCCTTTTCCAACTTTGTTCATGATATCGAAGCTCTTTCCAAGATTCGCTAGTCCCTAATGGTTGTTCTGTGCCACCCAATTGAGTGATAACCTTAGGCCCACCCCACTGTGCTAGGAGATATTCACATGGAGCACAATCAAACTCACACAAAACACATGGTAGTAAGGATTACACATATTCCAAACACATAGCATGTACAAATGACATACACAACATACAAGAATCACTCACCAACTTCACATGATGGACAAGGATATATACACTCATAAGATACAAACTCCAAAGGCCACAAGGATGAGATCCTAGAGAGGGGTGGGGAGTGTTATTGCAATAGCCTATGGTACTGTTATGCATTGCATAACCACCCCATTTTATTTTGGAACAAAATGGGTCCCCCTTTTCTTTTTACTTTTGTTGCCTTTGGTTGTTTGGTTTGGTCTTGGGAGTTCTTTTGTTTTCCTCCTAAGTTTGTTTTTGTTTTGCTGAATTTGGTTCTGCCTCAGTTAAAGTTGGGTTCCTTTTTGTTGAAAATTGAGTGAAATGATCAAAAAGGATATATTTTATATGCTTTTGAGAACTAATGGAGGCCTTTTTTTGGAGGATTGAATTGCTCATCTAAAGATATCTCTCAAGGAGGTCAGTTGGAAGGCATCCCTCAATCCAATTTAGCATAAAACTCCTCAAGAAGAAAGTCACTGAGACCTTTCAGATGTCTTGCCGACTGGTAGTGTGTTATTCATTTGGGACCCACCTGTCACCATGAAATCTCAATCGCCATGAGGTTTTATATGTCTCTCTGCTCGGAATAAGGTCTCGCCCATCCGTGGAAGTCTTGGCAAAAAGGGGGATATCATTGGAAAGATCTCACTGAGAGAGATAATGTTGGCATAAAGTTTGGCCGAAGGGGAAGGGTCTCACCGAAGGTTCATGGTTTAGTGTAACGTCTTACCTACTGAAGGAGGTCCCACTAAAAAAGTTCGAGCTCGGGGAGAGTGGTTTACTTTCGGCATGAGGTCTTGCCGATCAAGCAAAGTTTGCCCGAAATGAAATGAGCTCTCGTTGAAACAAGGTGGCTTTGATGAAATGTCCTACCAAAACAGCAAAGTGTCGACGATAGGGGGTAATGTCGGCATGAAGTCTCACCAACAGGGTGGACTCTTGCTAAAATGGAACAATGTTGGGGAGAAAGATTTATATTCGCCATAAGGTCTGGCCGACCATGGAGGGTCTCGACGAATGGGCGTGGCTTCAATGTAATATCTCGGCGAAGGAAGCTAGTCTCGCTGACATGGAATGATATCGGCATAAGGTCTCGCCGACCCATGGAAGTCTCGGCGAAAAGGTTTGTCATTGGGGAGAAAGGGTTGCTCGGGGAGAAGTCTTCCCAACCCGCTGGAGTCTCGCCGAAAGGTGAGGGCTTCGCTATAATGTCTTGTTGACATGGAATGATATCGACATAAGGTCTCGCCGACCCGTGGAAGTCTCTGCGAAAAGGTTTGTCATCAGGGAGAAAGGGTTGCTTAGGGAGAATTCTTCTCAACCTGCCGGAGTCTCGCCAAAAGGTGAGGGCTTCGCTATAACATCTCATCAACCCAATGGTGTCTTGTCGAAGGAAGAGGGGCTCGATGTGATGTCATGCCAAGGGAATAAAGTCTTGCCAATAACGATGAGCCTGCCAATGGAAAAAGATATCGGTATGACTCTTAGCACCTGCTATGACCTCTTGCTGACTGAAGGTTGTCTTGCCGAATACGGATGTTGTGCCAATGGAGCCACACAATGGTATAACACTTGGGGACTCGCTATGATGTCTAGCTGATAGCGATTGTCTTGGTGACCACTGTGGATATCGATATGACTCTGGCCGCTCGCTATTAAGTCTTGTCGACCGCCGTATGTCTTGCCGATAGCTGCTAGGAGGTATGATCACATTGGGGAGACATGATTAGTGTCTCACCAACATGCGATTTGGTGTGAACAAATTTTGACTGCCCAAGAATCTTATGTGGCATGTGTTCAACCAATCAGAGAGAATTAAAGGTGAAACTGGATAGTTTGACTGATTGACTATCCCTGTGAGGAAGATCAACAGAATGTGTGCAAGATGGATCTGCTCTGTGAATAAAGTGATGGATCAGTTTGGTATCCAGGGGTGCTGTCTATGAAGATCTAGGGGGAAAATCTGATGCTACTTCCAGAAGAGGTCAACATGCAGAAAGATCTTGAGCACTAGGAAGAAAAGCAGAGAAAAGGCTAGGAGTCTCAGTGATAGCTATGAGGCCTACTAGAAAAAGGCAGATCAATATTAATGGTGATGCTCCAGGGCATTCAAAGTGGCTCTGATGGATGTTCGAAGGTGGACACGGAGGCCATAAGTAAATGCCATAGTTGCAAAAGATCTATAGGTCATCCCTGAAGCAATCTTTCACCAACATGGACATGGAGGATGCAATTGAATGCAACATTAACTTCATTCTGAAAAGATCTGAGGGTCGACCCTCCTGTAACGAACTGATATTTTGTAAACCCTAAAACAAGGGCCAATGCATTCTTTTTGGTACATTCTGTATATATTGCATTTTTTGCCTCTTTGCAAGGAGGTTCAGAGACATAGAGACATAGAGACATAGAGATATAGATTTTGAACAGTAGTAATTTTCTAAGAAGTAAGAGAAACTTAAGAGTAGCAATAGAGTAGGAGTTAGATTCGATAGAAGGCAGTAATGTATCCTTCTGGTTCTCTTAGAATAGATGGAAACAATCTGAAGACATAGGTTTTCTATACACTGGTGATTGTGCCAGAGTTGTAAATGTTGCTTATCTATTTCACTAATAGTAGAAGAAACCCTATTCAAATATATTTCATATTATGTTTTAGAATGGTATTTATCTTGGGTTAATCATTTGATTTTCAAAGCTTTCAAGGAACAAAATCTTATTTTATGTTTTGTTTAAATGGTAAGTTACAATCTGTTGTTTAAATTAGCACTGCGAATGAATGAAGCTGTGTGTTAATCACAAGTTGATTTTGTTCTCTAGTTTTAGTTAGCAATTCCTTGAAAGGTAACAAGTCTTGTTAAGTTGGATGAATTATTATTCTCTTCAGTTCCAAGCTTTGATCTATCTTTTTTTTTGTTTCTTTAAAAAACCCCGGTTAAAGTAGGTTTGAATTTATGCTCGATCTTAGAACAATCCACAAGCTCAACACCAGCAGGCCCCTTGAACATTATAGTTCACATCAACCACTGAGTGAAATCAGCACAATCAAGAATTGATGACCAAGACCTTAGGAGTTAGATATCCATGTGTTATTCTTTCTCTTTCAGGAGAGTAGAATAGTGATATTCTATTTAACTGTTGCTGTGCTATTCTGACCATCAATAGGAAACAGGCGCTAGAGGGAGGGCCGAAGAGAAAACTAGATAATACTAGGTTTTTCTCACCGGAAAGGTCCTAGAGAGTTCTTCGATCAGCTGGAAATCCACCACCTTTGATAGAACTCAAGACCCCAACAAGACACAAGATTCACAAGACTGGGGCAACCATCATACCACCCTTGTGAGCTCCACTTACTCCACCAGGCTTTTCACCAATACCCCACTGGATTCGTATCAATCCACAACCGAATTCATCTCAATTGCCATCACAACTGGTTCAACCCATCCAACAGCTAGCTCAACCACCACCACCACTATCAATGGAATTTTTTTAGAATAATCCCTCTCCATTGGGGACTATTCCTGGAGGTTTTCATGATATGCCTAAGAATCCTGAGAAATTCTGTCCCAAGTACATTCATGGTGAATCAAGGAGTACTGAAGAGCACATACAAGCTTTTAAGGATGCTTGTACCAGAGCTCAGATAGCTCACCATGATGTAGTTTGTAGGTTGTTCCCTTATTCCTTAGGGGATATGGCGTACAACTGGTACCTAAATCTTCCTCAACCCTCTATTCTGAGCTGGAAAGACCTGGAGAATACTTTCATCAATTAGTTCAAAATTTACATGGATCCAACCATTTTGTTCCACCAATTTGCTACCATTAGGAAGGAGCCAGGTGAACCTTTGCCCTTGTTTAATACCAGGTTTCAACGAATGTATAGGAGACTGCAGGACCCCTATCTAGTTGCTGAGAATAGTGCCATCCAAGCTTACTTTAGAGTTATAGACTCTTTGATTGGCTTATTCCTACAAAGGACATATCAACCGAAAGATATTGATTCCCTGTCTAAGGTTTATCATCTAGCCATCAAGTTGCAACAACAAATTAGCTCTCAACAGGGAAGTTTGGGAGGAGGTTTTCCTTTAATGGGGTATCAGATGCATAGCCCAAACCCTTTATTCAATATTGTCCCAAGAATGTCTCCTTCCCATTATGGACCTATGTCTGAGTTGTAAACTCAATCTCCTATTCCATTCTTTGCCAATGGAGCTCTTGAATTCTTTCAACAATCATAGGCTCATCATAGTCCGCATAGTCATCATAATCAAACTAGAACACTAAATGATGGTGATCAGCCACCTATTGCTAAGAGTGTTGAAAGTGTAAAGATAGTTCAACTCACAAACAAGGTAGAGACCTTAAAAACGTTGTCTCAAGTGACAAATGACATGGCTCAGCTTAGATTGAACCCCTCTCAAAACCAAGGTAATTATCCTAATTAGAGTAGTAACAACCAGGGTAATTATTAGAATAGCTACAATCACAAACAAAGGGGTTATCAAGGCCAAAATCCCCCTAACCAAGGCTATCAAAATCAAAATAGAGGATATAACCAAAGGCCAAATAACAACTGACAATTGAATATAGGGCCAAACAATGGTGGAGTTTCTCACAATTATCAAGCTAATGAGGAAAGGTCACACAATGCAAATGTGGCTGACCTTAATTTTATGACTAACTGGTGCAGGCTGCATGATACTGCAACCCATTCTAAGGTAAACTACCCTAAAATGGAGAAAGTTGTCAAGATGGCATAGGCAGATGCCCAAATGTTCCAAGGAAATTCAAACAAAAGAGGTGACTCAGTGGATACAACTATGGCTTATGACCTCTTTGAAGAAGAACCTTCATTCCCAATGCAAAGTGAGAATAAACCAGAGGAGATATGTATGATGCCCAAGCTTTTCAGACAAAGGGAGGACACTTCCTAAGAAATAAAGAATAAGGCTCCATTCACTACCTCAGCACCGCCTAATCACATGGTGCCTCTGAATCAAAGTGCTGATTGTTAGAATTGGCTATGGCTGCCACCCAAGATCTATGGATCAAATGGAAAGCACAAAAAGAGAGAGAAAATATGACAAGAATAGACTGTATTCAATGTCATTGATATGATAATGATTATGATTATGATTGTTTACAATGAGAGAGACCCCTTGGTTATATAGCCAAGGTGAGAACATAGAAGGGCATAAGATTATGACAAGTGTTGTAATCTTATGAGATGAGACAACTAGGAAAACCTATCACTCCACAAAAGGTGGAGAGATAATCACATGATGTCTCCACAAAAGGTGGAAGTGATGAGGTAATGACATGTCAAGTCCACCAAAAGTGGAAAATCTCCAACAACCTCCTATATGGTCCCTAAGTAAACTTAAATAAGGTGTAATTATGGCCTAGGACAAGGTACAAAACATTTAATTACACCAACACCCCCCCTTAAGTGCAACTTAGGGAGAATGTACACAAATGCAAACAATGCAAGATGGGTCTCGGCTACTAGGCCATGTTAGGTACCCATGTACACACAATGCAATCAATGCAATCTCTCACAAGCGAGGAAAGGAAGAAAACCTCATGGGAAAAACTCACCCTCAAAAGAGAGATGAAATACAAAAAGTGAAATACAATACTCTCAATGAAGAATGAGAAGGTAAAAACCCCATGTGAGGAAAAAGACCCCCCCATAAGAGAGAAGTAGAAGAGAAGCAAGGTAGCCCCCCCTCAATGTTGAGTCTCCTGCAATGATGGTAGAAGCTCGACATTGAATGCTGAAGATGATCCAATCTCGCCGAACAATGTTCCTCCCCTTAGGAAGAAACAAAACCAAGGATGTATGTAGGATATCATGAAGATGGATGATGTGCGATGATGTCTCTGAAGCATGCTCAAGTGTCTCCATGTCGATGCAAAAAGTTGAACCACTTCAAACAGGCGTTCTAGGCCACACTGTTGAAGAGGAAAATCCAACATCTAGTAGAGAATGATGTAGAACATGATCCAAAGACAATGATATCCCCTCTGAAGACAAAGAAGCCTCCTCCAAATGCTGTCCAAAAGTATCCACACTCATGCCAATCTGTGAAGAATGATCATGTAGAGAATGAACAAGAGGGTCAAAGTGTTCCCTCACAACAACTGAAGAAGGTTCATCTTCATCAAAGAGAAGATGAATGATATCAAGAGTGTCCTCCAAATCTACAAGATGAGACTCCACAAACAATTCTAAAATACTTGTGAGGAAGCCATCCAAAGTAGCCATATCTGGAAGACTATGTATATTCTATTGCACTGAATCACTAGGAGTCAAAACTGTTGAATCACAAGTATCATCAAGTACAACAGTAGATGGAGGATATGAAATGCATGGCTCAAGTACTAGATCTGCTATGAGTATACCCAAGTTCAAGAAGCCAAATGTCTCCTCAGAATCATAGTGTATGCGATCAACAGTCGAAGGAACATTGTCACCATTAGAAGCAAATAGTGCAAAGGAATACAACTGAGATGAATGATCAACCACCCTAGTAGCAATGACATCTCTAGTCTCCAAGTCACGAATGATAACAGAATCAGGAGTGAACTCCACAGTTCTCCCATCTCCACTATGTGTAATCTGATAAATGGAAAGCAGATTGTTCATCAAATGAGGAACACACAAGACATCTTGAAAAGTGTTCTCCCCAATGCTAATAGATCCCTTCCCTATTACACTCATGTATGTGTTGTTTCCCATCAAGATAGGAGACATAGAACAAGGCTGAAATGTAGAGAAGATAGTCTGTGAAGATGCCATATGATGTGATGCTCCTTAATCTAGAAGCCATCTCCCTGATCCTGGACTTGAATGAGCACAAAGAGCTTGTCCTTTATATCCTGATGTTTGACCTTTGTCCTTTTTAGACTGTTTTGAAGTAGAAGGAGAAGAAGATTCAGACATTCTAGAAGGAAAATCAATTTGATTCCTTTTGAGAAGATTTTTCAACTCATCAATGTCCTTCTTATAACAATAGTCTTCTTCATGTCCATCCTTCTTGCAATATGTACAAAAAGGTCTCTCCTTCTTAGATGTTTCTCCTTTTGATGATGAGGATTCTGATTCTTTATGTGGCTTGTTCTTTTTCTTCTTTTGCTTCTTATCAAGATTCCTTGATTCTTTCTGTACCTTAGACTCATTTGCCACCAATGCTTGTGGTTTGGAAGACTTGATTAGACCCATGTTCATTAACTTAGCTTCCTCTTGGATTAGGAGATTTGCAAAATCATCAAACTTAGGATCAACATATGATGCTCCCATAAAAAGTCGATGGGTATGAAAGCCAGAAACAAACACTGAATACTCAAGACCAAGCTTGGATAACATATTCAGAATCAACTGTAAATCCTCTTTTTCAATAGTGCATTCTTTCAACCGTGTTCTTAGTTGCTTGATTTTGGAGATGTAGTCTTGAATGTGGTCAAAACTTTTAGGATCAAGATTCATCAAATCATTATCAATCTGATAGCCTCTAATCTTATCTGTTTTACCATACAATTTCTCAAAAGTCTCCCATGCCTCTTTAGGTGTATTACATGATTCAATATGAAACTGAAAATCAAATGAGACTAATGAACATATGCATCCAAGTGTTTTCTCACGATCAATCTCCCACATTGCCAATTCTTTAGCATTAGTAGGTTTTTGAATTGTGTCCTTTAGATGACCTATTAGACCTTTCATCATGAGATAGTTTGATACTGATTTTCTCCATGTAGCATAATTATGTGGATTTAGGGGTTCAATTTGAGATCTCCCCATTGCAAGAACACAAATCAAGCAAAAGAATGCAAACAATCACTACAAGATTACCCCCCCAAATCACTCAATCAAGAAACCCCCCAAGCAATATCTGATTTGGCACTTTATATTTAGTGCGTTTACAATTGTTAGATGCCAAAAACAACAAACTAGACTTGATGTTAGTGCTTACAAATGCCAAAATAGGCCATAGTATCAAGTAAAATTTTTGGTACAAAATGAGATCAATCTGATTATACCACTGAGAAGTATAGGAAAAATCATGCACTTTCAAAAAAAACTACACCCAAAAATGTTACCGTAGGAGCAAGATATGGGCTCCCAAAGTTTCCAAAATGAGGACGAAGCATCAACACCTGTGAGAATCTGCAATTTATAGAAAAAAATAGGCACCAAAACCAAAAAATGATTGCACCAGTACATAGAACACAAAATTCTAGCCCAAATAAAAAAAATTGCTCAAAAAAAGGAGTCAGAATGAGCAAGATATTAATCTTCAAAGTTAGACTGCAAAACCCAAAATGCAAATGGTGAGGGGGAATTTTTTTTTTTGAAAATGCTGATGCCCTGCTGATGCTCAGCTGGCTTCAGCAAATTAAGATGTTAAATTTGATGGCTGTTTAGCCGTAACCGTTAGCGTCACCCTCAACTGGCAGAATATTCTGCAAATTGGAATTTGCGTTGCTAGCTACGGAATCTCGGCAAAATCATTACCAGAATTTTCCATTCCCGGGATCTCGAATATCGGTGGGAATTTTTTGAAGTGCCGGTAAAGGTATTTTGACTGCGGATTTTCTTTGAAATGCTGCTGGAATTTATAAGCCGACAACACTTGGGGGCCCGCGGTTATGGCCACGCGGCGGACGGCGGGCCAAGACCTGGTATGATCTGAAGGTACGCCTCAGACGACAGTCTACTTGACTGCAAAAAATATTTGCTTTTGATTTTTTTTTTTAAATTTTTACAATAAAATTTGTAGAGTTTAAATCGTTATTTTTCTAAAAAAAATTTCAAAAAATTTCAATGATTTAAATAATATATTTTTCTCCAAATCGTACCATTGAATTAATGACGACCTGGGGCCGTACAGCTCTTTGGGAAATTTTTTTTTCGCCTCACCGGATGACTTATTCCAAAATGGATGAATTGACAGTTGATCTTAGGGTTTTTGGCCCTTTTGGATGCAATGGCAGGGTCAGATTTGACCCAAAATGCTCTAAAAATGTAGCTACCTTATGGATCTGGCAACCACTCTTCAGCTTCAAACCCTCATAGATTTGGCCTCGTATGTCCGATTTGGACGAAACAAAAGGAAAAATTGACTATCTCGAACCTTCCATACACAATGGTGAGCTTAGATTTGCACCAGCAAGCTCGGATGTGAACCTGCAACAAAGAGCCACGAATGGAACCTCCTTAGATCTGGAATCTCTCTTCAGAAAGACTCTCCAATGGCACCCAACTCGCTCTGATACCATGTTAGAATTGGCTATGGCTGCCACCCAAGATCTATGGATCAAATGGAAAGCACAAAAAGAGAGAAAATATGACAAGAATAGACTGTATTCAATGTCATTGATATGATAATGATTATGATTATGATTGTTTACAATGAGAGAGACCCCTTGGTTATATAGCCAAGGTGAGAACATAGAAGGGCATAAGATTATGACAAGTGTCATAATCTTATGAGATGAGACAACTAGGAAAACCTATCACTCCACAAAAGGTGGAGAGATAATCACATGATGTCTCCACAAAAGGTGGAAGTGATGAGGTAATGACATGTCAAGTCCACCAAAAGTGGAAAATCTCCAACAACCTCTTATGTGGTCCCTAAGTAAACTTAACTAAGGTGTAATTATGACCTAGGACAAGGTACAAGACATTTAATTACACCAACACTGATAACAACCCTCCTCCACCAAAAGACCCACCTGACTTCCATAATAAAGGTAATTCACTCAGGGTTGTCAAAAGTAATGCAAGTTATAACACATTATTTGATATTGTTGTTGAGATGCAGAGACAAAAAACCTCTTTATCATATTTTGACATCCTAAAGTGGTACCCTGCTCAATGAGAGATAGTGCTGAAAGCTTTGGAAGAAGCTGATAAATGAAAAGGGAAAACTAAGGTGGCACCTGCTGTAAACATGAACATAGCTTTGTACAGAAGCAAGGTAGGTACCCCACCATTTCTTTTGAGTCTGAGGATTTGTGGGAAGAATCTACATAATTTTCTGCTAGATTCAAGGGCTTTCGACAATGTTATGCCATTTTCTATATGCAAGAAATTGGGACTAGACCCTGTCTGAACAAACAAGAAGGTCATCTAGCTTGATAAAACAGAGGTTAATGTAGTGGGAGAATTGAGAAACATACATGTGCAAGTAGGGATTTTCCCTAGGATCTAAACCAATATAGATGTTCAAGTAGCAGACATTCCTGAGACTTATGGTATGCTGTTGAGTAGAGATCTGATGAAAGGTATAGGGGGATATCTCTCCCTTGACTTTTCACATATGTGGCTACCATGGAGGGGAATTCCTACATAGATTAGGATTGAGAGTGAACCTCGCCTCAAGAATATCATCACTAAATATGATTGTCCCAACGAGGTATCCTATTTTGAAATTGAGATAGGCGTTTATAAAAGAGAGGAAATTCTAACCTTTTTGGTTCTTGATTCTAAAGACATGCCAATACAAAAGTTCCCTGATTCTATGACTAATGAAAAACAACATGCATTGATCAGGAAGCTGCAACAGGATCAGCTGGTCTTGGGGGAAGATAATGATTTGCATAGTCTTCTACTTCCTAATTGGTGTAGGGTACACTACCAAAATCATTCTGAATTGACTTGCCAGCCCTGCATCAGCATTTTAAATCATGTCTCCCAATCTTAGGAAACTCGTCTAAGTCACATCGAGACCATTTCAGATCACTTCTCATTTGAAGCCAAAGATGCAGTAATATTGACCAAGGATAAGATACCTTCAATGGAAGTTCCTTCTCAAATTGAACTTACCCCAATCACATTTGAAAACCAACATAGTTATGAGGAAGAACCCCAAGGTTTTCTTGATACCCCTGCACTCACAAGTATACCAGAACCCAAGGGATTAATCAAAGATGTAAGTGATTGTCAGAAGGATAGCAACAAATTATATGATATATCTATGTAGGGACTGGAAATTGCACTTGAGGAACCTATTGAACACCTCTTACCAATATTAGATGAAAAGGATCAAGTATCCCCACCTATGGCTCATCCTATCCAAACGCCCATAATAACCCCAAAGGGATCAAATCCAGCTCATGATCAGCTGTGGACCCTCACGTTTGATGGATCCAAATCCAAAACAGGCTGTGGTGTTGGGATTGAATTAACCAGCCTGAAAGGGAAAACTTTCTTTGCTTCTTATAGGTTGCAGTTTGGATGCACTAACAACGTAGCAGAATATGAAGCTCTAGCTCGGGGGCTGATGTTCACACATAAGAAGTGTAGAAATGTAAAATTAACATCACACACCCAATTCACGTTCATCCGCTCATTGAATAAATCAAATGCAACAAATCCATTCACTAGGTAAATCAGGTCTTTAGTCCTAAGGTTATTCATTTAAATAAATCAAAGGCTCACATCATCCTTTAATTAAATAAATCAAACTTTATTTAATTAAATCTCCAAATGCATAATCCATCCCTCTTTGATTTAAATAAATCTAAATATTTTAGTCAAATTGGTCAAAATCACCTAATCATCATTAAGCTAACCTAATCCTGATTAAACTAACCTAACTACCCAACACATTCTCTAGATTTTTCCACTTGCACAAATAAATCAATTTATTGATTTATTAAATCCAACATTTTCCATCAACATGACATCTTTGTTTGAATTCAAAATCAAGTGGACATGTACATCCAACAAAGCAATTAATGTTTCTTACATATCCCTTGCAAAGGTCAAACTAAGCATTAACTCTCAAATTCAAATTTGAAATTTCCCCCTCTTGGGCACATTTCCCAATCTTGCACATGCCTCAGCCTATCACAACTTGACAAGTGGCTTCCTTTCATTGGTTTACATTTAGTCCCACATTCACCCATTTGGCCAATGTCTCATCAAGAAAATCTATAAATGAAAGGCTTCATTCGTGTTCAAATTCTCCACAACTCCACAATCATTCATGCAAAGTCACTCTCTTTAGGAGAACTGATTTTTCCCACCATCACTCCATCTTCAAAGCATTTCATCATCTAGCTTATCTATCAAGGATTGGGAAAGGGCTATTTTCAACAATAACACCAATCCACTATGAAATAAAGTTTTGATTATGTTTTTATATGCTTGCATTTCATTAGCTTTATTTTATTTAGTTTGCATATTTGATCATAGTCAAGTATTTCATAGGGATGTTGAATTTAAATGTGTTTCAAATGACTAGCATTAGGATTTTTAACCAAAATGCAGATTTAGCATCCACATTTTGGCACCCACTGTGTTTTATAGACATGAATGAATGTCCCAACGTGTGATGCCTTGTTCATAGCCTTAAAAGTTTTTATTCTGTGCTCTATGTTTTTAGCGTGTGTTTTCAACTGTTCATTTTGAAATCAGTGGTCAAAGAAAATATATGAAGAGAGGATGTGATGCCCTGTCAGCAAATAAATGCTGGAATACCCCACTATTTTCACATGCCAACACTGTCTCATGAACTCAGCTTGCATTAATGTTTAAGCTATGAATGAGATAGTGGAGTACAACTCAGAATAGTGGGAGTCCATTGTTAGATGTTTCATTTATCTGTGCATCTTCTCCATGCATCGTCAGTCAAGGTAAAAAAATCCCAAGAAATTTGATACACTTCTTTTTGCCAATGTGTCACTATCATTTGCTCCTACTTGCTATTATTGATATGACATAACATTATCTTCTTGTCTGATTTTTCTTGTAATGCAAGTTGTCTTTACTTTATTCAAAAAAAAAAAACCAAAGTCGCGTGGCAACCATTTCTATTATTACTAATGGATTTGTAAATCAAAGTCTGGTATTACATGAGACATTGTTGCAACCTATGGCATAGGCATTTGAAAATTTGAGTCTTTGAGTCAATATTTCATACTATGGGTAGTTCACTTAGATAGAACGTAGCGCTGCATTCCCATTTCATTTATAGTAGGGCATTCAGATTTCTTTCAGACAAAATATCCGCACCTCAGAGAATACATAGTAAAGAGTGGCTGCATGAAGAGAGGTGTAAGTCTAATGCTTGGCACAATCAATGCTTTCCATGAGGTGACATTCCTTTGAGGAATTTTGTTCTAATGCCTGGCATAGTCAATGCTTTTCATAAGGTGATATTTCTTTAAGGGATTTTGTTAAAAGGCTCGCGTACCTGCATGTGTGTTTGCTAGAGTGCTTCTATTTACAGAAGAAGGTTTGCATTTTATCTGACTCCACTTTATATTCTGTGTTGTCTTTTATGTGTCATCTTGTGCATTGTATTATCTCAAGGATTCCAATAGTAGTTCGTACCACTGTATGCTTCGAGTCGTGGTATCCACATTTTTAATGGGGTTTGCTCTAGTCATAACTGCGTATGCTTGCTCCAATGGAAACTGCCAGGTTTGTGCTTTCTTTTCATTGGATTTGATCGAATAAATGAGTTTTGACTGGATGTTGAAGAAGCCCATATTGAAATACAGTGGATTTCTTGTTGGGTATTGACCATAATACCTAATTTCTGACAGATTTTATTTGTATATAGTTGCTGAGCTCGTGCTCTATTGTAGGGGACTATGGATTTGGTCTCTATTGTGGTTCATGCCTAGCTGTTGGCATGTACAACCCAATTTGTATTTGAGGGAAAGCTACAAGAGCCACTTCTATAGTTAATGGCTTTCCGTACAAAGATATTCATGGTTAACAACCCACAATGATTTTTCAATACTTGGCGAGTAGTCTTACACTTGAACTCCAAGAGTTACATTCTACAACTAGGAAGATTATGTGACTAATCAGCTAAATAATGGTGTGAGGGGATTCATGCTGGACATGTATGATTTTCTCAAAGATGTGTGGTTATGCCATTCATTTGGAGGGCAATGTTTGTAAAGCATAATCTTAATGCTCACATCTAATCTTAAGGCGTACAAGTATTTTTTTTATATTTTGCTATGATTTAACATTTATAATATACATTTGATATTATCATAAGCTGTGGCAGGTGCGTCATAATTGTTGTAGTGTTGTCTTGGCTTGGCTACGACATCATCTACTAGCAAAGGTGGTGGAATTCAGTTTTATACATGCTGATGGCGTTAACTTGATAGTTTTTTTTTTTTAAGCCTATCAACATATCTATTCTGTGCCTATCCTCCAACAAAAAACGCGCCTTCTCTATGCTGTCATTGTCATATAGGCTGGGAGGATGCTGCTCAAAGGCTGATGAATTTGGCTTGACACTTGCCAGCTAGACATCAGTTTGAAAGTTTTATTAATTTTTTTTTTTTTGCTTTGGGCACATTTTCTTTTACACCTGCTAGTTGTATTAACTTAAACATTTTTTTGAAGATTGTGAATGGTTTCTGGTTGTACATGTTCCAATGAAGTGTAGCTTGAAAGTCTTGCCTCATTGGGCACAAATTTTGCTTGCTAATTGCATTAGCTTTGCAAGCTCTTAAAGACACCTCATCTCTGAATTTTGTTTTATCCTCTCAAAACTTATTCACAGAGTCTTAATTTTTTTTGATGATTAACCTGCTCGACATTGAATGTTATTATTTGATTGCCTTTTAATCTTGTTGACAACTTTATTTGTTTGTTTCACTGTGTGCTGGATATTCACAAAAGGATTTGTAAGCTAGGCAACGAGGATGCAAGAACCCATTGACATCTTATAATAATACTATGTGTGCAGTCTGTGAGAAGCCTAGATGAAGAAAGAAGAAGCATGGCAAGGTTGCGTATAGCATATGGAGGCCGCAAATCTTGCTTGAGATCTTTTTTGAGTTCTTGTTTGCTTGGAAAACACAAAACACTTAATCAATCTTTGGAGGATGACTTCCCCAAATCTCAACTTGGAGTGGGGGCGATGTTTTCTCATTAATATTGCATTTAAGTCCAATTTTGAATTCATAGGGTGAATTTGAATTATTTTCATTGACTATTGGAGACCTCTCATTAATATTATTTATTGGGCTTACCAACTCAAAGGTGCATAGAATATAATCTCTAACATTGCAAAAAAATTGTAGTGATAAGTGTAATTTTTTGTAAACATTATCTATGCTTTATTGACTCCTTGATATATATCTCATTGCTAATATTTTTTACTTTGATTGTAGGTTGGCATCAAGAAATGACAGTGGTTTCTCTCACATAGGAATCAATTAACGACCAATTTGAATCGGAAAGTGGGCACTTGAACTTGGAAAAAGCATTTTTTAATGCTTATTAGAGCTTCCATTTGCTACTTTCATTTTCTATTATATGCCAACTAGATCAAATTGGGTTTAAAGTCAATCATTGATTTGATCTTTTTCAAAGTTGGCTAAAATTGAACATACAAACTGACTAGACATTATTTTTTGGGACTAAAATTGAACAAGGAAAATTTCACACTTTATCTTGGTGCTTTAAAATGAACTCATCATTGCTTTGAGGCTAAAATGAACAAGTGTCTGAAGTGTGTGATTTTTCTCTTTGATGCATTCTGAGTGTGTATCCTCTCCCCTTGTGCTTCGTGTGATCTAGGGTGCCAGAGAAACATTCAAAATCCATTTTACTGCTTTGAGTCACCTTTAGAGGGGCTTGCCTAAGAGACACATCCAAAAGTAGAACTCGAAGGTGACTCCAACCAGTTTTTCATTTGGGCCAATATATAAATGGATAAGACTAAACTGTCAAGTCCTCATGGTATGTAGGCCTTAGCCGTACATTGTCTTTTAGAATGGGGTACTACCGTAAAACGTATAAGAGCCCCTAGTAGGACTGATTAAAGCCTTTAGTGGCTTGCTAGACACTCGCAAGGTGCCATATCCCCAATGTCCTGTCATTAAGAACCTTGTTTGTAGTAGCCAACCAGTCCATCCAATGAGTTTATCAAAGTGGTGCATTGGAACTTAGATTCCAAGAAGTTACTTGCCATGTCCGATCTTGGTTGAAATATAGAGGTTAAGACTTCATTCTTAACATACCTTTATATTTTGTCCATGGTTGCATGTAAAATCATCTCTTCTACTATGAAGGGCATGAGGCAAGCCCACCAAGAAAAACGTACCAATTGAGCTAGGATGTTATATTGCTGGTGAGTTAGTTTGAAAACATAGCGCTTTAATTGAAAACATTGGAAAACCAACATTCAACGAATCATCAAAATTGCAAACCCTTTAGGAGAGGCAAATATCCTTGAACAAATTCGCATGTTCTTGCTTTCCCTTGGGATTCGTGTCCTTAGAGGATTTTAAGCATTTGGATTTCATCTCAATTTACTCCTACTAAGGTCAATAATAGGTAACTCTTGCCTCAAATTTCCTTAGTTTCCACATAATACACTTTGCGGGATAAGGGGAAAGTTGAGACATTAGACATCTAGATTCAAAATCTAATCAAGAGTGTGTTTGTGGTAAAAAAATTGCATTAAGAAAAGATTCAATCAATTGGACCACACATATGTGCTTGGCATCTTTTGGTCATATGGTTTTCATGCAAATATTGGTCTTTTGATTTTGAATTACTTTTAGAGAAAGACATGTTTTTCACTATCTTGGCCTAGTAAACAAGTCCTTCCTAGATTCATTTAGGGGGTATGTGCAGGATAATCATGGAAAAAATAGGCCCTTAAGTGGCAATGAAAATTCAAAAAATTAAGAGTTAGGCAACTTGACATAAAAATTTGAATAAGTTATCTATATTATTTCAAAAATATGAAAGAATAGAATCTGTGGAAAACTGAATGTAGTTTCTAAACTACTAAGTTTTTTTTTTTTTTAAAAGTCTATTTGGTGAAAAATTGAAATTTCAATGCAGTAGTA
>VDFB02193867.1:76970993-77011032 GCA_007258455.2 Sequoia sempervirens | reverse complement strand
CTCTCAGGTCACTCTCTCACACACTAACTCCATCTATCTCTCTCCCCTATACCCTTAACCATGAAACCCTAAACCCTTATAACCCTCTACCATACACCCTTAACCCTTAAAACCTCTACCATATACCCTAAACCCTAAAACTTTAACCCTTAGGTCTATGTGTACACAAATCGGATATCTAATTTGTAGACCATTACTTTAAAACAACAATTTTTTTTGTATATATCTATGCTTTTTACAAATCAGATATCCGATTTGTAAAAAGCATATATATACAAAATTTGTCATTGTTTTAAAGTAACGGTCTACAAATCGTATATCCGTTTCAAATCGGATATCCGATTTGTAAAAAGCATATATATACAAAATTTGTTGTTGTTTTAAAGTAACGGTCTACAAATCAGATATTTGATTTGTAGACTGTTACTTTAAAACAACGATAAATTTTGTATATATATGCTTTTTACAAATCAGATATCCAATTTGAAATGGATATCCAATTTGAAATGGATATCTGATATGGAAAACTAGGATTGGTGTTTACTTTGGTGGTGTGTACTGACACCCGAGCCTAAAAAAAGTCAACAAAATATTTTTGCATTTTTGGGTCGATGAAAGACGTGTTTTTTTCCTCATTGCCACTTTTTGACCCACCATTATCCTACACATACCCTAGGACCAAAATCAAACACTTCATTCATCCAAACATTTATCATCCCATCTCGCCAAACAACTTTAGAGCTTTGGAAACATCATTCTAGACTTGGGTAAATCATCAAAATCTAAACCACCTTGTTTAGTTAGGTATATGGGAATGCATCCTTTATCATACGTTTAATTGAATTAACAATCCTTTGAAAAAGTTCATCCTAAGATAACATCTAACATCTTAGGGTTTACAAGTACATTATACAAATCAAACAATCAAAATCAAACCCTAAGTCTAACATTGATCCAAAAATCCCTAAACGTTCAACACTCATATCGTTTACACCTTTCATCTTCCATCTTATCATTGGTCCTAAGAACCTTAGAGGTAACTTTTGTAACAAGGTCAAAACACAAGAGGAACATGGAATATAAACTTGATCCATACATCATGGGTAATCCAAGTCAACTAAGCTATCAAAGCCTTACAACGTTGATTGATTATCAACACTCACATCTATACAAACCGTACATGAGTTCATTACCTTTGACCAATGTCAATGGCCCAACAAGTGTGAGTATTCTCAAATGAAAGATTGGAACACCTTTCCTGATGGTAGATCTAAATACAAACCTACAAATCCACCAACCGAACAATCAATGCATGAGCCTTCAAACGAACAACGTCATCCCACCAAATCCTTACATGCCAAATGAGAATGGACCAAGTACAAGTTTTTGAAACATGAATCCGACAAACTTTGGGATAAATATGTTTGCAAACCATACGAATATTGTTCAAAATCCAAACAAGATGTTAACGACTCCAAAACAAGGCAATGTGATTCCCAACATCAGCAATCTTCAATTTCAACCTATCATGCCAAATCTGAGTGTCATCCCAAATCAGAATATTTTCCAAAATCAAACACAAGTACACACTCCAAATCTACGTGAACAAAAAACAAATTAACTATATCAAGGGAGTCAAGATCGAAATCAAGATCAAATTTGGCGAGATCAAATTGCTACACTTACCAAAATAGTTGAGTCATTGCGTCAAGGGAAATATCCACCACCATTACCCATATCATTCCTTGGTTTAGGGCTTCCCCCTTTACCTAGCACCAATCACTCCATCCAAATCAATCCACCTAACACCAATCAAGCCATCACATCAAATCCTTTGAATATACCATTGACATTGCACCAACAGATGGTATCTAATCAAATGACAACATCAATCCTAAAAAATAAAAACATGGTCTCCCAAGGACCTATCACCTTGGTCATTCCAACCATTCCTATCACCTCAATCACTCCATCCACCCCTATCACACCCATCATATCTCAACCCCTCACTACCATGATCGCTCCAAGCGTATCTCAACTACTTGTCACTACATCCAACACAATTCTGAATCCACCACCACTACCACCAAAACCCAATGCAACAAGACAATATAACATTGCGCTAAAAGATCACCAGGCCTACAAAAAGGTCATCCAACAATATCTAGCCACGCAAAAAACAAGACAAGCTCAACAAGTGCAACAAGCCTCCCAAGCCTCTCAAGCTACCCAACAAACACAAGCACACAAAAAATGATAAATTTTGAGAACAAGGATCAAGATCAATCGATCACTGAGCACCTTGAAGTTGTGTCTACTTCATCCAGTGATCAAATCAACATATGTCAAGAGTCACTTTTCAATCAAGATCAAAATCCACCAACCAACAATGATCCAATCCAAGAAATGTCAACATCATTTGACCCTATGGTTGAGGACATTGGAAATCCCTCCACCACAATTGTTGAAAGCAATGATCAAGATCTCTTCATCGATTGAGCACCTTGAAGATGTTCCCACCCCATCCGATGATCAACTCACCATACATCAAGAGCCACTTTTTAGTGATCTCTTTCAAGGAGTGTTAAGATTATTTGATCCTATTGAAATAATGCATGATCCGTTGACCTATGATCATGTTGAAAATGTCTCCACATCACCTTATGAGTTATAGGACATATCTCAAGAATTTATTCCAAAGCATGATCAAAATCTTTCTCCAAGGTCTAGGAATGGTCCTTTCCAAGACATGTTGACATCCTTCGACCTCATGGGTGCAAATACTGAAGGAACCCTGAACTCGACACTTAAAGATCAAGAGGATATTGAGCCGCTTCCCATGCCTAATGATGACATCCAAGAACCCTTTGTCAGAAATCCATCCTTTGAAACTGATCCATGTCAAGAACTTGATCCAAAGCATGTCGAAAGCAACCCCGAAATCATTCAAGATCAAGAATTTGTATCTTCAAGATACTAAATAATCTAATGGAAACTCTCCTATCTATGCATGATGATCATATCCATGTAGCATGTACTCCTCCATCTACCCATGAGATGCTTTCTATGGATGGATACATAGATGATCTTCATTCAGAATAGTATTCTCTTACTTCTGACATTATTACACAAAAAGAGCAGATTATCAATTCCTATAGTGAAACCGAGTTATCAACATTAGGATTGGATATATCCCAAACTCAGATTGAGGAAATAATGAATAAAGATATCAAAAATTATCCACTCAAGGAAGAAAATTAGACAGAACAGTATAATCCAGAGTTACCAGAGTGGCAAATTGAAACAATGTCATCTACAGTGGTCATTTGTCAGAGCATGTTTATTGAACAAGACATCTCAAAACAGGAAGAATCAAAGCATAAAGGTACTACCACCACCATACCGGGGGCAACTTCGTCTCAAGCAAGCATCAACATAAGGAGCACAAAGAATCCTTGTGATGAAATCGATGCCAATACTACAACCAACTATGTCATGGATCCACATCCACCCATCACCCCATCCATAAATTGGGACCAACTTCGAAGGAAAGATTTGAATAAAAGCACAAATAACATTATCAAAGAAAAAGAAGCAAAGCATGAGGGACAAATCAAATACAAATTGATACCAAAGAATACAAAGAAAGATCATCCCTATCAAACTCCATCAGTCAAAGAAACTATGGGGCAAAATAAAAAAGGGAAAAGTATCCATCAAGGATGTCCACAAAAGGAAAAGCAATATTGTCAAGCGACGTATAAAGTGTATCAAGCAGTTGGTCCTAATTCCACACACACTTTCATATCCACCCATCATTGCTCATCTTCCCAAGTTTGGAGATTCAAAGATTCCAAGCTGTCAACCAATCCATCTCTTATCCCTAAACACACTCCATCCATGCCTCCACACATTATATCCAATTCTCAAATTGACCATGTATTGGCAATGACCCTTCATCATAAGGATATTGAAGGCACTCTATCATGATGTGCGCACAAAGACAGAGTTAAACCTGATATCAATAAAGCAGATCATGAATCTCAAAAGTTGTATTCAAGTGCACGTATCTTAGCAAAGCAACTTCTTCAGGAAGGATACCGATGGCACATTATGACAGGGGCATCTACATGAGCAACACCTTGTGATTTAGCATGAGCTTAAAATCTTCCAAAAAAAAAAAAATTAAAAATGAAAATCCAAAAAAATCAGAAAAAAGATTGAAAACAGTGAAGAAAAAAATTATTCTCTAGTGAAAACCGCACGGGCCACGCTTTGGGCAGGTACCATGATGAAAACCTGGAAAAGAAGCATCATGTGTAGAATCGAGCATCTATGTGTGCCAGTTTAGGTTAAAGCATCTCATCCCATCCGTAATAAACCCAACATTCCATCCATCTCAGCCATAATAAATCCATCCATCCATAAACCATTGATCCAATCTCTTTTCATCCATCTGCATCCATCATCCCAGTTATCTTGATCTTGACAATTTTGGTGCACACTTTGCACTTGCTTATGGTAAATTTTTTGACATGGGTCATTTTTCATTGATCCTATCCTACCCAACGTTATCTGAGCCATGAAGCATTATCTAATGAGCATTCTTTATCTAAACACCTTATCTTATCATAAGATAATCCTCGACATCCTTCTCATGGTTAATGTATCCATCCATCCATACACCTATCCAAGCATCCACCCATCGCACTCCATACATTGCTAGACATTGGGGGCAAATATGTACATCTTGCTTTGAGAATAAATCTTGGTCTATGTCCAACTTATGTGGTGATCCGAACATTTGGCAAACGTGAAACCAAATTGGTCAAAGCATTTGTGATCCAAAATCCAAATCACTAGCCCATGGCATATTTTGATGAGAAGACATTCCTTATCAGTCTTCATCTTTTGTCAGGCATCAATCCAAACAATCAATATCAGTCACATCTGAGGGTGATCCCATAATAGTGGTTTACAATTTTTGGCCAAACTGGACACTAAAATTATTATTTTTAACTAAATCTTCACATTCGGGCACCTATAATGTCTAAACTGTGAGGAATTTGAAGATGGTGCAAACTAGAGTCTCATCAAATTTTGTCTATAGATTCTAAAAATATTTTTTCAAAATTTTTGGAATCAAATTGCACTTCTTTTTCTATCTCCCATGAAAATTAATTTTTTTCAGAAAACAAAATTTTTAAAAAGTGACGCACACCGTATAACGCATAACTTTTTTTCCACGAAGGATAAAATTATAATTCTTTCAAATTTAGATTTATAACTCTAATATCTAGTGCTTCCACTTGGTTACATAGTTTTTTATTGAATATTTTTTCCTTAATCAAGTTTCATAGTCAAATGAATTATAATTCAGACACAACGCGATCGTATAACGCGTAAATTTTTTTGTATATGTCAAAATTTAATTTAATTTTTTTTGTTGGATCAAGGACTTCAATATCTTGTGCACTCATATTTTTCAATTTTTTTTTGATAATCTTCTATTTTTACACATTTGAAGAACAAAGAAATTTATTTTTGATGAAAAACCTTTGTTTAATAAAATTTAAAAAACAGATACATAACAAAAACAAAACATATTAAAATTATATTCATTGGATAGCTTGTTCTGAGGAATTCCATAATCATTTGAAATAAATTTTAAATGAATTCATTTGATCCCCCAAAAGCTAAATCAAAAGTGATTTTTTATCAGCATTTTGATAGGTGTAAAGGAGACACATTTATAGGTATGGTTTAAAATTGGTGAGGTTCTATCCAAGGGGGTTTGATCTAAGGTGATTTGATCAAACCCTCTTGAATTGGAATCGTTAAAATGAAACTTTTAAAGGCTTTAATCATTATATTTTCTAAAAATATGTGATTTCAGCTAAAATTCGTTCCTCTCAGGAATTGTAAACCACTATTATGATAGCACCCCTAACACACCCTTCAAAAGTCACATCAAATCATCCAGAACATCTTTTGTTTCAAACCAAGCTTCACAATCCTGATCAATCGAATACAATCAATCCATAATCTTGGGATATCATTTCCGATCATTGTGTTGCTTAACACTATCCTTGCATTGTTGTGCATCCTCAAGAATGTTATCGTCATCAATCTTGATCAATCAATCCTTGCATTGTTGTGCATCCTCAACAATGTTATCATCATCAATCCTGATCAATCGATCCTTGCATTGTTGTGCATCATTAACAATGTTATCGCCATCAATCTTGATCAATCAATCCTTGCATTGTTGTGCATCCTCAACAATGTTATTATCATCAATCCTGATCAATCAAATCCTTGCATTGTTGTGTATCCTCAACAATGTTATCATCATCATCAATCCATCGATCTGATCAATCAACCTTAGCTTGGTTTTTAGTAAAATCCCCAAATAGAGAACTGGTATCATCAGACACATCCATATCCAAATCATCAAAATCATGTGAAAATCCAAAAACATCAGAAAATTAGAAAATCCAAAAACATTCAAAACATATCAAAATCCAAAAACAAGTCGAAAATAGAAAACATCAAAAACATGGAATCCGAACTACATCGTCTTTGAGCTTAAACGTAGGAAAGGCTAATCTTTGATCAGCCCCTGAGACATCAAAATCCAAAAACATCCAAAAAAATCCAAAAAACATTCATAAAATCTCAAAAAACTCCAAAACATTTGAAAAATAAAAAATCAAAACATTTGTAAAAATCTCAAAAACACCAAAAACAACCTCAAAACATTTTGAAAATGTCAAAAACATCAAAATATTTGAAAAAATCTATCCATATTGTTTCACCTTTACCCACGATAATCAATCATCCATAATAAACTGATCATCAGCTTCATCCTTTGGCAACATAAATAGAAACAATCACAACAAATCAACAAAAGTAAGGTTCAATCACAAAATCAAAATTGAAACAATAGACCTCTAAAACAAAATCAAACTCTTGATCATTTTCAGACATGTCAGTCAACTTTATATCAAAATCCTATGAATCAACTTATCAAACCATCATCATCCTATACAATGCATGTCCTAGGATATATCGTTCCGATAATGGGCATCATTTTGGATATCATTTGGATTCTTATCCTATCAAAACAAATCCCTTTGGCTAGAGATATGAAGAACATTGACTTGTTTTTGTACTTGATCTCTTCTTTTGATTTATCTTATTGCGCTCATTCTAAGGACTTCTCGATGATATCCGAGTGAAGGATTTAGAGAGATAGGAATGGGGCAACGATCATTATCTTTTGTCTACTATGCTTGTTGGATGTTCTTGTAAAATAACTTGGTGAATACTTGCTTTGTTAGGTACATCCTAGCAAGTTTTCCATATGTCAAGTGTGAACAAGATTACTCCTATCTGTTTGTTGATTCAAAGTCCATCGTACTAGGTACAATGCCATCCTGGATCTTTATACCTTGATGCATTGTGCCTATGTGTGTTATCAAACATAAGGTAAGCAGCTCTTTAAAATCCCAATCCTTGATAAGAAAATCATCATCATTTATCATCATCATCTATTATCATCATCATCATCTCTAATAAAGTCTCGTCAGATCATGGACTTGTGGGATCCTCTTGTTATCATCTCATTTCCACGCTAACATAACATCACCAATGTATCGATCATGCATACATCTTGCATCCACAAACCATTAGTATTCTGCATATCATCTCACATGCATAATCATCATCATAATATAGATCTATTAGTCTAAGCATCTCATAAAATCATCCATTGCATAATCATAGCATGTCACATCATCCATCTCATCCATCATCACATCATAGCATCTTAAAATCATCTCATTTGCATCATCATCCATAACCATCCATTTTGAACCTCTTTATCGCGAGATCAACCTTCAAATTTAATCTTTTTGCTCGATCTCTCGAGGGGGCAATGTACCAGTGTACTTCTTTCTACTGGGGCATCCCGAAAAATCAATTTTTTTTTCAATTTTGATCGTGGAAAGTTTATTCTTTGAACCAATGCAACAAGTACATTGCTTCAAAGAGGGGAAAAATGTAGACACATAAAATTAAAATCGTGCACCCAATTCACGTTCATCTGCTCATTGAATAAATCAAACACAACAAATCCATTCACTAGGTAAATCAGGTCTTTAGTCCTATGGTTATTCATTTAAATAAATCAAAGGCTCACATCAAATGCATAATCCATCCCTCTTTGATCTAAATAAATCTAAATATTTTAGTCAAATTGGTCAAAATCACCTAATCATCATTAAGCTAACCTAATCCTGATTAAACTAACCTAACTACCTAGCACATTCTCTAGATTTTGCCACTTGCATAAATAAATCAATTTATTGATTTATTAAATCCAACATTTTCCATCAACATGGCATCTTTGAGGAATATTCCCTCAAGTTTGAATTCAAAATCAAGTGGACATGTACATCCAACAAAGAAATTAATGTTTCTTACATATCCCTTGCAAAGGTCAAACTAACCATTAACTCTCAAATTCAAATTTGAAATTTCTCCCTTTTGGGCACATTTCCCAAATCTTGCACATGCCTTAGCCTATCACAACCTGACAAGTGGCCTCCTTTCATTGGTTTACATTTAGTCCCACATTCACCCATTTGGCCAATCTCTCATCAAGAAAATCTATAAATGAAAGGCTTCATTCTTGTTCAAATTCTCCACAACTCCACAATCATTCATGCAAAGTCACTCTCTTCAGGAGAAGTGATTTTGTCCACTTCATATCTTCGCATTCCATATCATATTCAAATCATTTTCATCATGAAGGTTAATCAAGGATTGGGAAAGGGCTTCTTTCCATAGAAGCACCAATCCACTATAAGATGCTGGTTTGATTATTACAATGATGTTTTTCCATGTTTTGATTGCTTCCTTTGCATTATTCTTGTGATTAGGTGAATCTTATAGGGAATCTTTTGTTTGCTTTGGTTTACTAACAATGCTAAGGGCTTTTGTTTTTGAGCTAATGCAGATTTAAGGTTGTACAAGAAGAAAGTCACTGCCTTGATGGTTAAAGGAGATTTAAAAATAGTTATCAAGCAAGTGCGCAACCAATACACGTCATAATAGAAGGCTGGCAGCTTATAGAAATTGGGTATGGCACTTGATTGAAGACTTTGATGCTTTTGGGATTAGTTTAATCCCTAGAGAGGAGAATCAGATAGCTAATTCATTAGCTGTTGCTGTAAGTAGCTTGGAACCCATGCAAGGCTCCAAGATTAAATGATTCTCAGTGGAATTGATATCCACCTCAGCTGTTCTTGATAATGTCAGGAACTTTTAGGTTTTTGATGATGATCGACATATCCTTGCTTTTCTAGCAAGATTCGATGTTTTCGAAGGACAAATCATTGATGAGTCCAACAAGGATCAAGGAGATTAGAACCCTGAAGATTGTGATACAGAAGGGGTCCTCAATTTAAAAAGTAATAACATTCCCAATGGAATGGTGGCCTTAGAAAGAATTTTTGACTCAGACCCAAGGGCTCGGGAAAAGATATCAGTCAAAGATAAAGGAGGTGAATATGAAGTTGTTAACCTAGCTAATTCTAGCTCGGAAAGAAATGTTTACATAGGGAAAGCTTTCCCTGAAGCAATCCGAAAAGATATAATGAGGGCACTAAAGAAGGATATTGCTATGATAGCCCAGGGGTACGAAGATCTAAAAACATTTGATGCTTCTATAATGACTCATACCATTCCTTTGAAGCCCGAAGCTAAGCCATTTTGGTAGAAACATCCTGTTAATGCCCTCATTGAACCACTGATCTTTAAAGAATTTTAGAAATTTCTTTCTACAAGAATAATCTTCCCTGTAAGACACTCAACATGGGTGGCCAACCTAGTTCCAGTCCATAAGAAAAATAGAGAGATCAGGCTATGTGTGGATTTTAGGAATTTGAACAGAGCTTCAGAAAAAGATAACTACCCATTCCCTTCACTGGAAAAAGTCTTGCAGACTATCAATGGGTCTCAGATGATATCATTCCTGGATGGTTATTCTATATACAATCAGGTGATGGTTGACTGTGAAGACAAAATGAAGACAACCTTCACTACTAAGTGGGGAACATTTGCTTATAGAAGGATGCTGTTCGGTTTGATAAACGTTGGGGCAACCTTTCAGCGTGCCATGGGCATAGTGTTCAAAGATATGATTGGAAAATGCATCATCGTCTACATGGATGACCTGACAGTGTTCTCTAAAGATAGACTGAACCATACTGCAGACTTAGCTAGAGTTCTTGAAAGATGTATCTCGTATGGTGTCTCCCTGAATCCTAAAAAGTGTGTGTTTGGGGTTTTTGAAGGGAAGCTTTTGGGACACATAATCTCAGAAAGAGGAATATCAATCGATCCAGGCCGAGTTGAGTCCATTATGAAGATAGCCATGCTAGGAAGTAAGAAGGAGATGAGATCCTTCTTTGGGAAAATCAACTTCCTGAGAAAGTTTATCACATGATTTGCAGAAATTGTTAAACCACTGAATGAGCTGATGAAGAAAGATGCCAATATAGAGTGGAGTAATGAGGAAAAGGCCGCATTTTCACAGGTCAAGCGATCCATTTCAAAAGCACCAATTCTCACCAGCCCTGACTACTTGAAGCTGTTCTATATTTACTCTTTTGCCTCTGAACACTCATTTGCAACTGTCCTAACTCAACAAAGAGAAGAGGGAGAGGAGAGGCCAATCACCTTCATGAGCTCTCCATTCAAGAATGCTAAAATGAAATACCCGCCTCTTGAAAAACAAGCTTTTGTGCTGGTCAGAGCTGTCAAGAAGTTCAAACATTACATCCTTCAAAGTCAAATTATTGCTGTAGTTCCTGATGCTGCTGTGAAGTCTCTAATTATGCAGAGTGAGCTGGGAGAACGAAGAGGGAAATGGATGGCCATTTTGAAGAGTTCAATTTGGAGATTCAACCAATGAAACTTGTAAGAGGTATAGGCCTGTCTAAACCCAAGGTGAATGCTGGTGGAAACATTATTTTCCAGCAATACACAACTCAGTCCTTTTCCAACGACCCTTGGTATGTTGATATCATCTATTTCATGCTCAATAATCAGTGCCCAGAGGGAATGAATACGACTCAGAGGAGAGTGCTGAGAATGAAAAGCTCTCATTATATTCTCAAAGGAGGATTGCTATATAGGAAGAATTCAAGGGGGTGTACCTACGATGCCTTGATCGGCAAGAGGCTAAGCATGTAATTATTGAATTTCATGGGAAACATGGCACAGGTCATGGGTTTGCAGATTCATTAACACATGAGATCCTCAGATTTGGTTATTACTAGCCACGTGTGTTCAAAATGCCCATTAGCATGTGAGAACATGTCACATATGTCAGATTTCTGCATCAAAAGAATGCCACCCAGCCATGCCATTGCAGCCTGTTTTCGAGGTAAGACCATTTTCCCAATGGGCATTGGATTTTATTGGGGTAATTAACCCAAATTCTTTTGTAGGACACAAATTTATTTTGACTGCCACTAATTACTACACAAGATGGACAAAAGCTATACCTTGCAAGAATAGCACAACAAAGGTAGTGATCAAGTTCCTCACCGAATGCATCACAACTAGGTTTGGAGTACCCTTCACATTGGTATGTGACAATGGCTCTTCCTTTTCTTCTGATGAGTTCATTTCATGGGCTTATGATCACAAAATTTTCTTAAAATATTCTTCAAACTATTACCCACAAGGAAATGGAGTTGTAGAATCAACCAATAAGAATCTCTTAAGGGTGATAAAAAAATTGTTAGAGAGTAATTCTAGGGATTGGCATACCCAACTAAGATTTGCATTATGGGCAGATAGAACTAGGATCAAGGCTGCTTTAAAGACTTCACCATTTAAACTAGTGTATGGACAAGAGCCTGTGTTCCCTATTCACTTGCAAATACCTATCCTTGAGTTCATGCAGAGATTCTACTCCAGTGATGATAGGATAGAAGTAAGATTAGCTGCCTTATTGAAATTAGAAGAACAGAGAGATGCCACCTTGCAACAATTCTTTAGACACTAGGCTATTGTCAAACGTTGGTTTGGAAAAAGAGCCAAAATCAAGGCTTTTAGAATATTCAACCTTGTGCTGCTATGGGATAAAGCTGGTGAAAAGAAGGGAAGTCACCAGAAATTTGATAAACTCTCGTTAGGTTCCTATCAAATCGCTGAGATCCTAGGAGAAAATTCCTTTCGGTTGAGTAGTCTAACGGGAGAACCTGTTCCATTGCTTGTCAATGGATAGTTTCTTAAAAATTATTTTGGGTCATGAAGTTTGGTATTTTGCTGGGGAGTGCATTTATGTAAATAGTTCCTGCGTTTCTACTTGTAAATAATCTTTGTAAATAATTTTCTATTTTGTCTGTGACTAGTCTATTTGTTTTTCTGTTTGTAAATAGTTTTGTTATTTGTTTGTTTGTCCTTTCTTTCTATCCTTTTGTTTCCTTTGCTATTTTGTTTTTATCTTGTTTGTTCTTTGGGGTTTCTCTATTATTTCCATCTTAAAATGGTGGGTTGTTATCTGAAGTATACTTTGGTTATTAGGAGAGAATCACGGTTTAGATTTTTTCAGGTTTTCTGATTGGGTGATTTTGTCCTAAATTCGTTATTTTATGCCCATTGTCAATAAGAGTTGTGGAAAGTCTTGAAAACAAGGTGCAAAGTAAACAATCTTCATTAGTTACCTCTGAATCTGTCACAAATCATCAAGATCATCTCCTCTTGTAATGGTATATTTGTCCTAGGATGATAGTGTTGTAAGATTTGAGTGAAAAATCTGATCTCCCAAGTGGTGTTATGAGGTCCATGGTAGTTTTCAACCCAAAATGGATGTTTGACATCTGACATATTGAGAAAAATTGAATGAAATATCTGAAACTCCAAGAGAAAAGAAAAAAAAGAAGAGAAAAAGAATTATCTAAAAGAAAGCAGGACTCAATATGAATGGGTGATTCTAGTATCTCTATCGGGGCTATGGACGCCTGACTGGTAGTAGAGCAATGCTATGAGGAAACTAGAGGTATCTCTGTCAGGGCTATGGATGCTTGACTGGCAGTGGAGCAATGCTGAGGATATGATTGCACAACAGCTAAAGGGAATCAACTCATGTAGTTCAAATCTTGCACATTGTTGTTCAAAAGATTAGGATAACTTTATAAAAGGATGATGCACCATCAAGCACACACATGGATTCAGGGGTGGCCATTTTGATTTACATTTGAGATTCTAGCTCAACCTTGGTTGATAAAACTAACCCAATTGGAGTTGTGATGTTCATAAACTAAGAGTTGTGGGTAGTTGAATCCTTCAGTTTCTTGAAAATGGTTAAACCATTTTCCTAGCCGAGTCACCATTTTTTATGCCTTGCATAACCACCCCATATTATTCTGGAACAAAATGGGTCCCCCTTTTCTTTTTACTTTCATCGCCTTTGGTTGTCTGGTTTGGTCTTGGCAGTTCTTTTGTTTTCCTCCTAAGTTTGTTTTTGTTCTACTGAATTTGGTTTTGCCTCAGTTAAAGTTGGGTTCCTTTTTGTTGAAAATTGAGTGAAATGATAAAAAAGGATATATTTTATATTCTTTTGAGAACTAATGGAGGCCTTTGTTTTGCAGGATTGAATCACCCATCTAAAGATATCTCTCAAGGAGGTCAGTTGGAAGGCATCCCTCAATCCAATTTAGCATAAAACTCCTCAAAAAGAAAGTCACTGAGACCTTTCAAATGTCTTGCTAACTGGCAGTGTGTTATTCATTTGGGATCCACCGGTCACCATGACATCTCAGTCGTCGTGAGGTTTTATGTCTCTCAGCTCGGCATAAGGTCTCACCGATATGTGGAAGTCTCGGTGAAAAGGGGGATATCATTGGGAATATCTCACCAAGAGAGATAACGTCGGTAGAAAGTCTAGACAAAGTGGAAGCATCTCACCGAAGGTTCATGGTTCAGCGTAACGTCCTACCAACTAAAGGAGGTCCCACCAAAAAAGTTCAAGGTCAAGGAGAGTGGTTTACTTTCAGCATGAGGTCTCGCTGACCAAGCAAAGTATCCCCAAAATGAAATGAGCTCTCACCAAAACAAGGTGGCTTTGATGAAATGTCCTACTGACACAACAAAGTCTCGACGACAGGGGGTAACATCAACATGAAGTCTCATCAACAAGGTGGATTCTTGTCGAAATGGAATGGTGTCAGGGAGAAAGATTTATATTCGCCATAAGGTCTGGTTGACCACGAAGGGTCTCGAAGAAAGGGCTTGACTTTGGTGTAATGTCTTGGTGAAGGAAACTAGTCTCGTCGACATGGAATGATATCGGCATATGGTCTCACCAACCTATGGAAGTCTCGGCAAAAAGGTTTGTCATTGAGGAGAAAGGGTTGCTTGGGGAGAAGTCTTGCCAAAAGGTGAGGGCTTCACTATAATGTCTCGCCGACATGGAACAATATTAGCATAAGGTCTCACCAACTCGTGGAAGCCTCAGCGAAAAGGTTTGCCATCGGGGAGAAAGGGTTGCTCGAGGAGAAGTCTTCCCGAGCTGCTGGAGTCTCACCGAAAGTTGAGGGCTTCGCTATGTCTCACCGACCCGATGGTGTCTCACTAAAGGAAGAGGGGCTCGATGTGATGTCATGCTGAGGGAATAGAGTCTTGCCGATAGCGACGAGCCTGCTAATGGAAAAAGATATTGGTATGACTCTTAGCACCCGCTATGACCTCCTACCAACTGAAGGTTGTCTTGCTGAATGCGGATGTTGTGCCAACGGAGCCATGCAGTGGTATAACCCTTGGGGAATCGCTATGATGTCTGGCCGATAGCAATTGTCTCGGCGACCACTGTGGATATCGATATGACTTTGGCCGCTCGCTATGAAGTCTTTTCGATTGTCGTATGTCTTGCCGATAGCTGCTAGGAGGTATGATTGCATTGGGGAGACACAATTAGTGTCTCACCAAAATGCGATTTGGTGTAAATGGCTTTTGACCACCCATGAATCTTATGTGGCATGTGTTCAAGCATTCAGAGAGAATTAAAGGAAAACCCTGGATAGTTTTACTGATTGACTACCCCTGTGAGGAAGATCAACAAAATGTGTGTGACATGGATCTACTTTGTGAATAAAGCAATGGATCAGTTTGGTATCCAGGGGTGCCATCTATGAAGATCTAGGGGGAAAATATGATGCTGCTTCAAGAAGAGGTCAACTTGTAGAAAGATGTTTAGCACCAGGAAGTAGAGGGGAAAAAAGGCCATGAGTCTCAATGACAGCTGTGAGGCCTACTTGCAAAAGGAAGATCGATATTAATGGTGATGCTCAAGGGGCATTCAATGATCTGGTGGATATTTTTAGTGAAAATTAAAGTGTCTCCATTCTCTCTAGAATCTACACTATCAGAAAGATCTCGGCGTCCTGATTCCAACGCAACTCGAACGGAGCAAAAAGGAGTCCGTTTGTGCAAGTTATGGCCAGTCAAACCTTGGGTCAAACTGGGACCAGGGGGCGTCCAGGGAGCGAAAAAATGGCATCGTCAAAATTTGTTGAAGTTGACATCATCATGAAGAGCTCATTGCAAGCTTTCCAACGCAACTCATTTCGTCAAAATCCGACATCGTATGCTCGAGATACAGCTGGTCAAAGTTCGTGCAAGGAATGTTGACTTTTGACCGTACGGAATGCTGACATCATCATTCCGTACTGTACAAACATTGAAGTGGGCCAATCAAAATCTGACACGTGGCATCCATGTCAACATTGTATAGACCAATCAAGTGGCGACATGTGTCCTTTTCGTACAGTCGTACACACAGTCAGCATCCACGTCAACGTAGAGTCAGCCTCGTCAGTGGCCATGTCATCGTCTAGTCAGCAGGCCACATCAGCTCCACGTCGGCACCAGGTGGTAGACACCTTGGCAGCTTAGTCAACACCGTCAACGAATCATGCTCTACCATGTGGCACCTCCTCAGCATGCCACGTGGCCTCCCTCTTGTGCCGGTGGACGGAGAAGTTTTATTTGTTAAAAATTTTGTTGGGAGGTTTTGAACCCCCACCTCCATGCTGCTATGCGTGAGCTCCACCACTAAGCCCTACAACCACTATTTACTATATTCAGCATCGGGTTGTTTTTGTCACATTAGTTTTGGAGTTTGTTTTTTAAAATTGCAACCGCCGGGAGTTGAACCCAGAACCACCGGGTCTCCAAAAGGAAAGCCCACCAACAAGCCATGCGACGGGTTTGGAATATTTTAGGCTTTGGTCGGTTTTGTTAATTTGTTAATGACCGAATGCCTTAAAAATAAAACAAACTCCCCTAAAATAAAAACAAACAACCTTTTATTAAAAAAAATAATCTCCCAAATTTGTAAAGCCTGAGTCAAGAATATAAGGGGCTAAAATATTATTAAAGATTATATGGGAGATTAGGTTGTTTTTAGGGGATTTAATAGGGATTTATATGTAAAAATGGAGATAGGGGGGAATATTGTGAATCTTTTGGTTAAGGGCCAAATTGGGTTAATTTTTTGTATTTAAAGGGGAGAGTGTGAGTGAGTTTTTTACTCATAATTTTCAAGTGTGAAACTCAAATTTTGCAAATTAGAGAAACAGGTGATAGGTGTTTTGAAAGAAGAGTTGTAAGGAGATTTTTGAGCCATTCTTGTACATCAGAGTTTTGTTATGTTGCCGAAGTGCTTGAAGGAATGGTCTTGGTGCTTTGTACTTGATTTTGGAGATTAATCAGATCGGTCGTACTCTATTGGAGCCAACCCGGAGACGTAGTCACGTTTGTGGCGAACTCCGTAATCATATGCTATTTGCACTTTCTATCTTCTCCTCTCTCTTCTCTCTCATATTCAGTTTCTCATTTGAAGTTTTAATGCATAAATTTGTTAATGTATGCATGAATTCAAATTTTGCAAAGTTGTTTTAATTAAGCATTCAATACTGCAAATAGTCTAGATCCTATACAGATCAAGTTGGTATCAGAGCTTAGTTGACTATTGTTGTAGTTTATTTTTGAATGCTAACAAGATCCAGGATTCAGAAGGGTGAAGGCAAGCTCGAAGACATTAATCCTGAGATCGGGAAGTGTAGAACATTGCCGAAGATGTCTATTTCTGGAATGGAGGTTCCTGAAGAAATTAGCGAGTAGGAATTTCGAAGAGCATTCCTTGAGATGAAGGCTAAGGTGGAAATTCTCTTTCAAGAGAGACAAGAGCAGAAGGAACGTGAAGAAGTTCGTCGAAGCAAGATGCTCGTAAAGAAAAGAAAGGGAAACAACATGGAGATGGTGGCAAGCAACCAGATTGCCCCTTTTCTTCTTCTCCTCCCTCTTCTCCTTCTCCTTCTTCTCCATCTTCTCCTCATTGTACTTATTTTAATCCTTTCAAGAGTGGGTATAAGCCTAAGATCAAACTAGATGTAAAATTTGATTTACCAAAGTATTGTGGTGAACTTAATGCTGAAAAATTGGATGATTGGATTCAACAAGTTGAAGTCTACTGTAGAGTCCAAAACCTATTAGATGATGTTGATAGGATCCAATTAGCTACTCTTCGATTAGGAGGTACAACTTTAACCTGGTGGGAGAGTAAGTCTAAGGCAGAAGTTTCACAACATGGTAGAGTCAATTTAACTTGGGCAGAGTTTGTTAATGCTCTTAAGAAGCAGTTTTATCCCCTAGGACATATGCAACAGTTAATGATGGATTGGTAAATGTTTAGGCAAGGGAAAGGTCAAACTATCCAAGAGTACACCCATGAATTTAGGAAAAGGGCTATTGCTTTGAATGTTCCTTTGTACACCCAAGACACTTTGTTGAAGTACATAGGAGGTCTACATTCCTACCTTAGGCATTCTATTTTGGTTTTGAACCCTTGTAACTTGGATGAAGCGTCTGTTCAAGCTACACACTTAGAGTCAAGGGGAAAGGGTTCTTTCATTGATAATGATAACTCTGTAAAGAAATCTTCTAAGGTTGCAGAGACAGGGAAAGGAAAGAAGGCAGCTATAGTTAAGAAGGATGAGAAACTTACTTGCACTCATTGTGACAGGAAAGGTCATGATGAAGATCATTGTTGGTAGTTGCATCCTGAACTGAGGCCTAAGTGGGCTAAGAAATGTAATCAGAAACAAAAAGGTAAGGAGAAAGCTGTGAATGTTGTTATGGATCTTGGTTCAGATTCAGATGATGAGACTAAGATAAGAGCTATGGGTTTGAAAGGTAAAACTCCTATTTCTAGTGTTTCTATTGCTAGTTGTGCTTCTACTCCTACAGTTAATGATTTCTTTGAAGATAAGAAAAGAATGAGTTGTTTCATTTAAGGGTTGTTGCTAAGAACAGTAAAATTGATGCACTAATAGATAGTGGATCTCAGGTTAATATGATTTCAGAAAGTATTGTAAAGAACTTGGGATTAAAAACTACACAACATAAGAAACCTTATCCATTAGGTTCGATTTGTGAAAATGATAAGTTGCAAGTAACAAGACAATGCACCTTAAGATTCGCAATCACTAGTAAATTTGTGGATGAAGTACAGTTTGATGTGGTTCCACTGGATATCTGTGGGATAGTGCTTGGTAGCCCTTATTTATATGATAGGAAAGCTATTTTCTACAGGGAAAAGAATCATTATCACTTGTTTAAAGATGGCATTCAATATATTGTACATTCTCACAGGATTAAGACTGATCATTCTTTTGCAAACACAGGGCAGTTAAAGAAGGTAATTAATGTAGGTAAAGAGTTAAATCTTATGTCTGTCAGTACAGATGATTCTAGACTTGAACTTGGAGTAGCTAACCAGGATCAGATGTTGCAGGATGCACTTGCAGTACAACATGAGAAAATGATGATTGAAAGCATTGATGAATCCTTGGGTAAAAATGTGTCTGTTGTGAAGAATCGATATGTTGTTGATTTATTCTCTTTCATTTCTGCATTATTGTTCAGCTTGATGCTAGTCAATTTTTATTGGTTAGTGGCTACGACAGTTGATGTAGATGCTTATGGAAGTGATAAAGTTATGTTCAATAATGTCGTTGCAATCTTCATTGTGCTTGTGAGCCAGTATTCAGATGTACAGAGGATACAGGACAAGTGGGGAGGCCAAGTCCTCACCTAATGTCAGAATAAATGTCACTTTTGGAGGTCCAAAAGGTCTTCAATGGGGAGGCTTGATCCGGTGGATATTTTCAGTGAAAATTGAAGTGTCTCCATTCTCTCCAGAATCTACACCATCAGAAAGATCTCGACGTCCTGATTCCAATGCAACTCGAACGGAGCAAAAACAAGTCCATTTGTGCAAGTTATGGCCAGTCAAACCTTGGGTCAAACTGGGATCAAGGGGCGTCCAGGGAGCGAAAAAAATGGCATCGTCAAAAGTTGTCAAAGTTGGCGTCATCGCGAAGAGATCATTGCAAGATTTCCAACGCAACTTATTTTGTTGAAATTCAACATTGTATGCTCGAGATACAGCTGGTCAAAGTTCGTGCAAGGAATGTTGACTTTTGACCATACGGAATGCTGACATCATCATTCCATACTGTATGAACATTGAAGGGCCAATAAGAATCTGACATGTGGCATCCATGTCAACATTGTATGGACCAATCAAGTGGTGACATGTGTCCTTTCCGTACATTTGTACACATAGTCAGTATCCACGTCAGTGTACAGTCAGCCTCGTTAGTGGCCACGTCATCATCTAGTCAGCAGGCCACGTCAGCTCCACGTCGGCACCTAGTGGTAGACAGCTCGGCAGCTTAGTCAGCACCATCAGCGAATCATGCTCTGCCACATGGCACCTCCTCGGCATGCCACGTGGCCTCCCTCTTGCGCTGGTGGACGAATAAGTTGTATTTGTTAAAAATTTTGTTGAGAGGTTTTGAACCCCTAACCTCCATGCTGCTATGTGGGAGCTCCACCACTAAGCCCCGCAACCTCTATTTACTATATTCGGCATCGGGTTGTTTTTGTCACATTAGTTTTGGAGTTTGTTTTTTAAAATTGCAACCGCCGGGAGTTGAACCCGGAACCACTGGGTCTCCAAAAGGTAAGCCCACCAACAAGCCATGTGACGGGTTTGGAATATTTTAGGCTTTGGTTAGTTTTGTTAATTTGTTAATGACCGAATGCCTTAAAAAAAAAAAAACTCCCCTAAAATAAAAAAACCTTTTATTAAAAAAAAAATCTCCCAAATTTGTAAAGCCCGAGTCAAGAATATAAGGGGCTAAAATATTATTAAAGATTATATGGGAGATTAGGTTGTTTTTAGGGGATTTAATAGGGATTTATATGTAAAAATGGAGATAGGGGGGAATATTGTGAATCTTTTGGTTAAGGGCCAAAATGGGTTAATTTTTTGTATTTAAAGGGGAGAGTATGAGTGAGTTTTTTACTCATAATTTTCAAGTGTGAAACTCAAATTTTGCAAATTAGAGAAACAGGTGATAGGTGTTTTGAAAGAAGAGTTGTAAGGATATTTTTGAGCCATTCTTGTACATCGGAGTTTTGTTATGCTGCTGAAGTGCTTGAAGGAATGGTCTTGGTGCTTTGTACTTGATTTTGGAGATTAATCGGATCGGTCGTACTCTAATGGAGCTGACCCAGAGACGTAGTCACATTTGTGGCGAACTCCGTAATCAAATGTTGTTTGCACTTTCTATCTTCTCCTCTCTCTTCTCTCTTGTATTCAATTTCTCATTTGAAGTTTTAATGCATAAATTTATTAATGTATGCATGAATTCAAATTTTGCAAAGTTGTTTTAATTAAGCATTCAATACTGCAAATAGTCTAGATCCTATACAGATCATTCAAAGCGGCTCTGATGGAAGTTCGAAGGTGGACACAGAGGCCATAAGTAAATGCCATAGTTGCAAAAGATCTAGAGGTCATCCCTGAAGTAATATTTCACCGACATGCACACAGAGGATGCAATTGAATGCAACATTAACTTCATTTTGAAAAGATTTGAGGGTCAACCCTCCTGTAACGAACTGATATTTTGTAAACCCTAAAATAGGGGCCAACACATTATTTTTGGTACATTATGTATATATGAAATTTTTTGCCTCTTTGTAAGGAGGTTCAGAGATATAGAGACATAGAGATATAGATTTTGAACAGTAGTAATTTTCTAAGAAGTAAGAGAAACTTAAGAGTAGCAATAGAGTAGGAGTTAGATTCGATAGAAGGCAGTAATGTATCCTTATGGTTCTCTTAGAATAGATGGAAACAATTTGAAGACATAGGTTTTCTGTACACTGGTGATTGTGCCAGAGTTGTAAATGTTCCTTATTTGTTTCGCCAACAGTAGAAGCAACCAGATTCAAATCTACTTCATATTGTGTTTCACAATGGTATTTATCTTGGGTTAATCATTTGATTTGCAAAGCTTTCAAGGAACAAAATCTTATTTTATATTTTGTTTAAATGGTAAGTTACAATCTGTTGTTGAAATTAGCACTGTGAATGAACGAAGCTGTGTTAATCACAAGTTGATTTTGTTCTCTAGTTTTGGTTAGCGATTCCTTAAAAGGAAACAAGTCTAGTTAAGTTGGATGAATTATTATTCTCTTCAGTTCCAAGCTTTGATCTATCTTTTTTTTTGTTTCTTTAAAAAAACCCCATTAAAGTAGGTTTGAATTTATGCTCGATCTTAGAACAATCCACAAGCTCAACACCAGTAGGCCCCTTGAACATTATAGTTCACATCAACCACTGAGTGAAATCAGCACAGTCAAGAACCGATTACCAAGACCTTGGGAGTTAGATATCCATGTGTTATTCTTTCTCTTTTAGGAGAGCAGAATAGTGATATTCATTTTAACTGTTGCTGTGCTATTCTAACCATCAACAGGTACTAGCTAAGTGGGCTTGGGTATGCATCAACTCATTCATGTGGGAACCCAACCAAAAAAGACAAGCACTCCTCAAGTGGGCATGTCTTCTATGCTCATACTAGGCCTATACAAGTCCTTTAGATGCCATATGAACCAAATATATATTGTTTTATTTTAATTACCCCATGAAAGTTTGCTTATCACTTATTAAGGAAAATCCTACACAAGATATCCTTGGGCTACTTTGGACCTCTACAATTGTTAGGATACACTCCTCTACTATTGTTTAACACCTCCATCTTAGGTTCTTCATGAATCGACACAATTGAGAATGACACATAAAACAAGACACACAAGTTGAGCATGATTTAATAATGTTCACAATGGAAATCCATGAAGGATAGATGAATTCTCCCATTCCAAACCATCCAAATTCAATTTCAACACTAAAATTTCCTAATTAATTTTTAACATAAAAGCAAAAAAATTCTTTCAAAAACATTAATAAAAGCTCAATTTTAGTGTTGTTTTGATTTAAACATAAAAAATGTAATCTAGATGAAATAAAATATGTAAATTCTGAGGTGTTAGCAAGAAATATGAGGGATATAGACCAAAGTTATGTTCCCGAAAGATCTCTGCTAGTTGTTTGTAACCCTAGAGTAGGTTCTATCGAGGTGACACAATAAGGTACTCCACATCCAAGAACAATTATAAAGTAGAATAAAATAGCATACACACACATGATAGATCATAATTTAGAATCCCTTGTATTTATCATATCAATAACCATGAACATTACATTCCTTATATCTCTCTTATAGTCAATATTATACTAGGTTATCTTCTATCATCTACTTCTTTTGTCTATTGGTGAATAGATCTTCTTATATACTTATATTTACATGGAATGTGGCCCTTAGATAGTATCCCTAGAGTACATTCTATCTTCCTAAACTCATATTCCAAAATATTCTTTTAGATTAGTTATTACATATTTATGGTTTGGTGTCTATATACAGTTTTTTGGATAACATAATCCCCTCTTCAAAACCTTGACTTGTCCTCAAGTCAACTTTGCTTTGCTTATTACATATTTCCGATTTGGTGGTTTATTACATTTTTTTGGATAACATAATTCCCTCTTCAAAACCTTGACTTGTCCTCAAGTCAACTTTGCTTTGCTAGTAAAACATCTAAATATATGCCTTGGAGGGTCAGAAGTCTATCATCCCATTGATTATTTGTTGATTGTAGTTGAGGGATGTGGCTATGGAGTTGTATTAGTTGATTTTTGCCTTCTGGAATAGTGTTGGGGATTTGGATGTTATGGGAGAAATATTGAGTCTCCTAGATGATTCCTGACAGGTGTACCACCTGTAGATTGATATTCTCAGAGTTTATGGAACCACCATCGAATCTTGTCCCTCTGGTCTTGTAGTTGTTAGTATTTGAAACATAGATTTTTGGGACCCTATGGACTACTCTTGCACTTCTAGGGTTTTTCACCTAAAAAGAGAGAGATAGGGCCAAACATGCTAATGATTCACTGAAATTAAAATGTATGCAATGTTGTTTAATGTAAATGAACTTAACTAAATGCAATTGACTAATTTGAATTACTAAAATGAATACAAAAGTGCAATTACACCTATGTTTGAAAACACATTGTGATATGCAAACAACTATGTAAATGAAGAAATAATGCAAAACATAAAGTATAGAGATGAATATGAGTGCACCTGGATGAATTGTGATGATTATGGAGTGTTCTAAATGCTAATGGAAGTTACTAAATTTTCACAATGGGACTCATTCACCTAGGGTGGCGAATTAGTCCTCCTCCTGGTGAAAAAGTGTCGGGAGAGAGTTTCTATATGTCGAGATCTAGAATCTAAATTTTTTTAGATTTTTAGTCCTAAGGTGGGACTCATTCGCCACAGGTGGCGAATCATTCCTCTCCCAAATTTTTGAAAAATCAGGAGACAACTCTGCAACACTAGATCTGGAAAAGTCTTCTTGTCAGGTTGTTGAAGTTAGTTATGTAGAAAATAGACAAATAACTCTCTCCAAGCTTGAATTTGACTCAAATTGACTTGGGGCACCTAGTTGACTTGGAAATAAATCTTCAACACCTAATGAACTATCAAATCTGCATACAAAGAGCTACAAACAAACATGCAATAGGGGAAAAATGATTGAGGGTTAGTGCATAGGGGTTTGCCTTGGTCAAACCCCACTTTTGGTAATTAAACCCTTGAAAAGATAATAAAATAAAAAATAAAGATAAACTAATAACATGCAAGTGCTATCAACTTACCTAACCCTTGATAATTCAAGTCTGAAGTAATGCCAATGGGTGCTTCAAAGTGCTTGAATTGTTGATGTAAAATGCTTGAATGCTTGAGATTGCTTGAGTATGATATGTGAATGTTGAAGGATTGTGGGAGATGTAAAATGAGGTGAAAATCACTTATTTATACAATTCTTGTTCCTTAGTATCCATTCATACCTCATCATAGGTTGACATCTAGTGATTTTGAATAAAATCCTAAAAGAAAATTTGAAATATTTTGAATTTGGGGCCAAGGGGGAATCATTTGCCACCCATGGTGAATGGGTCCCACCCAAGACCTAAAAATATGTATCAGGAAGAATGTTGTATTTAATGCTATTTGTTGGGATAACATTAAAAAATACACTTAATTACAACTTATGAGGGCATAAAGAGACCAAGTAAAGCATTCAAGAAGGGTGTAAATAGTGAAAATATTCCTAGAAGAGCGTGAAAGTTTGTTACAAGACTTTACAACACTTCAAAATAGTACTTGATGAGTAAAAAGGTGATATTTAGGTAAATTGCATTAAATAGAGTCTAGAAGAATGAAGAAATTTCTTACAACACTTCATAACACCTTCACAAGATGTCATTTTTTGAATTTTAGTACCTAAATAAGCATGTTCAAGCCATGTGACAACATAAAATTAGAGCAACATAGTTCCACCACCATGAAACAAGACCTAAAAGGCCATGAAAATGACAAGGGGCCATTTTTATACGACACAGTATTAATCGTGGAGGCTTTCAATTTTCACCCAGATACTTCCATCCAAATCTTTGGAGGCATCATATTGCTAGGAGTTGTGTAGGATATATGCCTCTAAGGTGTCCATCTGTACTTTGGTCGAGGCTGTAATGGTAGGCCATTGTAGACAATATTGGAACATTTGATTAATTTCTTCTATTGTGCCTTTGATTTTTCCCAGGTGAGTTTTGAATGGGGACTGGACAATGGCACATTTGTTCTAGATATCATTCATCTCGTTCTTTTGGAACTCTACTTGTATCTCTTGTTTGATTTTACCTTTCTGAAGGGTGGGGTCTTGTAGTAGTTCATCTATTAGCATCTTTAGCTGTGCTAGAGTTACTTAAGCAGGGTCCCCCTTCAACTAAGGAAATTTTCCTTGAATTTACTTAACCATCTCCTCTATTTTTTTAACATTGTCTATATGAGTTGTTTCAAGATCTCATCTCGAGCCATCTGATGAAATATCTGTTAATTTATGTAGCTTGGATAGGTGTCTCCAAATCCAGGAAATATTTATTTAATTAATTAATTTTTCTGGAGACTTCTATAAAGGAGTTAGTTGTCTAGATAATTATTTAATTAATTAATTAATTTCTCTAGAGACTTCTAGAATCTAGTTAGTTAGGGTTGTTAGAGTCTAATTAATCTTATCCATTGATTGAGATTAAATCATGGCCATTGGTTTTTCAATGAGAAGAGTATAAAAGGGGATCAATGGGAATTTGGAGAACACACTTGAGAATCATTTGCAGTGATAGAAAATAAATTTGCAGTGTTAGTAAGTGGTTTTGTAGTAATAGCAAGGATGCAGTGATAGCGTTGGGAACAACAATAGTGGAATTTGAGCAAGAGAAATTGAGGGAAGAATTTCCAGAGAAGAATATTGCCGTAGCTCTGCCCATAAGAGGCAAGTAGTTTATGTTCATCTCTTAATTTGTTGAAGTTTAATAAAATTCATCATCTGCAGTACTGGTTTTCCCTTCGAGGTTTTTCTAGGGACAATTTGTCCAAAAATAGTGTGTTCATTATTTTGCATATTCTTGTGGTTTTATTTGTGAAGTTGTAGTTGTGTTATTTTTTAATATTTGCTGTGAATTAATTTTTGGCAGTCAAATAATCTATCTTAGATAGGAGATTAATAATCAGTAACTGTAATAGAATTTTCACATGGTATTAGAGCTGATATGAGGGAAAAAAAGGCTCAGTGTAGGAAGGAAAATCGAGGGTTTATACAACCCAGTTCTACCTCTTCAGAATTATTTTTTATTATTATTTTCTTTCAAGATGGCCTCAATAGGTTTAAGAGATTAGGATAGATTGGATGGAGCGTCAAATTTTGGTGTTTAGAAAGCCAAAATTTCTTTATTGCTAGAAGAGAATGGTATCAATGAATATGTGACCAGTGTTGTAGTTGTACCTATAGATCCAACACAACTCTTAGCATATAAGAAGGAAGATGCCAAGGTGAGGAGGCTGATTCTTGATGATGTCAAGGACCATATTGTTCCACATATCACAAAGTTAGATACAATGAAGAAGATGTGGGATGCCATTCTGAATTTGTACTAGAATGCTACCACTAACCGGAAGCTGATTCTCAAAGAAAAGTTGAGGAATACCCAGATGAACAAGGGAGAAGACATTACAAGTTACCTCACCAAACTCAGACTTGTCAAGGATGAGTTGGTAGCTGTTGGAGATAAACCAGATGATTACAAGCTAGTACGCATAGCCCTAAATGGGTTTACTATGTAGTGGGATATATTTGTTCAAGTTATCAATGGATGAGACACCTTACCAAGTTGGGATCGACTTTGGAGTGACTTCACTTAGGAAGAGCTTAGACTAAGTGTTGTCAATGGAACTAGCAGTAAGAGTCAGAAAAGTGAGGCAAAATAGGAAAACGTTGCCCTAGCAGGAAAAGGGAAAGTGAAGAAGGGGTCTAGCAAAGGAATAAATCCACAAAGTAAGAAGAAGAAGAAGGACTTGTCTAAGATCAAGTGTTATGGCTGTCATGAGTTTGGCCACTATGTCAGCGATTTCCCATAAAGGAAGAAGAACAAAAAGAGAGGAAAGAAGCAAATGACAACTTCAAAAAGTGTAGATGAGCTCTCTAGTAGAATGGAGGATGAGTTTACACTCATAGCTTGTATGGTTAGCTCAACCTCACATAGTTTTTGGTATATACACAGTGGGGCATCATTTCATATGACATGAGTTAGAGAATACTTCTCCAGTTATAAGGAGGAGGACATCAGAATACAAATTTCTATGGGGAACATGCCCAAACTCAATCTAGTTGGGAAAGGGTTTGTTCTATTTCAGAGGGAGAATGGCAAGCTGATTCCCATTCATAATGTGTTGCATGTGCCAGGCTTGGGTATGAATTTTATTTTTGTATCTATCCTTTATGATAAAGGTTACAATGTACTCTTTAGAGGGGCGAATGTGTTAATCAAGCATAAGGATTAGAAATCACCCAAAGTTATTGGAGTTAGTAGCAACCGAATTTATAGGTTGCAGTTTGATACTCATAAGGCACTGATGAGCAACAATAATTCTAGAGATCAAAGAGAGCTATGTCATAGCAAGATGGGCCACATACATCATGGAGCACTTAAATTACTTCGTGAGATAGTGACAGGTGCTCCAGAGGTGAGCAGAAAACATTATGATGTATGTAAGGGATGTGTGTTGGGGAAGCTTGTGAAAGCATTGAATTTTCCAAGGAGTGACACTAGATCTAAGGGCGATCTTGATCTAGTACATTTAGACATATGTGGACCAATTTCGACAAAATCTCTCAGAGGATACAAGTAATTTGTTACTTTTATTGATGATTTCTCCAGGAAGACCTGTATATACTTCTTGAAGACCAAGGATGAGGTTTTCAACCATTTCCAAGAGTTCAAAGCTCTTGTGGAGAATTCAACAGGAAGGAAGACAAAGGTTCTTCGGATAGGCAATGGAGGCGGGTACAAAGGGAAAGAGCTCCAGGACTTTTGTACTAGGGAAGGAATCAAGAGAGAGTGGACTGTTCCTTACAACCCATAGTAGAATGGGGTTTGTAAGAGGAAGAATTGTTCTATATCGAAGGTAGCAAGGGCTATGCTATATGACCGGGATATGCCATGTTACTTATGGACAGAGGCATGTAGTACAATAGTATACATATAGAACAAGGTTCCACAAAAGGTATTTGCCAAGATGACACTAGAGGAGGCATTCTTAGGGAAGAATCCAAATGTCAACTACTTCAGGATATTTGGGAGTTTGACATATTGTCACATTCTAGGGCCTACATGTTCCAAGTTAGATAAGATTACAGAGAGAGGGTACTTTGTTGGGTATAGTGAAAACTCAAAGGAATATTGGATATTTATTCTAGGGGCTAGGAGGATTATAGTTAGGAATGATGTCAAGTTCATGGAGGACAAGGCATTTAGGAGGTCCAAAGATTTTCTAGTAGATGATTAGAGTGAGTAGCCAATAGAAGCTCCAAGGATCATTCAATCAGATCAGGGGCAGTGAAGCTCGAGTACAGTTACTAGTACAAGCACATGCTCAGGTGCTGAGAGTTCATAGAGTATGGAGAAATAGACGTAGTAGATCCAAGAGATGCATTAGGAGGACATGGAGGTTGATACTTCATCCTCTACAGTTGGCAGCAGGAACCAGCTGACACATAGGGATAATCAGGAGTTTGTGGGAGCTCCTAGGATGAGTAGTAGACAACATAGACAACTAGCTAGGTATAATGACTATATGGCGTTAGTTAGTCAGTTGGTAGATAGTGAGCCTTCTAGCTATCAGGAGGCCACACAACAATAAGTGTGGCAAGATGTGATGGTTGAGGAATATACCTCAATAGTGCAAAACTATGTGTGGGAGGTTGTGCCTAGACTGACAAATAGGGTAGTGGTTAGATCACACTAGATCTATAGGATTAAGCACGGTGCTATTGGTATCATTGAGAAATACAATGCAAGGTTCATGGCCAAGATGTTCTCTCAGAAGGAGGGAATTGACTATGAGGAGACATTCACTCTAGTGGCTAGGTATGCTTCTATACGAGCCGTGATCTCACTTGCAACATAGATGGGATGGAAGATCCATCAAATGGATGTGAAGATGGTGTTTCTTAATGGTGAATTGAAAGAGGAGGTATACATAGAACAATTAGAGGGATTTGTAGCACACAAAAATGAAAACCACATGTGTAGATTAAAGAGAGATTTGTACAGACTCAAGTAGGCTCCCAGGGTGTGGTATGGGAATATTGATAGATATTTGCAAGGAATGGACTTTGTGAAGAGTGAAGCAGTTGCTAACCTCTTCTACTTGGTGGTTGGGGGTTAGGTTCTCATTCTTTTTCTATATGTGGATGACTTGTTTTTAATAGGTTCACTGGGGCTCATAGAGGAGTGCAAGAGGGACCTTGCAATAGAGTTCAAGATGAAGGATTTGGGGCTTATGCACTACTTTCTAGGAATGGAGGTATGGAAGACAAATGGAGAGATTTTCCTCAGATAAGGGAAACATTGCATTGAAATCTTGAGGAGGTTCAAGATGGAGGATTGTAGAGCCATGTCTACTCCTATGATCACGAATTGGAAGAAGGTAGATTCATCTAGGGAGAAGGATGTAGACCCTACCTTATATAGGCAGTTGATTGGAACTCTCATGTATTTGGTCAACACCAGGCTAGATATATCCTTTGTAGTAAAATCTCTTAGTCAGTTCATGTTTGAGCCAAAGAGAGTGCATTGGACAATGACAAAGCATGTGTTGCAATATTTGCATTTTACAATCGAGTATGGGATAAGATATGCTCGTGGTGATGGTACCAGGTTGATAGGCTATACTAACATAAATTGGGTAGGCAGTACAACAGACAAGAAAATCACTTCAGGGTGCTACTTAAGCTTGGGATTAGGAGTTGTCTCTTGGTACAACAGGAAGTAGAAGTTCGTGGCTTTGAGTTCTATAGAGGTAGAATACATAGAAGCTAGCATGGTGATGTGTGAGGTGTTGTGCATGTTTTGCACAACCACCTTGCTGAAGATGGGGACCCCCCTTTTCGGTCTTGACAGGTCATTTCACTCTCGGTGGGTTGCTTTACTCTTGTCTCACATTGCATACCCCAATTTGCAAGCCCAAATTGGTCATGTGTCCTAAAATGATCAATTTCATATTGGCCAAAATCACCTAGCTAGGTTTCACTAAGCCATTTTTCCCTTGCGGGATTTCATTTGCTTTTCGCCCGATGCCTGTTAGCCTTGGCGAACCCATGTTCATGGGTTCACTTTTGTTGTTCATCATTGCACTCCACTGTTCACTAATGACCAAGTCCCGATGTCTACTCGATGTGTGGATCCCACACTTGTCTCTATTGTTGCGTTCTTTGACTTTCATAGGCCCATGGTCATGGGCCACCCCATGTGAGTTTCTATCCTCATTTCGTTGCTTTGATGAAAAATGACCCTTGACCACCACCATGCTCACTTGGTGAGCTCTACATTATGTACTTTCATCCTTGATATTATCATCGCTAAAGTAAACCTGACCCAACGTACTTGAAAATTGCTTAAGTCCTAAATGATCATGGGTATTTGCATGCACCTTGCCTTCACCCGACCACCTTTCTCTAAATGAATTAGTTCCCATGTCACTCTACTGAGCGGGTCCGACATAAACCATTTCCTTACTACCAAACCTTAAGGTCCATGGGAAAACTTGTGAGTCACAACTAGTTGGAGGGTCTGCCCTTGTGGGCCGCCACCTGAGGGAGGCCGTCATCACAACGCCGTTTCACACACAACAACCCTTCGCCACCTCCCCAATCCATGGGCACACAACTCTCCATTTTCACCACTCACTTGACACTTCTTAGATGAAATTCTTAACGGATTTTCCGCAACTAGCGTGCTTGCTATCCATTTATGCGTCACCGTGTTCAAAGAATAAAGGGAATCTTTAGGTAATGGGACGTTGCCATACATTAAAAATTTTCATTTTAAAAATGATGGCATATGATGATGGCACTTGAGCTTTTCATTTTACAAAAGAAATGATATTCCAAGGCTGACGCTGATGACAACCGTCTATGTGGAGCCCACAATGCAGGTTTCCGCTCATCCTATACAGTTTTCTTAAATGGCCTCCTCACACCTTCTTCCCATAGACTTTTCCCATAGCTCCTTCAACGGGGTTCTTCCATGTGGGTTTCGACACCCATAATGCCATTCAGACGGCTTCCTTCAAGCTGCCTCCTACAGTGTTCTTGTGACCTTTTCCTGCAGTTAATTAAAATTATTATAAGCCTATGTGAAGGATTGCATGGTGAAGACAAGGAACACCACACAAACCAGAATGATTAGAACGCCAAATAGACCATCATGCCATAGAAATATTGACGTGGGAACCAAATTTCCACTAATGATACTAGAGGCAATGAAAATGAAAGCAAGAGAGCTCGAGGGTGCAGGCTCTGCAATATGGATAGTGCCACTCCAAATTAGTAGGTACATGGGATGGAAAGAAATAGAATTCATTGCACCATGGTTTGCAATAGGCTTCCTCTTCTGTACTACTACACTACCTCATCACCTTAGTTTCCTACTAGCTCAATTAACATAGAAAAAGCCCAAAATAAAGACTAACTGGGTGACACACGTTCAAAAGGATTATTAGCTAGTTTATATCAAAACCTACCTATTAACAACTGATGAACATAGAGGTTCAATGATGGGTGGTTCCCTAGGATGCGGGCTCTGCCATCCAAACTTACCTCCAAGGTGGTGCTTTCATTGTGGCTATATGAAGGAGCGTAACCGATCAAGCCAAGTTATGCGCACAAGATCACTATAGTCAATATGCGGGAGAAGCATTGCTTAAAGCTTGATCAATAATGTCAAACAATGAATTATTTCCTACGATCATGGGTATTCAGAAAGACATGACACATGACTAAAGGGCTCTTGCATGGTTAGGAATTATGGTATGATTAGGTCGATCTGCAGAAAGTAAGAAGTCATTGACGAGGTGAACCAAGAAGTCGGTGTCATCTTTGTAGGGCGGTAATACTACCACCATTTTTAGGTCCATCTTATTCCTCTAGATGAGTGGCATCAATTAATGGACAATTCAATGATGGGTGCACTATGGTTAGGCTCAGGGCTGGATCGTGAAGCATTTCAAGAAAACGCATTTTCCTCGAAAGATATAATTCACACAACGTGGAGGCTGACCTGCGGGAGTTCACGTGTGGGGATCCATGTCCTCAATGATGCCATTTCTATGACCATCCCATCACGTCATCCTACCTATCTCTATCTACATTACTAATGGTAGTGCCTATGAATATTTTCCCCGCATTGGCGACGCCTGTGGGTTCCAACTACAGGTTGGATGTGGATGATGGCTGTTGTCAAAACGACTTTCCTGTAGCCACAACTAGCACCCTTCTATCAACCAGCTTCTCCTATGGGGCCCACATTATCCATGAATTCTTCTTTGAAAAGGAACCTCCATACATTATAAGCTAATAATGATCTCCAAAAAATGTGAATTAAAGAAAATATGAGCAAAGTTGGAATATCAATGAGGGTCCCATGGGAAAACATTAAAAGATTGCAAATCTAAATGGCGTAACTATATGGAAATCTTAAAGGGCGCCAGTGGAGGTTGTGGGTTTCACCCTCCTGAATGATGTTAGTCATCACCATTTTATGGCCCGATCCTCCACTGCTAACCACCCCACACGACCTAGCCTCTCCTTCACACGGCAGCTGTGTGTGCGGGGCCCGCCGACTTGATTGTTGTCACCTCTGCTGTTTGGGGCGACAACGTTCTTTCCTCATAGCCCTTGACCTCAGATGATCGCACCAATATTACTACCCAGTGGTTTGTGAGATATCCTCATTGTGACATTCATTGATAGTTGGCTTGCATTTTCTTAATCTTGCAGCAAGTACAGTAACATCATCGGTTGTGATTGAATGTATGTTGTTCAATTATGCTATGTGTTGTATAAGACATGGTTTTCCTATAAATTTTAGAGGTTTGTAAGGCATGGTCTCCCTGTGGGTATAGTTGGTGCTCGATGGGAACTCATTGGTGGGATTCCACAACCTCATGGATGTTTGCTAACAACATCCACAAAGTTTCCTCCCGCATACTACCTCTTGTGCAACCTTTCAAGAGTGGGCACCCACGTTTTGTTCACCAGTGGGGCCTACATCACCTTGGTTGACATCGTGGGCCTTCCTCAACATAGAGACTATAATGATAAATGAGTTGGTGTCCAGCTAGGCGTCATGGCATTTGAAATTCCTCTTTCGTATCATGATTTTATTGAAACCTTTGATTAGCCAGAGGCATAAAAATGAGGGATGATGATAATGATTATTTAAAAAGGCCATGATTGCAGGTCCAGATGGGCCATCACCTTTAAAGGGTGGATATATATATACTTTTGACATCGAGCATCATTAGAAGAGGTAAATGAATGGATCTTGCGTTCCCACCCTAAGTTTTATCGACAGAACATTGATATCTTCAAATGAGAGTTGGATAGGAAGGGATCATTGGGTCAGCCGTAGATACTCAATGCGCACTGAAAGTGGTCAAGGGCATTGATGAAAACTATGTCATAATGTAAATCATGGGTCACATGGGGGAAGTTGGTCATTTTGGGTTTCAAGTTTAGGAGCTCGCTTCCTCACCTTCGTGGGCTATAAATGATTATAAATGATGTTGCAAGGTGGAATGATGTAGGGGGATGGTTGGTGAGTTGGCCGACTTCATTCCTAGTGCCATCAGGATGAGAGTAGCAATGTTGATATCTTTTGAAAAGGTCAAAAATGCACCCAATCACTGGAGGATGTGAGCAAGGCAGGGCAGCAAAATAGACCATATTCGGCTTGTCATATAGCACTGCTGGCTATATCACGACTGAAACATTATCATAAATGGGTTATTAAAACACATTGCAATGATGGTGGTGTGAACATGAACATCTGAATGAAAAAACATTGTCAGATGAACAAGCTGAGATGCTTAGGCATTAATTTGATCACCTAAGGTTGCTGTCCTATAAAAAATCTGCGCCCTTCCACTATGGGAGGGGCGAGGTTAGTAGAAGGGTGAGCTGGTCGCCATCATGCAAATGTAATTAACTATTGATCACTAGCTTGATGGGAGGATGACCATGCCATTGCTCTAAGTATCTCAACATGCATAGCAACATTATGCGTTCAACGTGGAAGCTAATCATTTCCTCCACAACAAAGCATGGAGACATAAGGGATGTTTGCAGGGACGGGGCTGCAGGTGTCCATTGGAATTTTTCTATAACCATAGCGGTGTCCTAGTGGCGACATCCCACACTTCGCCACCTACATTCCAAGCGGCAATGACTATCACTCATGCGGAGTCCGCTACCTTTGATACCATTTAAGCGACTTTCCCTAATCCACCGCCTGCACCCCCAAGTGTGATGAAATTATTCTTGGCAAGGGGAGGGAGATTGCATTTGTAGATGCCTAGTGAACACTTCAACTTCTTCATTCAAAGGTTGCACAAGCCACATTGAGTAAGGTGGATTGGTTGCTGGGGAATTTGAACGAGTAGGTACCACAAGATCTTCGACTAACATCTTGAGTGGCCTTCTCCGTAGATGACGCGAGATACCTCTTGGCCCGCAAGGTAGTAAGAGTATATAAGGGAGGCATGGTTAACATAGATTCTACTATCGAAATCCACCCTATGCAAAACTAGATGTCAGACCTTGGAGGTAGGAACAACAGGTGGAATGAATTCTTTATAGCTGGAAATGGATTTTAGTCTATAAAATAAAATATGATAATTTGTGGGCATTCAGGCATTCATGTAGGTAAAGGAGGCTTCCAATTTCAAAGGACGCCCTTCACATTAATATACATAGGATTATTAGAGAGGTGGAGCCAAGAGATTTAAAGATGATCATTTCATAAGAGGGGGAGGGCATGCTTAAAGTGATGAATTTAAGTTGTGAAATGGAAATGGTATGAGCCCCTCAATGATGGAAATTATTTAAAGGGAATTTCGGGAATGATGTAAACACGAGTATAATATGAATCAAAGTTGAACTTAAAATGAAATCCAAAGATTCTTATTAATGATTGCACTAGTTTGTGTTTTAACAAGTGTGATTGATTTTATTTTCCATGCAGGGGGGAACCAGTCAAAGGCTTATTGAGGTAACTGACATACCGATGTTCGTTGCAACTTATGTATGAGGACTTCCCATGAGAAATGTAGTTATGGATGATGCACCATGGAAGTTAGTATATGAAGTCCGCCAATGGAGATTTGAGGCCATTAAATATATGCCAGAGGGTACTCAGTTTCCATAAGAATGAAGAACAACACAGTTCACCTTAAGGAAATCCATAACATGAAGTTAAAAGGCTATTTGTTAAAATCAGAGATAAAAGAGAGCTGTGTACTACCTACCAATTTTGCAAAGGGAACAATAATCAAAGATCACCAATGGATCCAAGCCAAGGGGAAGATTTTAATGCACAAATGATACACTTAAAGGGGGCTAAATCATAATCAACTCATCAAGGATAACCTACGAACAAATATATCATGCAAAATGAAATTAATGCCAAGAATATAGGAGGGGATGTCTTGTTCTTCATCAGATGATCAAAATCCATTAGACGGTGCCTCATCAAATTAGGGATAGCTAAATCTATTTCACAACAATGTAAATTTGTAAGCAAGACACATATGATTGACCAAGGAATGCTGCAATCACATTAAATGGAAGGCATCCTTTAGACAGTTTTGCTAAAGTAAAAGAGCAATCGGTTAAATGAAAAAACTGCTACAACACTCAAGGAACTACATGACAAAAGAGAGAAAATACAAGGAATGTATTTTTAAATTGCTATATAATGAGGGGTAGGTGAAATTCTAGTGTAATCAAATATGAGCCACAAAATGTAATTCAATCCTAGCCATTCATTTGGGCTTTGGAAAACTATAAATAGGGGTCCCCCCCTCATTTGTAAATGGTTGGAGAGTTGGTGTAAAGGAATTCTGCAGAAATAGAAAGCAATATTGCTTGATTTATGGGTGTTTCTCTTGAATTTGTTCATTATGCATGCATAGATCTACTTCCCTATTAGTTTTAGTTGTTAGTTTCTTGAGTGGAAGTGATAATGGTGTTTGCTGTTACAGTATTTGATGAATTTCTAGCTCATGCTTTTTGTGGTTTTTTGGTGATGAATCACTTAATAAAGCTAGTCTGAGCTTCCCTACTTCATTGCTGCAACTTAGTTCAATTGCATGTTCATGACGTGTGTTTGCAATCTGAAAATCTGAAATCCTTAGAAGATTGCACTTGTTTTGTGTAACTGCAGGCTCCTCTTAGTGAAGAAAACCTCAATTTAGGAAGTTTGTCTACTATAGTAGTCTCCATGATTACTATTCATTCATAGCTTAGGTCTAGGAACTTCTCTCTTTCCTTTCCCTTTTTCCTTTTTTTGAAATAGTGAATTTGAACAAGGTTCATTGCACATTGTAAAGCCAAATGTGAAGTTGAAATAGGAGTTCTAAACTGTTGTTTGAACCTGCAAAAACTGAACAAAAATTTCCACATACTAAGAACTCCATTTGCAAACTAAATTTCACATGCTTTGTAACTCATCCGTAAGTCCGCCCTGTGATTACCAGCAAATCACATTAAACAACTGAGATATTCCAAGAACTTTCAAGACCTAACGTTAGAGACCTTGGGATAGTGTTTTGCAATTTGATTATGGAAGAATTTATTTCAAGAGAGGTGATGCACCTATGCCTTACCTGTGTTGAGAAGTGCATAAAACACCCATCAATAGTACTGGTGCTAGAAGGAGGGCTGGCATGTTGAGGCTACAAAACTTAAAAATTGTAAGTTGAAAATAACACTTTCAAGTCAAAATCTAAGATAGACAAGATCTCTATATATGCTGGATATTCAAAATGAAAAATTTGAAGGAAAAAAAGAGCTAAGTTGAAATGGAGAAGCATGTGAAAATCAACATTACTCAGTTACATGCAGATTTGAATAGGAGATTAAGGTGATCATTGCAACAAATTTCATTGAAAAAAAAATTATGGATCCATGGAATTCACAGACACAATGAATTGGGATGTCTAACATTCTTGAATAGGAATGAAAGAGTCTTGTAAGGAGAAATTCCCTTTTGGGAAATATATCAACCTTTAGCCCTTGCAGACCTAGAGGAAGGATTGGAAACCATGGCAGATAAGGCATTCAAGGATCTGATCCAGGAATGTTTGGGCAACGAAGATAAAACAATATTGGAGGAGGTATTGATGTCTACCTGGTGCAAATTTCACAATGCACCCAACTCAGAATTCACTTGTCCATCATGTGCCAATATCATCACTCAAGTCAAGGGTCATTTAGACAAGTTGGAACAACCAATGTGCAATGAAGGAGAATCATCCCATGAAGTAGGAGAGCTGTCAACATTTGGAGGACATCAAGGTAAATATGAACCAAGAAATTTGACACAAGTTAGTGCTAGGACAATAGACACTAAGGCTGAAAGTCAAAAGGAAGAAGCTGATTTCCGTAGGATAGCAGAGAGCCTTGATGAAATTTTAGTTGTAAGGGAGTTAGAAAGCATTTGGACTCTATCATCAAAGAGAAACCTCCAATCCAGAAGAAGAGCCATTGGTAGTTGAAGATGAATTAATAAAGTTTGCAGCATTATATGCTGAGGCAGCCAACAAAACTACTGAAAGACAAAGGAGGAAGAGGCTGACAACCTTGGGGTAGTAGAAAATGATGATGGATGCATAAGTGAAATCAGGTTAGAAGACCTCTCCTTCATGAATGAAAACAATCAAGCATATGAAAATGATGATTTGGAGGAGTGGGAACAATCATATGCCATGACTATCCACTATCCAACTTCTTTCCCAAGTAATGATGAGGACCCAATAGAAGAAGGATACAACCATCTCATCTCAAGATTAGCAAAGGACTGGTTAGAAATTAGATGATAAGTGGATTTAGAGGTATTGTTGCTACCAAATTGGTGCAGATTCCATGATTCATCACACTCGGAGTTCACATGTGAACTATGCCAAGAGGCCATCAAACAAGTCAAAGAACAAGCAAGGCAGCCAAATACACTGTCTCTTGCAACTGCTTCAAGGATTGAATTGGAGGATCAAGAGCTGCAACCAAGTGATAACCTAGTTGAAGGAAGCCCTCATGAGGATGCTGGGATAGTGACGGTAGAAAAATAACATGGTCCCATGAACCTAAATGATGAAACAAAACAAATAGGAACATTGTCCCTAAAACATCAAGAGCCTTTCCCTTTTGAAGAGTATCCATATGCCATGGATGAAGAGCTTTATGGGGAATCCTTGGAGGTAAATAATGTATGGGATTTTGGTCCCCTTGGGGAGGTGCCCTCAATTGACGACTTCTTTCTTCTGGGAGCTATACTTCAGAGGTATACCAATGTTGAGGAAGAATACCTTTCAGAATATGACGACTGTGAGGATATATTACCCGAAACCCCACACAGTGAAGCATTGGAGCCTCCAGAATGGGAGAGGTGTTCCTTCTCCATTTACAATGATAGTGACCAAGAGGAAATAATCGAACATCTTGATGAGACACATGAAATGCAAAAAGAAGAAGATGAAGGTGGAGGTGTTTTGATGGATGCCAACAAACATAACATGCTTGGTCAACTGTGAGATACAACTGGGGGTCCTTCTACCTTGACCATTGTTGATCCTCTTACGTGTTTAGGGAACTGCAATAGGATAGATTCATGCATGTCATCATCCCATGACATTGAACATCACAAAAATAAGGTCGACACCTGGGAAAGGAAATGGGACAACATGCTACCATATAAGAACAACAGCCAAGTGGATACCAAGTTTGTAGATGATCAACAAGATGAGGTGCACTTCCTCAAAGAAGACCTAGTGGAGGTTGTGGATCCCACCCAATACTTGGAAGAGGTGTTTGCTGCCCTATCCTCCCAGTCCTATCCATGCCCAAGATTAGAAATGTTGTACCTTCCACCGCCCCCACCCGAGGCTACTGATGCAACGACTAATGATGCAGTGCTCAGTCTTGACTGTCAAATGTTTCCACCTTCGCATGGCGACATCTAGGTTCTATCATTCCTTTCTCCTATAAATAATTATAATTGCACTTCTCATTTTGATTATGGGAACAAGGGAAAATGAACGTGTTTATGGATTAATCACGGGTTTAATGGATTACCTCAATTGCTGATTTTTCGTGATGATGTGTGTAGATGTCTAAATTTGGACACTTAATTTATCCAAATTCATCCTCTTTCATCTTATTTTCATTAATTAAGTAATACTACTATTATTTAATTAATATCTTTAATTCTGCCAAATCCCTAAGGTATTTAATCAATAATACCTTATCTCTTTAATCCTCCTTCCATCAATTGAATTAAATAAATATTCCATTTATTTAATTCCCTTCATGTCACATCCTCCATCTTTTTTATCTTATCCTAATCCATCTTCTAATCCCATCATTAAGGTGTGCACATGCCTAATCCTTGATTAGGATGTGTCACATCCTCCAACTTTTGCAAGTTGGCCTTTAATCTCTCTTAGCCACCTAACCTTCCTCTAACCCCTCATTAACTAGCCTAATTAACCTCTCAAGGAATTTTTAATTCCTTTTATCCTTCCAAGGAATATTAAATTCATTTTCTCTTCCCCATGTCTTTTATGACATGTGTCCTTGGTCAACCCTCTTAAATGCCTTTCTTTTTTGACAAGGCATCTCCCTTCCCTATGTGAATTTTTAATTCACCTTTTAATCCCCCAATGCATTTAAGGAATTTTAAATTCCTTCTCTCATCCCCATAAGGATATTTGAGGAATTTTTAATTCCCACTTGTCCTCTCTCCCACATGGGGACAAGTACCTCCTTTATGAGGAGATCTTGTCCAATCCCAAGGTACTTTGTACCC
>VDFB02193867.1:76932512-76970893 GCA_007258455.2 Sequoia sempervirens | reverse complement strand
CTACCCAAAAAAAAAATTTTCCTACCCATTTGACTTTTCGATGCCCCGGACAAAACCCATGTCTTGAAATTTTCAAAATTTATCGGAAAACCATATTTTTGGGGGTTTTGATTTTTACACCAAAACTTCCGGAGGCCATAACTTTTGACTCAGGTGTCCGTTTGAGCTGAAATTTGATGGGTGGTTGCGTTATGCGATCACGAGTGGATTTCCAACTGGTGTCTTTGAAAGTTGTTGGAACCTGTTTTGACCCATTTTCGGGGCCTCAAACTTTCATCTTGACCCTCAAAATCCCAATTTAGTGTTTTTCTCCAACATTTTGAAAAATTGTTTTCACTCATAACTCAAAATGCATATCCCGAATCTGGGGTGTCATTTGGCAATTCATCCTATCTCACTAATGAGTATTTCTTGGAAAAAATTGGGACCCTCAAACATATGACCATGAAGTTTCCTAAAATGGCAAAATTTGACAAATTTTGAAAATTGCCAAATCGGGAAAAATCTGATTGTCAACACCTCACACCCTTTAAACCCTGGAAATTGGTGTAGAATCAATCCCATCACATCCCCCAATCATTCTCCTCCTACCTCCAATCCTCATCTAAGCTTTAATCTTATCCCAATCTGAGCTTAACCAAGCCCCTAATATGAGCTTTCAGATCCCTCCCTCCATATTCTTCAACTCTGTCCTATTCATCCATTCTAATAAATCCATTCACTCACTCCATGTCACCATTCATCTATTTCGAGCCTTCCTCTATCATCTCAAAAAATTCCTCAAGCCTCTTGTCATCTCCAACATTCATCAAACCTGTCTCCTATCATTTCAAACTCTCATTCAATAATCTTGATCAATCATTTACTCATTCTAAATAATCTTCCATCTATTCCAAACCTTCACCTTCTTGTTCCACGAATCAGTCATCTATCTCATCATTCATCCATCTGTCATATCATCCACCCACTTCATCTTTGATGATTTGGATAACTATCCCATCGCTGAGCTTTGTATTATTACCATCATCCTCCAATCCAATCCAACAGGTCTATCTTGTCCCATCGTGTCAGTCCAATCATTTTATCCCCTTACCTAGGGTTATCTCATCATCTTTCATCCATCATTTGTCTTTGGCCTTCTGTTGAACTACGTTGCCCATGCGCTTTCACGTAGGCAAGGTCGATCATTTGATCCACCCCAGGGGTTCCATCATCAGTCTTTCTGCTTTGTCCATCTGATCCTTTATCATCCATCATCAATCTTCATATCTTGTTCCTATTTGTTTGTCTCATCTTTATCATCCATCGAGGTCTCCTATCTTGTGTCATGTCTCTCGTGTCGCATCATCAAGCTATGCCCTTATCTAGCTAGATCTTAACAAATGAGATTCACTTGTATCATCAGATCTAATCAGTTCTGAATATCCTGCATCATATCAATCTTTTAATTTAGTATCCATCATCGGTCTCAACAGGATGCATCATTCCTAACAGACCTCATCAATCCCATACATCCCCTTGATTGATCCTATGGCAAAGGACATTTGAAATTAATTGTGATCTTTTGATGCTTTTGGCTTTTGTTTATCATTTGAGCTCCCTATCATCACTTGTCATTGTCGCCTTGATCCATCATATCATGGTGTGCTTTGACTTGTCAACATAGGGGTGTATCTTGATCTTTTCTGTCTTCTCAGTTGTCCCACATAGTACCCACCAAGATCCCCGAGGTCTTGTGTTACGCTGGGGCATCCTTGTGTGCTTGTGGTTATCCCAATACCTGGCCCGAGCAAGGTCACCGTGACCTTGGGGTGTTGGGATAGCCTTCTTGTTTGTTATGTTTTGTTTTATGCATTTGACACAATCTGCCCTGGTTCTTCATACCTTGGCATCTCGTGTCTTTTGCTATAGCAAAAATCAGTGCTTCGACGATGGCAAATTGCATTTAGATTGCATTTCATCCTTCATCACACTCCCCTCCCAATCTTCCATTGCATTGCATCATCTTCTTCGACTCCCCTTGCATCATCTCATCCATTTCGAGAGCACACTCGTGTTCTCTTGAACCCGCATGTCCTCTCGAGGGGGCATCGTTCATCCCTAACTTCCATCTTTACCCCCATCATCTTCCTTCCTAGTCACTTCTTTGAATGACTGGGGCATCTTTCCCAATATAACCATCTTCTTCTAGATTCTATGTTTTAACATTCTTTGAAATGATGCTACTTCGTAACACCATCTCAAAGAGGGGAAAAATGCAGATGTCTAAATTTGGACACTTAATTTATCCAAATTCATCCTCTTTCATCTTATTTTTGTTAATTAAGTAATACTCCTATTATTTAATTAATATCTTTAATTCTGCCAAATCCCTAAGGTATTTAATCAATAATACCTTATCTCTTTAATCCTCCTTCCATCAATTGAATTAAATAAATATTCCATTTATTTAATTCCCTTCATGTCACATCCTCCATCTTTTTATCTTATCCTAATCCATCTTCTAATCCCATCATTAAGGTGTGCACATGCCTAATCCTTGATTAGGATGTGTCACATCCTCCAACTTTTGCAAGTTGGCCTTTAATCTCTCTTAGCCACCTAACTTCCTCTAACCCCTCATTAACTAGCCTAATTAACCTCTCAAGGAATTTTTAATTCCTTTTATCCTTCCAAGGAATATTAAATTCCTTTTCTCTTCCCCATGTCTTTTATGACATGTGTCCTTGGTCAACCCTCTTAAATGCCTTTCTTTTTTGACAAGGCATCTCCCTTCCCCATGTGAATTTTTAATTCACCTTTTAATCCCCCAATGCACCCTTTGGAATTTAAAATTCTTTCCCATCTCCCCATAAGGATATTTGAGGAATTTTTAATTCCCCACTTGTCCTCTCACCCACATGGGACAAGTACCTCCTTTATGAGGAGATCTTGTCCAATCCCAAGGTACTTTGTACCCCTCTCCATGTCATGTCCTTTCCTTCCACCTCATGTCCACTTCACCTTTTAGGGCTATCTCACATGCCACATGTCAAGATGTGAGGGCTTGTGAGTTCTCAACTCACCTTAGCCCTACATCTTGATATTTGGTGGATCAATCTCAACCGTCCATTTCCCCTAGGATTTCCCAAAAATCCTATAAATACCCCCTCTTTTCTCCCATTTTGGGGGAGATCATTTGTGCTAGCCAAACTCTTGCAGTTTTGTTTCTCAATCTACACTTAGCCATTTTCTTGTTTTCATCCACTTGCACTCATCCTCACAACATCATTTAGGTTGCATCTACTTGCCATCCAAGGAGCATACACATCGAAGATCGAAGGGCCAACCAAAGGATCGACTCAAAGCAAGGTATAAAGTTCCATTTCGTTGCTTTGTATTGCATTGTTTCCAACTTAGGCTAATCTTGAAGTGTAGGTTGTTTTAAGTTGTTTATTTGCACTCTTTTAACTTGTTGCTTGATTTCTAACACTCTATTTAGACCTATCACAATGTGATTGAATTTGAATACTACAATGTTAAACTTCTTTTTTCTTAATATAAAGATAAATCTGCATTGTTCAAAACTGTCTCTATTTCCCATCTTCTTGTGCATGCATTACAAAGTCTAGTGGGCGTAAATGTTGGTTTGCCTTGCCTAAACATAGTTTTTTGTAAATATCTTTGTACATAGCTCGTTTTGGGTAGTGTAGGTTTCGTGTACATACCTCGGGTTTGTGTATATAGTCCCACTTTCCTGCTTATGTTAGAGTAGTTGGTTTGCTATAGGTTAGTTTTGTTTGGATTAGTTTCCCTTCGATTTTCCTTCACTTTCGTGCTTTGGTTAGTTTAGGTGTTTTCTTTCCGTTTGCTTCTATTTCACTACTACTTTGCTACTACTTTGCTTGAAGAAACTTTTCTTTTATTTGGGCATGTTTGTGCGCACAACGACCATACTTATTGCCTGGTGGTCATTTTATGTGTTTCTTCACTAAACTCTAATTTGTTTTTCAAAGTGGGTGGTGAGGGTCTCCTGTTAGTGTCAAGTGATTTGGGTGTTTGATTCAAAGAGGATAAGTTGTTGGTTGGTCTCATTCCTAATGTATACTGTAATCTTACATCTCTTACACATATTAAGAATTTGGAGGTAATTGTAGATTCCTATTGCAAAGTCTAGTTAAGTGAAAAATCTAAAGTTCTACTTCAACGCCATTGTGCTTCTCAGCTCTGAGTGAAAGCTTCACTGCTCGTGGGTTAAAATAAAAGGATTGAAAAGAGAAAATCAAAAGAAATGAAAGAAAAGAAAAGAAAATTTAAATAAAAAGAAAGAAATTCAACTTTTTAGAAGGATACAGATAACTCTACCGAGGCTATGGATGCTCGACCGACAGTAGAGCAATGTTCGGGAGAATCACAACAACAACCTCATCAAGGCTATGGATGCCTGACTGGCAGTGAGGCAATGTACAAGATGCTTTTGGAGTTAGAATAAACTAGGTAGCTTAACTTGATGGAGCTTGGGTTCCTATAGCAACTAAAGGATTGGGAATTAACACATATGCACACACTTGGATTTTTAGCATACTGAAGGTTGGGTAGACTAGTGGTTTTCATCATTTGGTCAAGCATCAAGTTTTTTTTCCCTAGCATGTGCATCAAAACCAAAGATTCTTGGTTCGTGATTCCAGTTTGTCATCAAAATGCTCTAAAGCATTTCCCTAGCGAGTCACCATTTGTTGTGCATGTTTTGTACAACCGCCCTGCTAAAGACAGGGACCCCCTCTTTTTTGTCATAATGGGTCATTTTTGCTCTTGACGGGTTGCTTTGCTCTCGTCTCATATTGAGTACTCTAGTTTGCATGCCCAAATTGGTCATGAGTCCTAAAATGATCAATTTTATATTGGCCAAAATCACCCAGCTAGGTTTCACTAAGCCATTTTCCCCTTGCAGGCTCAGTCTTTCAGGCTTCTATTTGCTTTTCACTCGACATCCGTTAGCCTTGGCAGACCCACGTTTGCAGCTTACCTTTTTGCATTCACCGTTGTGCTCCACCATTCCCTAGTGGCCAAGTCCTGCGTTTTCCTGATGTGTGGACCCTGCACTTGTCTTTGCCATTGTGTCTTTCGACCTTTATAGGCCTGCAGTTGTGGGCCGACCCATGAGGGTTTTTGTCCCCTTATCACCGCTTTGATGGTGGCTGACCCTTGATTGCCACCCCATCGGCTTGGCGGGCTCCACATTATGTCCTGCTGTCCTCATCATTGTCATCGCCTAAGTAAACCTAACCCAACATATTTCAAAATTGCTTAAGTCCTAAACGATCATGGGTCTTTGTTGTTGGTGTAATTAATATTTAATTACACTTTGCATAAGTTTACTTAGGCTTTATTTAATTCCTAAGTTATAGGTTTTCATCCTTATCTTATTGAGTTATCTTGTTGCTCAAGATAAGATTAGGTTTATGCATCTTTTCTTTTATAAAGCAAATTATCTCTTGTAATTATTGGTACTTCAAATATATCAATTTGCACATCTTTTGCAAATCTCTGCTTTTTTCATTTTTCTCTTATGTGGAAGGTGATTTTTTAGTTTGCAATCAGATCTTGGTTTCTAACATGGTATCAGAGCCTCAATTTGCAGCCCCTTCTCATCTTTTTTGGAGGAATACATTACAGAGCTCATTCGAGGTCCCTCAAGGGTTTCATTCCTTGAGCATCTTTATGCAATGTCTTGGATCAGATCGGGGTGTTCCGTTGGATTCAGAGCACTGGAAAAAGTTAGAAATGACTTTTATTTCAGTCATTTTGGTCACCATTTTCCAAATCTGCAAGGGTTTCAAGCTCGATGATTTTTCTGATAGATCTGGGGGTCGCCTAATTTTCGAAACACTTTGGGCCCAAACGAACCTCGCCGTTGGATTCATAGTGCCCAAAATTCGTTATTTTGATATAAAATTTGTACAATTTGGACAAAGTCATCTGGAGAGGAATTTTTTTTTGCTTAAGGGCCGTACGGTCCCTAGGCACGCTTCACGAGGCTCAAAAATAAAGAAAAATTCAAAACAATAAGAAAAAATCAAAGTTTTTTTAAGAGATCTAGCATGGCCAGTTCAAAAGGGCAGTGCCACCGCTGCACCGCCTAGTGGCCGTCGCCCCACCATCGGGCCGCCACTGCCACCAATGACTCCACCCTACTCAGCCGCCCTTTGCTCCTCCTGTCCGACGCTCCTCTGTTGTTAGCCCCTGAGGGCTTCCATTGCTAGGGTCGTGGTCACATGGGAATCGGTTGCCAACCCCCAGCCCTCGCCGGCATTCTAAGCCCTTGCGGTGGTCACGTGGGTGACCAGGAGCTGTGCCCAGCACCCAGGCCGCTAGCCCCCTGGTCCGCCCAGGTGACTAGGGGCCTTATTTTTTTAGCCCCTAAGGGCTTCTGGGGGCGAAATCAGACTTTTTTAGAGTAGTTTCATAGAAACAAGCATAACTTTCACATACAACATCATTTTTTTGCAAACAAGATATCGTTAGAAAGCTGTTTCCAAGATCTATGCAATGGTGTAGGTAGGATTTTTTGGTTTTGATTTTTTGATGTATTTTTCAGCCTCACATGTCAGATGTTTCTGTTTTCACTCTGGGAAGCATATCTTTTGACTCGCTTATCCATTTTTCACGATTTCCAAGGCATTGGAAAGCTAGTTTTGGCCTCTATGTAGATTTGAGGTCATTTATAGAATATGTGTACCTTAGTTTATGCATGCATTCTTTTTGTTTCGTGCACTAGGTTTGCATTTTCGTTTATGTTTTTGTAGCTTTGCATTCTGTCCTTCTTTAATCATTGGGTATTGCAATAATGAATTGATATAAAGTTCCATTAAGGGGGGTTCTTGCATCCATTCTTTGTATTGGTGACAAGTCGCATGAGTTTGTATGGTTTCCTGTTGTTTCCTTTTATCTTCTTTCTTGCTTGGCTAGACATATTGTTGGTTTGCATTGGTTCACACTTCACATTGGGATTTTATGGTTCTTGATCCACATTGGTTAAGATCTTTCTCATTTGAGGGCCATGTTTTTATGGTTAATTTTCTAGAATCTTGATGGTACTTGTCTTATGGGCAGTTTTAGTTTTAGTTTGGCATTGGCTTCGAGGACAGAGCTTCTAGATTTTTTCATCATTATGGGCTTCATTCATCCTTTCATCTACTGTTGCTTACAGATTCCAGGGTTCATCTAGTATGTGAGTTTCCAGTGTTCTTTAGCATCGGGTCTGCTATTGCATTTGTGATTTCGATATGGTATTTTGCAAACAGAAGTATCTTTCCTTGCTTGCCGGATTTGGGGTTCCAGTGTTGCTTCTTCAGAGTTCTTCCAGTGATTCTTCACAATAGTTCATCTCACTAAGGGGGGATTTTTCCCATTGGGTTTTCTCTCTCTTTGCATTTGTAAATGAGTACCTAATCAGGCCTTATTGTCGAGGCTCATCTTTGCATAATAATTTGCTTCTCCCTAAGTTGTACTTATGGGGGTGTTGGTGTAATTAATATTTAATTACACTTTGCATAAGTTTAATTAGGATTTATTTAATTCCTAAGTTATAGGTTTTCATCCTTATCTTATTGAGCTATCTTGTTACTCAAGATAAGATTAGGTTTATGCATCTTTTCTTTTATAAAGAAAATTATCTCTTGTAATTATTGGTACTTTGAATATATCAATTTGTACATTTTTTGCAAATCTCTGCTTTTTCATTTTTCTCTTTTGTGGAAGGTGATCTCCATTTCCATTTTGATTTATTTGCTTCGAGGACACAACTTCTAGATTTTGTCATCATTATGGGCTTCATTCATCCTTTCATCTACTGTTGCTTACAGATTCTAGGGTTGATCCAGTATGTGAGTTTCCAGTGTTCCTTGGCATCGGGTCTGCTGTTGCATTTGTGATTTTGATATGGTATTTTGCAAACAAAATTATCTTTCGTTGCTTGCCAGATTTGGGGTTCCAGTGTTGCTTCTTCTGAGTTCTTCTAGTGATTCTTTGTAGCAAATCATCTCACTGAGTGGGGGTTTTTACCACTGGGTTTTCTCTCTCTTTGCATTTGTAAATGATTACCTGATCAGGCCTTGTTGCGGGGACTCATCTTTGCATAATAATTTTCTTCTCCCTAAGCTGCACTTATGGGGGGTGTTGGTGTAATTAATATTTAATAATTACACTTTGCATAAGTTTACTTAGGCTTTATTTAATTCCTAAGTTATAGGTTTTCATCCTTATCTTATTGAGCTATCTTTTTGCTTAAGATAAGACTAGGTTTATGCATCTTTGCTTTTATAAAGAAAATTATCTCTTGTAATTATTGGTACTTCAAATATATCAATTTGCACATCTTTTGCAAATCTCTGCTTTTTCGTTTTTCTCTTTTGTGGAAGGTGATTTTTTTGGTTTGTAATCAGGTCTTGGTTTCTAACATTTATGTGTGGCTTTCTTTCGCCTGATAAACCTTCCTCTAAATGACTTAGCTCCCACATCACCTCGCTAAGTGGGTCCTACATAAACTATTTCCATATTGCCAAACCTTAAGGTCCATGGGAAAACTTGTGAGTCACAACCCGTCAGCGGGTCCACCCTTCCGGGCCGCTGCTTGCAGGAGGCAATCATCATAGTGCCATTTCACACACGATAAATATTCACCGCCTCCCCAATCCATGGGCCTGCAACTCTCCATCATCACCACTCACTCAACCCTTCCCGAACAACATTCTTAATGACTTTTCCTCATCTGGCATGCTTGCTATCCATTTACATGTCACCCCATTCAAAGCATAAAGGGAATATTTAGTTAATGGGACATTGCCATACATTACAAATTTTCATTTTACAAATGATGGCATATGAGGATGGCGCCTGAGCTTTTCATTTTACAAAAGGAATGATATGCGGAGGTTGGTGCTAATGACAACCATCTATGTGGATCTCGCAATGTAGGTTTCTACCCATCCTTTGCCATTTTCTTAAATGGCCTCCTCACACCGTCTTCCTGTAGCCTATTTCCCACAAATCCTTCAATGGGATTCTTTCATGGGGGGTCCAATACCCATAATGCCGTTCAAATGGCTTCCTTCAAGCTACCTCCCGCAGTGTTCTTGTGACCTTTGCCCGCGGTTGATTAAAATTCTTATAAGCCTGTGTGAAGGATTGGACAGTGAAGAAAAGCAACATCACTCAAACCTGAATGATTAGAATGCCAAATAAACCCTCATGCCATACAAATCCCAGTGTAGGCACCAATTTTCCATTGATGATAGTGGAGGTAATGAAAATGAAAGCAAGAGAGCTCGAGGGCTGCAGGCTCTACAATATGGATAGTGCCACTCCAATTCAGTAGGGACATGGGATGGAAAGCGATAGAATTCATTATGTCATGGTTTGCAGCAGGATCCCTCTTTTGCACTACTGCACTACCGCATTGCCTTACTTTCTTGCGAGCTCAATTAACATAGAAAAATCCCAAAATAAAGACTGACTGGGTGGTGCAAGTTCAAAAGGATTATTAGCTAGTTTACATCACAACCTACCCATTAACAATTGACGAATGTAGAGGTTCAGTGATGGGCGGTTCCCTAGGACACAGGATTTTCCATCCCTAGTACCCTCCAAGGTGGTGCTTTCATTGCGGCTGCATGAAGGAGCATACCTGATTAAGCTAAGTTATGCGGACAAGGTTTTTATAGTCAATATGTGGGAGAAGTATTGCCTAAAGCTTGATCAATATTGTTGAACCATGAATTATTTCTTGCGAGCATAGGTATTCAGAAAGAAATGACACGCGAGTGAAGGGATCCTCCACAATCGAGAATTATGGTATGATCGGGTCAATCTGCAGAAAGTAAGGAGTCATTGACGGGGTGAACTAGGAAGCCAATGTCATCTCTATAGGGTGGCAATACTACAACCATTTTTAGGTCCATCTTATTCCTCTAGATGAGTGACGTAAATTAATGGTCAATTCAATGATGGGTGCGCTATGGTTAGGCTCAGGGCTAGATTGTGAAGCATTTCAAGCAAACACCATTGCCTTGAAAGATAGAATTCACACAATGCAGAGGCTGAACTATGAGAGTTCATATGCGGGGATCCATGCCCTCAACAATGCCATTTCCATGACCATCCAATCATGTCTTCCTACCTATCTCTATCCACATTACTAATGACGATGCCTATGAATGTTTTCTCTGCATTGGCGATGCCTGCGGGTTCCAACTATGGGTTGGCCCTGGATGATGGCTGCTGTAAAAATGAATTTTCTGTAGCTGCAATACGCACCCTTCTATCCACTAGATTCTTCTCCCATGGGGCTCACATCATCCACAGATGCTTCTTTTAAAAGGAACCTCCATACATTATAAGCTAACAGTGATCTCCAACAAATAAGAATTAAAGGAAATATGAGAAAAGTTGAAATATCAACGAGGGTCCTATGGGAAAGCATTAAAAGAATACAAATCTAAATGGCGTAACTATACAAAAATATTAAAGTAGACTAGTGGAGGTTGCTGGTTCCACCCTCCTGAACGATGTCAGTTGACACCATTTTACAGCCCGATCCTCCACTACTGACCACCCCGCACGACCTAGCCTCTCCTTCACACGACGACTATGTGTGTGGGTCCTGCCAACCCAATTGCCATCACCTCCACCATTTGGGGAAAAAAAATTCTTTTCTCATGGCCCTTGACCTTAGATGATCTCACCAACATTATTACTCGGCGGGTTGTGAGCTATCCTCATTGTGACATTCATCAACAGTTGGCTTGCATTTTCTTAATCCTGCAACAAGTATAGTAACATCATTGACTATGATTGAATGTATGTTGTTCAATTATGCTACGCGTTGTATAAGACATGGTTTTCATATAAATTTTAGAGGTTTGTAAGGCACGGTCTCCCTGTAGGTATAGTTGGGGCTCAACAAGAACTCATTGGCGGGATTCCACAACCTCATAGCTATTTGCTAATGACATCCACACAGTCACCTCCCATGTACTACCTCCCATGTGGGATTTCAATAGCGAGCGCCCACGTTTTGTTCACCACCAGGGCCTATACCATCTTGGCTAACATCATGGGCCTTCGTCAACATAGAGACTATAATGATAAATGAGTTGGTGTCTAGCCAGGCGTCATGGCATCTGAAATTCCTCTTCCTTATCATGATTTTATTGAAATATTTGATTAACCAGAGACATAAAAATGAGGGATGATGATAATGATTATTAAAAAGGCCTTGATTGCAAGTCTAGGTGGGGCCATCACCTTTGAAGGGTGGATATATATATATATATATATATACTGGCGGCATCTAGCATTGTTAGAAGAGGTAAATGAACAGATCTTGCATTCCCACCCTAAGTTTTATCAACACAACTTGATATCTTTGAATGAGAGTTGGATGGGAAAGGATTGTTGGGTCAGCCGTAGATACTTAATGTAGGCCAAAAGTGGTGAGGGGCACCAATGACAAATCTACCATACTGTAAATCGTGGGTCACATGGGGGAAGTTGGTAATTTTGTGTTGCAAGTTCAGGAGCTTGCATCCTCACCTTCGCGGGTTGTGAATGATTATAAACAATGTTGCAAGGTGGACTGATGTAGGGGCACAATTGGTGAGTTGGTCGACTTCATTCCTAGTGCTGTCAGGATGAGAGTAGCAATGTTGATATCCTGCAAAGTGGTCAACAATCCACCCAATCACTGGAGGATGTGAGCAAGGTGAGGCTGCATAATGGACCATATTCTACGCATCGTATAACACTGTGGGTTGTATCACAACTGAAATGTTATCATAAATGGGTGAGTAAAAAATGACGCAATGATGGTGGTGTGAACATGAACATTAGAATGAATAGACGTTGTCAAATGAACAAGTTGAGATGCGTAGGCATTATTTTGATCACCTAAGGCTGCTCTCATATAAAAAATTTGTGCCCTTCCACTATGGGAGGGGTGAGGTTGGTAGAAGAGTGAGCTAGTCACCCTCACGTGAACGTAATTAACTATCGATCACTAGCTTGATGGGAGGATGACCATGCTATTTCTCTAAGTATCTCAGCATGCATAGCAACATGATGCGTTCAATGCCAAAGCTAATCATTACCTCTACAACGAAGCATGGATTCATGAGGGACGTTTATGGGGATGGGGCTATGGGTGTCCATTTGCATTTTTCCATCACCCCAATGACATCCTAGCGTGACATCCCACAATTTGCCACCTGCATCCCAAGCAACAATGACTATCACTCATGCAGAGTTTGCTACTTTTGGTACCGTTTAAGCGACTTTCACTAATCCACCACCTGTACTCCCAAGTATGATGAAATTATTCTTGGTGAGGGGAGGGGGATCACATGGTTGGTGAACGCTTCCACTTCTTCATTTGAAGGATGCCCAAGCCATGGTGAGTAAGGTAGGCTGGCTGTTGTGGAATTTGAATGAGCAGGTACCACATGATCTTCGACTAACATCTTGAGTGGCCTTCTCCACGGACGACGCGAGATACCTCCTGACCCACAAGGTAGTTAGAGTATATAAGGGGGGCATGGTTAACATGGATTTTTCTATTGAAATCCACCCTACACAAAACTAGATGTCAAACCTTGGAGGTAGGAACAATGGGTGGAATGAATGCTTTATAACTGAAAATGGATTTTGGTCTATAAAATAAAATATGATAATGTGTAGACATTCGAGTATTCGTACGGGTAAAGGGGGATTCCAATTTCAAAGGATGCCCTTCACATTAATATACATAGGATTATTAGGGAGGTGGATCCAAAACATTTAAAGATGATCGTTTCATAAGAGAGGGGAAGGGCATGCTTAAAGTGATGAATTAAGTTGTGAAACAAGAATGGCATGAGCCCCTCAATGAAGGAAATTGTTTAAAGGGAATTTCAAGAATGATTTAAACAAGGGTATAATATGACTCAAAGTTGAACTTAAAATGAAATCCAAAGACTCTTATTAATGAGAGCACTAGTTTTTGTTTTAACAAGTTTGATTCATTCTATTTTTTGTGTAGGGGGAACTAGTCAAAGGCTTATCAAGGTAACTGGCATACAAATGTTCATTGCAACTTGTGTATGAGGACTTCCCAAGAGAAATGAAGTTATGGATAATGTGCCATGGGATTTTGTATATGAAGTTCACTAATGGAGATTTGAGGCCATTAAATATATGCCAAAGGGGACCCATTTTCCATAAAAGTGAAGACCCAAACAATTCACATTAAGTAAATCCATTACATGAACTTAAAAGGCCGTTTATTAAAATTAGAGATAAAAGATAGCTATGTACTACCTACCAATTTTGCAAAGGGAACGGTAGTCAAAGATTGCTCATGGAGCCAAGCTAAGGGGAATATTTTAACGCACAAATGATACACTTAAAGGGAGCTAAATCACAATCAACTCATCAAGGATAACCTATGAACAAATGATATCATGCCAAAGGAAATTAATGCCAAGAATATAGGAGGGGTTGTCTTGTTCTTCGTTAGACAATCAAGATCCATCTGACGCTGCCTCATCGGATCAGGGATAGCTAAATCTATTTCAAAACAATGCAAATTTGTAAGCAAGACATGTCTGATTGACCAAGGAATGCTACAAACACATCAAACTAAAGGCAACCTTCAAGAAATTTTTCTACAGTAAAAGAGTAATCAGTTAAATGACAAAACTGCTACAACACTGAAGGCACTACAGGAAAAAATAAAGAAAAGACAAGGAATGTATTTTTAAATTGCTATATAATGAAGGGTAGGGGAAACCCTAGTGTAATCAAATCTGAGCCACACAATGTAATTCAATCCTATCCATTCATTTGGGCTTTGGAAAACTATAAATAGGGCCCCCCCCTCATTTGTAAATGGTTGGAGAGTTGGTGTAAAGGCATTTTGCAACAATAGAGAGAAATATTGCATGATTTAAGGGGGTTTCTCTTAAATTTGTTAATTATACATGCATGGTTCTACTTCCCTATTAGTTTTAGTTATTAGTTGTTTGAGTGGAAGTGATAATGGTGTTTGCTGTTACAGTATTTGATGAATTTCCAACTCATGCTTTTTGTGGTTTAATGATGATGAATCACTTAGTAAAGCTAGTTTGAGCTTTCCTACTTCATTGCTCTAACTTAGCTCAATTGCATGTTTATGATGTGTGTGTGCAATCTAAAAATCTATAGTCCTTAGAAGATTACACTGGTTTTGTGTAACTGTAGGTTCCTCTTAGCCAAGAAAAAAATAGTTTAGGAAGTTTGTCTATTGTAGCAGCCTCCATGATTACTGTTCATTCATAGCTTAGGTCTTGGAACTTCTCCCTTTCCCTTCCCTTTTTCCTTTTTTTGAAGTAGTGACTTTGAACAAGGTTTATTGCACATTGTAAAACCAAATCTGAAGTTGAAATAGGAGCTCTAAATTGTTGTTTGAACCTGCAACAACTGAACAAAAATTTCCATGTACTAAGAAATCCATTTGCAAACTCAATTTACCATGCTTTGTAACTCATCCATAAGTCTGCCCTATGATTACTAGCAAATCACATTAAACAACTAAGATATTCCAAGAACTGTCAAGACCTGACATTAGAGACCTTGGGATAGTGTTCAACAATTTGATTGTGGAAGATTGTCTTTCAAGAGAGGTGATGCACCAATGCCTTACCTGTGTTGAGAAGTGCATAAAACACCCATCAACATGAGGCGATATGGCTTCGAAAGTTGCAAGTAGCCTTGTTTGGTCAGAGGGTTGAGACTACAGTGATACACCGCGACAATCAAAGTTGCATCAAATTGTCTAAAATTTTTGTGTTTCATGATAGGTCCAAGCATATAGACATCAGGTATTATTTCATTAGGGATTGTGTACAGTGGGGGATTGTTCAACTATAGTATATACCTACAGATCAACAGGTAGCAGACATTTTGACAAAGGCATTAGGGAAGGAAAAATTCATCTTCTTCAGAGATAAGTTGGGTGTCATGCAAAACACCTTCCTCGCTAAGAGGGAGTGTTAATTTATGTAGCTTGGACAGGTGTCTCCAAACCCAATAAATATTTATTTAATTAATTAGTTTTTCTAGAGACTTCTAGAAAGGAGTTAGTTGTCTAGATAATTATTTATTTAATTAATTGATTCCTCTAGAGACTTATAGAATCTAGTTAGTTAGTGTTGTTAGATTCTAATTAATCTTATCCATTGATTGAGATTAAATCATGGCCATTGGGTTTTCAATGAGAAAAGTATAAAAGGGGATCAATGGGCATTTGGAGAACACACTTGAGAAGCATTTTCAGTCATAGCAAATAAATTTACAGTGTTAGCAAATAGTTTTGCAGTGATAGAAAGGGTGTAGTGATAGCGTTGGGAACAACAGTAGTGGAATTTCAGCAGGAGAAATTGAGGGAAATTTTTTCTAGAGAAGAATATTGTTGGAGCTACTAGTAAGAGGTAAGCAATTTATGTACATGTCTTAATTTTCTAAAGTTTAATAAAATTCCTCATCTACAGTACTGGTTTTCCCTTTGGGGTTTTTCTAGGGACAATTTGTCCAAAAATATTGTGTTCGTTATTTTGCATATTCCTGTGGTTTTATTTATGTTGTTGCAGTCATGCTATTTTTCAATATTTGCTGTGAATTAATTTTTGGCAGTCAAATAATCTATATTAGATAGGAGATTAATAATTAGTAACTGCAATAGAATTTTCACAATATCTCTGTTATCTCTTAGAAATGCACCCTTACTAAGTTGCAAAACTTAGTTTTCTAGAAGAACATGGAAACACTTCTAGGCTTTGGGGAACCTAATGACTGAAGTGAATCTCCGGTTAAGGCTGGCTCCTTGTTTGTATATCACCTAAAACTATTGAATTTTCAAGGAATCAGGAGAAGGATAAATTAAAAATGGCTAAAATTAAAAAAATATAATGTAAAGTGATACACTAAATTGAAAGGGAGACAATGAAATTTAGAACTCTACACTTGGCTCAAAACTGATTAAAATTAAGTTTGTACAACCTATTACAACATGTCTACGCATAAATATTTCATTGAAAGGTCAAATACTATAACTCACAAAAGGAAGATAAACTTCAAAGTTAGCAAGAAGTTTGCATTTAACAGACATAATCAGTAACCTATGTAAAACATACTAATTACAGGAAAGGTATAACGCATGAAAAAAAGTTGTAAGGAAATTAAAATAACCTCACATACAACTTGATCAATCATTTAAGATACACAAAGTTTTAAGAACAAATAGGCAAGGAATATATTACCAAAAACGAGTAAGGTAATCTCTATATTCAATATCTCACGAGTTACAAAATATGCCAAAATATGTATCAAAGGATTGCAAAATAGTCACTAAGTCTTCAATTGCATAATTTGAACTAACTCTTGAAAAAAGTCAAAATGAGTATATATGCATCAATTCTCCATCTCCCACTAAAAAATGGTCTAGAAGCACTTGGGGTCGGATGCAAAATAAACCCTAAAATCTAGCAACTATATCCCCTCCACAAATGTTCCAAAGTGTTGAAATAGTCAAGTTTGACCATGTCAAACATGAAGGCACAATAAACCACCCCTATATGCTCTCAAATGTGATTTTAAAGGTCAAAAAAACCTCCTAAATCTCCTCCATGTGTTTCAAAACTGATCTAACCTCCCTAGATGCTTGGCATGTCATAAATTCGACCATATCCCAACTATATGTTCTTAATTCGTTACAAGAAAAAATATTCTACTTTTTGCATTTAAAAATAGTAACTCTGATTAAGTGATTTATAGAACATCACTTAACTAAGTACTTTACATTTTAAATAACAATGCAAAAATAAATTATAAGGTTCAACCTATGAGAAGAAGATTAAAGTAATACATAAGTTTTTGATTGATAGATTTACACCATATAGGGAAGAAAAAATACTAAGGCATAAGACTAAAAATATTAGCCCTCGACCTTAATTAATTGCATGCATTTTTTAAAAAAACATGGAAAAGTGCCAAGTCTTTATTGGCCACATGAATAGTAGGGTAAAAAATCATAAGTAAAGCAAAGCAAAAACAAAATGAAGTATTTCATTTTGTTGTGTCGAGCTTTCTGGAGAAGCTTTTGTCAAGGCACCGCCAAGGGTTTGTGGAGCTTTGTAGGTATTTTCATGGTGAAACCTACAACCATAAAGACATTTCTTGTACAAAAAGCTTGCTGAAGCTCAAGGTAAGCACTTCTGAAATATTTCTATGTTTTTTCACTCATTTTTAGTAAATAAAAATGCTTGAAACTGAGCCTTTTTATCATAAAAATGAGTAAAATATTTTGCATTATGTACTTCCCACGTATAGATTCATATACTTGGAGAAAATGGAGCATTTCTATAAAATATTTTAAAGCATATGCAATACAGACTGTGACTTTTTCTTAGAAATTAAGGGCTTTTCCGTTTTGTACTCTTTGTAGATCTATTTAATGGTCGTCATGCATTTTCTTTGTTCCTCTGATTTCCAAAAAAAATGAGGGTTTTTCAGTTTCAAGTTGCAAAGATTATATGGGTTTCATGCTTTTCTGTAGATTAGCTTGCCATTACTTCTGCATATTATTGTGTCTTTGATTTTACTCCATGAAAATGTGTAAACTCAGGCCACAGTCTCTATTTATTTTGCCGCTACTGGATTTTTTTTATGGTAGTTATTTCATTCTTTGGGCTGCGGCCTTGTTATTGTTGTTGTTAAAAGAAAAAACCCTTCAAGGGTTTTCTCTTTCTTTGCAAATAGTTGGAGAACTTTGCTTAATCATTCAGTTGTAGACCTCATTTTTCTTTGAGGTGCCATGGCCACGTCCATACTTCTCCACAGGTCATGAAAAATTTGTGACTCTGTGGATGAATTTGTCAAACCCCTTTGCATATGGAGCTATCCCACTCATCTAACATGTGTGATTGAGTCATTCTAACATCATTCTCATTGTTGACATGATCTGAGACCTGTCTTCTTACCAATCACACCATAGATTACCATCTTTGTGATTACCTTGTGATATTGTACACTATCAATCTTGCAGGTCACTATTATTCTTGAAAAGGACTGCCAATTTTATGAGATCTGTCATCTTGACTGCCATCCTTTTGGTGCAAGTAACAACTGCCATTGTACCTTTATATGATTATGTTGTTCTTATGATCTGTTCATTGTTCCAATGAGAAAATACTTGTTATTCAAGATAGTAATATTGACAACTCACTTCCATAGTTGATGAGCACCTTCTTAAAGTTAATCAATGAAATGATTTCACATTCTTTCCTCCTTGAATGAACAACAAAAAGAAACATGTTGGGCTCAACCCTTGTGGGAGCCACATTTTAACCCACATGCTGATATTAAATAAATAAAAAAAACAACATTACTTTTCCTATATCTGCACATGAAGAAAACAAGTTAGAAAAAAATGTGCATATGGCAGATATGTTTGATTCTCCCGTGTTTCTTGATCATCCTAATGATGCTAACTATTTTAATGCATTGGAGGATCATATTTTATGTTTATAGAGGTATGTGCATATCAAAATTAAATACCTTTCATTGCTCTAACAAAATTTCTTTTCCAGATGTAGGAAACAAAGAGCAACAAGGACAAGGCAAATAGACGCAAGACAAGCATAAGACTAAAGATGCAGAACAACTCCACTAAGACCAGTCATTCAGGAAATGGCTGGTTCTTCTTCCTTTTATGTGCAATCCTTTTCTTTAATATCTATAAATATATAATGTTTTCTTTCCTCTATTTTATAACAATTAGTCTCACGGCTTGTGTGAGACCTTATATATTTACATTGTTAATAAAGATTAATTTTCTTGAAAATATTTGTACAATCTTTCTACTTTATTGTATGCATCTATATGAATGCAATCCACAATCTAATAATGTAATCTTTATAAATTATTTTATGCACTTGGAATGCAATATAAAAGAAGTAAAATGTACCTTAAACCTCTAAAACCACAAAATCTCCACATGATTGAGCTACTAGTGAAATAAGGTAACATTTTGGGTGACATGCAAAACTCATTTAGTATGCTTCTCAAGAACTTACCCAAGGTTGACTATGTTGATTCTTCATAGGAATTTGCATAAGAAGCTTCAAGATCTCTATCGAAACCACCATTGAAGACCTTTAGAAAACTTGGTTGTGGCTCGGGTGTGAAGTCTCTAGGAAGTGGAAGTTTAAATGCAAGTGTGAGTGTTTTGACTGATGGTTTTGTCATTAGGGTTTTAATAACCCTAAATGGCCGATTTCACATGGGGATTTTTCCCCTTTATTTTAACATTTATTTTGCATAATTAATAAGTTATGTAATGTATTAAAATGCTTTATGCCTCTTTTGCTTAGTTCATAAAGTCTTCAAATGTCCTTTTTTTTTTTTTCAATCAAAGGATGATCTAGTCAATGAGTCTTTATTTTTTGCAATAAGGTCGAAATGTAGGAATTTATTTAAGTGATATTTATAAACCACTTTAAATAATGTTATAGTTGCAAAATAAAGGTAAGAACATGTTCCCAAGCATATCTAAGGTCTTTATTTATCTTCTTGAAGGTTATGGAGAGAATATAGGGGTATTTTTGCATGTCTTTATGATTAACTTGGTTAATCTTGACTTTTCCAACTTATTGGAGCTCTTTTAGAGGGGTTTCAGTTGCTAAAAAATAGGATTTTTGGGGGCATCCGACCCCAACTTTTTCTAGAACCTATTCTGATGGATCTTGTTGGGAGTTGGATATGGTCACTTTTGTGACTCATTTTGTATCATTTCTTGTTATTTTTCTGCTTTTTGATTCTTGTGAGTCCTTGGGAGAAAAGACAATCTTTGTAACTCATTTTGGGATATGATATACAGAGAATACCTTGGATACCATTGACTATGTTATTTTTCCTTCTTGTTCTTGTAGTGTTGTGTATTTATAAACGATTGATTAACTTATATGTGAAGTGTTTTAGCTTCCTTGTGACTTTCTCTCATACTTTATACCTTATCTACAAAAGTTTGTTCATGTAGATTGCAATTTGTGTCTGTAACTGTGAACTTGTTTTCCTTTTAGAAGTTTGTGCATTGAGGCCTTTTTGTGAAATATTTATGTAGGAGCATAGAGAAACAAGTTGTGTAAATTTGTTTTTTGTCATTTGGTAGCTAAGTGTAAACAAAGCTGAGTTTCATAATCCTCATCAGTTTGGTGTATCACCATAGAATTGTATTTTCTAGTTTGAATCATTTTACATTTTCTTTCTCCCTTTTCCTCAGTAGAAACTAGTAATTTAGGTGATAACCATAGGAAGCCAGCCTTCTTCAGAGGTTTGGTCCCATTTGAGGTACCCACACCTTGGGATCAATCCCATGTTTCACTGTATTGTTGAATCTCACATTCAATAGGGTGAAAATCTAGGAGATAACAGTTCATAGATGTAAAATAACAATATATAGATGCAAAGGAACAACATATAGATGCAAAAGAGATTAATAGTTTATTTTTATCAATAAAGGTATGGTCTTCACCTTGAATCTGAATAGTTTCAAGTGCCCATTGAATAGGGACAATGAGCTAAATAAATGAAGGAGTAAGCAAAATAATTTACATCCCCAACAATACAAAGAGTCCTTCAGTATCAGGACAATATACTTGGAGACACTGAAATCTACACCATCGAAGAAAGTCATTACATAAAATGATGAAAATGACAATCAAAAGGAGATCGATGGATAGAGTGGTCATTTAAGAAGAAAATTTGACAATTTATAGAGGCCTACTGTCATGGTATGAGTGAGATGTATGATATAATTTTCAAGGGGTAGTCACTGTCATAGTTTTCTCATAGCCTTTGAAATGGTAAGTTGTGAAAAGGGTAGTGTTCATGAAGGAATGGAAAAGGAGCTTGTGAGTATTTGTTTATACCCGCACTGTGTAATGGCATTAAATAATTTTACAAACCATATTTTATTCACAGGACAAAATTTTCTTGCGAAAAAGTTGACTGAGATAGCTCTTATTTCAATTGTACACCCTCTCATGAATCTCATTCATGTTATAATCTTGCTTGATCTTATCATAGTGGAAGAATTATCATACTGTTGGCCGCAGTTATATGGAATCACATAAGAAGTACAAAAACCTCAAAGGAATATGGTGAGGCCATGGTTATGAGGGAACTAAAAACCCCAAGTTCCTATAGCATACAATGATATGCAACATAAAAAGTGTGATGTCAAGAGTAATAGATAGGTTACAAGGAAAGGCAATGATCAAATGGATTGCAGAGAGGTCAAACCCTCGATACATATTGCAAAGAGTATAAACCTAGAACGGGTTTTGAGATCCCTGATATATTAAATGCAAAAGATTCTTGGTCACTAGTAGGGTTTGTGCCCAAAATACAAGAAAATGGGGCAGAAAAATGATCATCTATGCATTCATTGTGTTAGAAAAGAAAGATAGTACTAGTAATATGTATGGCTATGACTATAGAAGCAAAAGTGCCCACAATTTTTTGTAGAGAACTCAAAGTATGTAGAAAAATGTTAGAGTTTCTTCAAGAAAATATATAGAAACAGTAGGAAAAGTATAAAAAATGGAAATATGTTCATTCTTTCTACAATAAGCTTATTTTTGAGCCCCTTTTCTCTTCAAAAAAAGAAATTAAATGATTGGATGATGCTTCTCAAGAACTTACCTGAGCTTGACTAGGTTTATTCTTGCTTAGTTTGCACATCAACCTGTATATGTCCAACAAAAGTCTCAGAAAAATCATCATAATGTCAACCAACATGCTTATTCACATGCCCAACCTCAAAGGTTAATAACATGAGTATCAAGGATATAATTTCTAATTTTTAAAGATAGATTTCAGAGATTGAAAGACAACAAGAGGTTGACATGCATAAGGAGGAGCTGGCCTATTAGGCATACATTCATGAGAAGGAGATGGAGGTTCAAATAAGACAACATGAAGAACACCTTACAAGAGAAATTGCTGCAAGGGAAGAAAATATGAAGATAATGCTTTCCCAAGTTTAGAAGTTGGAGGAACAACAATCCATCACCTTTGTAAATCCATTTTATGAAGATTAGGTTAAGCATGATGAGGAGTAGAGGATGGCGTGGAAAAAGAGACAACATGGGGAATGTCTTGCAAAGTAGATAGCTGTAGAGGAGGATCAAGTAAGGATTTTGCTTGCTCGAACCTAGAGGTTAGAAGCTCAAGAACCTCTTTCCATTCTTAGTTTCAAACAAGCTCATAACTTGATGGATCTGCCTGAAAAGAAAAGTTCTAAGTATAAAATTCCAAGTTTCAAGCCTGCCAAATCTTTTCACATTCCAAATGAGTATTCAAGAATTGAAATTCTAAGTTTCAAAAATTTTCATCCTAAGGAAGAGATAGCATGCATGTCCAATGAATCTATTGTTGCTCATGAACATTCCTTAGTGAAATCTGTGGATGTAGAGCATAAGGCCTCTATTCAAGAAGCACTTGTACATGAGGTCAAACTTGAGAAACTAGACCTCCAAATTGAAAAGCAAGAATCAATAAATGATGTTGAGGAGCCTAGTCATTTAAGACAAAAAAATTTAGAACCTAAGAAAAATGAGGATCCCCAAATCATAACTTATACAACTGATGAGTTTTCATGTACAGGAGTGGATAGTCAGGAAGATCAGATTTTGATCATAGAAATTGTAAGTCCAGAACAATATATAGATGCAAAAGAACATGATTTTTCTTCCCTCAAGAGTGTTGTCCTAGGGAAAATAATAATCCTATTATCATTAATAGTATTGAGCAAAATGATGAGGATTTGTTCTGGAATAACTTGGAGGTTTTCATTTCTATCTTGGATAATAAATAGTCTTCTAGTAAAGAGCATCAGGTGAGTATTAGAACGTCAAGCGAAATAGAACCTGAACCTCAAACCCTTACTGATTTACTTGATGAGCTTCCTAGTTTTGTGGAAGAAACAATAATGTTTTATCTTGCATCTCAGGTTTCAGATGATTCCAATCAGCAGGATGAGATAAAAGAGATAGCTCAAAAGTATGAATTGTGTTGTCCCAACCAACAGGTGGAGACAAATGAAATGAGGAACTTGGTGAAAAAGAGGATGATATGTTTTGGTATGATGGGATACCTTTGTTTGTAGAACAAAGTGAAGAAGATATTCCTGTGATGACACAAGATTTGGAACAACTATAGGATGTTCAACGGTGTGATGAGTTGCTGATTCATGAAAATCAATATGAGAATGAAGCTTTGGCTCATGAAGTATTTTCATTTTGGGTTGATCTAAATTCTATTTTGGCTCATGAGGAAGCCAGTCCCTTATCTGGAGGTTTGGTCCTGTTTGAGGTACCCACACATTGGGATCAATCCAATGTTTCACTAGATTGTTGAATCTCACATTCAATAGGGTGCAAATCTAAGAGATAATAGTTTCTTTTTGTTTGGAGTTGATGATACTCCAAAGACTTCATTGCTTTATTTCTTGTTTCTTCTAGCTCCATGAGCTAAGCATATCTAACAGACATTGGATCTTTCTCTTCAAACATTTCCAATTGATGTACAATATCAAGAGCTGGCAACACTATAGATATAGGAAATCTATCCTTTTTTCCATAAACAAGTACCTATGGTGAATTTCCAACAAACCTTTTTGGGGTCACTCTATCTTCCCACATTATCTCTCAAAAATTCACCCTTACTAATTTGGAAAATAGTTTTTTGGAGGAACATGGAAACACTTCTAGGCTATGGGGAACCTAATGACTGAAGTGAATCTATAGTTAAGGCTGGCTCCTAGTTTGTATATCACCTAAAACTACTAAATTTTCAAGGAAAAGGGAGAAGGATAAATTAAAAATGGCTAAAACTAAAAACATATAATTTAAAGTGATACACTAAACTAAAAGGGAGACAATGAAATTTAGAACTCTACACTTGGCTCAAAAATGATTAAAATTAAGTTTGCACAACTTGTTATAGCATGTTTACGCATAAATATTTCATTGATAGGTCAAATACTACGACTCATAGAAGGAAGATAAACTGGTGGGTGGTAAGTATGTTGAACACACTGGTAACCTCCTACTACAGGGTTATTTTGGGTAAAACTAACAATATCCTCAGTATGATATGGCTGATAAGAAGATGTATGGGAAACATTTTCATGAAATGGAGGAAAACATGACATATTTCCATGAAATGAAGACATATTTTTTCATCCAAGAGACTGGAAAGCTAGAAAATCAACTTTTCTTTCAATAAATTTTGAAACATACTAGAAATTGGTACTACTAAAACCAAAAGATATCCTTCTAGAGTCGCTAGGTGTGTTGAAAAATTTCCTCCAAAGGTAGAAACTACTACTGTACACACCAAACAACAACAATATGTAATACAAAAGAGACTGAAAGTTAGCTCGCAGTCCCACCGGGCGTGCCAAGCTCTCCTAATTCAAATTTTTGCAACTGTGAGATGTTTCCTATGTTTACCTGTGTGCCTACCATTGGTAGATAGAGCAACTGGAAAGAAGCTACCATCTGTATGTGTTGCTACTACTTTTCCAATAAGTCCTTCATAGGCTACATCAGAGAAGGTGTCGAAGATGAAGGTGATTCTATCTAGGGAGGAGGAGTCTGTACTAGAGGAGAATCATAGCTTGCTTCTTCCTAACATATTTGTTTCTATGCATCTGTAGTTTCTTTTGTAATATATCCTTTCACCTTTCATGTTATCTCCAATTTCTCTAGCATGAGTTTATCTAAGTGTTGCTTAGACCAAATTTATTTTGCTTGCAATTATTTCATTTTTTCCTTCTCTAAATCTATGAGTGAGTGTGCCACTATTTGGGTGGCCAATTCCCATAGATTCTCTTCTTCTCCAATTGCTTTCTCCCTTTGAATTTTAAGTGTTGCAAGTATTTGTTCTAGTAGTTTTCTCATGAAATCCTCTAAGGTGAGTTGTGATGCTCTCATATATCTAATAAATTCTCATTTTGTAGTTTGTTTGTTGATAGAAGGCATTTTATAACATGTCTACAATGTCTTGGTGAACATTTAGTGCTAGAACAATGCACTCTACAACTAATCTTCATCTATTAGTGGGACTGATGGGCTCCCTAGTCCAAAGGAGCTCTCCAATTTTACCTCTTGTTCCTCCTCTATTTTTGATGGATGTTCTATCTCTATTTTTGCTTGTTTCTTTCTTACCTTATTCTTTTCTACACTCATTTGTAACAAAGTCTCCATTGCTTCTTTTTCTTGCGGGGATTTATCTGAAGTTCTCTAATTTCCCCTTGCTTGATTGTGTGCTTTCAGTGTTGGTGGAGGATGGGGTTTCTATCTGGAACCTTTAAGATATTTTGGAAGTGGATTCAACTGCTTCTTGGGGTTCACCTATTTCCATGGGAGGTACTTCTACACGCTCCTTCCCATTTTCGATTGCTTTCTCCTTAGATATTGGATCCATATATTATTTTACAGTAGGATGTCTATCCACCTGGGGGTCCTTTGGAAAAATGAGAAACCAATAAACATAGGACTCTACCTCTGCATCCAGAATCTCATATGGAAGTGGCATAATCCATAAAGTTTGAGGCTCTATTTCCTCTATCATTATGAAATATTTTTCAACCAAGAAGAAAATGGAGTTGATGTAATTTTGTACCGTATCCTGGGATAATCTCCATCTGTCCTGCATATGTTTTTGGAACATCTTAAAGTATCGACCAAATACTTGAATATAGGTTGGTTTGGCTAGAAACCCTTTGAAATAATTATGGATTTGTGCTGCTATTGGTTTGGTTTGTTCCAAACCTTTGTAAATATTTGGGGTAAGTGGTTCAATAGGTAGAATGTAAGACATATGAGCAAGGTGTGATACTAGAAGTTGTATCCTAATTTCTTTGTATGAGCTACATTCTCAAGGAGCTCCATTCTCAAGACTTCATGGAGGTCAAGGTATTTCCCTTGGATGTGTTGCAAGATGTTGTGTCCCTTGGTCTTCCTTGTGTAGCACAAAACTTGGGTTCATGAGATGGCTTAACTACCTCTTGTGGATCTTGTATAAATCTAGCGGTTGTATTAGGCATTAACAGGTTGATCTTTTGGTGCAACGACAACCACCAATGTAACAATTGGTATCAAACAGGGAAAAATTTAGTGGTGAATCTTCACCAATATTTGGTGAATAATTGAAATTGGGACCTCCAGAAATGGCATATAGTACAAGCTAAAAGGGAGGCTGAATCACGAAGTTTTTACAAAAAAATAATTTTGTCTCGATTAATTCGCCTATGCATTATTTTTTTAAACTAATAAATCAAATTGATTCACCTTGTAAATGATGCATCATTGGAATTGATTCGCTAGTAGTTTATATTGCAATTACAAATATTAATTTTATTCGACAGTAATATTATATTCCTACCATTAATTTTGGTGCAATATTGCCACTAATAATAGATTAGCATTTAATTTTAGAGATATTTTAGCCTTGAATAGGGCTTTAATTTATTTCCATCGAATCATCAATTAGCTTTTTAATTGGATGGCTAAGGTTGATTCTATGACCTATATGCACGTTCCTTTTAAAAGGCTTGTTGAGGTCTGAAATTTTTTTTGGGCCACATGATTAGATTTAATCGTGTGGCTCAAAATAAATTATGGGCCTCAACAAGCCTTTTAAAAGGCACACGCATAAAGGTCACGGAATCAACTTGCAACCATCTGATTAAAAAGCTAATCAATGGTAACAATTTCACTTTTCATTTAGTCTTATTTTTAAAGTGATTTAAAAAAATTACTTAATCCATGTGTGCTCCAATGCATTTTCAATAGTGAATTTATGCTTTGTGGTGAGGGGCTTTGCCCCTCGACCTCGCCTGTATCATGATAGGAGCGGGCTGAGGCTGCTATCCCTGGACCACACGAGGGGGCTTTCCCCCTCGATCCCCGCAAGGGGCATTTCCCCTTGACCTCGTCAGTGGCTGCTGCCTTAGGGCCCCTACTTCAATATTACAAAAAACAAAAAAAATGGGGGAATTGCACCGACCAACTATGAATTTTTTTAACAGAGAGATTCTCCATTGTAATTAATCTTTAGTGATTATTTACTAGGATTCACCATTGTGATTATTATTTTTACCAATTATTCATTAAGATTCACCAGGATTTTACAATTTTTTTAATAATGTGCATAGATTTTCCAAGAAAATTAATAAATTTTTCAAATAAAAGGAAGGATTCGCCAAGAAAATTATAACACTTAGCTAAGATTCGCCAGGATTTTACACCTTCACTTGGGGGGGTTTCTTAAAGTTATCCTTGGTATCAAATTCAAGGTCACAAGTTCAAACACCTCACTTAAACTAGGGGGGATTGTTGCAAGATGGCTATCCCTTGGTCTTCCTTGTGCAGTGCGGTGCTAGGGTTTGTGAAATGGATTAATCGCCTCCTTTATATTTTGTATCTATCTAGTGATTGCATCGAGCATTAACAAGTTGATCTTTTGGTGCAATGAAAACCACCAATGTAACAGGATGACCATTTGATATGCACTGTGGATAGCAATGACTATGGCACACCTTTCCCATTTTATAAAATAGATCTTATATGCAATACCTTTGTGGTGTGCTTTACTTCGAGGTCAGTGATGTTTCTATTATCAAGGATTTTTTCGTCGAAAGTGGCACCGATGAACTTAGTGACCTCAATGATTTTTATGCCCTTCTTTGGTGGAATTTCCCCTTGTGCGAGCAACCCAGTAATGACCTAGATGGCTGCATTGGTGATTCAGTAAAGCTTGTCAAGATAGAAGTATTCGTCATGTAGCTTGTTGAATACTAGTTGGATCCATTCCTTCTCTTTGGCGAAGTCCAAGAAATATTTCCATACATTCAACTTCTTCTCTACAATTTGGGCATGGTAGTAGGTATGAAGTGGTGCTAGATTGTAGTGGGGTTTCCCTTGGCTCCTCAAACTTGGAGTGTTCAATTTTTGCTAGAGGTGTGTGGGTATATTTTCTAATGCCCTCTATCTAAATCACATCATTGTGCACTCTTGAGAATGAACCCTCCAGGTCTACTACCATTGCTTTGTGGGGAAACTTCTTATAGTTAGGTCATGGATTTTTTGTGATGTTAATGGGACCAAGAGTGGCCATGGTTATGATCTAATATTTGAGTTAGGGTACATGAGCTAGGGTTTGTAGAAGAGCTAAAACATGATTGAGTGAATGAAATTTCATGATAGCACAAGAGTTAAGTGAGTGGAAATGTAGTGTGAGGGTATTTTATTAGATTTTCTTAGTTGAGATCATTAATTACTATAGCCGTTTCTAGTCATTTCCTATCTTTTTCTACTCGTTGCGTTTCTATGACTAACTTTTCCCCATGCATTATTTTATCTACCTAAAGTATAATATAGTATAATGTAATACATTATAATATAAATTTTAAGATTTATGGTTTTTGGTTATGTGGTTTGCATGGTTTTTGTTATTTTTTTGTTGGTCTGGTGTTTTGGTGTCTATTCTGGATAGCCTATTGTTGTTTATTCTAGGTTTTATTAATTGGGATGTTGTCTTTTGTATTTGTTGATATATTTGTGGTTGTACTGTTTCCTTATATTTTCTTAGATATGGTTTGGTCTAGTTCTATGTATAGAGGACTATCCAAAATCCATAAAGCCTTCCCATAGTTTAATTTTTTTAGTACCCTCCATCTTTGTGAAATTCTAGGGAAATAGATCCTTGTGTTACGATTCTTCCCAATAGTTTCTTGTTTTGGCTATCCCTGAGCTATCCATTAATTCTTTGATATGACTCTGAACCATGAAGACTCAATGCAACCAATAAACTCTCTGAGAAGTTAACTTTGGTTCATTATGCATCCAAGCCTCTAAGACTTCATCACTATCTGTGCTACACTCATCACTATTCAATTTTAGTTCTCCTTCATTATTTGAATTTTCTTCTTCTTCTTCCCCATCTAGAAATTTGGAGATAGTGTAGCATCATAAATTGTCACCCTTGACAATTTCACACTATATTTTGTTCCCTCTTATGTGCGTAGACCTAATTATGCTCCTAATTTCCTAAATTATGCATTTTGTGGCCCATTAAATAATTTATCATGGAATCAAATGTATAAAATAAAATTATTCATTTAATTTTTTTTCCTTGATGCTTAATATATCAAAAAATAAGGCCTGAAAAAGGGTGCCCTTGGAGCCCTTTTCCTCCTAATTTGGACCCAAATTTTAATATGTCAAGTTTGGAAATTTATTATTTGAATTTCAAAATCCTAAATGTTGTCTATCAAGATATAATTTGTGGGAAATTAGATTAATTTTATATAAATACCAATTCATTTCATCATTTAAAGAAAAATAAGCAAAAAGTGATCATAAGGAAGTTTAATTGAGAAAATCAAGAGTCCTAAGAGTAGTCAAGAGAAGAATTATTGCAAAATTTCATTGTCAAAGCATCATGTCAAGTTTTATGTGAGTTTTTTCATATTTACGCATACATTTTGTTTGTGAGGACTAATACTTGTAGGTCTTCAAGTCAAATTACAATCAAGCCTTGAGGAGATGTGCATGACTTCAATCCTTCAAGGAAATGAGATTTGCGTGGTGAGTTGCATCCAATTGTTGATTCATCATTCATTTATCATCTATCTTGTATCCCTCAAAAGGATAATATTTCTTTTATCAAAATTTCCATTGTGGAGGTGGAAACACCAGCATGGGGTTTGAGAAAGGCAAACCCCTATATGACACAAAACTTCCTCTCTCTTTGAATATGTAGGTTACAAATATGAAGAATATTGAAGGAAGATTGAAGACCATTGATTTATTGATACATTGAAACCATACAACTTGACATGATACAAAAAATCAATTATCTTCACAACAGATGAAGATCCAACAACAAGATTAGAAAGGAAGAAGCCTCTGATCAAGCACCTAAGGACTATGAAAGAAGATTCCAATTTTAGTCATCTAGAAAAAGGTGACCTGGGTGGCTTGGGTGGCCTTTTCTAGTAAAATCGAGCTCAAATACATATCACAGGTGCACACAAGTTTGCTCTACCTATTTGTGATCATTAAATTTATCTGTCAACTTCTAGATTATTTGTTTACATATTAGAATAGTGTATTTTCATTGTTAGTTAGTTGCATCATTGCATTATAGCAAAAGGTTCATTTCAAATCCATTCCAAACCCCCCACAAAGCTTAGACCCCAAGGGTTGATTGAATCACCTTCTAGGTTGTAGGTTAATCTTATGTCCTTGGCTGATTTGAGCCCGAATGACTATGCTTGGAAAAATAATGAAATCCTAATTAAACCCCAGGGTTTCACTTTTCCAAGATATCATTTTTGGTGAACCAAATGTATTAACATTATAAATTTTTTGAAATTTGATTTATATCACCTCAGATCCAAAGTTAGCATTGTATTTTTTTGCATTCATCATTTAGGCATCCACTATTGCATCAAAAAGTAGCACAAAATTAAAAAAATTGCATATCATATTGCATCCTAAGTTGCAATAGGGTTAATTTTAGTCATCATGGATCAGATATACATCTTAATTGCATCTAAAAATATGCATTAGGTCATCTTAGATCTGAAATCAAATCTAAAAGTGTTCATTGCATTCATTTAGGCACTTTCCATATAGTGAAAAAGGTGAAAAATTACATCATTTTGTTGCAAAAAGATATCAAGATTGTCATTTTTAGATTTTTCACATTTGGAACAATCAATTGCTGCATTTTAGATATGCAAATTTCATTTGGAATTATAGTTTTTTCTTGAACATTTTGAAAATTGCTTGTACACTTGCATTTTGCATTACATAATCATAAATTAGTCAAATTATAGAAAAATGTTCACTGTCACACATACATTGGGCCACATAATAGAACCATTAAACATTATAAAAAACACTCAAAATTTGAAGTTAGTGGAAAAATGTGCTAGACAAGGGTGCCCTAGGTGACCTTGTCCAACTAGTTTTGGTTCAAAATTTTACCAGACATTTGTGTCTATCTTCTTATGTGCTTATGCTCTATGATTTTGCATCCTATGTGTTTTACTGTGACTATTTTTCACCTTAGCATTCATAGTGAGAACAACTAAGTGTTTTAAATCTCATATGAACTTTACGACCTAGTGTCCTATTGCTAATACCCTTGTGAGACATACTTGCAAACTTATGGCATCCTATGTTGTTGTTACATCTGCTATGAATTTTGAGTCCTCCAACTCTTTCATGCAATGTATTTTCAATACCCAATCCATTTTGGAATCCATTCCTAATCCCACAATACCCATGACAACTTCATAATCATACATCTTTGTGGACATTGAGACTGCTTTTGCCCATGTTCCGAATGAGAAATTAAAAAAATTAGACAAATATTTAGAGGGATTTCAGGACTACTTAAGCATTGAATATTGAGTAGGATAAATAGTTTCTATTATGGATAACCTTAGGAAACTAATCAATGACACTCAAGGAATAGAGGTTTTTCATATTCTATCTCATATAGTAGATGTTGATATCCCTATGATAGCTATTTGCACCCAAGCATTAAAAAATTATTAAATGCAAGGAGAGAAACACGTTTCCCTCCCTACAACCATACCTTCTATTCCTACATTTACATTAGCAACCATAGCCTCATCAATGCAACACACCAATGGTATAACCCCATGCTTAGGGCTTCCTAGTGGGAGTCCTTATAGTTTTATGGAATCACACATAACAACTCAATATTCATCACAGGTCTCATAAACATGCAACATAGTAGCCTACCAAAAATATACACAATCCCACCATACTCACCAAACTCACAAAACATGTCAAACAATGATCCTATTATAAACCAAATTTTGTAAAACATGACATCACTTCAACAACAAATCTCCACATTGAATCAAACTTAAAATGGAAAACCACACAATATCTCAAAAGGAGCCCAAAGTTAATTGAAAATTTGAAAACAGCCATGCCTCAAACATAATATTACCTTGATTTGAGAAGTAAAATGGTAAAGGAGACCATAATAGTCATGCATCAACTTTTATGGCACTGTGTAGTGATTTCATTTTTGAAGATAAGCCCTTAGTTAAATTTTTTCTTAGATCATTAAAAGACATGGCCTTGGAATGGTTTTTCTCATCTCCAAATAACCCCTTAAATTCATTCACTAATATTATCAACACATTTCTCCAAAATTTTCAAGAAAATATTGGTCCTCAAGTAGCATCAACTGATTTAGTGCATTGCAAAAAATGATGAAAAGAAAAGATAACAAATTTTATAGGACAATACCAACCACTTTATTCACAAATCTCTTATAGTCTTCTCGATGTTGATGTCCAAAGGGTGTCCATAGGAAATTTATAACTAGTATTCAAGATAAAATATTGTTGATGAAGTATCCATCATTTACACACTTGTGTATGTCTCTTCTTGATTATCAAATATTGGTTATTCAATATGAGGGAACACCTTCATTGATTCCAATTTATCAATTTGAATTTTTGCCTCAAAATAATTATCAAGAATTCAAGAAGAAAAAAATAAATTTACCAAGATAAACACACCTCAAAAAACTAATAACATTGGGCCACATGTCGCAATTGTAAGTTCAACTCCTTACAAATTTAGGCCAATAGATAGAAAATTTACCAAATTACTCGACTCCCTTCATTCAATCATGTTACAATGGTTGAGTAAGAACCTAGTCCAATTACCTTCGATTTAACCCATGGACATGACTAAACCTTTACATGCAAATTTCAACTCAAAAGTATTTTGTCAATATCATCATACAACTGGACATGATGCAAAATGATGTATGCATATTAAACATCAAGTGGAAGACCTCATCAATTCTAATCATATCTAGTTGGCTAATGTTAATAATAAAGGAAACAAGTTTCTAGCTCTACCCAATCAAAATTTGTAAATCCTCACAAATCCAATGCCAAGTCATACATCCAACTTTGTGCAAGCAAGTGGGGATACAAATGATGACCTAGTTGATGTTGTTAATGCAATAGATGTTCAACCTTGTAAGGGACAAACCACTTTGTTACCTGACATTTCCTTCACACATATTGATGCATTTGTATATGCACCAGATGGTCCTCTCTATATCATCGAATGTATTAATGACAAACCTACACTAGGGATACTCATTGATCTCATATTTCTAGAGAATGTGATCACTAAGGAATTCTTGTTTGTGCATGAAATTTATAAATAATATTACAAACAATCGAAAGCATGGTTAAAAAATCATGATGGTTTTGATCACCCTACAATAGGTTTGATAAATATTCCACTTAAAGTTGGACCAAAATACCTATGGGTGATCCCACAATACTTGTTTACAAATTTTGGTGAAACTGGATAGTGAGCTTTTTTTTTAACTAAATCTTCACTTTCAAGCACCTATAGCTACTAAACCATGAGGAATTTGAAGATGATGTAAACTAGTTATTTGTGAAATTTTGTCTATAGATTCTAAATATGTATTTTTAAAATGTTTTGGAATAAAATTGCATTTATTTTTCCATCTCCTTCGAAAACTAGTTTCTAACAGTAAACACAATTTTTAAAGAGTGACGTGTACTTTCTAACACATAACTTTTTTTCTATGAAGAATAAAAATATAATTTTTTCAAATTTAGATTCATAACTACAATATCTAGTGCATGCAATTGGTTTCATAGTGCTTTATTGAATATTGTTTTCTTAATTAAGTTTTGAAGTCAGACTAGTTACAATTTAGACATATGTTTACTTGCTAACACAACTTTTTTTGTATGTATTGAAATTCACATTTTTTGTTGGATCAAGGACATCCATATCTAGTGCATAGATATTTTTTAGTTGTTTTATTGATAATACACTATTTTTCCACATATGCAGAACAAAGAGCTTGATTTTCGGTGAAAAACCTATGTTTAATTAAAATTAAAAAAATACATAATAAAACCAAAATTTATTAAAATTATATTTGATGGATAGCTCATTTTGAGGACTACCATCATCCAATTGTGTTAGTGAAGTTTCCTCCATTTTCATTCTCAACCCAAGCTTGGAAAGCAATTTTTTTGTAGAAATAAGAGAAGGGAAAAAGGGGGGTTCAAGTGAACCCCCCTTGACCCCTTCAGCAAAGGGGGGTTTCAACCCCCTTTTTGAATTTCCCTTTGTTTTCATTAGAAAAAGGCTCCAAAAGGATTCACCAAAAGGGGTTTTTTCTCCAAGGGGTTTGAGCTAATCCCTTTTTTGGGTTTGCTCAACCCCCCCTTCAAGTGAAACCCTAAAAAACCAAATTTTTTTTCATGGGAGTGTTTTGGAAATTTTCATTCCTCAACAAAATTGTAAACTAGTATTGTGGGTTTATCCCTATATGTATCACTCACCATCATCCCAAAGCTAGACCAATTCTATGTGAAGCTAGGATATCCATGGATATGCTCCATGAATGCCATCCCATCAATAATCCAAAAATGCATAAAGTTCCCATTTGAGAACCAAATATACATGATTCATCATAGTGGGCTTAAACCTTTGGCTTCCTATGGAAACTTTTCATTGGATTATTTTTTTCCCCAACCTATAAAGCCCATTAAGCCTCGTGAAGACTTCTTTTTCAGGTCATATAAAAAAATTAAGGAAAAGTGCATAACAAAATTACCCCTTAGCAATATCCCACCTAAGAATGATTGGTCTATGGTTGTTCCTCCCACTCCACAGGTCATGGATGAACCCATGTCTGAGGAAAATATCCTCCCAAGTACACTATAAATTTATGTTGTAGTTCCTCCACCAATATCATATAAAAGACCAAGAGACAACTACATGATTACCTTTGTACCTCCAAAAGAGATAAATTTATAGACCTAAGGAGACAACAGTTTCCCAACCCCCAATGGTCCCTTTAGTTCCTCCTCTAAGGGAAGAAAATAGATCAATGGTAGAGAAATCCGCTCTTACCCCTTCATAAATTGAGAACCATACAAGAAGAAATAGAAATGCTAAGGAGCGTAGGTGTAGATGTATTACTATTTCTTGTCAGTTGGTTGAAAAGAATAAGACATTACCCGATGATCAAACACCTATCCAAACAAACCATAATGAGTTACCACCTTCACCAAAACATGCAAATGAAACTTACATGTTCCAACCAAAACAAAGAATGAAGCAAGAACATATAACTAACATTGTCATTAAATCACCCATTGTGATAATTTTGGATAATGAAGATGAAGATGCTAAGATTGATGAACAAGTGGATAATGAATTATCTTTATTTTTCTTGAAGTATATGGATTTAGATGGGGGAAACCATGATGATCTTGTTGATGATAGTGATTCACCACATGCTGAACCTGGTGAGAATCCTTGTATGAAACTTGTTGTAGTCCCTTTGGCTAGTTGTTTGCATTCCATATATGATGAAAAAGATTGGGATGCAAATGATTTTCTTTAGATTGGCTGGCATGTGTAGTACCCTTTATGTTTTTTTATGTAATATTTGTGTTTTCTTGCACATGATGTGATCTCCCTTTTTATGCTACTTGATGTGTTGTTATGTTTGTTATTTTTCTTTAGATTACAATTGTTTCTCTATTGGAACAAGGATAGAAAGGAAATGAATCTATTGTGACATTCACCTATTTGTACCTCCATTCTTCTATATGTCGTAAACTTTATTTTTGTCTTATGTTTTGATTTTGGGGATATGTAAGGCATTGAGCCATTTACATCTCCTCCATGTTGACCCAAAAGTTTGTTTGTTATTGTAGACACTTAAAATGTCCTGAATGATATACACACTTGAATCCAATATATTAACATCGCTTCATCCATCTTCTTTTCACTTGTTTAATTAAATAAGTCTAATTATTTAATTAAATGCCTCATTTTCACCTATTAGTATAATTGACCTAATTGGGTTAATTCACCCCCTCTCACATTGAAATTTCATTTGGTTTAATTAAATAATGAAAATTATTTAATTTAACCCCAATTCCTCTTATTTAATTAAATAACCTAAACTATTTAATTAAATAACCTAAACTATTTAATTAAATAACATATTTTCATCCTCTTTTCATCAAATAAATTAATAATTTAATGAATATCCTCACATTCCTCATCTTGCACATTCAAATTTAGTTTTAATTAACTAAATTTTTAATTTCCCTCTCATCCACTTGTATAGGGAATATTACAAAGGAATATTCTCCTATTTTCCTCCAAAAAAAGGGTAATGATTATTCCAAACAAACTTTGAAACAAATTTTTAAAGTTGTTGCAAAGTGTGTTTGTTTGCATGATTGTGAGCCCTTGATCTTTTCTTAATCCATGTGATCTTTGATTCTCATCCATTGATTATAATCCTTGATCCATGTTTCATCCTCCTTTCATTTGTGACCATTGATAGATCAAATCAATCTCATCCATTTCTTTTTCATTTGATCTCCATAATTGAAAATTTGTTTTAATTATCAAATTACTAATTAAATATAATTCTCCTACTTGCAAGGGAATATTCCTCCTTTGCACATTCCTCCAAAAAGGGAATATTCTCATAGAATATTCCTTCCCCTTTGCACATTAAAATTTGGTTTTAATTAACTAAATATCTAATTTTCCTCACCCACGAGAATATTCTTTTAGAATATTCTCTTTCTTCACTCATTTGAAAAAGGGAATATTCATTTTTATAACAAACTTTCAACAAAATTACTTGTGCAAGTTTTAAAAGTGGGTTTGTTTGGATGAATGTAAGCCCTTGATTAAATATCAACTTGCATTCTTAACCCTTGATGGAAATCCATGATCCATGCCTTCATTTGTCTTCCATTCTGACCATTGATTAATCCTTTTAATCTTGACCATCATTTTTCATTTTTCCTATTCTATAAATAGAGCTTGCATCTATTGAATATGGATCCATCTTTTAATAGTAAACTTATGTTGTTAAAATCACTCTCATCTTGCACTCACATTTTATGTTTTAAAAGAATTTTTAGGTTAATTTACTTGCATTATTAGCTTAGAGCATCCATTAATGGCTTCCATGGTAACTTCTAGGTGCATCCATTTAGCATATTTTGAAACAAGTGTTTTAATCTTTTGAATCTTTCATACATTTAGAATAGCTTTTCATACACTTACATAGATCATCTCAGCTTTTATCATGTTAAGATAGGATTTCATCATGTTTTACAACACAAATTTTTCATTAGTTTCATCGATTCTCTTCAATAGAATTGATCAAAACTAGATCATTATCCAAGGGATTGGGAAAGGGTCGCCATTCCACATCAATGCGACACCACTCCCACAATAGGATAAGTTTCAATGTCTTAGATTAGATACTTATTAAACTTTCATGTTCTAATATGCTAGTTTTAATGGCTTCTTCATCTATTTTTAATTGAATGATCTTATTGGGACCGATGCATAGTGGCCTAAGTATGCCTTGAATTCATATGGATTGGGTGTAGTTAACCTATACTATGTGAATAAGATTATTTTTTTGTCTCTTACACTTCTAGGGTTTTGGATCTAAAAGGAGAGAGACAAAACTTCTCTATTCACTCAAGAAAAAACCCTTGATATTTCAATGCAAAGGAGATTGAAATATGACAAAGGGAGAGTTCTAGGGAAAGGATAACAACAAAACAGGGTTAACCACCAAGTGTAAACTTGGAAAATGCAAGATATTTGAAAACATAGTGTGATATACAAAATAATACTAAATGACCTAAGAATGCAAGTGAAATGTAATAAAAAGCTGTGAAATTGGAGATGTGCACTTGGAAACTTGTTGAAGATGGAATGGAGCTCTAAATCACTTAAAATTATGATGTTGAAGCTGACTAGGACTCATACACTAGGCTGGGTGAATCAGTCCAGTTTTTTGGAAAATGTGCAAGAATAGCTTTTGGACAAATGGGTACTCAGATCTGCAAAATTTATATTTAGGCTTGGGTAGTGGGAATCATTCACCAATAGTGACAAATCAGTCCACTTCTAGATTTCTCAAAATTCAAAACAGGAAACTGTAGCACTTTGTCTGCTCTGTTCTTCCTGACTGGTTTCTGTAGATGGTGAAATCTGCATTTTGCTCAAAACAAACAACACACATTAGTAAAATTTTAAGCAAATCAAATAAGACATCCTTATGGAATAATACATCATGCTTTATAAACAAATCAATTACAAACATGAAAGAAACAAAAATGATCTATCTTTATTCCATATTGG
>VDFB02193867.1:76813738-76932412 GCA_007258455.2 Sequoia sempervirens | reverse complement strand
CTAAACTTGGCTTAGGATGAAAGCTATCTTCGCCATTATTCCGCAAGTCACCATCACATCCTACTCTACCTGTCCTAGTGGATGAACGATTGACATCAAGTCCTGACGACTATTTGTCCAGTAACTCAACAGCATCCTATCCGTATCCCTTGCAAATGGCTAAGTCTTAAACCTAACTGGGGGCACAATGTTTATCATGCGACTGCAGTGGATGACACGTGAGATCAAAAACATCACAAAATGTCCTGAAAAAAGACAAAAACATCATAAGATGTCCTGAAAAAAGACAAAAACATCATAAAATGTCCTGAAAAAAGACAAAAACATCGCAAAATGTCCTGAAAAAAGACAAAAAAATCATAAAATGTCCTGAAGAAAACCAAACAAAACAGTCGACCACGCAAGGCACACAAGTGCACTGTCATCTCTAGTCCAAGTCAATCAAGTCAATAAGTCCGTGTCATTGTCCGAACTACGTTGTCTCTGCGCATTTGCTACGTAGGCAAGACTCATACTTGAGTCCCCGAGACATTAGGTCAGTCCTATTAGGTTGTCAAAATAAATCATGGCGTAATCTTTGTTCATCAAGACAACGTCATTGGTCGTGTCGAACTACAAGGTCTCTGAGTGCATGACGTAGGCAAGGCCATCTATCGATGAGCCCCCGAGGCCGCACTAGGTCAGTCCATTAGGGTTCATGACACTAAAATGGCACACATGTCAAAAATCTTCAATCAATCTTCAGATAAGAAAACTCCTGAAACAAAGTAAAGCAATCTTTTGTTCAACATGACACTCTCATCAAGACAATATCGGCATCTAATCAAACACAAGTCAACCTCGGTCACAACAAGTCAACCTCAGTCAAACATAAATCAAAGCAAGTCAAATCATTATAACCGGTCAAACTGTCAAATTTTGGTTCGTCTTCAGATGAGTCCTTCTGAAAGATAACCTCTGTCATTTACGCCTTAGGATGTGTCCTTCCTAGGCGTCATCATCGTCATTCGGCCTTTCGAGCGATCCTCTTGACATCTAAGGATCACTCTCCCTGACATTAGCATTCTTCAGATGAGTCCTTCTGAAGAACCAACTCTGTCCTTTATGCTTTAGGATGTGTCCTTCCTAAGCATCGTCATTATTTTGAGGGATCCCTTACGACCATTAGGGATCAAATCCTCCCGACATTCGGCATCATTCAGGATGTGTCCTTCCTGAATTCACCAAGTCTCGACATTTTCAAGGTCATCAAAACTTTAAACAATCAGACATCTTGACATCGTCAAACATGACACCTTGGCATTAGAACAATGGCTACCCAGATGCACTTGACAAACACTTGGCAACTGTCTTTTCATCTCTTATCATGTTATTAGTTTTTCAGCGAGATCCCACTAAGCAGGATTTAGAGAAGCAGCGATGTAGCATGACAATTGACACGCATGACTACTAGCTTCTCAGCGAGATCCTGATCTTGGGATTTAGAAAAACAACGACATATCATGGTAAGGACTCTTTCTTTTTGTATTTTGACAATCATGCTACTAGTTTCTCAAGGATGTCTTGGAAACAGGATTTAGAGAAGCAGCGACGTTTCATGATTTATCCTTGTCTTTTTTTTGCATGTGGTTGATTATGGCAAAAAGACTGGGGCAAGCATGCTCCTAGTATGAGGCATGATCATCCTTGTCTGTGACTGCTTGTCTTATGTGATGGTACGAACTTGCACACCTTGATCTATGTCATATCATGGTGTTTATTGGCCATTACAACAGTTCGCCCAATGATGATTAAGAGCAATAAATATTAGACCTATGGCAATGTTTTGAAGGATTTGGTCTAGGAACTAACATGCATCTTCTTTAGTCGTGTCATCTTCTCTCACTCGTCTCATATAGGCATTGCATCCATATCATCATCCATATCATTTTCATTAACATTTCTTTGTCTCTTCATATTCTAGTCTTCTCATCCATTTCGAGAGCACACCCATGTTCTTGAAACCTATTTGTCCTCTCGAGGGGGCATACCACAACCCTCCTCGTCATTCTTCCTCATCTTATTTTGCACTGGGGCATATTTTGACTTAATTTTCTTTGTCACAATACGACAAGCGACATTATGACAAAGAGGGGCAAAATGTAGACACCTAAAAATGACCTAGGCCTGCAAGCTTCATTTTTACCACTTTCGTCCTAGCATAATTAAGCTATTTAATTATGTCCTTGATCCACATTCGACTATTGATTAAATAATTCATAATTATTTAATTAATTCATGTCATTTGTTCCTCCTTGATTATTAAATAAATAAATATTATTTATTTATTTAATACATCACTAATTATCTAAAGTCTTCCTTTGATTAAATAAATTTCATAATTTATTTAATTTCCCTTTACCATTTATGTCTTCTTGATTAATTAAATAAATTTTATTTATTTAATTACGTCACTAATTAAGTCCCCTTCTTCTAAAAAATTAAATAAATTCTTATTTATTTAATTCTGTCCATTTTCCACTATAATTAAATAATTTATTTAATTATTTAATTATTCATTAGCTTTTTCTCCCATTAAAATTAAATAAATTTGATTTATTTAATTTAGCCTTTCTCTTGAATTTTGAATTAAAATCATTATTTAATTTCAAAATAATTCTTTTATCACATTCCTCCATAATTAAATAATATCTTTATTATTTAATTGCTTGTTAGTTGTCTGGAGTAAATAAATTTTATTATTTAATTTCTCCAGCAACCTCTTTGTCCGTGCCAGCCTTATCCTCCAATTTAATTCTTGACTTTTGACTTCTCATTTAATTTCGACCGTTGATTGAATTATTTCATAATTCAATCTCCACCCTTCATCCTTACCTGTTGCCCTAATTTTGACCTAACCCTAATGCACACAGCAATATTCAATCTTAAGCATTGATCTTAGGGTTCCTGTCATCTTTTCATCCTGGCCACACGTTCAAAATTGCAATTTTTATAAAAGGGCAATTTTGACCTCATTTGCGGTCCTCTCTCAGTCTTTAGCTCTCAGTCTTTAGCTCTCAGTCTTTAGCATAGTTTGACTTCTTGCATTCTTAGTTTAGGTCAATTTGCTGTCAACTTAGGTCATAGTCATTAACAGTCATAGCCATTTTAGCTCAAAATAGGGTTATTTATATTTTCTGCAAATCCTTCAACACTTGCATAGGGCTTAGTCTTTGGTCATAGTTGCTCATAAATCTGAGGGCATTGTTATTTATCTGCAAGCTAGGAGGTGTAACAGAGGTTAATCATGGAAGGTGGAGACATAGGGTAACACTATCCCTTTTGTCTTCACCTCACTTCCATTGTACTTTGTTATTTTCATAGGATTTTCTGTTATTGTGCTAACCCACTTTAAAAATAATTTTAGGATTTTCCTTTGATTACACCTATGATGAAACAAGATTTGGAACAACTATAGGATGTTCAACGGTGTGATGAATTGCTGATTCATGAAAATCAATATGAGAATGAAGCTTTGGCTCATGAAGTATTTTCATTTTGGGTTGATCTAAATTCTATTTTGGCTCATGAGGAAGCCAGTCCCTTATCTAGAGGTTTGGTCCTGTTTGAGGTACCCACACATTGGGATCAATCTAATGTTTCACTGGATTGTTGAATCTCACATTCAATAGGGTGCAAATCTAAGAGATAATAGTTTCTTTTTGTTTGGAGTTGATGATACTCCAAAGACTTCATTGCTTTATTTCTTGTTTCTTCTAGCTCCATGAGCTAAGCATATCTAACAGACATTGGATCTTGCTCTTCAAACATTTCCAATTGATGTACAATATCAAGAGCTGGCAACGCTATAGATATAGGAAATCTATCCTCTTTTCCATAAACAAGTACCTATGGTGAATTTCCAACAAACCTTGTTGGGGTCACTCTATCTTCCCACATTATCTCTCAAAAATTCACCCTTACTAATTTGCAAAATAGTTTTTTGGAGGAACATGGAAACACTTCTAGGCTATGGGGAACCTAATGACTGAAGTGAATCTATTGTTAAGGCTGGCTCCTAGTTTGTATATCACCTAAAACTACTGAATTTTCAAGGAAAAGGGAGAAGGATAAATTAAAAATGGCTAAAACTAAAAACATATAATTTAAAGTGATACACTAAACTAAAAGGGAGACAATGAAATTTAGAACTCTACACTTGGCTCAAAAATGATTAAAATTAAGTTTGCACAACCTGTTATAGCATGTTTACGCATAAATATTTCATTGATAGGTCAAATACTATGACTCATAGAAGGAAGATAAACTGGTGGGTGATAAGTATGTTGAACACACTGGTAACCTCCTACTACAGGGTTATTTTGGGTAAAACTAACAATATCCTCAGTATGATATGGCTGATAAGAAGATGCATGGGAAACATTTTCATGAAATGGAGGAAAACATGACATATTTCCATGAAATGAAGACATATTTTTTCATCCAAGAGACTGGAAAGCTAGAAAATCAACTTTTCTTTCAATAAATTTTGAAACATACTAGAAATTGGTACTACTAAAACCAAAAGATATCCTTCTAGAGTCACTAGGTGTGTTGAAAAATTTCCTCCAAAGGTAGAAACTACTACTGTACACACCAAACAACAACAATATGTAATACAAAAGAGACTGAAAGTTAGCTCGCAGTCCCACCGGGCGTGCCAAGCTCTCCTAATTGAAATTTTTGCAACTGTGAGATGTTTCCTATGTTTACCTGTGTGCCTACCATTGGTAGATAGAGCAATTGGAAAGAAGCTACCATTTGTATGTGTTGCTACTACTTTTCCAATAAGTCCTTCATAAGCTACATCAGAGAAGGTGTCGAGGATGAAGGTGATTCTATCTAGGGAGGAGGAGTCTGTACTAGAGGAGAATCATAGCTTGCTTCTTCCTAACATATTTGTTTCTATGCATCTGTAGTTGCTTTTGTAATATATCCTTTCACCTTTCATGTTATCTCCAATTTCTCTAGCATGAGTTTATCTAAGTGTTGCTTAGACCAAAGTTATTTTGCTTGCAATTATTTCATTTTTTCCTTCTCTAAATCTATGAGTGAGTGTGCCACTATTTGGATGGCCAATTCCCATAGATTCTCTTCTTCTCCAATTGCTTTCTCCCTTTGAATTTTAAGTGTTGCAAGTATTTGTTCTAGTAGTTTTCTCATGAAATCCTCTAAGGTGAGTTGTGATGCTCTCATATATCTAATAAATTCTCATTTTGTAGTTCGTTTGTTGATAGAAGGAATTTTATAACATGTCTACAATGTCTTGGTGAACATTTAGTGCTAGAACAATGCACTCTACAACTAATCTTCATCTATTAGTGGGACTGATGGGCTCCCTAGTCCAAAGGAGCTCTCCAATTTTACCTCTTGTTCCTCCTCTATTTTTGATGGATGTTCTATCTCTATTTTTGTTTGTTTGTTTCTTACCTTATTCTTTTCTACACTCATTTGTAACAAAGTCTCCATTGCTTCTTTTTCTTGCGGGGATTTATCTGAAGTTCTCTAATTTCCCCTTGCTTGATTGTGTGCTTTCAGTGTTGGTGGAGGATGGGGTTTCTATCTGGAACCTTTAAGATATTTTGGAAGTGGATTCAACTGCTTCTTGGGGTTCGCCTATTTCCATGGGAGGTACTTCTACACGCTCCTTCCCATTTTCGATTGCTTTCTCCTTAGCTATTGGCTCCATATATTATTTTACAGTAGGATGTCTATCGACCTGGGGGTCCTTCGGAAAAATGAGAAACCAATAAACATAGGACTCTACCTCTGCATCCATAATCTCATATGGAAGTGGCATAATCCATAAAGTTTGAGGCTCTATTTCCTCTATCATTATGAAATATTTGTCAACCAAGAAGAAATGGAGTTGATGTAATTTTGTACCGTATCCTGGGATAATCTCCATCGGTCCTGCATATGTTTTTGGAACATCTTAAAGTATCGACCAAATACTTGAATATAGGCTGGTTTGGCTAGAAACCCTTTGAAATAATTATGGATTTGTGCTGCTATTGGTTTGGTTTGTCCCAAACCTTTGTAAATATTTGGGGTAAGTGGTTCAATAGGTAGAATGTAAGACATATGAGCAAGGTGTGATACTAGAAGTTGTATCCTAATTTCTTTGTATGAGCTACATTCTCAAGGAGCTCCATTCTCAAGACTTCATGGAGGTCAAGGTATTTCCCTTGGATGTGTTGCAAGATGTTGTGTCCCTTGGTCTTCCTTGTGTAGCACAAAACCTGGGTTCATGACATGGCTTAACTACCTCTTGTGGATCTTGTATAAATCTAGCAGTTGTATTAGGCATTAATAGGTTGATCTTTTGGTGCAATGACAACCACCAATGTAACAATTGGTATCAAACAGGGAAAAATTTAGTGGTGAATCTTCACCAATATTTGGTGAATAATTGAAATTGGGACCTCCAGAAATGGCGTATAGTACAAGCTAAAAGGGAGGCTGAATCACGAAGTTTTTACAAAAAAATAATTTTGTCTCGATTAATTCGCCTATGCATTATTTTTTTAAACTAATAAATAGAATTGATTCACCTTGTAAATGATGCATCATTGGAATTGATGCGCTAGTAGTTTATATTGCAATTACAAATATTAATTTTATTCGACAGTAATATTATATTCCTACCATTAATTTTGGGGCAATATCGCCACTAATAATAGATTAGCATTTAATTTTAGAGATATTTTAGCCTTGAATAGGGTTTTATTTATTTCCATCGAATCATCAATTAGCTTTTTAATTGGATGGCTAAGGTTGATTCTATGACCTATATGCACATTCCTTTTAAAAGGCTTGTTGAGGTCTGAAATTTTTTTTGGGCCACATGATTAGATTTAATCGTGTGGCTCAAAATAAATTATGGGCCTCAACAAGCCTTTTAAAAGGCACACGCATAAAGGTCACGAAATCAACTTGCAACCATCCGATTAAAAAGCTAATCAATGGTAACAATTTCACTTTTCATTTAGTCTTATTTTTAAAGTGATTTAAAAAAATTACTTAATCCATGTGTGCTCCAATGCATTTTCAATAGTGAATTTATGCTTTGTGGTGAGGGGCTCTGCCCCTCGACCTCACCTGTATCATGATAGGAGCGGGTTGAGGCTGCTATCCCTGGACCACATGAGGGGGCTTCCCCCCTCGATTCCCGCAAGGGGCATTGCCCCTTGACCTCGTCAGTGGCTGTTGCCTTAGGTCCCCTACTTCAATATTACAAAAAACAAAAAAATGGGGGAATTGCACCGACCAACTATGAAATTTTTTAATGGAGAGATTCTCCATTGTAATTAATATTTAGTGATTATTTACTAGGATTCACCATTGTGATTATTATTTTTACCAATTATTCATTAAGATTCACTAGGATTTTACAATTTTTTTAATAATGTGCATAGATTCGCCAAGAAAATTAATAAATTTTTCAAATAAAAGGAAGGATTCGCCAAGAAAATTATAACACTTAGCTAAGATTCGCCAGGATTTTACACCTTCACTTGGGGGGGTTTCTTAAAGTTATCCTTGGTATCAAATTTGAGGTCACAAGTTCAAACACCTCACTTAAACTAGGGGGGATTGTTGCAAGATGGCTATCCCTTGGTCTTCCTTGTGCAGTGCGGTGCTAGGGTTTGTGAAATGGATTAATCGCCTCCTTTATATTTTGTATCTATCTAGTGATTGCATCGAACATTAACAAGTTGATCTTTTGGTGCAATGAAAACCACCAATGTAACAAGATGACCATTTGATATGCACTGTGGATAACAATGACTATGGCACACCTTTCCCATTTTATAAAATATATCTTATATGCAATACCTTTGTGGTGTGCTTTACTTCGAGGTCAATGATGTTTCTATTATCAAGGATTTTTTCGTCGAAAGTGGCACCGATGAACTTAGTGACCTCAATGTTTTTTATGCCCTTCTTTGGTGGAATTTCCCCTTGTGTGAGCAACCCAGTAATGACCTAGATGGCTGCATTGGTGATTCAATAAAGCTTGTCAAGATAGAAGTATTCGTCATGTAGCTTGTTGAATACTAGTTGGATCCATTCCTCCTCTTTGGCGAAGTCCAAGAAATATTTCCATACATTCAACTTCTTCTCTACAATTTGGGCATGGTAGTAGGTATGAAGTGGTGCTAGATTGTAGTAGGGTTTCCCTTGGCTCCTCAAACTTGGAGTGTTCAATTTTTGCTAGAGGTGTGTGGGTATATTTTCTAATGCCCTCTATCTAAATCACATCATTGTGCACTCTTGAGAATGAACCCTCCAGGTCTACTACCATTGCTTTGTGGGGAAACTTCTTATAGTTAGGTCATGGATTTTTTGTGATGTTAATGGGACCAAGAGTGGCCATGGTTATGATCTAATATTTTAGTTATGGTACATGAGCTAGGGTTTGTAGAAGAGCTAAAACATGATTGAGTGAATGAAATTTCATGATAGAACAAGAGTTAAGTGAGTGGAAATGTAGTGTGAGGGTATTTTATTAGATTTTCTTAGTTGAGATCATTAATTACTATAGCCGTTTCTAGTCATTTCCTATCTTTTTCTACTCGTTGCGTTTCTACGACTAACTTTTCCCCATGTATTATTTTATCTACCTAAAGTATAATATAGTATAATGTAATACATTATAATATAAATTTTAAGATTTATGGTTTTTGGTTATGTGGTTTGCATGGTTTTTGTTATTTTTTTGTTGGTCTGGTGTTTTGGTGTCTATTCTGGATAGCCTATTGTCATTTATTCTAGGTTTTATTAATTGGGATGTTGTCTTTTGTATTTGTTGATATATTCATGGTTGTACTGTTTCCTTATATTTTCTTAGATATGGTCTGGTCTAGTTCTATGTATAGAGGACTATCCAAAATCCATAAAGCCTTCCCATAGTTTAATTTTTTTAGTACCCTCCATCTTTGTTAAATTCTAGGGAAATAGATCCTTGTGTTACTATTCTTCCCAATAGTTTCTTGTTTTGGCTATCCCTGAGCTATCCATTAATTCTTTGATATGACTCTGAACCATGAAGATGCAATCAATAAACTCTCTGAGAAGTTAACTTTGGTTCATTATGCATCCAAGCCTCTAAGACTTCATCACTATCTATGCTACACTCATCACTATTCAATTTTAGTTCTCCTTCATTATTTGAATTTTCTTCTTCTTCTTCCCCATCTAGAAATTTGGAGATAGTGTAGCATCATAAATTGTCACCCTTGACAATTTCACACTATATTTTGTTCCCTCTTATGTGCGTAGACCTAATTGTGCTCCTAATTTCCTAAATTATGCATTTTGTGGCCCATTAAATAATTTATCATGGAATCAAATGTATAAAATAAAATTATTCATTTAATTTTTTTTCCTTGATGCTTAATATATCAAAAAATAAGGCCTGAACAAGGGTGCCCTTGGAGCCCTTTTCCTCCTAATTTGGACCCAAATTTTAATATGTCAGGTTTGGAAATTTATTATTTGAATTTCAAAATCCTAAATGTTGTCTATCAAGATATAATTTGTGGGAAATTAGATTAATTTTATATAAATACCAATTCATTTCATCATTTAAAGAAAAATAAGCAAAAAGTGATCATAAGGAAGTTTAATTGAGAAAATCAAGAGTCCTAAGAGTAGTCAAGAGAAGAATTATTGCAAAATTTCATTGTCAAAGCATCATGTCAAGTTTTATGTGAGTTTTTTCATATTTATGCATACATTTTGTTTGTGAGGACTAATACTTGTAGGTCTTCAAGTCAAATTACAATCAAGCCTTGAGGAGATGTGCATGACTTCAATCCTTCAAGGAAATGAGATTTGCGTGGTGAGTTGCATCCAATTGTTGATTCATCATTCATTTATCATCTATCCTGTATCCCTCAAAAGGATAATATTTCTTTTATCAATTTTTCCATTGTGGAGGTGGAAACACCAGCATGGGGTTTGAGAAAGGAAAACCCCTATATGACACAAACCTTCCTCTCTCTTTGAATATGTAGGTTACAAATTTGAAGAATATTGAAGGAAGATTGAAGACCATTGATTTATTGATACATTGAAACCATACAACTTGACATGATACAAAAAATCAATTATCTTCACAACAGATGAAGATCCAACAACAAGATTAGAAAGGAAGAAGCCTCTGATCAAGCACCTAAGGACTGTGAAAGAAGATTCCAATTTTAGTCATCTAGACAAAGGTGACCTGGGTGGCTTGGGTGGCCTTTTCTAGTAAAATCGAGCTCAAATACATATCACAGGTGCACACAAGTTTGCTCTACCTATTTGTGATCATTAAATTTATCTGTCAACTTCTAGATTATTTGTTTTCATATTAGAATAGTGTATTTTCATTGTTAGTTAGTTGCATCATTGCATTATAGCAAAAGGTTCATTTCAAATCCATTCCAAACCCCCCACAAAGCTTAGACCCCAAGGGTTGATTGAATCACCTTCTAGGTTGTAGGTTAATCTTATGTCCTTGGCTGATTTGAGCCCGAATGACTATGCTTGGAAAAATAATGAAATCCTAATTAAACCCCAGGGTTTCACTTTTCCAAGATATCATTTTTGGTGAACCAAATGTATTAACATTATAAAATTTTTGAAATTTGATTTATATCACCTCAGATCCAAAGTTAGCATTGTATTTTTTTGCATTCATCATTTAGGCATCCACTATTGCATCAAAAAGTAGTACAAAATTAAAAAAATTGCATATCATATTGCATCCTAAGTTGCAATAGGGTTAATTTTAGTCATCATGGATCAGATATACATCTTAATTGCATCTAAAAATATGCATTAGGTCATCTTAGATCTGAAATAAAATCTAAAAGTGTTCATTGCATTCATTTAGGCACTTTCCATATAGTGAAAAAGGTGAAAAATTACATCATTTTGTTGCAAAAAGATATCAAGATTGTCATTTTTAGATTTTGCACATTTGGAACAATCAATTGCTGCATTTTAGATATGCAAATTTCATTTGGAATTATAGTTTTTTCTTGAACATTTTGAAAATTGCTTGTACACTTGCATTTTGCATTACATAATCATAAATTAGTCAAATTATAGAAAAATGTTCACTGTCACACATACATTGGGCCACACAATAGAACCATTAAACATTATAAAAAACACTCAAAATTTGAAGTTAGTGGAAAAATGTGCTAGACAAGGGTGCCCTAGGTGACCTTCTCCAACTAGTTTTGGTTCAAAATTTTACCAGACATTTGTGTCTATCTTCTTATGTGCTTATGCTCTATGATTTTGCATCCTATGTGTTTTACTGTGACTATTTTTCACCTTAGCATTCATAGTGATAACAACTAAGTGTTTTAAATCTCATATGAACTTTATGACCTAGTGTCCTATTGCTAATACCCTTGTGAGACATACTTGCAAACTTATGGCATCCTATGCTGTTGTTACATCTGCTATGAATTTTGAGTCCTCCAACTCTTTCATGCAATGTATTTTCAATACCCAATCCATTTTGGAATCCATTCCTAATCCCACAATACCCATGACAACTTCATAATCATACATCTTTGTGGACATTGAGACTGCTTTTTCCCATGTTCCGAATGAGAAATTAAAAAAATTAGACAAATATTTAGAGGGATTTCAGGACTACTTAAGCATTGAATATTGAGTAGGATAAATAGTTTCTATTATGGATAACCTTAGGAAACTAATCAATGACACTCAAGGAATATATGTTTTTCATATTCTATCTCATATAGTAGATGTTGATATCCCTATGATAGCTAGTTGCACCCAAGCATTAAAAAATTCTTAAAAGCAAGGAGAGAAACACGTTTCCCTCCCTACAACCATACCTTCTATTCCTACATTTACATTAGCAACCATAGCCTCATCAATGCAACACACCAATGGTATAACCCCATGCTTAGGGCTTCCTAGTGGGAGTCCTTATAGTTTTATGGAATCACACATAACAACTCAATATTCATCACAGGTCTCATAAACATGCAACATAGTAGCCTACCAAAAATCTACACAATCCCACCATACTCACCAAACTCACAAAACATGTCAAACAATGATCCTATTATAAACCAAATTTTGTAAAACATGACATCACTTCAACAACAAATCTCCACATTGAATCAAACTTAAAATGGAAAACCACCACAATATCTCAAAAGGAGCCCAAAGTTAATTGAAAATTTGAAAACAGCCATGCCTCAAAACATAATATTACCTTGATTTGAGAAGTAAAATGGTAAAGGAGACCATAATAGTCATGCATCAACTTTTATGGCACTCTGTAGTGATTTCATTTTTGAAGATAAGCCCTTAGTTAAATTTTTTCTTAGATCATTAAAAGACATGGCCTTGGAATGGTTTTTCTCATCTCCAAATAAATCCTTAAATTCATTCACTAATATTATCAACACATTTCTCCAAAATTTTCAAGAAAATATTGGTCCTCAAGTAGCATCAACTGATTTAGTGCATTGCAAAAAATGACGAAAAGAAAAGATAACAAATATTATAGGACAATACCAACCACTTTATTCACAAATCTCTTATAGTCTTCTCGATGTTGATGTCCAAAGGGTGTCCATAGGAAATTTATAACTAGTATTCAAGATAAAATATTGTTGATGAAGTATCCATCATTTACACACTTGTGTATGTCTCTTCTTGATTATCAAATATTGGTTATTCAATATGAGGGAACACCTTCATTGATTCCAATTTATCAATTTGAATTTGTGTCTCAAAATAATTATCAAGAATTCAAGAAGAAAAAAAATAAATTTACCAAGATAAACACACCTCAAAAAACTAATAACATTGGGCCACATGTCGCAATTGTAAGTTCAACTCCTTACAAATTTAGGCCAATAGATAGAAAATTTACCAAATTACTCGACTCCCTTCATTCAATCATGTTACAATGGTTGAGTAAGAACCTAGTCCAATTACCTTCGATTAAACCCATGGACATGACTAAACCTTTACATGCAAATTTCAACTCAAAAGTATTTTGTCAATATCATCATACAACTGGACATGATACAAAATGATGTATGCATATTAAACATCAAGTGGAAGACCTCATCAATTCTAATCACATCTAGTTGGCTAATGTTAATAATAAAGGAAACAAGTTTCTAGCTCTACCCAATCAAAATTTGTAAATCCTCACAAATCCAATGCCAAGTCATACATCCAACTTTGTGCAAGCAAGTGGGGATACAAATGATGACCTAGTTGATGTTGTTAATGCAATAGATGTTCAACCTTGTAAGGGACAAACCACTTTGTTACCTGACATTTCCTTCACACATATTGATGCATCTGTATATGCACCAGATGGTCCTCTCTATATCATCGAATGTATTAATGACAAACCTACACTAGGGATACTCATTGATCTCATATTTCTAGAGAATGTGATCACTAAGGAATTCTTGTTTGTGCATGAAATTTATAAATAATATTACAAACAATCGAAAGCATGGTTAAAAAATCATGATGGTTTTGATCACCCTACAATAGGTTTGATAAATCTTCCACTTAAAGTTGGACCAAAATACCTATGGGTGATCCCACAATACTTGTTTACAAATTTTGGTGAAACTGGATAGTGAGCTTTTTTTTTAACTAAATCTTCACTTTCAAGCACCTATAGCTACTAAACCATGAGGAATTTGAAGATGATGTAAAATAGTTATTTGTGAAATTTTGTCTATAGATTCTAAATATGTATTTATAAAATGTTTTGGAATAAAATTTCATTTATTTTTCCATCTCCTTCGAAAACTAGTTTCTAACAGTAAACACAATTTTTAAAGAGTGACGTGTACTTGCTAACACATAACTTTTTTTCTATGAAGCATAAAATTATAATTTTTTCAAATTTAGATTCATAACTACAATATCTAGTGCATGCAATTGGTTTCATAGTGCTTTATTGAATATTGTTTTCTTAATTAAGTTTTGAAGTCAGACTAGTTACAATTTAGACATATGTTTACTTGCTAACACAACTTTTTTTGTATGTATTGAAATTCACATTTTTTATTGGATCAAGGACATCCATATCTAGTGCATAGATATTTTTTAGTTGTTTTATTGATAATATACTATTTTTCCACATATGAAGAACAAAGAGCTTGATTTTTGGTGAAAAACCTATGTTTAATTAAAATAAAAAAAAAACATAATAAAACCAAAATTTATTAAAATTATATTTGATGGATAGCTCATTTTGAGGACTACCATCATCCAATTGTGTTAGTGAAGTTTCCTCCATTTTCATTCTCAACCCAAGCTTGGAAAGTATTTTTTTTGTAGAAATATGGTCGAAGAGGGGGGGAAGGGAAAAAAGGGGGTTCAAGTGAACCCCCTTGACCCCTTCAAGAAGGGGGTTTTCTTGAACCCCCTTTTTTGAATTTCCCTTTGTTTTCATTAGAAAAGGCTCCAAAAGGGATTGCATCACCAAAGGGTTTTCTCAAAGGGGTTTGGCCGAATCCCTTTTTTGGGTTTGCTCAACCCCCCCTTCAAGCAAAACCCTAAAAAACCAAATTTTTTTTCATGGGAGTGTTTTGGAAATTTTCGTTCCTCAAAAAAATTGTAAACTAGTATTGTGGGTTTATCCCTATATGTATCACTCACCATCATCCCAAAGCTAGACCAATTCTATGTGAAGCTAGGATATCCATGGATATGCTCCATGAATGCCATCCCATCAATAATCCACAAATGCATAAAGTTCCCATTTGAGAACCAAATATACATGATTCATCATAGTGGGCTTAAACCTTTGGCTTCCTATGGAAACTTTTCATTGGATTATTTTTTTCCCCAACCTATAAAGCCCATTAAGCCTCGTGAAGACTTCTTTTTCAGGTCATATAAAAAAATTAAGGAAAAGTGCATAACAAAATTACCCCTTAGCAATATCCCACCTAAGAATGATTGGTCTATGGTTGTTCCTCCCACTCCACAGGTCATGGATGAACCCATGTCTAAGGAAAGTATCCTCCCAAGTACACTATAAATTTATGTTGTAGTTCCTCCACCAATATCATATAAAAGACCAAGAGACAACTACATGATTACCTTTGTACCTCCAAAAGAGATAAATTTATAGACCTAAGGAGACAATAGTTTCCCAACCCCCAACGGTCCCTTTAGTTCCTCCTCTAAGGGAAGAAAATAGATCAATGGTAGAGAAATCCGCTCTTACCCCTTCATAAATTGAGAACCATACAAGAAGAAATAGAAATTCTAAGGAGCGTAGGTGTAGATGTATTACTATTTCTTGTTAGTTGGTTGAAAAGAATAAGACATTACCTGATGATCAAACACCTATCCAAACAAACCATAATGAGTTACCACCTTCACCAAAACATGCAAATGAAACTTACATGTTCCAACCAAAACAAAGAATGAAGCAAGAACATATAACTAACATTGTCATTAAATCACCCATTGTGATAATTTTGGATAATGAAGATGAAGATGCTAAGATTGATGAACAAGTGGATAATGAATTATCTTTATTTTTCTTGAAGTATATGGATTTAGATGGGGGAAACCATGATGATCTTGTTGATGATAGTGATTCACCACATGCTGAACCTGGTGAGAATCCTTGTATGAAACTTGTTGTAGTCCCTTTGGCTAGTTGTTTGCATTCCATATATGATGAAAAAGATTGGGATGCAAATGATTTTCTTTAGATTGGCTGGCATGTGTAGTACCCTTTATGTTTTTTTATGTAATATTTGTGTTTTCTTGCACATGATGTGATCTCCCTTTTTATGCTACTTGATGTGTTGTTATGTTTGTTATTTTTCTTTAGATTACAATTGTTTCTCTATTGGAACAAGGATAGAAAGGAAATGAATCTATTGTGACATTCACCTATTTGTACCTCCATTCTTCTATATGTCGTAAACTTTATTTTTGTCTTATGTTTTGATTTTGGGGATATGTAAGGCATTGAGCCATTTACATCTCCTCCATGTTGACCCAAAAGTTTGTTTGTTATTGTAGACACTTAAAATGTCCTGAATGATATACACACTTGAATCCAATATATTAACATCGCTTCATCCATCTTCTTTTCACTTGTTTAATTAAATAAGTCTAATTATTTAATTAAATGCCTCATTTTCACCTATTAGTATAATTGACCTAATTGGGTTAATTCACCCCCTCTCACATTGAAATTTCATTTGGTTTAATTAAATAATGAAAATTATTTAATTTAACCCCAATTCCTCTTATTTAATTAAATAACCTAAACTATTTAATTAAATAACCTAAACTATTTAATTAAATAACATATTTTCATCCTCTTTTCATCAAATAAATTAATAATTTAATGAATATCCTCACATTCCTCATCTTGCACATTCAAATTTAGTTTTAATTAACTAAATTTTTAATTTCCCTCTCATCCACTTGTATAGGGAATATTACAAAGGAATATTCTCCTATTTTCCTCCAAAAAAAGGGTAATGATTATTCCAAACAAACTTTGAAACAAATTTTTAAAGTTGTTGCAAAGTGTGTTTGTTTGCATGATTGTGAGCCCTTGATCTTTTCTTAATCCATGTGATCTTTGATTCTCATCCATTGATTATAATCCTTGATCCATGTTTCATCCTCCTTTCATTTGTGACCATTGATAGATCAAATCAATCTCATCCATTTCTTTTTCATTTGATCTCCATAATTGAAAATTTGTTTTAATTATCAAATTACTAATTAAATATAATTCTCCTACTTGCAAGGGAATATTCCTCCTTTGCACATTCCTCCAAAAAGGGAATATTCTCATAGAATATTCCTTCCCCTTTGCACATTAAAATTTGGTTTTAATTAACTAAATATCTAATTTTCCTCACCCACGAGAATATTCTTTTAGAATATTCTCTTTCTTCACTCATTTGAAAAAGGGAATATTCATTTTTATAACAAACTTTCAACAAAGCTACTTGTGCAAGTTTTAAAAGTGGGTTTGTTTGGATGAATGTAAGCCCTTGATTAAATATCAACTTGCATTCTTAACCCTTGATGGAAATCCATGATCCATGCCTTCATTTGTCTTCCATTCTGACCATTGATTAATCGTTTTAATCTTGACCATCATTTTTCATTTTTCCTATTCTATAAATAGAGCTTGCATCTATTGAATATGGATCCATCTTTTAATAGTAAACTTATGTTGTTAAAATCACTCTCATCTTGCACTCACATTTTATGTTTTAAAAGAATTTTTAGGTTAATTTACTTGCATTATTAGCTTAGAGCATCCATTAATGGCTTCCATGGTAACTTCTAGGTGCATCCATTTAGCATATTTTGAAACAAGGGTTTTAATCTTTTGAATCTTTCATACATTTAGAATAGCTTTTCATACACTTACATAGATCATCTTAGCTTTTATCATGTTAAGATAGGATTTCATCATGTTTTACAACACAAATATTTCATTAGTTTCATCGATTCTCTTCAATAGAATTGATCAAAACTAGATCATTATCCAAGGGATTGGGAAAGGGTCACCATTCCACATCAATGCGACACCACTCCCACAATAGGATAAGTTTCAATGTCTTAGATTAGATACTTATTAAACTTTCATGTTCTAATATGCTAGTTTTAATGGCTTCTTCATCTATTTTTAATTGAATGATCTTATTGGGACCGATGCATAGTGGCCTAAGTATGCCTTGAATTCATATGGATTGGGTGTAGTTAACCTATACTATGTGAATAAGATTATTTTTTGTCTCTTACACTTCTAGGGTTTTGGACCTAAAAGGAGAGAGACAAAACTTCTCTATTCACTCAAGAAAAAACCCTTGATATTTCAATGCAAAGGAGATTGAAATATGACAAAGGGAGAGTTCTAGGGAAAGGATAACAACAAAACAGGGTTAACCACCAAGTGTAAACTTGGAAAATGCAAGATATTTGAAAACATAGTGTGATATACAAAATAATACTAAATGACCTAAGAATGCAAGTGAAATGTAATAAAAAGCTGTGAAATTGGAGATGTGCACTTGGAAACTTGTTGAAGATGGAATGGAGCTCTAAATCACTTAAAATTATGATGTTGAAGCTGACTAGGACTCATACACTAGGCTGGGTGAATCAGTCCAGTTTTTTGGAAAATGTGCAAGAATAGCTTTTGGACAAATGGGTACTCAGATCTGCAAAATTTATATTTAGGCTTGGGTAGTGGGAATCATTCACCAATAGTGACAAATCAGTCCACTTCTAGATTTCTCAAAATTCAAAACAGGAAACTGTAGCACTTTGTCTGCTCTGTTCTTCCTGACTGGTTTCTGTAGATGGTGAAATCTGCATTTTGCTCAAAACAAACAACACACATTAGTAAAATTTTAAGCAAATCAAATAAGACATCCTTATGGAATAATACATCATGCTTTATAAACAAATCAATTACAAACATGAAAGAAACAAAAATGATCTATCTTTATTCCATATTGGATTGGTGCTATTGTGGAAAATAGCCCTTTCCCAACCCTTGCTAAGATAAGCTAGATGATAAAATACTATGAAGAAAGATATGGAATGCTAAGATGGGCAAAATCAGTTCTCAAGGAGAGTGACTTTGCAAGAGATTGTAGATGAAATGCTAAGATTGTAGAGTTGTGTAGGATTTGCTTGAAGAATGATGCCTCTATTTGTAGATTCTCAAATGCTAAGAGTGTTGAAAAGGGACCAATGTGGGACTAAAAATAGGCCAATGAAAAGAGGCCACTTGTCAACTTGTGAGTGGTTGATGCATGTGCAAGATTTGGGAAATGTGCCCAAGAGGGGGAAATTTCAAATTCAAATTTGAGAGTAAATGCTGAGTGGGGGACATGTAAGATTTCATTAATTTCTTTGTTGGATGTACGTGCCTACTTATCTTTGGATTCAAACTTGAGGGAATATTCCTCAAAGATGCCATGTTGATGGAAAATGTTGGATTTAATAAATCAATAAATTGATTTATTTGTGCAAGTGGGATTATCTAGAGGATGTGACATGCATTAGATTAGATTTAATCAGGATTATAGCTAGGATGATGATTAGGATGTTTGACCTTTTTGATTTAAATATTTGATTTATTTAAATCAGAAAAGGATGGAATATGACTTGGATATTTAATTAAAAAAATTCTGATTTATTTAATTAAAGGATGATGTGAGCCTTTGATTTATTTAAATGAATAACCTTAGGACTAAAGACCTGATTTTCCTAGTGAATGGATTTGTTGCGTTTGATTTATTTAATGAGCGGATGAATGTGAATTGGGTGCATGATGTTAATTTCACGTGTCTACAGTTTCTGGATTCGATATTGCAGAATTCAGCTTGTAGATCTTCTCCAAAATTCTCTTAGGACTTTGAAAACTTTGACTTTCTTTGATCACTTTTCCAATCTTAACTTCTTGCTAAATCTACAACCTATCCCTGCAAATCGCACACAAGAAGAGGGAAAAATGTTGTGGGGTTAGTGAATAGGGGTTTTCCTTGGTCAAACCCCTTGTTGGTAACTAAACCCTTCAAATGAAACGAAATAGAATGGAGAATGATGAATGAACCAATAATGATGTTACAACTCACTAAACCATAGCAATAAGGTGCTACAAACATGTAGATAATGGATCCAATGGATGTGGAGTTAAACTCTAGCTTGATGTTGATAGATCTTGAATGCAATGCTTGCAAATCCTACACCACAATTGTTAGCTCTAAAACAACATGATGGAAGAAATATTTGACATGATGAATGACACTTGAAGAAGCTCTTCAATGCTTGATAATATGATCCTGAAATTCCTTGAATGCTCTTATGAATGCTCAAATTCTCTTGTAAACTATATGAATGAATGCTTGTAAAGTTTGCTAGGTATAAAAATGAGGGAAAGAAGCTTGTATTTATCCTCAATTATGCAATAATTCCTGAAATTACAACATCATAGGATGACCTTTGATCTTAGAGAGTAAAAACTCGCTAGAATTTTCAATTAAATTTGAATTTAGAGTTAAAGGGGAATCATTCGCCCATAATGATGAATGAGTCCCACCTTAGGAGTTTAAGGTGGGTTTTGGTATTTTGATATTTTAAATGATATTTTTTGGGATTATTCTTAAAAATATACATAAGGCCAATGGATGCAAAATGGGGCCAATTGAAGCATAAGAAAGCCCAATTATTAATGACAAGCCTAGAAAAGTGTGAAAATATGTTACAACACTTTACAACACTTTGAAACAAGGCATGGTAAATGATGAAAAGAGGTTATTTTATTAACAAGACCCTAGAAAAGTATGAAAGTATGTTACAACACTTTACAAAACTTAGGTAATGTACCATTTGAATGCTTGTAGTTCACAAGGGCCCAAGACCTAATGTGAATGTGCTATCCACATTGCAACACTAAATCAAGGCAAAATTATGCCCAAAATCCATAAGAAGGACCAAAATGAGTGCAAAAAATGTCAAAGAACCCTTTTTTCAACACTACATTTAGCTACCACTTTAGTGAGAGGATGAGCTTGCTTCAAACTAACACTAAAGTAGACAAATAGGCACCAAGAGGGGTTCCAATGAACCAATGGTAGCAAAATGAGACAACAACAGTCAAGAGGGGTGATCAAGCCCCCAGGATGAAGATCCCATGGAAAACCAAACATAAGAGAAAAGGAACACAAATGGAAAATGATATAAAGAGTAGCAACAAGACCAATCATACATTTCCAAAGATGAAAAAGAGAAAAAGAAAATAATTAAAAGAAAGAAAAGGATCGGATGAAGCTTCAACCATTTTTCCATCACGATGTGGATCGGATCTAGGCTATTTTTCTAGAAAAACACACACTCAATCTAAAGCGATGAAAAAATTGGCTATCTACTAGGAGAGAAGTCCTAAAAGGTGAGAAACATACACTCATGGTTGGTATGCACTCACACACACACAAGTGGCTATGGGAAAAGTCATGCCTTAGATTGGGATTCCCGCTTAACCATACCAAAGTCATACCTCTTGATAAATTTAATAAGGTGCCACATAAAGATAAATGGTCTTTCGAGCTTCACGAGACAAGAAAAACTTTGTATGCTTGGAGCTCATGAACAAACGTGAAGGCTCCACAAGCATGCAAGTTGTGTTATGCAAGGTGGCCATATAAAAAATGCAAAATGCAACATGCAAAGGATGTTCAAAGGAGTCTTGATTAGTTAATGTGAGGTCTATAACTTAGGGAACATTGTGTCTAATGTATCCAAGAGAGGACCAATCAAAGAATAGAAAATTCACAACTTAGGGGATGCAGTGTGTCACATTAGGAGACTAAGAGAAATGTAATATGCTATGATAGATCATGCTCCTGAAGGAAATCATACCCAATCTCATCCACAGAGTGAAAAAATGCATCATATCAAGTGAGAAGGCTGCACTAAGAACCAAGAAAAGGAAAAATGCAAAAGAATAATGCCAATGTATGCCCCCACTTTAAAGGAATTGGTAAACACCATGTTGTGAGCAATTACTTTAAAGTAGCAAATGTAAAATGAAAACAAGAAAGAAGACATGAGATCCAACTTGGAAAGCCCTATACCAAGTCATATGTTTTTGAGTAAAGCTGCATCATGTGAGAGAAAAAGAAAATAGAGGGGTTTCCCCCAAAATGAAAAAACCAAACACATAAGGGATCTATGGATTTCGGGTCACTATGTTCTTTGCTGCCACATTTTTTAGAGAGCTTGGAACTGTCATCATCCCCCAAATACATATAGAACTGGAAGAATGACACAAAGAGAGTGAAAACAAAGAAAAACCATTTGGGTCAACATGGAAGAGACATAGGGTTCCTCGACACCTTGCATCATCCCCAAAAGGAAAACACAAGAAAAATGAAAAAGAAAAGGTAGAGGAAAAAGGAAAAGATTTTGGGTCAACATGAAGGAGACATGAATGTCTCGATGCCTTTTGTCATCCCCGAAAGGAAAACACAAGAAAAATACAAATATAAAAAGGTGAAAGCAATGCATGGCATAGAGAAGAATGCAGGTATAAATAGAAGAATGTCACAAAGAGAGAGAACATCAAATATAATATCACGGGGGATCAATTACGCACATGCAATCACACAAAATAAAAAGAAAATGAAATAAAAAATGAAAAATACTAGTAAGGAAAATGTGAGTCAACCTACAAGTAAGTCATGCACCTCCCAATCATGTTATTGTATATCGAAGGTGGATAGCTAGACAAAGGGACAAGGGCAAGTGCTGAACTAGACAAAGGGACAAGGGAAAGTGCTGAACTAGGAGAAGTACCAGGTTCATCAACCTATATAGAATATTTTTCATTTAAGATCATAGAAGAGGAAAACAATGTGCTCAATTCATTATGCACCTCTTCACCAATTTTAGCTATTTCTTCATCATCATCCAAGTTAATCACAATAGGAGGATGAATGATAATGTCCATCGAAGAGTTTAGCTCTTGTTGTGATTGTTGTATTGGATCATTTGGTTTTGGTTGGGGAGGAGGTTTATCATGCATTTCTTTGATCAAGTTTGGAATTTGATTTTCTTTACTTAACTCTTCACATAACTTGCGATCAAGGGCACGACGTCTATGCCTACGCTCTCTAGCACCTCTGTTTCTTTTGTTTTTTTTTTCAAGTTGTGTTTGTGAAGGAGCGGGTTGATCAACCATAGGTTGCTTTTCTTCCCTAAGGGGAGGAACAAAAGGAACCATAGGAGGTTGTTCATCCACTTTCTCTTTGGCTTTGTAAACTTGTTTTATTCTAAGAGGTGTGATGGGGTTGTTTTCATTGTCTCTTGGTCTTTTGGAGGATGTAGAGGAAGTTTCTATTTTTAGTCGGTCTTGGTTGTTGGGTTCTTGTTTAGGTTGAAGCATGGTTTCATCTAGAATGGGAGGTTCAGAGGTGGACAAATACATGTTTATGAGATATAGTTTTTCTATTTTCTTTGCCTTGAACTTTTGGTAGGACAAGAAAAAGAAGTCTTCCCTTGGCTTGATAGGTTCCATGGGCTTGGGCCAAAAGGAATCTAAGGATAAGTTTCCTTTCAAAGATGGGGATTAAATATGCTATGGTGGATAGTGAATGGAAACTTTAAGCATTTGTGTACAAATGAAGGGATGACTTTCATGAAGCGAAGCCATGGATGGCCTAGCTTCACATGAAATTGGTCTGATTGTAGGATGATGGAGAATGTGACATTTGATGTTTTTGGTCCTATTTGTAATGGTAGGGTGATTGATCCTATCGTAGGGCTTACCATTGAGTAAATGTTTAAGTATTTCCTTAGAGGAGAAAGCAATGTCAAGAGGATTCTTAGGTTGACCCTTACAAAGAATGATGCCTATTGCCCCTATCATTTCATCCATAGGATTAATATTGATAGCTTTGTTTACAAAAAAAACATTGTTTTCATCATTTGTATCAACATTCATCACATCATTCTTTGTAGTTTCATTGGCTTTGACAAATGAAACATTGTGTTTGGGCATTGGTTTGGTAAAAATTTACAATTTTTGGTTCAGAAGAGATAAAGATTTATTTCCTTGGTCGCTAACACCTACAATGGATAAATGGCTAGAATCAATGAGGTCTTGTAAATGATGTTTAAGATGCTTGCAATGTTCAATGTCATGTCCATTTTTTCGATGATAGTGGCAATAAGCTCATTAGGTTTAAAGCTCAGGGGTAAAGGATTATTAGGGTCAAGTGTTTTAATGAATGACGAGGTAATCATTTGTTGTTTTAGCAGTTGGGACATTGTGTTATGAAGGGTATCGGGTAAGGGAGTGAATTGTATTTTTAGATCACCATAACTAAAGGGCACCACGGTTTTGAAAACAACTACTTGGTTGTTGACATTTTGCGTTGGTTGTTGAGGGGGGTTGAATTGCAAGAACCCTTTTTTTTGTTTTCTAAAAGGTTGGGAATTGTTTTGGTTGGTTGGCTCAGATCTCTCAATTCGGTTAGGAGTGGACCTTCTATCTCAACTACTAAGCAACTTTTGATAATAAAAAAGGGAAATACACAAGTGCATGAAGGATTGGAATTTCATCATAGTGGGCTTGTCTTGAATTTTAGTTTGCAAGTTTTCTATAAAAATATTTTGAAGGTGTGGGTCAGGGATCTTGACATCGATTTGGGAATAAAGTGATTGATAGCATGAGATAAAGTTAGTGACTCTTTCACCCTTATTTTGCCTGTATCTAATCAAATCAGCCAAGGTCTTCTTGGCAGTCATATGCACTTGGAAATGGTTTACAAATGCATTAACAAGTTCATTGAATGAATGAATTGAATTTTTTGATAAAGAAGAAAACCATTCCAAGGCAGTATCTTTTAAGGACCTAGGAAAGAGTTTTCCAAGATTTTATCATCAAGGAAAAAGTCACTACATAAGGTGGTGTAGGAATTAAAATGGTTAGAAGGATCTCCCTTCCCTCCATATTTTTCAAATCTAGGAACCTCTATTCCTTGTGGCATTGGTGTTCACAATATCTCCAAGGACAATGGGCTACTTCTGACATAATATGTGGGTGGGACAATCTAATTTTGGTTTATGGTGGAGATTTTATTTTGCATGGATGAATTAGTTTGGAAAAGTTGCGTTATGAGAGGATCATTAGAAGTGGTATGAGATGGGAGTGAAAGTGGTGATGGAGTGTATGTACTAGTAGGAAAAGTGAATGGAATGCTTATAGGTGGTAATGTGGTAGAAGATAGAACATGTGATGCCACATAGGAACTAAGGATGCTAGTAGGAATACCAAAGGAAGGAATCACAATACTAACTTGTTTCATTGTTGTTGTGAGTTGAGGAGTGGTAAAGGTAGGTATTAAGGCTATCATTGAGGGAGAAGGAATTTGAGTTCCTCCTTGGTTAGCAACATTTTTTGTTGGTATAGGGGCACTAGAGGTTGAAGGAATATGTTTTGTACATATCTTAACTATGTTTTCCACAATGTCAAGGACATCTTCACTTTCAAGCATGTCATGGATGTTTTCTATGGTAGGAATTATAGTAGTTGAAATTTTTTCAAGGATTACTTGATATTGGAGGTTTTCTAAGTCCTCATGGATTTGAATTATTTTCTCTTGCGGGATATTATCATTTCGTGGTTCACCTTGCATGCTACTTGAGGGAAAAGGTTGCTAAGGGTATTATCCATGCCTAGTGTACTAGTGTCAATACTAGGAGTGGAAGCTCTAGATAACCCAAGATCCATAATGAGTGTGTTATTGTGGGATGACATGAGTCTCAAACTTCTTCTCACTAAGGTATTAGCAATAGGAAAACAAACACTCATGCAAAGGCTACTAAATGTAGGGTGAATGCAAATGCAATGTAAGCTAACTAGAATAAATTGCTTGAAACAAAAAATTATGGAAAGTAAAACTAAAATGTAGAAACAAGCAGAAACTCAGAAACTAAACTATGAATGAAAATTTAGTGAAAAGTATGCAAAGGGACTGATTCGCACAAGATGGTGAATGAGTCCAAGTATTGATTTTTTTGAAAATTTTCAAAAATTTTAAAATGAATTTTATGCTTTTTAAGTTTTTTGATGCAAGCCTGAAATGCAAATGCAAAATTTTATTGATTTTTAATGAAATTAAGTACAATAATCCAAGATAAATGAACTTTTCCCTAATGCAAAGTTTGAAACCCTAGAATGCAAATTAAACAATGCAAAACCTAATGCAATGTTCTTGAAATATATGATGTAAATGCACTCCAAATCAGAAATATAATGCTCTATATGCAGGTTCACCAAAATGAATAAGATTATTTTGTGCTCTCTTTTTCTTCTAGGGTTCTGGACCTAAAAGGAGAGAGAAAAAATTCCCTATTCACTCAAGAAAAAACCCTTGAGATTTAAATGCAAAGGAGATTGAAATTTGACAAAGGGAGAGTTCTAGGGAAATGATAAAAACAAATGAGGGTTCACAACCAAGTGTAAACTTGAAAAATACAAGATGTTTGAAAAGACAGTGTGATACACAAACTAATAGTAAATGACCTAAAATGCAAGTGAAATGTAATAAAAAGTTGTGAAACTAAAGATGTGCACCTGGAAACTTGCTGAAGATGGAATGGAGCTCTAGGTGATTGAAAATTATGATGCTGAAGCTGACTTTGAATCATACACTAGGCTGGGTGAATCAGTCCAGTTTTTTGGAAAATGTGCAGGAACAAGTTTCAAGCAAATGGGTACTCAGATCTACAAAATTCTTATTCAGGCTTGGGTAGTGGGAATCATTTGCCAATAGTGGCGAATCAGTCCACTTTTGGATTTCTAGAAATTCAAAACATGAAACTGTATCCCTCAGTCTGCTCTACTCTTCCTGAATGGTTTCCAGATCTGAAACTGTAGAATTCAACCTATAGATCTTCTCCAAGATTCTCTTAGGAATTTGACAAATTTGACTTTCTTTGATCAGTTTTCCAATCTTAACTTCTTGGTAAATCTACAACCTAGCCCTATAAATCACACACAGGAAGAGGGAAAAATGTTGTGGGGTTAGTGAATAGGGGTTTGCCTTTGTCAAACCCCTTGTTGGTAATTAAACCATTGAAATGAAATAGAATGGAGAATGATGAATGAACAAATAATGATGTTACAACTCACCAAAACCTAGCAACAAGGTGCTACAAACATGTAGATAATGACTCCAATGGATGTGGATTTGAACTCTAGCTTGATGTTGATAAATATTGAATGCAATGCTTACAAATCCTACACCACAATTGTTAGCTCTAAAGCAACATGATCCAAGAAATCTTTGACATGATGAATGACAATTGAAGAAGTGCTTGAATGATTGATAATATTCTCTTATGAATGCTCAAATTCTCTTGTGAACTATATGCACGAATCCTTGTAAAATTCTCTAGGTATGAAAATGAGGGAAAGAAGCTTGAATTTATACTCAATTATGCAATCATAGGCTGACCTTAGATCTTAGAGAATAAAAACCTGCCAGAATTTTGAATTAAATTTGAATTTTGAGTTAAAGGGGACTCATTCACACATAATGGAAAATGAGTCCCACCTTAGGAGTTTAAGATGGGTTCCAGGATTTTGATATTTTAAATGATATTTGTCAGGATTATTCTAAAAAATATACATAGGTAAGGCCTATGGATGTAAAATGTGGCCAATTAAAGCATAAGAAAGCCCAATTATTAATGAAAATCCTAGAAAAGTGTGAAATTATGTTACATCATTTTGAAACAAGGCTTGGTAAATGATGAAAATAGGTTATTTTATTAACAATACCCTAGAAAATTGTGAAAGTATGTTACAACACTTTACAGCACTTAGGTAAGGTACCATTTGAATCCTTTTAGTTCACAAGGGCCCAAAACCTAATGTGAATGTGTTATACACATTACAACACTAAATCAATGCAACATTAAGCCCAAAATCCATAAGAAGGACCCAAATGAGTGTGAAAAATGTCAAAGGACCCCTTTTCAACACTACACTATATCATTGGTCATAGTTATCTTCACATGTTATTCTTTCATTGTGTTCATTGTTCCATGAGTATTTGGGGGAATGATGTCAATTTTGAGCTCAATTATATTATTGTAGCAAATATGTATACTGACCCCAAATCCATGGATCCCTTATGTGATCATCTTTGTGTTGTTTGTGGTATTGCATTGAGGGAAACCCCTTATCATAAGTTAGCTTTATTTGGAAACATATCATTGGTATAGGGATTTCCAAACAAGCTCTCATGACCTTATCATATTGCATTTATCATTTTTCTACCTTAAAACAATTGCTCACAACATGGTGTTTATAAATTACTTTAAGGTGGGGGCATACATTCAATTATGTGCTTCGCTTTGTTCACACATGTTGGACTTAGTGGTGCGTTGGCTCACCATTTTGATCATTTTTGTAGCACCATATTAGATTTATTGGGACTATAACTTTTGGTATGGTTGACATAGATACACACCTAGTGAAATCCGGTCCTCACTAGCTCACCTATGTTTCTCATTTTTCTACTCTTTTTGAAAGGCCCACCTAGTGAATATTTGACTTCACTAGCTAGCCCATGGTGCATTTGGTTCATGATTCACCTAGAAATATTGAAATTTTTTAGCCTTTGAGTCATGAACACCTTGTGTATGGATCCTAGTAAGATTTATGTAACGCTTTCTAGTCTCTAATTATCATACCCTCCTTTTACATTTGCAGTTTCATTTTGTGTTGTAATTATCTTTCCATTGTGTTGTGTTTATGTCATGTATGTTTTGTGTTGTCTTTTTTCATTTCATAAATGTGCATTCCTTTTTCATTACATGTTGGTTTAACATGGGATCTTGAATCTTGGGGGCTTGCACGCTTCCCCTAGATTCATTGTCATCCTATCCTTTCAACATTTGGAAAATTGAACCCCTCTTGACATATTTCTACTTTAGTGTGAGTTTGAGCATAAGTTCATACTCTCACTAAAGGGGGCTAAATGTAGAGTCATAAATTGTCACCCTTGACTATTTCACATTATATTTTACTCCCTCTTATAGGCACAAAGCTAATTGTGCTCCTGATTTCTTAAATTATGCATTCAGTGGCCCATTAAATCATTTATCAAGAAATAAATGTATAAAATTGAAGTAGGAATATAATATTTTACCCCTGATGCTTAACATCCCAAAAAATAGGGCTTGGAAAAGGGCGCCCTTGGCGGCCTTATCCTTCTAATTTAGCCCCAAATTTTAATATGTTGGGGTTGGGAATTTACTATTTGAATTTCAAGTCCTAAATGTTAGCTATCAAGATTTAATTTGTAGGAAATTAGATTAATTGCATATAAATACCTAGTCATTTCATCATTTGAAGAAAAAAAGAAACAAGTGATCATAAGGAAATTCAATTAAGAAAATTAAGTGTCCTAAGAGCAGCCAAGAGAAGAATTATTGTAGCATTTCATTATCAAAGCATCATGTCAAGTTTTATGTGAGTTTTTTCATGTTTATGCATACATTTTGTTTGTGAGGACTAACACTTGTAGGTCTTCAAGCCAAATTGGAATCAAGCCTTGAAGAGATGTGCATGAATTTAGTCCTTGAAGGAAACCATATTTGAGAGGTGAGTTGCATCCAATTGTTGATTTATCATTCATTTATCATTTAGCCTCTATCCCTCGAAAGGATAAGATCTCTTTTATCAAATTTTCCATTGTGGAGGTGGAAACACCAATATGGGGTTTGACTAAGGCAAGCCCCTATATGAAAAAAAACTTCTCTCTCTTTGAATGTCCAAGTTATAGATATAAAGAAGATTGAAGGAATATTGAAGAATATTTGTTCATTGATGTATTGAAACCCTACAACTTGACACGATATGGAAAATAAATTATCTCGATAACAGGCGAAGATCCGATAGCAAGATCTAGAAGGAAGCAGCCTTTGAACAAGCACCTAAGGATTGTGAAAGAATATTCCAATTTTAGTCATCTAGACAAGGATACCCTAGGTGGCCTTGTCTAATTAAATCAAGCTCAAATTTAAATTGTAGGTGTACACAAGTCTAGTTTATATGTTTATGATCATTAATTTTTTTTGTCAACTTATGGATTGTTTGTTTTCATATCAAAAAAGTGCATTTTGATTGTCATCTAGTTTCATCATTGCATTGCATGAAAAGACTCATTTTAAATCCATTCCAAACCCCCCACAAACTTGATATCCCAAGGGTTGATTGACTATCCTTCTAGGTTGTAGGTTAATATTATGTCCTAAGTGGCTGATCTAAACCCCAAAGACTATGCTTGGAAAAATTGTGAAATCCTAATTAAACCCCAATGTTTCACTTTTCCAACATATCAAATAGTATATATGTTTTTTTATGTCTTGCCCTTCATTGTCTAGTCTTATTTCTTCTATATAAGAATTATCATCTGGTTCTCCTAGTGGAATACACACAATGAGCTAGTAGTATCTATAAATGAAATCTCCTCTTTCTTGGAGTTTACTATACTAGTAGCATTACAAACCATCTTAATCCAAGTAGAGCTCTGAAGGTATTTAATGAATCTTTCATTTCAACCACTTCAAAGTCAACTAATTATTTTATCCCCTTAACATTTACTTCAACATTCTTCCAAGTTCCTAAGGTCTTCATTTCAAAACCATCAAGAAGACTTATATTCATTGGTGTTTTTACTAGTTTAGGTCTTCCTCATTTCTCCCATGTGGTAGATGGAATGTTATTCAAATCTGCACCCAAATCTACCATAACATATTGTACCATCGTAAATTGTCACCCTTGACAATTTCACACTATGTTTTTCTCCCCTTTATTTATTGGGCATGATTAAGCACATAATTTCCTAAATTATGCATTCTACAACCTATTTTTACCATTTTTTGAGAAATTACAAGCATTGAAAAAATACATTTATTTAATTTTTTGTCCCCAGCACCATTTTCTTGCAAAATAGGGCCAGGATTGGGACACCCTTGGATGTCTGAGTCCCCCTATTTTGTTAGGATCCAAATTTGAATATGTCAATGTCAATAATTTAACATTTTAAATTCAATTTGCAAATGTCAGCTATTAGGATTTAATTTTTGGGAGATTATAATAAATGCCTATAAATACCTAGTTATTGCATCATTTGAAATCTAACAAGCACTACAGAGAATTTATGAGTAAGAAAATATTGTCAATAGCAAGTAAAGAGCAACATTTCAAAGATTTATTGGGGAAATTCAAGATCCAAACATCATGTCAAATCCTATATGAGTTTATGCATTTTTATATTATCATTGTTTGTGAAGGCTAACCCTTATTATAGGTCTCAAATAAATTCAAATAATCAAGTAAACAAGATCCAAGACCTTGAAGTGATGTGCATGACTTTAGTCCTTCAAGGAAGCCATTGAAGGGTGGTGAGTGGAAGCACTTTGTTGATTCATCATTCCTTCCTATCATTTATCCAATTTTATCATTGACATTACCATTGTGGAAGTGGAAGCACTAACATGGGGTTTGACTGAGGCAAACCCCTAAATGTCATAACATTTCTTCTCTTTTTGAATGTGTAGGTTTTAGGTTTGGAGAGGATTGAAGGAATTTTGTAGATCATTTATCCATTTTTGCATTCAAAACCCTACACCTCGTGTACTCAGAGAAACTCATCTAAAGAATTATTCGATAGTGATCTGACAAGTCTACAAGCAAAAACAAGGATCTTATATCTGACATTAGAGGATTGAAAAAACATATTGTATCATAGGAAAAAGTATTTATTGCTTGATTTGGGAATAATTGATGATAAATTGGACTTAATGAGGCCTTGATTTGGTGTTGTGAGGTGTTTTACATATCCACACTAGGTCTTGGACCCTTTCAAATTGAATAAAATACATTTATCAATGTCTTGTAAAGGTGTTGTAAAGTGTTTTAAAAGAATTTCATGCTTTTCTAGACTTAATGAAACCATCTTCCCTTAATTCAACAATGTAAAATATATTTAAATGTATTTTCACATCAATATAGAATGCTTTTGAATTAAACTTAATGTTAATCTAGTGTTGTAATGTGTCCTACACATTCACATTGGATGTCCCCTCTTTCTAGGTTGTGTGGACCTCATTTTAGTGTTTTAAAGTGTATTTAATCACACTTTCACATTGAATTATGTGTCCCAAGCCCCAATTGACCTTCACATCATCATTAATAGGCCCCTATGACCCCATATTGTGCAACTTGAGGCATAATTTTGATGAAATATCTGAAAAAGTCATCATATAAACATAATTTATGCATTCCCCAACAACCTAGTTGGCAAATGGACCCCTCTAGGACTAATTTTCCATTTGTGGCAAATGAGTCCCTGCCAAGTCGGAGTGATTTTCCCAAGGTGGTGAATGAGTCCCATTTGGGCCATTTTTGACTTTTAATTTTAGAATTTAAGTTTTGTTTTTCTTCATGTCGGCCTTAGGGATCCAATTTATGGGTGAATAAGGTGGATTGCCTATAAAATAAAGTCTCTAAACCCTAATTCATAATCTCTTAATTCATTCACACATTTTTTTATCATTCATTCATTATTTATCTTCTATCTCAAGTCAAGCAAGTTAGGGTTTCATCATTGCAAGTCATCAAGATAGCTTCCTAAGAAATTCAAGGGTAGATTCTTCATGTTTTGTTGCATACACTCAAGATCAATCTTCATGGAAAGGTAATAACTCCATTATTGCATGCTTCATTACATTCTTTTTTCATTTTGGTTTAATTACCTAAAAGGGGTTTAACCAAGGAAAACCCCCATGCCCTAACATTCAACATTCCTCTTTCTCTTCTTGTTTGCTTATAGATTTAGAAATCTTGGAGGCTTGTAAATCAATAAGAATAAAGTTAAATTTTTTTTCAAGTCATATCTTCATTAGATAAGGCAAGACATCAACAAAAAGTTACTTTCAGGCCCAAATTTGATAGTTTTTGAACCAAACATATGAAGAAGCAAAAAGTGCAGACCGAAGGCTCCTATTTCCACCTTTGATTCTTTAGAAATTCAAAAGTGGACTCATTCTCCATGGGTGGTGAATGAGTCCCACTTCCAGGACTGATTTTGGTTTTCTGCATTTTTGGATACCCATTTTTTCTGAAACAGGCTCTGGAACAGTTTCATAGATCTGGGAGTAATTCACCTAGAACTATGAATCAGTCCTGCTAGGCCTAAAAATCAGGATTAGCGGAGTTTCAAAAGTAATTTTTAGTTTCCATCAAGATATTAGCTACACAATTTTAGTTTCATCCATTTCTATTAGAATTTGCATCCATTTCTAGGTGTTTTTGCATTACACAATGTGTTTTCAAACAATCTACATTTCATTGGTTTTGTATTAATAATCAATACATATTATTAGTTTTTTACATTAAAACATTGCATCTAGGTATATTACATCCATATTCCATCCATATTGCATTGAATTTGAGTGTAACATTGCCCATTTTGGCCCTTCTTTCTCCTTTTCGATGAAAAACCCTAGAAGTGCTAGAAAGGATTAGGATGCCAAAATATTTGCTAAATTTTGGTGAACTTTCTTTTTGAATATCTCCTTGTCTGATTTGGAATCCATCCTCATCCTAGCATTAGCTTTGCATTGCATGTTGCATTGGTTAAGTTGCATTCTAGGGTTTCAAATTTTGCATTCATGAAAAGTTCATTTAGGTTGCATTTTTGGCATCTAAAATCATTAAAATTTTTTGAAAATTTTCATTTTCATCTTAGGTCTACATCTTTTAGTATAGAAAACAAAAAATCCCTCAAATTTTTTTGAAAAATCTCAAAAAAATCCCCACTGGGACTCATTCGCCACCTTGGGCGAATCAATCCCTTTTGACCCCTAAAACTGCCTTTTACAGAGCTGAAAACCCTATTTTTATGCTTCTATTTTCTACCATCATTTATCTCTATCAGTTGGCTGAATTTTTGTATCATGCATTTCATTAGATTTAGCTTACATTAGCTCATTTCCTGCATTGTTAAAATTCACATTTGCACTTCCAATCTTACATCTTTCGGATTATTGCATAGTGTCATTAGTAAATTAATTTGTTTGAAATATGAAAAGTTGCATTTCATCCTTTGCCTTTACATTGCATTTTAAGTTTGCATAGATTCTCTTACATTGAAATCATTGGAAATAAGCATTATTTAAATTAATGATACTTAGAATTTTGCAATTTTCATTTTCAGCATTAGTTCCTAGTTCATTTAGATTAGATTCATTAGCAAATGAAAATAAAAAACATTATAAGATCCAATTCAAAAATTGATTCAATTTCAAAAAACCATAACATCCAATCCCTTTAGTAGTGATGATTTAGACATGTTAGATGAAGCCCTTCAGGAATTCCTCTCACTAAAATCATCCATTAAAGATTTGACACAAACAGATGGATGCATCGATAATCATGATAATCATAATTTTTCTTCTCCTGATATCTCTCCCATTGGTGATGAAGGTATCTTGATGAAAGGAGACACAATCATTGAAGATCATGAAAGTATTGCTTGTGTTCCTTCTCCTCCCCCTTACAAAAAAAATATGACACACAAAGCAGAAATCATTGCCACTACCTTATGGAGTCCTCATTCATCTCCCAACACCTCTCCTACTTGTGCAAATCCTTTAGTGAATAAGGATAAACTCATGAATGATCATGACAAACACATTTGTGTGGAGGATATGATTGAGAGCTATGACACTCCTACCTCTCCTACTCAAGACAAAATTTTAGGACATGACGATGTAAGTATAGATAATCATGACAATCAAACCTTTTCTTCTCCTAATATCTTCTCTACACACGAAGAAGATAGTTTAGTGTTAGAAGGTATCGTTAGTGAAACTGATGAAAAAATTGTTCCTCCCTTCCTTGATCCAATCATTAGTAACCATGAAACTCCTAGTTATACTTCTCTTAATGCCTCTCCTATGAGTGATGAAGCTATCTTACCAAATCCAATTATGACATGTAATGAACATATTAACTCTCGTTCTAGGGTTGATATTGTGGCACATAAGAATGACACCTTAGAGAAAGCAGACAACCAAATAAATAATTCTTCTCATATGACCACTATTGATACTCAAAAAAATCCAACCATTAATCATTCCAGTATGTGCTAGAGTTATTTTGGAAACACCTACGAATCCTATCATTCTTTAGCTTCCATTACATAAGTAACAAGCTCACAATACACCCAATCTCATTCTTCCAAATCATAATATTCGTGATTGTCCTTTCATCAAAATTAACCCATCCAACAAACCTTCACTCAAGATTCTTCTAAGAAAAATATAACCTTGGTACATCCTAAATTGATAGATATCTCATTAAACATGTATCAAGAAGAAACTTTTTTTCCTTATCCACATAAAAGCATTAGTTGCTGCTCCTTTCCATGCAATAGTTCTAGGATCATAGCATACTCACTATTACATGTTTTTCATCCATTGCAAGGGGCAGCATACCATCATCCATTCCAGGCTCACCCTTTTCCTACACTAAGTGGGGGAAAATGGTTATACATCTTTAACCCCGTATGTCACTTTTCGTTGTCTCTTTTGACTAATCGTTAACTTTTCATGAATGTATAAGAGCGAGCTTGGGGTGTGGACGACATGTCTTAAGATTGAATAACATGTGACATACTACCTTTCTTGATGACGTAGCTTATCAAAAACATATGACTCAACATAGGGATTTTTGAATAATCTCTCATACCCTCTTCTACTTTAAACCAATTGCTCATAGTAATGGTGTTAGCAACTGCTTTAAAGTAGGGGCATACATAGACAACATATTTTTGAAAATTTCATGGTGTGATTTAATTTTTCTAATGATGTGTCCTCTCCTTGGTGGTGTCATTGGGTTTGATGCCTTCCAAGAGTGTATGATCAACTAAAGTGGCCTGATGCAAACGAGGCATCCCATGGATAACGATCTGACAAGGGAATAACGGTCAACTGAAGTAGCCTGATGCGAATGAGGCATCCCATGGATAATGATTTGACAACCTGACTTGTCCTCTCTTGGAGACATTAGGCACAATGCTCCCTAAGAAGAAGACCTTACATGAACAAAGAAAAATCCCCTGTAACAAAATTTTTACATGACATTCAAAACATTTACAAAAGCGTCACATTGTGGTGTGTTATCTATGTTATTAGGAGCATAACTTTGGTATGGTTTGTATGATGGGAAGCAAACACACTGGCATGAAATGCTCATTATATGTCAGGAAGCTGACACACTAGCATGGATTTCTCACTAAACCACTTCTTTGGGACAACTTACTCCGTGGACAACCTTATGTTTTGTGGCGACGAAGTGAGCGCATCTTTTCCACCCCATTTTCATATCTTGCCATTCCATGATTATGTATATTGATGGTTTGACTTAGGATCTTGGATCCTAGGGACTTGAATGCCTTCTTGATCTTTGTCATCCTTTTTAATCTACATTTGTACACTTGGATATCTCTTGAATGTCTACTTTAGTGTGAGTTTGAAGAAAGTTCATCAGGGAAAACTTTAGTGGTGAATCTTCACCAATTGGCGAATTCTAGGAATCATCCAATTCAAAAATGGCAAATTTCTTGCACCCAACAGGGTGTCCAAATCACCCATATTTTATGAACTATAGGTCCAATGCATGTCCATTCGCCAATGATTTTTTTTATGAGGCATATTTAAGCAACAAATTCGCCATTGTTAAACTATGCGTTTTAATTGGATCAACTAATATTTTAGCCTGGAATCTTGAAACCATTTAATAAAACACTTACATATTCGCCAATACTATTAAAACAACATTGTATCGGGACCCATTTTTCCAATTAAAATTTACAAATATTTGCTTGTGAAGACCCATTTCGCCAATTAAAATTTATAAATAGTTGCTTATGAGGACCTATTTCACCAATAACATTAAAAAATAATTACATTTGAGGACACATTTCTCCTTGAAAATTACAACGTATCATTGTATAAGCACACGAGATTCACCAAATTTTTAATATACCATTTAAAAATCCCATGGAATTTGCCAAATATGGAATCATGGATTGATATAAATACAATAGAAAGTGTCATTTATTCTTACACATTTTGTTCAGTTTTGAGGTTCTACTTCTCAATTCGGAAGTCAACGAAAGCTGAAAACGTAGACTTAAAGGTGAGTGATCATTTCTTCGTAGTGTTATTAGTTATAATAATAAGTTTTATTTATCTCTTTTCCATTCTTGCTTCAGTCTTAAAGATGATATTGAGTAGGAAATTAGATCTATATTATTATTCTTTTTCCTTAAACAAGAATACATTTTTTTTCTAGTTTTTATTTGAAGTGAGAGATGAATATGTCGAGTGAATCGGAGATCAATATGTCGAGCAACTCGAGTAGCAAGGGTAAGGCTCCTGCCACTCCTCAGGGTGGTGAAGAGACTCCTACCGCTTCTCAGACTCTTTTCACTCCTCAAGGTGGTGAAGAGACTAGGAGGCCCTCAAAATGCCAAAGCCTTAGACGTACCATATAGTCTTACTTTGGAATTGCCAAAGTTTATGATCCATCAGGTCAAGATGGAGCTACATCATCAACTCTTCCACCAAATATTGGTAGCATTCACAATACCTCACCACCACCAGAAGGTCAAGTTGAGATTGTCATTGATTTAAATCAAAATGTATCAAATCAGGATGGCAATACCACAAAAGATTTTCCAAGGGATACCCTTGGCCCAGTTAGCCAGAATGAGATAATTGACTTGGATGAGGATGATGATGTTGGTAGAAAGAAAATGAAAAATAAACCAAAAAGGGGGTGCAAGTGGGAAATGACAAGGAGTTTTCAACTTGGTTGGCTGTCAAAGTACCCATTCATGATACTAGTGGGGATTGGCAATGCAAACGATATTGAAAAGGAAACATTGGCCAAATGTAAAATTTGTAGTTGGAAATGTGGAAGAGCCAAGACATTGTAGCTAAAGATTGACACTATAGAAAAGCGTATCGGTAAAGTTTATGAAAAAAAAATCATAGAAGGAAAGGAAGAATTAGTTGTATGATGGAAATCAAAGGAAGAATGTCTTCATGTTAGGTATGCTGTGGATTATGAAGAGCATTAAAAAAGAATGTCAAACATTGCTACATGTAAAGGTACACTTGAGGCTCAAATTGGAAAAGAAATGGAAGTAGGAAATCTATCAAAAACTGTTCAGATGAGTTTTTTTTCATATTTTGTCCAGAGGGCGTCCTATGAAAGATTACCTAGAATATTCTGGTTTATTATCTTATTTGAATGTTCCTCACTATCCCTAATCACATTGGTTAGTAAACACTGGATGGGAATGGGAAAATTGTCCTTTAGTGGAAAAGGAAGATTTAAAGGATAAAGTAAAATAGTCAAATTTTCTTGCATTATCTTTAGATGAAGTTATTGTGGTAGACAATACTTCTTGGGTCTGTATACATTTGTATACTGTACAACAACATGTTCACCAAGATCATCTTCTCTTTGTTCATAAAATGAAGGATAGTTCAACATCGCAAAATATATTTGAACTAGTCAAGAAGTATTTGAATGAAATTGCAGTTATGGATGAGTTGACAATTGCGAAAAAGTTGGTGTGTGTAGGAGCTAATGGAGCTGTAATGATGCAAGGTCAAAGGACTGGTGTTTGCAAAAAGTTACAAACTACTTGTGCACCATACATGCTTGGCATTCATTGCATGGCCCACATAATGAATTTAGCATTCAAAATTGTAAGCAAGTTTCCTATAGTATCAAAAGTTGAAAATCTAGTCCGCGAGATCCACACATAATTTTGCTGAAGTCCTAAACGTTTCACATAATTTCAAAATTTTGCTGAGGGAATAACACCAGGAAACAAGCTTCTCAAGGATGTTGATACCAGATGGATCTCCCTGCATGGACCAAAGTAACAAGTTCTTTTAGAATATCAATCCTTGATTGGAGTGATGTATGAAAATCACAACACAGTAGACAAAGCTCCTGACCTCTTACATAGGTTAAGTGATATAGAGACACTCTTGAATTTAACTAGTCTTCTCCCCATGTTGGATGTGATGAATGAGCTTGTGAAGAAAGCCCAAGACAAAACTATGTATATTAATGAATATTCCAATCTACGTAAACATACATGCTTGGCCCTCAATCATCTATATCTAGATCTAACACAAGATGGCACAAATTATTTCATGTGGTAGAAAATTACTGATTTGAATGATGTTGATAATTGTTTACAGTTTAATGCAAGTAGGAACTTATGTATCTATGTACGTGGATATGAGATACAAATGTAACAATGTAAGATAGCCAAGTGCTATAGCAGAGAAGTAGCTATTAACGAGGAAGATTTTAAAGGAATTGTTAAATATGTTTGTGATAATTTGAAGGAAATTGCAAAATCTCTTTCCTCAAAGATTCGTGAAATATTTCCTTGACATGAAATACTTGAAGCCATGAGTATTGTGTATCACAATTTTGGGCAAACTAAGATAACCAAAAATATTTTCATGCTTAGGTAAAAATCTTTATCGAACAATTTTCAAAAAATGTAACATACAATGACCAAAAAATAGAAGGAATTTTAGATGAATCTAAGCTTAGAAAATAATATAGGAGTTTTGCAATAGCTATGAAGGACAAATATAAATCCATGGGAAAGGACAAGGCCTTTGAACTGGGATCAATAAAAAAGGTTTGGACAAACTTAGGTTAGAGTGAAATATTGTGTGGTTTGATATTAGAATATTTCAAACTTGCTGATTTATGTCAAACACTGATATTGGGGTCGGTGGAGGATGAGAGAGTTTTTAGTACATTGGGGTTTTTGAAATCAAAGTTAAGAAACAAACTAGACAAGAATTTGGAAAATTGCTCGAGGATGAAAGGAATTGCATATAATGTTATAAATTTTCCTTTTGAAAGGGCACTTGCAATCTAGAGTTCCACATGTGAAAGAAGAGGGACTGGGTTGTGCAACACTCCAATTCCAAAGGCTGGTACTGGTGGCACTGGTAGTGGCAATGGGACTCAGACAAATGACATTGACAAAAATGACACAATGAATGTTGAATTTGAGACACAGGTCAAAGGAAATGAAGAGCAGACTTGGAATCAAATCCAAGATGACTATTTTAATTTATCTGATGATGAGCGTAAGTTTGAGGACCCCGAGTCCATTTGGTAAATGGAAGAGAATTAGCAGATTTTAGGTATTTATATTGCACTTCATGGATCCCAGGATCAGATTCCATTGTTCCATACTGTAATTGACGATATTTTATATTGTATTCAATGAAATTGTGAATCATTGCACTTCATTATATTTTATTTTATATTGCACTCCATGAATCATATTCCAAATTTAAATTGTAGTTGATGATATTTTATGTTGTATTCCATGAAATTGTGATATTTTATATTTTATATTGTATTTTATATTTTACATTAGTTTGTACATAACATTCAATGAGGTGTCAAATGATAGCACCTTTGAAAGGTTAAGGCAAGATAAGTCCATAATGTCGCGTGGACGCTGAAACTTAGAACCTTAGAACCAAAGTCTAAAGTTTCAAAGTTTTCCAAACCTTCGACCCACCAAATAGAAAGATGACCAAGAAAGACTTGCAACTCAAAAAAGTGAACCATCAACCATGTCAGGGAATCAGGGAGTTATGAAAATTTAGAGTTTTGCGACAAGGTTATAAAACATTGAGGACTAGCGACTAAGGTTAGGAAAAGTACCAAAACTATGACTTTGAGTGATAGTAACCATAGCAATGAAACTAACCAAAAATCCATCATTCCAATTCCAACAATAGATAATCCATGACATGAATTCATATAAATGTTTAGTGGATATGCTAAGTAGTCATGGAGATTGAGTATTGATGTGTGAATTTTAATGCAATTTCACTAAGATTATGGTTGTCTGGAATAAAAATCACCTTTTAGTTCATATATTTTAATTGTGTTAAAAGTAAAACTTGAGCATGTGCTCACTGATTCATCACTCAACTCAATGCTTATGATATTAATAACATATTAACAATAGTATTAGTAGCATATAAAACAATGAACATCAACAAATGTTTAAAGTGTATCTAGAAGTTGAAACCACTACCAGACATTTTCTTCAAATGATATAATAAATAATACAGATAATTGAACATCAAAACATTACAAAAGTCTGAATTTGAGCTTTTAAATTGATTATCACATGAAGTAATACATAGAGACATTGGCAATGAAAAATATTACTCAAAGAAAACTCTGCACAACGCTGAGTTGGAACTTGGAAACTCATATTATCAAGAATTAAATCATTGCATCACCTTTTCTAGCAACTTCCACTCTTCAAGTGTTGAAATTGTCATTTTTTCTAACTGATGCTATTTGACTCGAAGATTTGTTAACAATTCATGATTCAAATTGGAACCTATCTTAGATTCTTTAGTCAATTTTGCATTCAAGGTTAGCAATGGTTTGATGGAATCCAAATAGGTCACCACATCTGGGTTATGAGGAAACTGGTCCAAATCAATCTTCCTTGCATCCTCCATATTATTTCTAAAATCATTCTTTCCAATGAATCATTCATTTGTGTCAAAAGCCTCTGGTAAACCAAGCTCTATGAAGTTCCTTACCTTTTCATCCACCTTCTTCATTTTGTCTAGAATCAAATGCAAATATTTCTTTGTTTTATGCATTCTCAAACACTTTTCAATGATAGATGACAACATCATTGATGTAGCAATCCAATTAGTAATCCCTTTTTATTTCAGAACATCGTCACTGGCTTTGTAGACTGTTTGTTGAATTTGATTTACTGATTTCTCTAATGCCAACACATTTTTGTTCTCCATTAAATATTTGTTGAGCTTATTATGATGTTGTCTGAGAACATCAATAAATTGAAACATGTCACACAAATGATCAATCCCCTACATTATTTCATCCTAGATATTTTGTTTCATATGCCTCATTGTTTCTCTACAAAATGCAGATAACTTATTTTGAGAAGACTTAATTTCATTTTTCACTTCCATCAGCTCTACCTCCAATCTTTCATTTCCTTTTCTCTCCTTCTCCAATTTTTGTTCCCACTATGCATTTCCATTTGTAGTGCTTAGTCTTAATTATTTGAAGTGAATTTTTCTTCATCATATTTCTTGTTGCTCTCATCTAGCCTTTGCTTTAGTTCATTCACTGCAGTCTTATTCTGCTTATCCTCTTTGCTTGTTAATGTAGAGGCAAATTTTTTAATTCTTTTTTCTAATTCATTGCTCTTGTTATCTATTGCTTTCCTCTTTTCTTACTCATTTGCTAGGTCTGCCTATAACTTTTCAATTTGAGTTTGCAACCTTTTTTTCTCTCTATCTTGATTTAGCAATGATGTGTACACCAATTCATTGTTCTTCTTTGATACATTAATTTTTTCAGTATTTTTGAGTCCATAAAAATCCAATTGAAAATTTTTCACCTCGAATTCAGATGGAGCCATCTGATTTGCTGGTTTGTTTTGAACTGTGGGAAAAAAAATTGTGTACTACATGATTTCTTTACTTGTGTCAAATGTGGGTAATACCATGGTTGTTGTAGGATCTGAAGTTAGATCAGATACACTCTCCATTAGTTGCTTCTTTTCTTTTTTGTTTAGTTCTGATTTCTTTTTAAACTCTTCAATGTAATCAAAACCCAGGGATGCAGGAACAATGGAATGCTTGAATGGCAAAGGAATATGAGTACTTGCAGTTGCTAATGATGTTGCAGCTAGACTAACTGGCATTGGGGGAGTGCCTAGAAATAAATCCTTTGTGGTGGATCCACTAGTAGTGTGACTTGGAGTTGGACTTGTCAAAATCCTTTGCCTCTTGTATATGCCTTGATCACCTGGTGTTTCTGTGGAATATTGTGTTATTGTCCTCTTGTGTGTAATTTTCTATTGTAGTACATGTTGACCACTACTAGTACTACTACCCATACCATCACCACTAGAGGTAGTTCCATTTGCATTAATCCCTCCACCATGGGCATGTCCTAGTTGTGATTGTGTCTAACCATGAGGATGGGGATTTGAAGCTCTAACAAATTGAATTGTTTTGGCTCTACTTGTTTGCCCTTGGTCTACTTTATCAACTCCAAGGCCAGATTTATCAACTGGTTTTCTATGTTGTACATCTATTACTATAGGAATTCCTTGTCCTTGGGAACCCAAACCACCACCTTCATAACCCATTTTTTCAGCTATGGCTGCTCGTGTAGTAAATGCTTCTTTTGTGGCCTCACTTAAACCAAGTTTGAAATTGACATGGATTTCTTCTTCCCTATCATCATCACTTTCTTCATCTTCTTGTTCATTCAGATGCTCTATATTCCATAATTTTCTAAACTCAATATCTTCTTCATTATCTCCATACTCTGCAAGAGCTCTTGGATCACCTAGCTCCTTCCTCATAGACCAAAATGAAGTAATTTTTTATTGTGACCAATTTTTTTTTTGTAACTTCCTTCTCTAGAGAATCTGGAATTTTTACTCTACTAGATGGTTTATGACTTTTTTCATAAAAAATTGATGTACCTCCTAATTGTCTTTTGATGCAATGCCATAATTTATGCTAACAATTGTTCAAAAGAAATACATTCTCAACAACACTTTTCTCCATTGCTACTTTGATCTCATCCCAAGAATCCTTGTTTCTCAAGTTTTCAAGCAAGGGTTTACTCTGATGTTGAATTCTACTTCCAACATTCTTATTGAGCACAATCATTGATTTAATAGTGTCACATGGATCATACTACCAGTGATAGATAGCATAAAAATTAAAAAATTTCAAAAGATGATTTGCCACACTAAATGCTTTTCTCTCAAATGTCATCCCTCTACATGAAAAAGGTAAAGAACGAAATAAGGTATTCTTCCCATGACTGCTACTTTGTCTTTCATCTTTACTCTGCATCCGCCTTACATATTCCAAAGAAAAAACCATTTTTATCACATGTATTGGAAGTTTGTATGGTTGTACTTCTGATCCATAAAATTTTAGCACAATATATTCTTCCATTAAGTACCAATTAGCCAATTGTATTTCTTTTCCTAGTTGAATGCAATTTCTACGTGACATAGGCAATCTAGGCATTAGAGTGTTTGTAATTGCTTGATGTAATGGATCCAAAAAGTAGTCTACAAAATGACTATAGTTCCTTCGAGAATCATGCAACCTTATAATAGTGGTCCATTCATATACTAGAGTCATTTTATTTTGCTTAGGATTACTATTACCATAGGGTTGAATCTGAAGCTTGTTGGTTTGAAACATTCCTTTGAATTTGAATAGAAAAAGATAGCACAAGTAGGTTGTGAACCTTAATCTCTTGGTGAAACCTCCTTTAATCATTAAAAATTATTTATGCATGAATTCTACAATGTGTTCAATAAAATTATATTTGGCATGTGGAACACCATAATGGATATTATACACCATTTCAAGGAGGCATGGGCCCACTTCCAAATTGCTATCCAGCCTGAGGAAAAATGCTAGCATGGAAATAGTATCCTAAACCAATAGTTTAAAAATATCCAAATCATAAGGAGGCTTATGATCACCTTTCAATTTGTTTCTATCCTAAACTATTCTATTTAAGAAAGATTTTTCTCCATTTCATCCACTGCTTCATAATCACTAGCAAGCTTTTCTAGGTCAATGTGGACATTTCCAAATTCTCCGATTGTAAACCCAAAGGCCAACACTTTTCCAAGTTCTTCTACATTAATGGATAAAAAATCTTCTTTGCTATCTTTATTAACAATTTCTCTTTTGTTATCATCATAATTTATGGCACAAACCATGATAAATTTTGGGCAAGGGAAAACCTCATGTAACATCATGCAACCTAATCCAGTTACCCAAGGTGCACTGATACTATTAGCTTGCAATTTCATTTTCTTTGCAACCTTATTCTGAGATGACAATCTAAGTTCTGAGGTACGCCTACCATAGGTTTCAGGATCATAATATCATGATATTCATGAACGAAGCCTAGGGTTTTAAGCAATTTTGCATAATGTATTTTTTATCTGACATTACTCTACTGGTACTAGTGGTAGACATGCAGTTGATATAATCAATAATATGAAATTTGTGAATTCCCTATTAGTCCTTAATTTTTCTTAATTCTTAAGCCTCTTAACCCTAAACCTAAACTTCAAAGTTTGAAAAAATAAGATTTTAAGAAACGTCAAGCGTCGATGAAACATAGCCATAGGAATGCTTTAACTTACCTGGATTTTTAATTTTGATTCTTGAAGTTGAAACTGGGTTGAAACTTGAAACTAGATTACTGGAATGGCTTTGTTGGAAGTGGAACTCTGGAATCCAGAATAGGGTGGTGCATTGCAATAGGAAAACTAAATGATACTGAAACGTCTACTCATTACTTATGGACTACACAGTACACAATTAGGTAGTACAATGTACATGGCTAACAACATTTAAAACAAGCCATTAATGATTTACTCCTGCATTGATAACAAATTGTAAACCGTTGATCTTTGTTAATCTAATGGTTATAGGGTGATTCCAGAGGTTTAAGTTCACAAGCGTAGAAATCTGTGCATTTCATCATGGAATGCAACTACAACCATACATCAAATGTTCGTTGAATGGTTGAGTAATTTATGATATAAATAATAAAAATAAAAAATGTCTTTTAAATTAATTTTAATTTTTTTTGTATTGAATAAAGAAAAATAATTACAAGAATAGAGCTACCAGCAGTAGTTGAAAATCAAACTAGCCAAACTTAGCAAAAATAGATATACAACATGTGTTTTAAATTTTCTTTAAACTTTAATGTGCTAGGATTGACATCAAGGACAAGGGGCCAAAAACTTAATGTTGCAAAGGCCTTAATAAAATGAATTAAAATGTGACATTAATAGCACAACCATTTATTTTATTACAACTAAATTACAATGTCACATTATTACATAGTACAAATACAAATGTAAGCACAAGCGCCAAGCTTCTATTGGACCACTGGTGAAAAGTTGAAAACGTAAATGTGATATATGTATCTCTGAAAATAAATGGAACTTGTCGGGTCAACCATGAGCTCTAAAAATAAACACATGGGACTTGTTGAGTCAACCATGGTCTTTGAAAATAAATGCATGGGGAAAGGTGGCCCTATCAAAGTGGGGAAATGGGAGCTGTGAAGATACAAAATGTACTTAGCCCCTTTTAGAAATAGACTCATGCAGAAGATAAGCAGTTGTAAAATTGCTCCCATGCAGAAGATGAGAAATTAAAATAAATGCACGGGGCTTGCCTAGTGGGCCATGGTGTCTCAAAATAAATGCAAGGGACTCTCCTGTCCAACCATGCATATGATGACGAGTAGTAAAACTACTCCCATCTTCTACTTGCAACCTCCATGCATCAGGATAGCACTTATGTCCATCAAAGCTCCTCATCCTAGTTCAAAACATATTTGAGAAGTCAGGTGAACCAAATCAATTTCTTTCCAATTCCACCCATTCTGAACTTGAAGTAAATTGGTCTTTTACTCTGTAACTACATAACTAGAGGTAGGAGAATTTAGAGCATCCCCAATAATACCACATCATCTTCTTCCTAAATCCTTATTAAGTTATTAACCCTACAAAATGAAAACCCTTATGACAATTAAAATAATGATTTTAGTTGTGCTCACTATCCTTATTTATGGGCCAAAAGTGCCACTACCAGCTTGGTCCCTTGTACACCTCACACATGTCACGTGTGAGGTTGTATATAGTTACTACTGACTAGTAATAATTGTAATTTACACAAACCAAAAATCCAACTTAATTAGTACCTCAAGTTGGCTACGTGCAAAGTTGCAAACTCTAACTCAAGTTGACAAGCTGACAATTGTCAAAATCGGCAATGCCACGCAAGCTATCAATTGTCAAAATCATTGGGTTATTAACATCATCATCTACGATTCTACAATACCTCATGTATTTTTCAATAAAAAGCTATCCAATCAATCACTCTAGCTATTCATATGGAATTAATCCACGCCACTGCCTCGTACCACAACCAAATTGAGAATTTCAATAGAATAAATGAAAGGTAGAGTACTTCGACACATTGAAAAGAGAGAATTAAATGTCTCATTTTACCTTAATCATTATCAATGTCCTAATAAGTCGCAATAAATTTCACTCATTTATGATCAGAACTAATGTTGATTTCTGAAAATCTAACGGTTCTAGTGTTATTCCAGAGGTTTCAGTTCACAAGTCTAGTGCTTCAAGGATTTACTTCCAAAATGCATCTATAGCCGCCCATCGAAAATTCATCGAACGACCCCTCTTTTAAAACAAAATTTATGCACATGCATAATTTAAAATGGGGACATCGCTAGGTTGACGAGACTCGACCCTCAGGATTAAAGAATTAAGATTTAAGGATTTGTCATAAAATATTTTTGTATGAATTAGGCAATATTAAACGGTAAATAAGAGCACCAATATTTAAATAGTAAAATATTTAATAGTTCTAGTGTAATTCTAGAGGTTTCAATTGGCAAATCTAGTGCTTGAGAGATATACTTCCGGAATGCAACTACAACCGTCCATCGAGAATTCATTGAACAATCATGGTACATAATGTCACATGGTTGCTAAAATTTGGAACCTTAAAACCAAAGTCTGAAGTTTCAAATTTTTTGAAACCTCCGACCCACCGACTACAAAGATGACTAAGAAAGACTTGCAACTAAGGTTAGGAAAAGCACCAAAACCCTGACTTTGGTGAATTAAGATAGGAAAGGTGGCAACTAAGGTTAGGAAAAGCACCAAAACCCTAATTTTGGTGAATTAAGATAGGAAAGGTGGCAAGGATGCTACATTTATGAAGTGAATATCGCGAGCAAATTTTAGCAAGTGGACATGACTGGAGGATAGATGGGTAATTAAGATCAATACGTGCAGAGTTTGGAAAATTATTACCTCTCTGCTCTCGATTAATGAAGTTAATAATAGAGTTTGGCATGGAGAAGAAGGAAATTTTGAAAGAGTGGTGGTGGTGGCAGTGTAGCTGCATCAGTTTTCAAATGGAGGCCAACTTCACTCTGCATTCAAGGAGGCAATTAAACCCATTTTATGGTGAAGCATCTAACAAAAGATTAATGGGTATGTTTTTATTCACTAATGGGAGGTTGGTACAAAGTGTGTAGATGATTTTGGGGAAATCCTTTGGAAATATGAGGCATAGATACGAGACTAACATGGATGTATACTCCTTGATTATAGCATGGGGTTTGGACTTGGGGGAATCAACAAGCACAGTGAGAGAAGTGATGGAGATGATTGTGCATAGAGATTTCTTGGAAGGATTATAATCAATACTTGAATGGGAAGTTCTAGGTGAAGGTTTCAACATTCAGGAAGGCTTTGAAAATGTGGAACTGGAAGGGGCATAAGGATGCATCCATTTTGTTTGTTGGCTGGAGGATGAGATTAAAAATCAATGCAAGGAAGAAGCAAGGTTAGGCTAGCAAGCATTGAAGCTCTTTATAGAGCTGATGAAGGTGGAAGCAATTATGGCATAGGTGAAAGTGGAGGCATAACACATGGAAGCACAAGAGAAAGTGGAGGAAAAGTGTATGAAAGAAAAAGGATAGAATGTGAGGAAGCAGAAGATAAAAGGCAAAGCAACAAGGAAAGTTGGTTATGAAATGGGTAGCACTAGTTGAATTTTCCGTTCTTGTAGGGTTTTTGCAAAATTAACGCAAGAATAGTACTAAATTTTTGGCTTGTTGAAATATGTAAGGAAGATACAGATAGTTGTGAACTAGTTTTAGTTGGGCAGGGTTACTTTTTCTATTATTAAAAAAAAAACTGTTATAGTTGTAGGTGATTTTTGGATGGTTGGTGAAAACAATGAGGCAAATAATCTTTATTTTCATGCATCTTTTTTATTAGTTTGATATTATGTTTAATTTGCCAATGTTTTTTTCTTAATCATTTGAAAATAGGTTTAATTCAACAATGAATTTTAGTTTTTAGTTTGGAAAAAAGTTTTAATCGCCAACAATTTTTTTTCCTAGTTTAAAAACAAGTTTAATTCACTAATCAAAATATTTTATTGCTTTGAAAATAGATTTTAATTGCCAATGGAAAAAATTTAGTGGTTTTAAAAAAATTGCATTTCGCCAAGATTTTAAACAGACTTCTAGCGATTATAAAATATTTTCCAATGGACATTATTTTGTTTCACGAAAAATGAAAAAACTCACCACTAAAATTAATATTTTTATTAGGAAGTATACAAGATTCACCAATATTTTACACCTTCACCAAGGAGGGGGTTTCTTGCAGTTTTCCCTTAAGTTCATCCTCTCACTAAAGTGGGGGCTAAATGTATCATAGAAAAAAGTGTTTTTTGTTAGAGTAATAAGTTATTATGCTTAATTAATTACATCACATTGATTAATTAATTAAGTCACTTATTCCTCTTTATTACTTAAGCTAAACTTAGGCACATTAATAATTAATTATTAATTATTAAGTGTGCACACTAGGGTTTCATTTAGGGTTTCCCTTTTAGGGTTTCTTGATCTCCTTCATAAGGATTGATCACATTGTAATAATCAATTCTCTTAATGCATTTTTACTGAGAGGTTTTACAGAACATCTTTTTCGGTTCTTCATATCTTTTGCATGTGACAGGTATTCATCTTGCATGCAGGTGATCTTGGATTCTAACATGGTATCAGAGCTCCAGACCTGCAGCTGCCTGTTCGTGATCTGAAGATATGGCCTCTTCGTGAGTTTTGGGTGCAAGGGTTTCCACAGGCATCTTTTCTACAAGATCCGGGGGGTAGCCTATTTTTTGGCTTACAATGGGCTCAAACGGACGTCGCCATCGCGTTCGCAGCGTCCCAAAACCCTAGAAACGCCTGTCAAATCGTCGATTTTGGAGCAGTTGGTCTGGGAGGCAAATTTTTTTATCTGGGGGGCCGTACGGCCTCCCCAACACGCAGATCGAGGCGTGGATTTAAAAAATTCAAAAAAATTAATTTTTATTTTTTTTTGCAGAAAATCTGCGCGGCCAGTTTACAAAGGGTCCGCCGCCCAACGGCACCGGGCGGCCACCCATCCGCCACCCCGCCCGCTGCTCGCTCCCGCCGCACCCTGGTCATATGGGGGGGGCCTCCGTTTCACACGAGGATTCTGAATCACCGCCGCCAACCGCACAATATATATACCGAACCAATTTTTGGGGGAGATTTTTTCCGCCGACGGCCCCCAAATTTTATGTTTTCGTGAACTGCTGACAGCATGACGTCAGCCGTACGGCAGCCCTTTTGCCCTCCTAACCCTAGTTTGCCCTAAAGGAGCTATTTTTTTTCTTTTGGCCATAACTTGGGCATACGGTATCGAAATCGGGCAAACAAGATATCGCCGGAAAGCTGGTTCCGAGAACTTTCTAGTAGTCTATTTATTTTTCAGTATTTTACTGTTTTACTACATTTATTGCTGTTTGAAGTCAGATGTTGTTTTTATGCTTCCGAGCTCATAACTTTTTGCCACGATCTCCATTTTTTGCCTCGTTTGAAGCGTCAGAAAGGTATTGAGGAGCTCTAGGTTTCTGTTCATGCACTTTTTCTGTATCTATCCCAGGTTTATCAATTAGTCCAAATTTGGCCCGATTGGTTGTTTGGCGATTACTTGGATGTTTTGGCAGTTGGGAGAGTGCATCTTGCATCTTTGCACTTCGTTTTCAGTAATGCATCATTTAATAATCACTTGCTGCATCATAGATTCTAGAGTTGTTCCAGTTTGGAGTTTTCGAGTGTTCCGTGGCATCGGGGTTTCTGTTGCTTTAATCATGATTCCTTGAGTCAATCAGTGACTCTCATCCAGTTTCAGTAGTATATAGAAGAATATTTCCTTGCTTGCCTATATCAAGTTCCAGTGTTACTCTATAGAGTTCTTCCAGTGCTTCTTTGCAGCATGTAATCTCATTGTAGGGGGGGTTTTGTCCCACTGGGTTTTTCCTTCTCTACTCCTTATTGCATTTGTAAATGGGTACCTGATCAGGCCTAGTTGCCGGGACCCATCTTTGCTTTCATGCATCTTATTCTAGTGTTTTAGCTTCTTCCTAAGTTCATCTTAAGGTGTTAGAGTAATAAGTTATTATGTAATTAATTACATCACATTGATTAATTAATTAAGTCACTTATTCCTCTTTATTACTTAAGCTAAACTTAGGCACATTAATAATTAATTATTAATTATTAAGTGCACACTAGGAGTTTCATTTAGGGTTTCCCTTTTTAGGGTTTCTTGATCTCCTCCATAAGGATTGATCACATTGTAATAATCGATTCTCTTAATGCATTTTTACTAGAGGTTTCTGAACATCTTTTGGTTCTTCATATCTTTTGCATGTGACAGTTATTCATCTTGCATGCAGTGATCTTGCTAGGGTTTCATTTAGGGTTTCCCTTTTAGGGTTTCTTGATCTCCTTCATAAGGATTGATCACATTGTAATAATCGATTCTCTTAATGCATTTTTACTGAGAGGTTTTACAGAACATCTTTTTTGGTTCTTCATATCTTTTTCATGTGACAGGTATTCATCTTGCATGCACGTGATCTTGGATTCTAACATTTTTTACCTAATTTGGGAATAATTGATGATAAATTGGACTTAGTGAGGCCTTTATTTGGTGTTGTGAGGTGTTTTACATATCCACACTAGGTCTTGGACCCTTGCAAATTGAATAAAGTACATTTATCAATGTCTTGTAAAGGTGTTGTAAAGTGTTGTAAGAGACTTTTATGCTTTTCTAGACTTAATGAACTCATTTTCCCTTAATTCAACAATGCAAAATATATTTAAATGTATTTTCACATCAATATAGAATGCTTTTAAACTAAACTTAATGTTAATCTAGTGTTGTAATGTGTCCTATACATTCACATTGGATGTCCCCTCTTTCTAGGTTGTGTGGACCTCATTTTAGTGTTATAAAGTGTATTTAATGACACTTTCACATTGAATTATATGTCCCAAGCCCCAATTTACCTTCAAATCAAAATTAATAGGCCCCTATGACCCCATATTGTGCATCTTGAGGCATAATTTGATGAAATATCTGACAAAGTCATCATATAAACATAATTTATGCATTCCCCAACAACCAAGTTGGAAAATGGAGCCCTCTAGGACTAATCCACCATCTGTGGTAAATGAGTCCCTGCAAGGTGGGACTGATTCACCCAAGGTGGCGAATGAGTCCCATTTGGGCCATTTTTGACTTTTGAGTGGAAAATTTTGGAATTTAAGTTTTGTTTTTCTTCATATCGGCCTTATAGATCCAATTTACAAGTGAATAAGGTGGATTTACTATAAAATAAACTCTCTAAACCCTAATTCATAATCTCTTAACTCATTCACACATCTCTTATCATTCATTCATTATTTACCTTCTATCACAAGTCAAGCAAGTTAGGGTTTCATCATTGCAAGTCATCAAGATAGCTTCCTAAGAAATTCAAGGGTAGATTCTTCATGTTTTGTTGCATACACTCAAGATAAATCTTCATGGAAGGGTAATGAATCCATTATTTCATGCTTCATTGCATTCTTTTCTCATTTTGGTTTAATTACCTAACGGGGTTTGACCAAGGTGAACCCCCATGCCCTAACATTCAACATTCCTCTTTCTCTTCTTGTGTGTTTACAGATTTAGGAATCTTGGAGGCTTGGAAATCATTAAGAATAAAGTTAAAAATTTGTTCAAGTCATATCTTCATTGGATAATGAAAAACATGAACAAAAAGTTACTTTCAAACCCAAATTTGAGAGTTTTAGAACTAGACACCTGAAGAAGCAGAAAGTGTAGACCGAAGGCTCCTATTTGAACCTTTGAATCTTCAAAAATTCATAATTGGACACATTTTCCATGTGTGGTGAATGAGTCCCACTTCTAGGCCTTATTTTAGTTTTCTGCATTGTTGGATGCCCATTTGTTCGAAATGGGCTATGGAACAGTTTCACAAATCTGGGACTAATTCACCTAGAATGGAAAATGAGTCTCTCCAAGCCTAAAATTTAGGATCAAAAACATTTCATAAGTCATTCCCAGTCTCCATCATGATCTCAAGTGCACACTTTCAGTTTCATCCATTTCTGTTACAATTTTCATTCATTTCTAGGTGTTTTTGCTTTTCACAATGTGTTTTCAAACAATCTACATTTCATTGGTTTTGCATTAATAATCGATCTATCTTATCAGTTTCATACATTGAAACATTGCATCTAGGTATATTACATCCATATTCCATCCATTTTACATTGACTTTGAGTGTAACATTGCCCATTTTGGCCCTTCTTTCTCCTTTTAGGTGAAAAACCCTAGAAGCACTAGAAAGGATTAGGATGCCAAAATATTTGCCACATTTTAGTGAACTTTCTTTTTGAATATCTCCTTGTCCGATTTGGAGTCCGTCCTCATCCTAGACTTGGATTTGTATTGCGTGTTGCATTGGTTAAGTTGCATTCTAGGGTTTCAAATTTTGCATTCATGAAAAGTTCATTCATGTTGCATTTTTGGTGTCTAAAATCATTAAGTTTTTTTGAAATTTTGCATTTTCATCTTAGGTTTACATCTTATAGCATAGAAAACATAAAAAATCTCTTAGAAAAATTTGAAAAATCTCAAAAAAATCCCCAATGCCAGGACTCATTCGCCACCCTGGGCGAATTAGTCCCTTTTGATCCCTGAAACTACCTTTTACAGAGTTGAAAACCCTATTTTTATGCTTTTGTTTTCTGCCATTAATTATCTGTATCAGTTGGCTGAATTTTTTTATCATACATTTCATTAGATTTGGCTTACATTAGCTCATTTCTTGCATTGTTAAAATTCACATTTGCACTTCCAATCTTTCATCTTTCAGATTATTGCATAGTATCATCAGTAAATTACTTTGTTTGAAATCTGAAAAGTTGCATTTCATTCTATGTCTTTACATTTCATTTTAAGTTTTCATAGCTTCTCTAACATTTAAATCATTAGAAATAAGCATTATTTAAATTCATGGCACTTAGACTTTTGCAATTTTCATTTTTAGCATTAGTTCCTAGTTCATTTAGATCAGATTCATTAGCAAATGAAAAAAAAAAAAACAAAAAAATCAAACGATCCAATTCAAAAAATTATTCAATTTCAAAAAACCATTAACATCCAAGCTCTTTAGTAGTGATTATTTAGACATGCTAGATGAATCCCTTAAGGACTTCCTCTAACTAAAATCATCCATTAAAGATTTGATGCAAAAGGATGCATGAATCGATAATCATAATAATCATAATTGTTCTTCTCCTGATATCTCTCCCATTGGTGATGAAGGTATCTTGATGAAAGGAGACACAATCATTGAAGATCATGAAAGTCTTGCTTGTCTTCCTTCTCCTCCCCCTTGCAAAGAAATTATGACACAAAAAGCTAAAATAATTTCCACTACCTTATCGAGTCCTCATTCATCTCCCAACATCTCCCCTACTTGTGCAAATCCTTTAGTGAATAAGGATAAACTTGTGAACGATCATGACAAACACATTTGTGTGGAGGATATGATTGAGAGCTATGACACTCCTACCTATCCTACTCAAGACGACATTCTAGGACATGAGGATGTAAGTATAGATAATCATTACAATCAACCCTTTTCTTCTCCTAATATCTTCTCTACACATGAATAAGATAGTTTAGTGTTAGAAGGTATCATTAGTGAAAATCATGAAAAAATTGTTCCTCCCTTCCTTGATCCAATCATCAGTAACCATGAAACTCCTAGTTATCCTTCTCTTGATGCCTCTCCTATGAGCGATGATGCTATCTTGCCAAATCAAATTATGACATGTGATGAGCATATTAGTTATCCTCCTAGGGTCAATATTGTGGCACATAAGAATGATACCTTAGAGAAAGAAAACAACCAAATAAAGTATTCTTCTCATATCACCACTATTGATACTCAAGAAAATCCAACCATTAATCATTCCCCTATGTGTGTTGAAGTTATTTTGAACACACCTAAGAATCCTTTCATTCTTTACCCACCATTACAAAAGAATCAAGCTCACAATACACCCAATCTAATTCTTCCAATTCATGGTCTTTGTGATTGTCCTTTAATCAAAATCAACCCATCCAACAAACCTTCACTCAACATCCATACTATAACTCAAGATTCTTCTAAGAAAACTCTAACCTTGGTATTTCCTAAACTGATTGATATCTCATTAAACATGTATCAAGCAAAAACTCTTTCCTTATCCACATAAATAACATTAATTGCTGCTCCCTGCCATGCAATAGTTGTAGGATCATAGCATACTCACTATTGCATGTTTTGCATCCATTCCAAGCTCACCCTTGTCCGTCACTAAGTGGGGGAAAACATTTCAAAAACCTTATCCCCATATGTCATTTGTTGTTGTCTCTTTTGACTAATCATTAACTTTTCATGAACATATAAGAGCAAGCTTGGGCTGTGGAAGATATTTCTTAAGATTGAATCGCATGTGACATATACTACCTTTCTTTATGACATAGCTTATTGAAAAAATATGTCTTGGCATAGGATTTTTTGAATAAGCTCTCATACCCTCTTCTACTTTAAAGAAATTGCTCACAATAATGGTGTTAGAAACCACTTTAAAGTGGGGGAATACATAGACAACATATTTTTGCAAAATTCATGGTGTGATTTAATTTTTATTTTGATGTGTCCTCTGCTTGGTGGTGTCATTGGGTTTGATTGCTTCCAAGATTGTACGGACAACTGAAGTGGCCTGATACAAATGAGGCATCTCATCTATAATGATCTGAATAGGGAATAACGGTCAACTGAAGTTGCTTGATGCGAACAAGGAATCCCATGGATAACGATTTAACACCCTAACTTGTACTCTCTTGGAGACATTAGGCACAATGCTACCTAAGAAGAAGACCTTACATGAACAAAGAAAAATCCTATTTAATGAAATTTTTACATGACATTCAAAACATTTAAAAAAGCATTACATTGTGGTGCCTTATCAATGTTATCAGGAGAATAACTTTGGTATCGTTAGTATGGTGGGAAGCCGACACACTGACATGAATTTCTCATTATAAGGTGGTAAGCCAACACATTGGCATGAATTTCTCACTAAACCACTTCTTTGGGACAAGTCACCCCATGGATGACCTTATGTTCTGTGGCCCCAGAGTGAGTGCATATTTTCCACCCTATTTTCCTTTCTTTCCATTGCATGATTATGTATCTTGATGGTTTGACTTAGGATATTGGATCCTAGGGACTTGACTACCTTCTTGATCTTTTCCATCCTTTTTATCTACATTTGTACACTCATATCTCTCTTGAATGTCTACTTTAGTGTGAGTTTGGAGCAAGTTCATCCTCTCACTAAAGTGGGGGCTAAATGTACCATAGAAAAAAGTATTTTTTCTTGATTTGGGAATAATTGATGATAAATTTGACTTAGTGAGGCCTTTATTTGGTGTTGTGAGGTGTTTAACATAGCCATACTAGGTCTTGGACCCTTCCAAATTAAATAACATACATTTATTAATGTCTTGTAAAGGTGTTGTAAAGTTTTGTAAAAGACTTTCATGCTTTTCTAGACTTAATGAACCCATTTTCCCTTAATTCAACAATGTAAAATATATTTAAATCTATTTTCACATCAATCTAGAATGCTTTTACATTAAAATTAATGTTAATCTAGTGTTGTAATGTGTCCTACACATTTAGATTGGATGACCCCTCCCTCTAGGCTGTGTGGGCCTCATTTTAGTGTTGTAAAGTGTATTTAATCACACTTTCACAGTGAATTATGTGTCCCAAGCCTCAATTGACCTTCACACCATCATTAGTAGGACCCTATGACCCCATATTGTGCATCCCAAGGCATAATTTGGTGAAATAATTGACAAAGTCATCATATAAACCTCATTTATGCATTCCCCAACAACCCAACTAGAAAATGGACCCCTTTGGGACTAATTTTCCATTTGTGGTGAATGATTCCCTGCTAGGTGGAAATGATTTGCCCAAGGTGGCTAATGAGTCCCATTTGGGCCATTTTTTAATTTTGAGTGGGAAATTTTGGAATTTAAGTTTTTTTTTTCTTCATGTCGGCTTTAGGGATCCAATTTACGGGTGAATAAGGTGGATTGCATATTAAATAAAGTCTCTAAACCCTAATCCATAATCTCTTAACTCATTCATCATTTATATTCTATCTCAAGTGAAGCAAGTTACGGTTTCATCATTGCAAGTCATTAGGATAGCTTCCTAAGACATTCAAAGGAAGATTCTTCATAATTTTTTGTAGACATTCAAGATCAATCTTCATGGAAAGGTAATAACTCCATTATTACATGCTTCATTTCATTCTTTTCTCATTTTGGTTTAATTCTCTAAAAGGGGTTTGACCAAGGCAAACCCCCATTCCCTAACATTCAACATTCCTCTTCCTCTTCTTGTGTGTTTGTAGATTGAGGAATCTTGGAGGCTTGGAAATAATTAGGAATCAAGTTGCAAATTTTTTCAAGTCATCTCTTCATTGGATAAGGAAAAACATCAACAAAAGGTTACTTTAAGGCCCAATTTTGACAGTTTTAGAACTAGACACCTGGAGAAGCAGAAAGTGAAAACCGAAGGCTCTTGTTTCCAACTTTGAATATGTAGAAATTCAAAAATGGAATCATTCACCATGGGTGGCGAATGAGTCCCACTTCTAGGCCTGATTTTAGTTTTTTGCATTTTTTTATACCCATTTTTTTGAAACGAGTTCCAAAATAGTTTCACAAATCTGGGACTAATTCGCCCAGAATGGCGAATGAGTCTTGCCAAGCCTAAAATTAGGATTAAGAACATTTCAAAATTCATTTCTAGACTTCATCAAGATCTCAGGTGCACACTTTCAGTTTTATCTATTTTTGTTACAATCTACATTCATTTCTAGGTGTTTTTGCATTACACAAAGTGTTTTCAAACAATCTACATTTCATTGGTTTTGCATTAATAATCAATCCATCTTATCAGTTTATTACATCCATATTCCATCCATATTGCATTGAATTTGAGTGTAACATTTCCCATTTTGGCCCATTCTTTCTCCTTTTAGGTGAATAACCCTAAGAGCACTAGAAAGGATTAGGATTCTAAAATCTTTGCTACACATATTCAAGGCACCCCTACAAGGACTCAAATTCCCTTGGGAAACTCTACCCTCATATTTTGACCAACAACAAACTTTTTAGATAGGTATGTACAACACTCTGCCCTTCCTAGATCTATCTGCAAATCTCTGTTTCAGTCTGTCAGTTGTCGAGATCTTGAAATTTTCATATTAGGGCTCATAGTCTAATTACGATAATCAAGGAAAATAAATTATAATTTATTTCCAAGGCTCAAAAGGATTAGATCCAAGTCTTATTGATTCACTTTCATGGTTGAAATTCAATCTAATCACCTTGATTTACATCCTAATGTACCTTTGAAAAAGGAGCAAAAGTTAATCCTAGATTTAGACATTAAAATTAGGGTCCCTTTTTTATGTGAAAAAGAAAATGAAATTAGATGGGGGCAGCCATGATGACCCTCTTGATGAGAGTGACCCACCACATTTTTAACCTAGTGACGCTCCTCGTATGACACTTGTTGTAGTCCCTTTGGCTATTTGGTTGCCTTCCCTATATGATGAGCAAGATTTGCTGATACAAAAAAATTACATTAGGGGTATGTGCACAAATATGGTTCCCAAAAAGGGGGCTTAAGTGGCCACTTTTTTTCAAAAAATATGAAATACTGACCTTGGATGTGAAATTGAGGATAGTTACACTCAAAATTTTGAGATGGCACAAAAATAAGGATTGAAGTGCTCCGAGTCTAATTTATAAACTAGACTAATTTATTTTGAAAATGGTTGAGATTAAGGGGTTCAAACGAGGGACGTACACAAAATCATGATTTTTTGTCAGAAAAACATAACATAGCAACTCTTATATGACCCTAGCATGGTGAAATTTCTTTTAGTATTTTTTAAAATCACTACGGTCAGAAGTTAGCTAACAATATGTAGTTGATGCACTTTTTTTCTAATAATTTTTTAATGAATATTCAATTTTCTACTAATTTTCAAAGTGGACACTTCCTGAAAAACAAAATTTGGCCATGCTACCCCTAAAAATTTTGGAAACTAATTGAATTTTTTAAAAATAAAATAAAATTGTAGAATGGAGTCTACTTTCTAAAAATGTAATTTATTTGAAATTTCAATGAATGGTTAATTTATAATGAAAAAACACAAAACACTGCTTTTTTCCAAAAAAGAGACAAAACAAAATAAATTATGGATGAAAGGCTTAACATTGTCAAAAATTGAAAAAAATTATATTGTTGGATAACTAAGAGAGAACCTAACATTACCCAGATGTTTGATTTGTTTGATATTAAACCACGTGCAATCCTGATGGTGAGCACAAACTTGATTATGTGAAATATTGTAGAATTTTCAAAAACGTGTCTTTGGTCATTGGTAATTCCCTCCAAGCCTTTGGGTTGGTATTCCAAGGCAAGTACCAATCCCAAGGATTGGGGATTCCCAAATCAAGATATAACATGTGCGCATTATAATGTAGTCGCATTATTTCTCAGTTTTGATGTGGTTTTTTGTGTTTGTGGGAAACATGTCTAGCAAGACATAAGATGAGTGCAGTATAACACGCTTGTGTTATGTCTTGCTTTATGTTAAATGCTACTCTATTGAATGTATGTTTATATATTTGTATGTTTGTATGTATATCTATGCTTGTATGTCATGTATGTATGCATGTATGTGTGCCTGTATGCATCAATGTATGTATATTGTATGCATGCCTATATGTATGTAATATTGTATCTAAACATGTACATGTATGCTTGTATGTGTGTAGGATTGTATGTATGTATTTATGTATGTCTTTAGAGGGAGTGAGAATTTTAAGAGAGATAGAGAGATCTAGAGTTTTCTAGGTAGGGTGGGAGGTGGGGAGAGAGAGAGAGAGAGAGAGAGAGAGAGAGAGAGAGAGAGAGAGAGAGAGAGAGAGAGAGAGAGAGAGAGAGGGAGAGGGAGAGGGAGTGGGAGAGAATGGGTTGGAGTGAGAGGGAATTATCTAGGGAAGGTGAGAGGGATAGAGGGAGGGAGAAAGAGAGAGAGAAGGGGGTGGTAAAAAGAGAATTGAGAGAGGGGGAGAGAGACACACAAAGAAAGAGAGAGTTATGTAGGTAGGGTGCCAAAGGGAGAGACTTGAGAGTGTGAGGGGCAGGTGGGAGGGAGAGACTTGAGAGATAGGTAGTGAGAGGGAATGCAAGAGAGAGGGAGTGGGCGAGAGAGGGAGTGTGAGTGAGAGACCTAAGAGAGGGAGATGTTGTGGGAGGGAGTGAACTAATAGAGGGAGAGAAAGAGGGGGTTGGAGGAAGAGGGACTTATCTAGGTAGGGTGGGAGAGATAGATAGAGAGAGAGAGAGGGGGGTGGGAGGGAGAGACATGAGAGAGAAGGAGAGAGAGGGAGTGGGAGAGAGTGGGATGGATATAGAGAGAGATAGATAGAGGGAGCGAGAGAGGGTGGTAGGGATTGATTGAATGAGAAGTACATAGAAAGAGGGAGAGGGTAGGAGAGAGGGAGGGAGGGAGAGGTGGGATGTATAGATAGAGAGAAAGCGATAGGGGTTGAGGATATAAGGTTGAGGGATTAGGGTGGAGAACCTATAAGGTTGATGGTTTCTAGGGTATTATGATTTAAGGGTTGAGGGATTAGGGATTAGGGTTGATGGTAGAGGGTATTGGGTTGATGGTATAGAGTAGAAGGTTTAAGGGTTTATGATTAAAGGGTTTAGGGTTTAGGGTTTAGGGTTGAGGGTAGAGGGTTTAGGGTATAAGTTTGAGGGTATATGGTTGAAGGATTAGGTTGAGGGTCCAATGCAAAGGGTAGAGGGTATAGGGGTTTAGGGTTTAGGGTTTAAGGATTGAGGGTTGACGGATTAAGGGTTGAGGGTTGAGAATTGAGGGTTGAAGGTTTAATGTATAGGGTAGAGGGTAGAGGGTAGAGGGTTTAAGGGTTTGGGATTTAAGGGTTGAGGGTTGAGGGTTGAGGGTTAAGTGTTTAAGGTTGAGGGTAGAGGATTGAGGGTATAGGGTCAAGGGATTAGGGTTGAGTTTCGAATGTATAGGGTAGAGGGTATAGGGGTTGAGGGATTAGGGTTTAAGGGTTGAGGTTTGTGGGTAGAGGGTAGAGGGTTTAAGGGTTGAGGGATTAAGGGTTGAGGGTTTATGGATTATGGTAGAGAGTTTTCTTATATTTAAGGGTGTAAGGGTTGAGGGATTAGGGTTGAGGGATTAGGGTTTAGGGTAGAGGGTATTGGGTAGAGGGTAGAGGGTAGAGGGTTTAAGGGTTTAGGGTTGAGTGTTTAAGGGTTTAGGGTTTGCAGGTTTAAGGTTGAGGGATTAGGGTAGAGAGGGGGAGATGGATGGATAGAGAGATGGAGGGAGAAGCGAGATAGAGAGGAGAGAAGAGGAGGGAGGGACATAGATAAATGAGGGTTGAGGATCCAATGTATAGGGTGGAGGGTTGAGAATAGAGTGTATAGGGTTGAAGACCTATAGGTTTGAGTAATTAGGGTATTGGGTTGAGGGTATAGGGTTGAGGGATTAGGGTTGAGGGTACATATGGTTGAAGTATTGGGGTTGAGAGTCCAATGTATAGGGTAGGGGTATCGGGTTGAGGGTTTAGTGTTTAAGGGTTGAGGATTGAGGGATTAAGGGTTGAGGGTTGAGATTTGAGGGTTGAGTGTTTAATGTATAGGGTAGAGGGTAGAGAGTAGAGGGTTTAAGGGTTGAGTTTTGAGGGTTTAATGTTGAGGGTAGAGGATTGAGGGTATAGGGTTGGGGGATTAGGTTTTAGGGTCCAATGTATAGGGTAGAGGGTATAGGGGTTGAGGGATTAGGGTTTAAGGGTTGAGGGATTAAGTGTCAAGAGGGTTGAGGGATTAGGGTAGAGAGTTTAATAAGTTGGTTTAAGGGTTTAAGGGTTGAGGGATTAAGGGTAAAGAGGGTTAAGGGATTAGGTTAGAGAGTTTACTAAGTGGGTTTAAGGGTTGAGGGATTAGGGTTCAGGGTAAAGGGTAGAGGATTGAGGGTAGAGGGTAGAGGGTTTAAGGGTTGATGGTTTAGGGTTTAGGGTTGAGTATTTAAGTGTTTATAGGGTAGAGGGTAGAGGGTTTAAGGTTGAGGGTAGAGGATTGAGGGTATAGGGCTGGGGGATTAGGGTTGAGGGTCTAATGTATAGGGTAGAGGGTATAGGGGTTGAGGGAATAGGTTTTAAGGGTTGAGGGATTAAGGGTCAAGAGGGTTGAGGGATTATGGTAGAGAGTTTACTAAGTAGGTTTAAGGGTTGAGGGATTAGGGTTAAGGGTAGAGGGTTTAAGGGTTTAGGGTTTAAGGTTTGAGCATTTAGGGTTTAGAGTTGAATGTTTAAGGGTTTATAGGCTAGAGGGTAGATGGTTTAAAGGTTTAGGATTTAAGGTTGAGGGTAGAGGATTGAGGGTATAGGGTTGGGGGATTAAGGTTGAGGCTCCAATGTATAGGGTATAGGGTATAGGGGTTGATGGATTAGGGTAGAGAGTTTACTATGTGGGTTTAAGGGTTTAAGGGTTGAGGGTAGAGGGTAGAGTATTGAGGGTAGAGGGTAGAGGGTTTAAGGGTTTAGTGTTTAAGGTTGAGGGTTTAGGGTTTAGGGTTGAGTGTTTAAGGGTTTATAGGGTAGAGGGTAGAGGGTTTAAGGGTTGAGGGTTTAAGGTTGAGGGTAGAGGATTGAGGGTATAGGGTTGGGGGTCAATGTATGGGGTAGAGGGTATAGGGGGTTGAGGGATTAGGGTTTAAGGGTTGAGAGTTAAGGGTCAAAGGGTTGAGGATTAGGGTAGAGGTTTACTAAGTGGGTTTAAAGAGGGTTTAAGGGTTTAAGGTTGAGGATTAGGGTTGAGGGTAGAGGGTAGAGGATTGAGGATGGAGGTAGAGGTTTAAGGGTTGAGGTTTGGGGTTTAGGGTTAGTGTTTAGGGTTTTATAGAATTGTAGAGAATTGCAGGGTTTTAAGGTTGAGGTGGGTGTGGGTATAGGAGTTGGGGGATTAAAGGTTGGTGCAATGTAAGGTAGAGGGTATAGGGGTTGATGGATTAGGGTTTAAAGCTCGAGAGATTAAGGGTCAAGAGGGTTGAGGGATTAGGGTAAAGAGTTTACTAAGTGGGTTTAAGGGTTTAAGGGTTGAGGGATTAGGGTTGAGGGTAGAGGGTTTAAGGGTTTAGGGTTTAAGGTTGAGGGTAGAGGATTGAGGGTATAGGGTTGGGGGATTAGGGATTAGACTCCAATGTATAGGGTAGAGGGTATAGGGGTTGAGTGATTAGGGTTTAAGGGTTGAGTGTTTAAGGGTCAAGAGGGTTGAGGGATTAGGGTAGAGAGTTTACTAAGTGGGTTTAAGGATTTAAGCGTTGAGGGTAGAGAGTAAAGGATTGTGGGTGGAGGGTAGAGAGTAGAGGATTGTGGGTGGAGGGTAGAGGGTTTAAGGGTTTAGGGTTTAAGGGTTGAGGGTTGAGGGTTTAGGGTTGAGTGTTTAAGGGTTTATAGGGTAGAGGGTAGAGGGTAGAGGGTTGAAGGGTTGAGAGTTTAAGGTTGAGGGTAAAGGATTAAGGGTATAAGGTCGGGGGATTAGGGTTGAGTGATTAAGGTTCAAGAGGATTGAGGGATTAGGGTAGAGAGTTTACTAAGTGGGTTTAAGGGTTTAAGGGTTGTGGGATTAGGGTTGAGGGGAGAGGGTAGAGGTTAGATGGGTTTAATGGTTGAGGGTTTAGGGTTTAGGGTTGAGTGTTCAAGGATTTATAGGGTAGAGGATAGAGGGTTGAGGGTTTAATGGTTGAGGATTTAAGTTTGATGGTAGAGGATTGAGGGTATAGGGTTGGTGGATTATGGTTGAGGGTCCATTGTAAAGGGTAGAATATATAGGGGTCGAGGGATTAGGGTTTAAGGGTTGAGGGATTAAGGGTCAAGAGGGTTGAGGGATTAAGGTAGAGAGTTTACTAAGTGGGTTTAAGGGTTGAGGGTAGAGGGTAGAGGATTGAGGGTTGAGGGTAGAAGGTTTAAGGGTTGAGGGTTTAGGGTTTAGGGTTGAGTGTTTAAGGGTTTATATGGTAGAGGGTTTAAGGATTGAGGGTTGAGGGATTAAGGGTTGAGGTTTGAGAATTGATTTTTGAGGTTTAATGTATAGGTTAGAGGGTAGAGGGTTTAAGGGTTTAGGGTATAAGGATTAAGGGTAGAGGGTAGAGGGTAGAGGAGAGATATATAGAATTAGTGTAAAAGGGTTGAGGGTATAAGGGATAAGCATAGAGGGTAGAGGGGAGAGAGACATGAGTGAGTGAGAGAGAGAGAGAGAGAGAGAGAGAGAGAGAGAGAGAGAGAGAGAGAGAGAGAGAGTAGATGATAGAGGGTATAAGGGTTAAGGGTAGAGGGTAGAGTGGAGATAGATAGGAGTGAGTGAGTGAGAGAGAGGGAGTTGAGAGAGGGAGAGGGGATGTAGGAGAGAGAGAGAGAGAGATAGAGAGAGAGAGAGGATAAAGGGTATAAGGGTTAAGGGTAGAGGGTAGAGGGGAGAGAGATAGAATTAGGGTTTAAGGGTTGAGGGTATAAGGGTTAAGGGTAGAGGGTAGAGGGGAGATAGATAGAATTAGGGTTTAAGGGTTGAGGGTATAAGGGTTAAGGGTAGAGGGTGGAGGAGAGAGAGATGGGAGTGAGTGAGAGAGAGAGAGTTGAGAGAGGGAGAGGGGATAGGAGAGAGAGAGAGAGAGAGAGAGAGAGAGAGAGAGAGAGAGAGAGAGAGAGAGAGAGAGAGAGAGACTGAGGATTACAAAGGTTAAGGGTAGAGGCTGAGGGCATGGGCTAAGGGCATAGGCAGAGGGGAGAGATAGAATTAGGGTTTAAGGGTATAAGGGTATAGGAGAGAGAGGAGAGGGGAGAGATATAGGAGTGAGTGAGTGAGTGAGAGAGAGTTGAGAGAGAGAGAGGGGGGGTAGGAGGGAGAGACTTGAGAGAGAGAGATAGATAGAGTGAGGGAGAGATAGGAGTGAGTGAGGGTATAAGGGTTAAGGGTAGAGGGTAGAGGGGAGAGAGATAGAATTAGGGTATAGAGGGTATAAACAAAGAGAGACAAAACAAATCTATTAAAAAAAAACTTTCTCATAACGTGAGCACATTTTGAAGAAGTAGAGATATGAACGTTTTAGCAAGAAATAACACGCTCGTGTTATAACATGAGCGCATTATAATGCGAACGCATTATAACACAAGCGCATTTTGGCTTGCTCTAAAAATGGTAAAAAACTCACTATACCCATGACATCAAGGCCCACATTTTGCATATTCTCCTAGTTCTACTCGTGCTCTAACAAAAAGTATCTTTTTGATGTTGTGAAGTGTGCATGCGTTTTTTTCACATTCCACCACCTTTGCATGAAATAGCATAGTTTTCATGTTGAAAGGCATATAATATCAATTCAAGTTTGAATTCTAGTGAAAACTAATAAACAATTGAAGTTTGGATGGGAACAAGCTTTTGAAAAAGTCAAATTGTTGAGGAGTTTGAAGAAAGAAGAAGTGAAGGCTACATAATTGGGTAGAACTCCTCTATTTGAAACTCTGGTTTTTTAGGTATGTGAAGTATTTACACATTTTCTTTCATTCTATTATGGCTTGCTTTCATTTTTGTTATTTTTAATAATCCATGTTGATCATTGTTTGTTTTTCATTATAACGTTATGTTTTCAATGCACATTTCAAATTACACAATTCTAGACACTTTCTAATTACATTTTTAAACCACATCTCTTTGAGGAATTTTGTTATTTAACAATTGACTTACCTTGTGTATGCTTCCACATTTTGTATATGCATATATATGACATAAGTTTTAAGGAAGTAAAATAAAACATCATTTCTCAATCCTTTATTATGGATGTGCATACCACTCTCCAAAGCTTTCATTGAGGTATTTTCTCAAATAGTTATACCAACCAGGCGATTGCCTTGTCTATGCTACCAAATTTTCCATACATGTCTCTAAAAAATTGGAATATACTCCTCCCACATTGATAGCTCTTTGAAACTATTTTGGTTTTCAACTCTATTTCTAAATTACCTCATCACTAAAGCTACCTCATCACCTATGTTGTGATATATTTAAATGTTTCCTTGATTAGTCTACCTACAAGGGATTCTAACCCTTCTCTCCACTGTTTCAAGACTCTTCATTCAAGGCTAAGTTGGAAACATGATGAAAGGTGCAGCCTGTCTTGCAGAGCATCTACCAAAAACAACAAACCATCAAGGGTACTTCTGACCCTAAACACAACTTGAGAAGATCAATTGACAATTCACCAAAAACTCATTTTAACTCTCAACAAAGACCCTTCATTTTCACTTCATTGCTATAAAGAAAAAATCATCAAAATTGTCTCCAAACCATTATCAAACTCAAAAAAATATCAACCATCATCATTCTAATAGGAACAAAGAAAAAACCTGATTAGGAAACTCTTAATCCATCCATTCATTCAACATGCACCAATTTACTATTCAAATCAACTTGCTCCACAAGGCAAAATGACAACAAACCAACTATTCATGCTTCTAATCTTTTACCAGACTTCTAAGACACTATAATAATCATGCTTTAGATTGAAATAAACCAAATACCTTTTGAGAAAACTCTGAAACATTCAATCTTGATCAACATGCATACTCAAATCACCAATTTGCACCATGGTTCCACATTACTCAAAATACCAAAACAACAAATTTTCTTTCTAAAATTTGTCCAAGCATTAAGAAATATCTACCGACATCACTTAGAAATATTCAAACCAAAATCCATCACTCAAATCATTGTTTGTATAGAATTACTCTTTCTAGTGTAGTCAGGAACCAAATTCCTAGTAGGTTTCCAAACCCCTAAATCGGGTGTTTCTCTTAACCCAACTTGAACCTTTACAAACCAAAAGAATATTTAGGAACCCTTTTCAACCTTATTTAACATACTTGAACAATAGGGTATGTTAATTTGGAAAATATATCAACAAAAGTGACTATCCCATGGTAGAATACACCAAATTAGGTCAATTTTGTGAAGCAACTATCAACAAAAAAATCCAAAATGTTAAATAACCTTGGGAAGCATTGAGATAGGGTTAAAAAAATTTATTTCACCAACTTTGAGAGATAGAAAGACTCAATAATGCACTATATTGTAAAACCCTCATTCTAGGTCATCATTGTCTAGATATGACAAGGGTTTATAGGAAATATACCTTCCTAGCCTTATTTTACTTAACCTCTACTTCAATAATCTTCCAAATGATCTGCAAAAACTATTGAAACCAACTCTCAACCATCTTGTAAGCATCTACAACAAATTCCAATATGGATCCATCATTTTCCATGGTAAAACTCAAAAATTCCTGAGAGGGCAACAACAAAACTTCATATTCTTGCCTTCCCCTACACTTACAAACACATTCAAATTGAAAATAAAATAATTTAATCCATTCCATAAATCTAAATAACCCTACATCGGTGGACTGGAAAATTTAACTCTTTAATGGACTCTCAAAGCCCTTGTCTGAGGGTTTCAAAATTGTTTACTGTAAAAATGCTCCCAAAACCCTAAAACTTAATGGAATGCCCTCAAAATTCTTTCAGAAAGGTGATAACACTTTACTCTACAAGATCCAATCAAGAATATAACCTAAGAGGTACTTGTAAAGTCTGTACAAACTAAAGAATGACAGAGAAAACATAAGAAATTCAAAATAGGGTACTTTTATTTTCTATTTTCTTTCAAGAATACAAAACTACCAATTTGCTTCCCTTCTCCAAGCCTTAAATAGATGTTTTCATTTGAATGGGACCTCACATGGATATTTTACAATGCTTTCCTGGTGAACCTAAAAAAATTCATGAAATTTCATATTAGAGGAATACTGTGCACAAGGTTCTCCTACACTAGGGTAGCGTATGCCTCATAGAAATATCATCTCACGGTGATGTACATCACTATGAGACCCCATTTCTATGAGGAATACACTTCCCCTACCTTCTCAACCTTACCACATTGGTAGGATAGTGAGCGAGCTAGCTTGCCAATGCTCCACTAGCCTACCAATGCATCGTTGTGAGACCCCATTTCTATGAGGCATACACTGCCCCTACCTTCTCAACCCTACCGCATTGGTAGGCTAGTGATTGAGCTAGTGGGCCAATGCTCCACTAGCCTACCAATTTGGTAGGGTTGATAAGCTAAGGCAACGTATGCCTCATAGAAATGGGGTCTCAGGATGATTATAATCACCGTGAGACCCCATTTCTATGAGGCATAAGTTGCCCCTACCTTCTCAACCCTACCACATTGGCAGGCTAGTGAGTGAGACCCCAATGTAGTAGGGTTGAGAAGGTAGGGGCAATGTATGCCTCATAGAATTGAGGTCTCGGTGAGACTCCATTTCTATGAGGCATGCACTGCCCCTACCTTCTGATGCAATGAGCAGGGGATCAACTTGTTCACAACACAATCTGACACAACTCAAGCAAACTTTCAGGAATTATAACCCCAACCACATTCATAACTTCTCCATAGCTAAACAAGGCTTCTAACATCTTGATTTTAGTCTGTACAAACTCAAAAGAACAAGAAATGCTACTGACCCCAAAGTTTACATACATTTCCCCTCTCAAACCTCACCATTCCACTCAAAAATGCATATTTTCACCACTAGGGCATCATGCCCAAATGCTCAAACATCCATCCCTAACATTTTAGACCTATCCCACTGAGTTACAAAAATTACATAGGATGGGATATGTTTTATTTCATTGTGGACAACTACAAACTCTTAAAATAGGGTTACACATGTTGCTTACAGTAAATTGGATCAAAATTTCACCAAAAACAATAACAGGAGCTCAAACCAAATTCAAATGAAAGCTACCTCCTACCTTTATCAAATTCACAAATTATCCATTACTAGAAAATAATAGTAAAATTGAGATATGTTCTTGATTTTCTTCTTCAAAATCTTAAAGAACCATTACAATGAGTTCTCCTACATATTTAAACTTTTTCCCACCAAAAATTATTTGTTTCAACTTCCTCCAATGACCATTTGAAGCAAATGATTATTGGAATTGTATAAACTTTCATTTTTGCACTTTTTTACACTTTTTGAAATGACAACTTTTCATATTTTGTAAAAGTTTGCAATTTTTAACTCTCTAACCTCCTACAGGATGATTGTAAGTATTTTTTATGAAGCCTTGAATGACATATATTTCATTTATTTGAATGGATACATTTTTTAGGAAATAATATTGGTCTCATTACCATGCTATAGGTAAAATTATCTGCCATGCCAAAGAAATGAGGAAGGAATAAACTAACAGACGAAGAGTATGAAACTAGAAAAGCAAAGGAGAGAGAACAGGTGGTAGCATATTGTGAAAAGAAGAAATTGGGTACTATTGACAAAAACAAGCCAATTGAAGAGGAACCTCAATTTTCAAAAATAGAATAGGCATTGGCAGCACAAAGGGCACAAATGTGAAAGAATCGTGGTAAGATAGATTCAAATACTGTAGTTGGAGACACACCCTCTACGACAAGTAAATACGAAGGGACACCACTAAGCACAAGAGAATATGGAGGGACACTAGCTACCTCAAGTGAATATGGAGAGACACTATCTATTGCAAGTGAATATGGTTGGACACCATGCAACGCATCTCAAGTTGAGAGTACATCATCACTCGGATTTGACAAATAAGGTATGCCATCATCCCCCCATGAATCTCAAGGTATGTCTTCTACTCCACCCTTGATTGAAGGTTCTCAATCTAGCCCACCTCAATTAAATAATGATGCAATTCCTAATGTTGAAGCATTGAGAACACTAATTGAAGAGTATTGGAATAATAACACAAGGCCATCTCTGAATCAAAGGGATGTGGTAAGAAGGAGAATCGATAGTCGAAACCATGAGCCACATCCAAAGCATTTTTTGGATATGACTCAAACCCAATTTTTTTTGTAAATTTCAAAAGGATTATCCTCAAATTAGTATTTTTCAAAGATTTTTTGAAATGCTTAAACCTTTTTATGTCAAGATAAATCACACACATACTACTTGTTGTTGTAGACTACATATTTAATTATCTAACCATTATGATGTTTATCGTTCTATATGTTTAGATTTGCATACTAACAATGTTTTGCATGATTGTGGCATAGAAGCCCCATTGAAATCTTCAAGATAGTTCTTATCAAAAAATTTATGTGAAATAGAGGATTTCCAAATATTTTATAGGACAACATGCTTGGATGGTTCATGCGAGCGTTGTGGTGTCTTGTAGCGTATGCTGGTATGTCAACATATGGAAAGCACATATGAGGTGGGACAAAAACTTGTAGAGTTCGGGAAGTATAAAACAGTGGCATACACTACAAAAGATGGGTCTCAAGCAAAAAGGTGTGATTTGGTTATTCAAAAGATTCCAGTGTATTAGTTTATGTCCATGTTTCATGACAATATAGTGTATGAGTATGCAAGGCATACCCATAGAGCCTGATGGCTGGACACACAATTCAAGCTATGCAAGGACACCTTTCCAGTTGGTAGCATAGTATCAGTGGTTGAATTTGTAGAGAACTACAATCTATAGCAACAACATGAGGTGCAGTCACAGTATTACAACTCCACACAAATTTTGATATTAGTGCACATAGTATTCATTCATGCAACTGATAGTACAAATGACCAAAGGAAGGTATTAATGCAGTATCACTTTTATATTAGTGATAATGGCACACATTCTCCAGATTTTGTGCAAGGTTTCTTCTAGATGTTCTAAAGTGATTTGGATTAGAGGGGCATATCATATGGTCGACATATAATATGGTTGAATAACTGTGCAACACAGTTCAAGAACTCACACATGTTCTATTGGTTGAGCATGATGCATGCCATTACAGGTGTTCAACATATGTGGAACTTTTGTGAGGCCAAACATGGAAAGGGGGAGCATGATGGTGTAGGAGCATGTGTGAAAATAGCATTAGCATGAGAAGAGTTAAAGTATAAAGATAGTGCAAAGTTGATAGATGCAAGATCAATCATCGAGTGGTGTAATGATTTTATGGGTCCGAGTAATGAAGGTACATCTTTAATTCATAGATTCTTTTAGTTGATGGATGATACTAACATTGCACCATATGAGGATTGTTGTACACTAACAGGATTGAGTGAGCTACACTCTTTCCTTAGCTCAAATAAAGGTTCATGGAGTATCGATACACAAAAGATCATATGCTTGTGTTCTTCATGTACAATGCAAGCCTGGAATGATTGTGAGTTAGGGGAGTGGGTTGAAAAATGGTTGACAAGTTATCTTAGCCCACTTCACATGTATCACCCTCTGACAACATTGGAACTAACACAAATGGAATCATCAGTTGACTTTTACCATGTATCAAATCTAGTTCAACTTGGTAATATATCTCCTTGCTTAGTTTTTGAAATTCCATATTGTTATCTTACATTGTAGTGTATTCGTAATGTTGACTAATTTCAAGAGATTTGTTGTACATATCAATGCAGGGCATGCTTATGCAGTTATTGTAGATGAAAACAATGAAGAGGGAATAGACTATTACTTGTGTCGTTGTGTTGAGGAAAAAAATAAATTGGAGGCCCCACTTATAGATGGAGAAAACATCGAATACCCTATACTTGCTCAATTGTTGTTACTAGAACATGGCTTAGAAAATACCCACATAAGAGTTAGACATTGGCTATTTCAAAACTTTGACATGCATCATAAGATTCTTCATTACTCGAACCTTTTCGTGGCATCCAATAGTCATTTGACCAAATATTGGGGTAGACCTTTGAACAAGACCTTGTGGAAGGTTCGTGAGTCTGACCAGGAGGCAATACTTGACACAATAAAGAGTACAAAAGACCTAGATGGTTCATTGGATTAATTTGTAAGTATGCACATTGGTTCTTATTAATTTATACTTGTATGCACATTAATTTGTTTGATACCAATTCTATCATCTTCTTTTACTTTTCCTATTTGTATGTAACCTACTAAAAATTGATTGGTGTCCCCTTGTAGAAAATGCATATTTATGAGCCATCCAAGAGAATCGCAGCCAGAAAAGCAATGCAACATCCTTATTTTGATGATATTGACAAATCTAAATTATGATTTTAAGCCATTACAAAAGTGCGTGCAGATCTTGGTGAGGGAATTTCAAGTTATTCATTTGAAGTTAACCTTATCATGAGCACCTATGATGTAGACATTACAAGAGAATATCAAATTTCAAGTTATTCTATTCATGAGAGGTGTTGTTTGGAATAGGTATCTTAGAACTCCTAGTGAATATTTATGATTAGGAGTGACTAAGTTGAGAGACTAACATGCCTATCTGTAAGTTCCTTCCATTTATTTTCATTTCATTTCCATTTTGGATGCTCTTTCTTTTTCTTCTTTTACTTTGCGTAATTTCAATTGGTATCTCCTTGTAGAAAATGTTGATTTATGAACCATCAAAGAGAATCTTAGCCAAAAAATAAATGCAACATCCTTATTTTGATGATCTTGAAAAATCTCAATTCCAATTTGAAGCCATTATAAAAGAGCGTGTGAAGCTTAGCGAGGGAATCTCAAGTTACTCATTTGAAGTTAACCTCATAATCAACACCTATGATATAGGAATATTAAGAGAATCTTGAATGTATGAGTGACATTGTACAAGATCTGTGAGAATGGAGTACCTAAGGAATTGTAATGAGATTTACTCAAATATTGAAATTTGGTGCAGGGGCACCAAGGTTATTGATTAAATTTGGTTCATGAAAGTCTTAAATTAGTTTTGTGTTTTGAGTTTTTTCAATTAAATATGGTCATATTAGACCAATTTATAATGTACTAGGTCATGTTAGTTGGTTTTGGGGTCATTTTAGAGTTCATGTTGCATATTTGTCAAAATGATGTAAAATTGCAAAAATTGAAAAGTTGTCAATGTGAAAAAGTGCAAAAAAATGTAAACTTGAAGAAGCCCAAGGGTCATGGGAATTCAAAGGGTAGTTAGAGAAATTTTCATAGGCTGGTTAAGGTTTAAATATGTTGGGGACTCAAAGGAAGAGGTTGTTGAAGGTTTTTGTGAAGGAAAAGCAATGAAAATCCCCTAATTTCTCTTGTAATTTTGTGTTTCATTGAATTTTTCTGTTGCAGACTATTATACTTGGCCATACAAAAGTATTATGTCCTAAAATATTTTCCAATTGGTAGAGATAGGTGTTAGCTATGTTTTGGATTTAGAGTGATGGAAATTCATTCAGTTTTAAGAATTTTATTGTCAAATTACTGACTATGGGTCTGTACAACCAACCACAAGGGCTTGGAGACTAAAAATGAATAAATGATTCATTCCACCTATTGTTTCTATTTGTGGCTCATTGGAATGAGTCCAAAATGGTAGGATTAGATGTAGGAATGAGATTTAGGAGTAGGGAAAATGTTTAGGAATGTTTTTGGTTGTTGTTCCAGAGGAAATTGGGTTAATTTTGGCTTAAAAATGGAGTTTAGATGTTGGGTTTTGGTGCAATTGTCTTAGGAAATATTGGGAGATGATTGAATTGGCATGAGTAGGCATATATTGAAGTGTTTGAAGCTTTGGAAGGGTAGGGAAGGAAAGTTGAGTGTTTGGGCATGATGCCCTAATTGTCAAACTGTGTATTTGGAGTGAAATTTGATGGTTAGAGGGAAGTTGTAGAAAATCTTGAGGGAAACATATTTTGATGAAACTTCAAGCATGTGCAGTCATAAATAAAGGTATTTGAGGCCTTGGTTGGCTGTGTAGAATCCTAGAATAGTGTTTTTCGATAAACCCCTTTGGAATGGCATAAAGTGAGGGTTTCATGTTTTGGTGTCATAGGAAGTGATTCTTTGATCAAAAGTTGTGGATTTACACTAAGAATGGTAAATTTATGCTAGGAATGGTCCACTTTCACACCCAAACATGTGAAATCACTCCGAGTTATGTTCAATTGACTCAATCCCTCAAGAGTCAAAATTACAAAAGTGTAACAATCTTTGACGGGGTATTACTCAAAAATCATGGTGCTTACCAAATCTCCATTTGAGCTTATGAGATCACGTTGGGCCCCTCTATAATAACCTCTCTTAGTTTTTGTTATCTTGGAGAGGTTTTCCTATGGTGTCCATTTTTCACTTGATAGAAAAAGTGTCAAATGCAAGCAGTGCAAAGTTGCAAAGTGGTGCAACTTTCGTTCTGCAGCTCGTGTGACCAAATAGACTATTCCAATGCATCCAAATAGGTATTTTTACACTAGGAATGGTCCTCTTTTGTACCCAAACATGCAGAATGACTCTGAGCTATGTTCAACCTAATTGATCCCTTAAGAGTCCAAAGTGCAAAATGGCTGTAAACTTTAGCATGTTATTACTCAGATACCATGACACTTAGAAACTTCTCATATAATCCTATGAGATTGCATTGAGCCCCCCTACAATAACCTCTCTCATTTTTTGCTATCTCAAAGGAATTTTTCCATAGTGGAAAATTTTCACTTGGTGAAAAAGTTGTCAAATAAAAGTAATTGAAAGTTGCAAAGTGATGCAACTTTTATTCTACAACTCGTGTGACCAAATGGACTATTACAATGTGTATGTTTATGCTAGGCATGGTCCTCTTTCACACCCAAACACACGGGAATCACTTTGAGCTACGTTCAGCCAGATCGATCCCTTAAGAGTCCAAAGTGCAAAATGGCTGCAAACTTTAGCATGCTATTACTCGGGTACTATGATTCTCAGAAAAATCTCATCTAATCCTATGGTATTACGTTGGGCCCCTCTACCATAACCTTTCTTGGTTTTCACTATCTCAGAGACATTTTCCCATGGTGGCAAATTTTCACTTGTGCAAAAAGTTGTAAAATGTAAGTAGTTGAAAGTTGAAAAGTGGTGCAACTTTCGTTTTGTAACTCATGTGACCAAATGTACTATTACAATGCATCTAAATAGATATTTTTATTCTAGGAATGGTCCTCTTTCACACCCAAACATGTGGAATCGCTTCGAGCAATGTTCAGCCAGATTGATCCCTTAAGAGTCTAAAGCGCAAAATGGCTGCAAACTTTAGCATACTGTTACTCGAATATCGTGATGCTTAGAAACTTCTCGTCTGATCCTATGAGATGAAATTAGGCCCCTCTATAATAACCTCTCTCATTTTTTTCTATCTCAGAGGAATTTTTCTGTGTTGGCAAATTTTTACTTGGGGAAAAAGTTGTTAAATGCAAGTAGTTGAAAGTTGCAAAGTGGTGCAACTTTCATTCCACAACTCGTGTGACCAAAAATATTGTTCCAATGCATCTGAATAGGTATTTTTATGCTAGGCATGGTCCTCTTTTGCACCTAAACATGCAGAATCGCTTTGAACTATGTTTAATCAGATCGATCCCTTAAGAGTCCAAGGTGCAAAATGGCTGCAAAATTTAGCATGTTGTTATTCGGATACTGTTATGCTTAGAAAATTATCATATAATCCTATAGGATCACGTTGGGCCCTTCTACAATAACCTCTCTCAGTTTTCGCTATCTCAGAGGCATTTTCTTGTGGTGGTGAATTTTCACTTGGGGAAAAAGTTGTCGAATGTAAGTAGTTGAAAGTTGCAAAGTGGTGCAACTTTCATTCTGCAACTCATGTGACCAAACAGACTGTTCCAATGTGTTTGAATAGGTATTTTTATGCTATACATGGTTCTATTTCTCACCCAAACATGCGAAATTTCTCCAAGCTATGTTCAACTGGATTGACCCCTTAAGACTCCAAAATGCAAAATGGCTGCAAACTTCAACATGTTGTTACTCAGTTACTGTGATGCTTAGAAACTTCTCGTCTAATCCTATGGGATCATGTTGGGAAACTATATAATAACCTCTCTCATTTTTCACTATTTTGGAGGCATTTTTCTGTGGTGTTGAATTCTCACTTGGGGAAAAAGTTGTCAAATACAAGTAGTTGAAAGTTGCAAAGTGGTGCAACTTTCATTCTGCACCTCGTGTGACCAAATAAACTATTCCAATGTGTCTGAATAGGTATGTTTATGCTAGAAATGGTTATCTTTCATACTCAAACACACAGAATCGCTCTAAGCTACGTTCAACCGGATCGATCCCTTAAGGGTCTAAAGTGCAAAATGGCTGCAAACTTCAACATGTTGTTAGCTGGATACCGTGATGCTAAGAAACTTCTCGTCTAATCCTATAGGATCATGTTGGGCCCCTCTACAATAACCTCTCTTAGTTTTCACTATCTTGGAGGAATTTTCCCATGGTGGCGAATTTTCACTTGGGGAAAAAGTGATCAAATGCAAGTAGTTGAAAGTTGCAAAGTGGTGGAATTTTCGTTCTACAACTTGTGTGACCAAACGAACTATTCCAACGCATCCAAATAAGTTTTTTTTATGCTAGAAATGGTCCTCTTTCACACCCAAACATGTGGAATTGCTATGAACTACGTTGAACCGGATCGATCCCTTGAGGGTTCAAAGTGCAAAATGGCTACAAACTTTAGCATGATGTTACTCGGATACCATGATGCTTAGAAACTTCTCATCTAATCCTATATGATTGCATTAGGACCCTCTACAACAACCTCTCTCGGTTTTCCCTATCTCAAAGTCATTTTCCCATGGTGGTGAATTTTAACTTAGGGAAAAAGTTGTCAAATGCAAGTAGTTGAAAGTTGCAAAGTGGTGCAACTTTCGTTTTGCAACTTGTGTGACAAAATGAACTATTCAAACGTGTTCGAATAGGTATGTTTACACTAAACATGGTCCTCTTTCACACTCAAACATGTGGAATCACTCTGAGCTACGTTCAAGCAGGTCAATCCCTTAAGGGTCCAAAGTGCAAAAGGGAAGCAATCTTTGATAGGCTATTACTCAAAAACCGTGATGCTTACGAGCTCTTCATCCAAGCCTACGAGTTTGCATTGGGCCCCTCTATAATAACCTTTCTTAGTTTTTTATCTCAAAGTTGTTTTCCTATGGTGTCCAATTTTCACTTAATAGAAAAAGTGTCAAATGCAAGTAGTGTAGGGACTCCTCTATTGAATATTGCTATTGCAGAGTAGTTGCACAACCTGTACATCCTGATGGTGAATCCAAATTGATTTAAATTTTTGTTTCAGTATGCTATCTATCATTTTGACTAAGTTTGAGGCATTCTCATTGGGGTTGTAGAATCTTATTGAGTTTTCTTTGTAGGTGGACCGTCTGAAACTCCAATTTTAAGGTTTTGAAGACATAAAAATGTGATTATGGCCCATTCCACTGACTTTAACTCCTCTAGTTGAGTGGAATGGGCCCAATATGGTAGGATTTAGTTGATTGAATGGTTTTGGGAGTAGGAGAGGTCATTTTGGGGTTTGGGAATGATGCCCTAGTTGTCAAATTTGAATGTTTTGAGTAAAATTTGATGGTTAAAGGTGGGTAGGTGAGGAAAACTCTTGGTGCAAAAAAATTTGGTGATAGATTATTCATGCACATGCCATTTGAAGCATGTTTGATGCATTGGTGAAGTGTAAAGAAGTTGGGAAGTGGGATTTTCTGCAAACCCCTTTGTAACTTGCTAAAAATGAGGGTTTTGTATAAAGAGGACTTAGTGAGCTGTTCACTAGCTAAAAGTTGTAGATTTGGTGGTTTTATAGATTGGTAAATTATTTTCCATAGGTATTTGGGGTTGGAAGATTGTTTAGAGGAGAGCTTCTTTGTAAATTAGGCCTATTTAGCTTAAGGGGGTTATGTAGAAGGATCAGTTTAAGAGATTTGTTCCAAAAGAGTTATATGAGAATTTGAGATATGTTTTGGTATGCCTTAAAGGGTGTCTAAAAATATAATTGGTTAATGGGTTGGAGAGTAGAGTTGTGAGATAGGTCCAAGAAACTAGGTCTACAGACCTACAAGGCAAATAGTGAAGTTGTGAGGGAATCACCCTAGTTAGAGTTTTTGAGATTGAAGAATTGCTAAAATAAATTGAATTTGTGATTGGTAATTGAAGGGCTCCCTACTCTGCATCACTTCTCTCCAGTTGCAATTTTGGGTGGATTACTACTTTCAAAGTATTGGGAATGCTTTGCCTATTTTCTAGTTGGCAGCTTCCATTCTAGAAGGCTTATCTCTTGATATATTTTATACTCATTCTTAATCAATTATCAAGTTAATGATCAGTGCATTTATTTATAGTTAATATTTTCTTTTCAATTTGTACAATTTTGGAATTTGTAACTCTACTAGTATTCCTAAAAATATTGAAGTTGTTTAACATCGATTAATGAAGTTGTTTAGCATCAATCAATTAATATTCAAGACAAACCATGGAGGAAAACAATTATCAATGCTAGGGCTAACCAATTAATAAGTATACATGTGAATAAGGGAAGCACAAGTACTCAAAAACATGTAAGCCTTGAAGTATACACACGAATACATAGTATACACAAATTAATACAAAGTATATGCATGAATAAAAGGTATACACATGAAAACATGTAAGTCCCAAAGTATACATTGGAATACATGTAAGTCACAAAGTATACACGTAAGTTGTAAATCATACACTTGAATACATGTAAGTCATATCTATTGAACCATGGATTTATAATGCAAATATGGACACCTTCAATAATATAAATTTGTATTAACCAAATATCCATGTAGGAATACATCAATATATGTCGATATAAGTATAAAATATAGGTACAAAATAGCCATATAGGCTTATGGGAATGCTCTATAGGCATACAATCTCAAATATATCCAATACAAAATATGTACAAAAATGCAATATAGGCATACAACAAAGGGCTCTGAATCAAAATTCATCGCTCTCCAAGCTCTTGAAATAAATATTTCCCTTTGCTTGTTGATCGGATGGCGATATGTATGTCACTTGTTTATGTTGTGGTTGAGGAGTGCTCTTGTTGCTCCTCCTAGTGTTTAGTTCTTGGTGAAGTCTTATCTGTTACAATAAGAAGTAAAGTCATTTATATATAGAAATTACATTTAAAAAATGATATATTTAACAAAATAATCACTTACTTCCATTTGATGATTACTCTCCATGAGGGAAATATTCGAATGCCCATGCTAAGGCATGTTGAAGCCTTGTATAAACCATCCAAATAGAAATTAAACTACGAATTAATAATGGTTTTATTTTTCACTAACTAACATCTATAACAACGAATGTAAATTGAAATATAGTAATTTGCCTCATACCTCCCCTGTCAGAGCCATCTAGGATTCTATAGAATATGAAACATTGATGTCCATTGCCATCTAAACATTCAGAAGTGTCTCTGCTTGCAACATCTAAAAATAAAACAACAAATTATTCAATCACGAAAACTAAAATAGCAATCCATGTCATGACTTATAATGTATGAGATAATAAACAAAATTTTGAGTACTTATTAAACTATATATTTTTGACTATCATGCTTACTAGATTTTCCCTATCCATATCTTGTTCGAAAGCACATGTTTTTAGTCTTTTACCCATAGCAACAAGCCGGTGAACTGTTTGATAAAATTCTTTTGTAGACATGTACGATAACTGTGGTGGCATAGAGAAGGCAGTGAACCATTTGATAAAATTCCACTAGAAACAAATGCACGTTATGGTATTCCATCAATGCCATAAGACCGCGTTTCTTTTAGATATTTTTTCAAATAGTTCATTGCATTCTCTAAGGTATTATTTCTTAATATTATGCTTTGATAGAAATTTTTCCAAGCATCCATATTTTTTTGGAAAGCACCTATTTTAGGCTTTTAGCCATAGCAGCAAGGAAGTGAGTAGTTTGATAAAATGCTTTGGTACACATGTATGGAAAATGTGGTATCATAGAAAAGGTGGTCAGTTGTTTGAAGAAATGCCTCAAAGAAATGTGGTCTCATGGTGATGGAATGTCATTCCATCACCATGAGACCACATTTCTTTGAGGCATTTTTTCAAACTACTATCTTGTTTATGCTATTTCTTACTATTATGCTTTGATAGATTTTTCCAAGCATCCATAGTTTGTTGGAAAGAACCTTTTTTAAGATTTTAGCCATAGTAGTGAGGAAATGAACTATTTGATAAAATGCTTTGGTAGACATGTATGGAAAATGTGGTAGCATAGAAAAGGCAGTGAGCTATTTGAAAAAGTGTCTCAAAAAAATTGAGTCTCATGGTGATGGACACCACCATGAGATCACATTTCTTTGAGGAAATTTTTTCAAACAACTCATTGCCTTGTTTACACTATTGCTTACTATTATTCTTTCATATATTCCTTCCAAGCATCCATAGCATAGACAAGACAGTGAACTATTTGGAAATATGCCTTAGTAAAAAGTAGTCTCATGGAATGCCATGACAAGAAAATGCAATTGGAATCTGCTCCTAGACTTATTACTTATGCTATGTGAAGTAATTGCATCATTGCTTATGTTGAATTTCTAAACAACTATATTGTAGTTGAAATTTTGTTATCTGTCAACATCTAGTTGTTAGTTATGGAATGTGAAGTAATGCTTTGAGTTTGAAAGATGTGTAATGCAACGTAATCAACGATATGAATATAAAGTACACAAATCTATTAAGTACAATTCATTAGTTAAACTCTTTATTCTATTACCTGAGTGTAGGTTTGACTAAATCCACTGGCACTAGGAGGTGTTCCCTCGAAACCTCCAATATTAGCCTATGCAACATCCAAAATCACATATTAAAATACCATTCATAAAAAAATGCTATTAACATGTAATAAATTTATAATTGTTTACTAGTTACATACCTCAACAATAGGTGTAGTGGAGAAATAAGCAGGTGTAGGGCCGGTGTATCCAGTATCAACACTATGACCTTGCAATTTTATTAAAATCATAAAACTAAATTAGTTAATCTAGCATTTCAAAATTGAAATTTAATAAATTAAATTCAATGAACATGCTAAATTTAACCTGAGTATTAATGCCATATTAGGCCACATGCAAAATGTTAGCTGCCCTTGCCATCTCCATAGCTGTAGACAGATCCTGCGTAGTGGCCTCCTGAGTGTCAGTGGAGTCATATGAACAAGTCACCCCACAAGATTGACACAAATGGGATAAAATCCCATCACTCAAAGAATCCACTGGATGGCACTGTAGAATAGGGTTGGCATGTTGGATGACACTCTAGGTCAAAGAACTAATGGCCTGCAAAGTCTCTATGTTGGCACTCTCCTTTGTGATGGAAGGGATGATGATGTTCTCATGTGGTGGCCTAGCGAGAGGTCATTTCCCTTGCTATGTAGGATCCTGCTATGCACTGGGTCTATCTTGAGACAACCTCCCATCTCTCCCTTGGAAGTCCCTCATATCAAAATAATTTGGATTTTGTTCTAGATGAACTCACTATGTAGTTTCCTAAGGAAATACTATGGGACTTCACAATTGTTGCATGGTGGGTCATCAAAAACCATGTATTTCCTATCCCAAAAAAAATTTCCTAATCTCTTGGTGGTGGTACCAATGAATAGGAATCCTCTTTGCATTGAGGGTAAGATTTGCATTTGACTATGGGTCAGTGAATAATGTGCACAAATCACCTTTTGTAACTTTAAAGTCTTTTGCATCTTTATATAATAATTTATCTTGGTAATAAGCCCTAGCCGCGTGCCTCCTATCCTGCCAACCAGTTAATTGTTTGTTGATTGAATCTACATGTTTTAACATTTCTTTCAATGAAGTTCCCAAGGTCATTCTTTCCATGGTTGAACTGTTTGGATCGTTCAACCTCCTGATTAAATCCTCAATTTGTTTTTTATTGTTCTCAATTTCTCTCATTAAGTTTTACTAAGTGCCAGGAGGATATTGAGGGATTGGTGGAGGAGATTGAGGTTGTGGTTGATTAACTTAAGGATTTTGTTGTTTTTGTTTTTGTGCTTATTCAAGATTTATTCCTCTTGTTGTTGTGCTTCTTGAGGATTTTGAGGAGGGTTTGCAGGTTGATTAACATCTCCTACAAATTCAAAAAATAAATATAAAGAACAACCTAAAACTAACAAATTCAAAACAAAAAACAAACATCCCTTACCTCTTACACCTCCTCATCGATGTGGTGGCATCCTTATGATGAAACAAAAGCCATTGATGAATAATTTTGCAAAATACCTCCTCCCAGAACGTGAGTGCAAAAAATTGGGGTTTTGGCAACGGGCAAGAGAAAAAATGTGCAGTCAAATGCAAGAATGAATTCGATTTATTTATTTTTTCTTTTAATAGGTCATAAGGCGAGCACATTATAATGCACTCGCGTTATGAATTTAAAAAAAAATTAAAAAGTTGACCACAAATTGGCTATCCATCTTCATGCACCCGCCCTTAGATCAGCTTGCATGTGGTACTTTCTCTTTGTGTTTACTTCATGTGTTCTTAGTGTTTTCTTGCAGATGATGTGATCTCCTATGTTGTGCTACTTGGTGTGCCTTTGTGTTTGTGAGTTTTCTTTGGATGACCCTTGTTTCTTTGTTGGTGCAAGGATATAAAGGAAGTGAATTTGTCATGATTTTCTTCTATTTGTATCTTCGTTCTTTTATATGTCATAAAATTTATCTTTTATTTTTATCTTGTGTTTTCATTTTGGGGATGATGCAAGGCTTCAAGACATTTAGGTCTCTTCCATGTTGACTCAAAATTTTGTTAGTTTTCTCTCTCTATGTGTCATTATTTTGTTGTATTCATTGTTCCATGAGTATTTAGGGAATGATGTCAATTCCAAGTTCTATCATATCACTATAGCAAAGATGTATATTGACCCCAAATCCATGGATTCCAAGTTATGTGTTTATATTCTATGTTGTTTGTTGCATTGCATTTGGGGGTAATCCCTTATCATGATGTAGTTTTATTTGGAAACATATAATTGGCACAGGGATTTCCAATAGGCTTTCATGACCTTTTACCACATGGAAATGATCATTTTCTACCTTAGAGTAATTTCTCATAGAATGGTGTTTTGTAATTTCTTTACGGTGGGGGCATAAATTGTCAAATGTTATTTGCTTCACTTTGTTCACACATGTTGGATTTAGTGGTGTATTGATATTAGTATTTTTGATTCACTTTTTTCATATACATTGAACTTAGTGATACATTGGCATGGCATCTTGATCATTTTTGCAGCACCTTATTAGAGTTATCAGGGAGTATAGCTCTTGGTATTGTTGACATGGGTGCACACCTAGTGAATATCAAACTTCACTAGACCTAGTTAGTTTCTCATTTTTCTATTTTTGTATGGGTACACACCAAGTGTATAAAACACTTCACTAGACCTAGTGTGTTTCTCATTTGTCTTGGGGGATCACCTAGTGAATATCAAACTTCACTATCCCATGGTGCCTTCTATTTGTGATTAACTTAGAAAATATCAAACTTTTCTATGGTGTGAGTCATGAATGCCTTTTGTGTGGGTCCTAGCATAACACAAATTTCTAGCTTGTGATTATCCATACCCTCTTTTTACATTTTATTTTGACATTGTTTATGTTTTTGCATGTTGTTTTGCTGCATTTCATGCATGTATGTGTTCCTTTGTTCTTATGTTGGTTTTCCATGGGATCTGAGATCTTGAGGGCTTGTGCACTCCCCCTAGATCCTTAGTCATCCTATCTCTTCAACATTTGGACAATTAGAACCCTCTTAACATATATTTTCTACTTTAGTATGAATTTGAGTGTAAGTTCATACTCTCACTAAAGTGGGGGCTAAATGTAGCATCATAAATTGTCACCCTTGATAATTTCACACTATGTTTCAAATGCCCCATTCTAATTATTGGACCTAATTGAACTTCCAATTTCCTAAATTATGCATTCTATAACCTATTTTTATCATTTTTTGAGAAATTGAAAGTATCAAACAAATACATTTATTTAATGTTTTTCCCATGAAACCTAAAATTTTGGAAAATAGGGCTAGGATTGGGATGGCCATGGGCAAATTTGTCCCCCTATTTTGTCGGGATCAAAATTTGAATATGTTGGTGTCAATATTTTATCATTTCCAATCCAAGTTGCAAATTTTGGTGATCGAGATCTAATTTACGTGAAATTGAATAAATGCCTATAAATACCTAGCTATTGCATTATTTGAAATCTAACAGGAAATAAAAACACACAATAGGTGAATATTAAGAGCAAGAATTGTTATCAAGAGCAACATTTCAGTGATTTATTATAGAAATTCAAGATCAAAGAATCATATCAAATCTTATGTGAGTTCATGTATGTTCATGTTATTATTGTTTGTGAAGGCTAATCCTTGTTGAAGGTCTCCAAGAAATTCAAGCAATCAAGCAAACAAGATCCAAGACCTTAAAGTGATGTTATGACTTTAGTCCTTCAAGGAAGTCATTGAAGGGTAGTGAGTTGCAACACTTTGTTGATTCATCATTCCTTCCTATCATTTATCCATTTTTATCATTTACATTGCCATTGTGAAAGTGGAAACACTAACATGGGGTTTGACTAAGGGAAACCCCTAAATGGCACAACCCTTTCCCTCTCGTTGAATGTGCAAGTTTCAGGTTTGAAGAGGATTGAAGGAAGTTTGAAGATCATTTATTCATTGTTTCATTCAAATCCCTACACCTTGTCTACTCACGAAAACTCACCTATAGAATTATTCAACAGTGATTTGACAAGTTTGCAAGTGGAACGAGAGTCTCAGATCTAACATTAGAGGATTACAAAAATAGAGCATGACACCCCTACAAGGATAGAGACACCCTAGGGTGCCTATTTCCTCCTACAATGACTAATACCAAATTTTTAGGATAGGTACACAATACTCTACCCTTCCTAGATCTGCCTACAAATCTCTATTATAGTTTTCCAATTGTCAAAATCTTACATTTTTCATATTAGGGCACATACTCTAATTAGGATAGTCAAGAAAAATCAATTCCAGTCCATTTCCAAGGCTCAAAAGGATTATATCTAGGTTTTATTGACTCACATTCATGGTTGAAATTTAGTCTAATCACCTTTATTTTTATCCTAATGTACCTTTGGGAAAGGAGAAAATTTGGGTCTACACATTGTCACACAGTTAATCTCAGTCACTAGTGCCTCTGAAATTGAAATTTTAGAAAGATCCCTAGTAGGACATAGATGCCCTAGGGCATCCTAATCCTTCAAAACTTGTCTCATATCTTAGGAAAAAACTGATATCTATTGTTATTTTGTAAATATGGAATTTGATTTACAGATCGGTAACAAGTCTATAAATATGTTTTAATCCCTAGTTAACTTTAATGTGCATTGGAATTTAATGGTTAGTCTCAAATAAAGCATATTCATCTGATCATGTTAGATCTCTTTCCACAAGTATATTATATACATACCAAGCCCTTTAGTTGTGATGAATTTGACACATTAGATGATGCCCTTGGGAACTTCATCTCACCTAGATTGTCCACTAAGGTTTCTATCATTCCAACAAATACAATAATTCATACTCATGATAGTCATGGTGGTTATTCTCACACTATCCATCCTATTTGTGAGAGTATGTTAAGACAAGAAAATGAAATAATTTCAGACACATTTCTTAATATCACTTTGCCTAATCTTCATTCACCTCCCAACATCTTCCCCACTTGTGAGAACATCTTGGTACAAGAGGATGCAATCATTAACAATCATGACAATCATAGTTGTTCTTCTCTCGATACCTCACCCACTTGTGAAGAAGGTATCTTGGTGTTAGAGGATCCAATCATTGAGTGTTATGAGAATCTTTTTTTTTTCTCTCCCTATACCCTCTTACTTGGGAAGATATTGTGGAATAGGAGGTTAAAATCATCAATTTTGATAAATTTATTTTAAAGGACAACAAGATGGATTGCATAGATGAAGATACTAAGATGACATTAGATCCCCCCTCGATAGAAGATCATCAAAAAATAGATATCCCAATGGAGGTTATGAATGCACAATTTAAAATTGGATCACCTCTCATTATAGGACCTCTTAAACCACCTATCCATATCTTAAATTTTGTAAAACAACTCACTTGTAAGCATGCGTCACAACAACCAAGTTATCATGCAATTGCTCGCACATATAATGTTCGTTGGCATAGTGGTAAAGAGTATGATCTTGTTGAGCATATTTGTAGTACTTCATATATTTATGTCATGAAGGCAGTCCCATCTACTACTCTCGAGCATAAGATGAAGTATGAATATAATAACAAGATATACATGGTTAAAGTAGATGAAAAAATTTATAATTCACAAGTTCAACATGATTGTAACACTTCCATCTCTCTTAATACTTTGATTCTGTTGGATTTTTTGTCATTATGTCAAAGGATTCATGAGATGCTATCAGATTGTTGGAATTGTGCACATTGATGTTAGTGGTCACTTGCATAGAGAAAGATTGTAGTTGCTTAGTGCAGGTCCTACAAAAGTTGCAAATGTTATCAAGAAACATTGAAAAAGATGCATAGATGTTGTATTGTCTTGTCTTAGATATAATGTTTCATTGGCATCATACCTTGGAATTTGGGTTTTAGGCCTGCCTTATATCGTATGCTAGAAGAAAGGAAGGAGATAGGCTGAAAGAGTGAAGTCTAAAAGGCCGCCCTTGTTAGGCATTGAAGGTTAGAGAGAAGGATTACACCTTATTGTAAAGACAAGACAAAGGGAACAAGGGAAGCTCCATACCTGATACTTGAAAGATAAAGACTAGGTTGAATATTTGGAAGGAAGCCACCAAAAATTAGGAGTTGGGGAGGAATCTTAAGACTTACGAAGAGGAAGCAAAAAAAAGGAAGTTAAAGGGTAAGGTCGATGGCCAAATCCTGAAATGTGCTGAAGTATTCTTTGAACGAAGTGATGCAACTTGGCATTGACTTATTAGAGTGCAAATTATATTATTTGTATCACATTCTTCTTCATCGAGCATAAAGTGAAAACATGCCAAGGTTTTTTATGGTTGAGTGATGGATGCTTGGCATGTTTTGATTACAACACTAAGTCTTATTGTAATGCATTTTTGAAATTACTTAGCTTGGGGTAATTTATGCTATGCGATACACATGCTTTTGAAGATGAACGATTAGCATAAAGGGTATTTGGGATTAATGGCTCTCACAATAGCACATTTTTTTCCTGCTTTAACACAATTAAATGTGGGATGGTGTGAAACTTCACCACATGCCTAACATGACATATGTAGGAGAATTGATGTATTTCCCCTACTTCGTGGAAAGAATGGTGGGTCCCTATGTCAAAGCTATGTGAGAACATGGTGTAGTATCAAAAAATATCATTCAAAATATTTTCATACTTTTTTGGGTCCTCCTTGTTAAATCAAGATTAATTATGCCTTGATTTAGTGTTGTAACATTTGTGTTTAACACATTCATATTAGGTCTTGGGCCCTTGTAAACTAAATGGACTTAATGGTGCCTTATTTTGGGTGTTGTAAAGTGTTGTACCACACTTTAACACTAATCTAGGGTTTTATTAATAAATGGGGCTTCTCTATGCTTTAATTGGCCTTATGTTGTATCCACAAGCCTTAATTAATGCATCTTTTTGAGGATAATCCCAATATGAACCAAAACCCAATCATAATTCATGTATTTTTAGATTGTGTGGCCCAGATTTAGTGATATGGGACTCATATGCCACCTTGGACATATGAGTGCCACCTAGGTTTTGGGGCCCCAATCCTGATTTCATATGAATCTAAGCATTCTTGAAAAATGTGTCATATAGCTTGGCCTAATGGGACTCATACGCCACTTCTAGCGTATGAGTCCTATGTGGCTTAAAATCAAATTTAATTCAAATTATTGGTGGGATTTAATTCTCCTAGATCTGATGTTAGCTTGTAGTGTTGTAATTTTGGGAAATTTGGCATAAACAATTCTCTCCTAATCTTTCAAGTGTTCATGCATTATAGAAAATTTATAATCAAGAGGGAAGTCAAGAGTCTACAAGAGCATTCAAGAGCCTTCAAGAGTTGTTTATCAAGCATTTGGGAGAATTATTCAAGTATCAAGCATCATCATGCATCATGTCTTGTTTTTGAGCTAACAATTGTGATGTAGGGTTTCATGATTTATGCAAGCATTCAATTCAAGATCTATCCCATTCAAGCAAGAATCAATATCTACATCCATTGGAGCCATTTCATACATGTTGGAAAAACTTTATTGCTAGGGTTTGGTGTGTTGTAACATTGCATGTTGTTCATTCATCATTCCTCCATTTCAATTCATTTCATTACAAGGTTTGATTACCAAAATGGTCTTTGAGCAAGGAAAACCCCTTTCTACTAACAAAAGAAAATTTTTCCCTCTCTTTATTGTATGATTTGTAGATCTAGATTGAAGGCATATTGAAGAGAAAGTTTGGAGAAAGTTGTCAAAGTGTTCAAAGTTGTCACCTATTTAGGAGATCATTGGAAGACTTCTACAGTGCAAAATTTGACAATCTAGACCCGAAAATCAAGTTGAGAAGATTAAGCAGAGGTTGAAGATCAGATTCAAATCCTGATCCTCCAAAAAGGCCAAACTGGATTGATATGCCACTTCTGGCATGAGTCCCCGTACAATGAATTTTACAGATTTTAGGTATTTTAGACATATCTCTGCTAGATTCTTGTTCCTGCCCAGAAACCCTAATCTGAGACTATATCATGTAGACTGGTGTATGAGTCTCGATCTGCATTAATTTTAGTGTTTTCAGCAATTTAGATCTCCATTCAAGCTCTTACAAGTTTCAAGGTGCACATCTCTGGTTTCCCAACTTTTTGTTCTATTTTGCATTCATTTCTAGGTCATTTAGTGAAGTATTGCATATAATTAGTCTTTCCAAGCCCTAGCTTGGTGGTGAACCCCTCTTTATTCTCTAATAAGACCCCAGGACACCCTATTGCAAGATATCTTTCCCCTACTTCATCCTTGGATTGAGATCTCTAGGGTTTCCTTGAATGAGAGTGTAGAAGATTGTTGTTCTACGTCCTAAACCATAAGAAACAACAATTTTCCACCTTTCACATGAATTCCTATGCATGTCAATTTATAATTGCAACACATGATCTCTTTAGAGTACAATTTCATCCTAGAGTACAAAGGAATGAATAAGCTAAGCTTTGCTATTGCGATATTGAAACACATGTCCTTGATGATGTCTACAAAGCAAAGGATAGACAATGTGAGTTAAGATCAACATAGCACATTAAATAAGGAGATCAGATGGTTGTTATTGCATCACATAAAGATTCATATTCTTTTAACCATAAAATTTGAAGATGCACAATGTTGATGTATGGTCATGCTTGGTGGTAAAGGAAAGATCAATGAATGATATTCAAAGTGAGAAAATGGCTATTTCCAAAAGACAAAATTTGATGACCACTTACAAAGAAGAAGTCAATTTGAATGTATTTTTTGAAAATTATTAAAGAGACGGTTTCAAAGGACTATGATTTAGTTAGGGTTTTTTGTGTAACTATGGAAATAGTTACTATCATTGTCAGAGTGGTGGTGTGAGTGGTTGTTGAATATAGAATATTGATGAAGAAGAAAAGCTATTGAAATGAGATGATTCTTGTAGTTTTCTAAATTATGAATTGAGAGAGGTTAAAGTAGAGGAAGAGAATCTAGAATATGAATTCAAAAGGTGCATTTCAGGTTGTAGAAGAACCCAATATCAACATATAAGAACTGGTAATGTCAAGTAGAGGTTGGTACCTCAAAATAATTGATTTGGTGCTCGATTAGGTGTGCAATGTACCTGAAGGTTGGTGCCTCAAAACATTGTCTTGGGTGTTAATGTACTTGTAAGTTGGTGCTTACAAAACATATGTAATATCTTTATTGTGAGGTTGGATTTGAGCAGTAGACTCAAGAAAATTTTCTCACCATGGTTTTTCCCTTTTAGTGTTTTCCATGTATATCTAGTGTCTTCTTATGTGTGATCTTATTTCTTGTCTGTTGTTTTAAATCGGTAAAAATTTACATACATTGATTCACCCCCTTCTTAGTGTATTGGTTTTCTTTCAACAATTTGGTATCAAAGCACATGGTTCCATGAAGAAAGTTTAAAAACTTGAGGTTGATCTTGTTTCAAGAAAAATATGGCAAAAAAAGAAGGATCTTATTCAGAAAAATCACAATTGCTTGATGGAACTAATTATGCTTTCTGGAAAATCAGAATGGAGACTTATCCGACTTCTCTTGGATTTAATGTATGTCAATATATTGTAGATGGCTAAAAAACACCAACAACTCCTCCCATTGAATAATTTGATAAGAAAGCCTATGAATACAATGCCAAAGCTAAAAATTCTATTTAATGTTGTCTTGCCAACACATATAATTAATTAAAGTCATGCATTATAAATCTACCAAAGAAGTATGGGAGAAACTGAACAATATCTATGAGGGTGATGATAAAGTGAAACAAGCAAAATTGCAAACTCATAGAGGAAAGTTTGAGACTCTTAAGATGAAAGATGAAGAAACTATTGAAACATACTTTCTCAAGGTAGATGAGGTTGTGAATGCAATCAAAGGTCTCAGTGAGAACATAGAAGATAAGGTTGTTGTAAAGAAGGTTCTAAGGTCTTTCCCACAATAGTTGGATTATAAAGTCTCTGCAATAGAAGAAGCTAAAGATTTGGATAAGTTCTCTATGAATGAATTGTTTGGGTCTCCAACTACATATGAAATGAGAAATGAAAGCACAAGTTCAACAAAGAATGAAGCAACATTCAAGACTTACAAAGTCAAAAAGATTGAAGATGATTTAGAACCTGATACTAGTTCAAATGAAGAAGAAGCAAACCGTGTCAAAAAATTGAAGGGCTCTCACAAATACAAAGGTAAGATACCTTTCGAATGCTTTAACATTTTAAAATAGGTCATTATGCCTCAAAATATCCAATCCTTTGAATCCAAAAATATATAAATTGGATGCAACCTGAGCCATTTTAATATACATCCTTATGCAATGTTATGCTACTAGTAGGGAGAACTCATATTATGATCTTGGAGCACAACCATCATAGCTTGGTGCAACAAGGGTTGGTGTTAATGACAACATTGTATTTTCATTAATGTTTGCTAATATGTATATGCTTAATTGAAATATTGCATATATTGTGAGTAGGATGAGTGAACTAAGTTTAACTCATTCTTGTATGCTTGCATTTCATATATGCACACAACCCATAGAAATATTAAAAGTATTTGTTGGTAAACATTAATAAGCAAGTGGTTTCAAAAAATTAGAAGTTACCCTTATTTTGTCCCACAAATATTGCCATGTGAAGGAATAGTTTAATAGTTTTCAAGGAGTTACATGCCTACAATTACTCTAATTTCTTTTGGCCTAGAAGAGATAGTGGCATATTTAGATGTCTATGAAAAATTAATTAAATGTAACAAGTTTTTATATTATGGAAAAATAATATTGTAGTGGATAGTTGTTATCTTCATATCCTCAACTTGACATTTGAATCAAACAAGGAATTTTAAGAGTTAATTTTTTTTGGGAAATGTAATTTATTGCTAATTTTTTTTTTTAAAAAAAAAAAAACTTTGAATTCATTGATCTTTGTCAAAAATAATCAAAATTCAATGAAAAATAGATTTTAAGCAAAAATATCAAATTACCACTTTCTCAACATAACCCATAATATATTACACAAACAACTAATACTATTTTTATTAAAAAAAATATTATTAAAATTATGAAGAAAGAAAAATACAACCACATAAATAACTTGTTAACTTTATTTCAAAATTATACCAATTATCATTATTTTCAAATCATACCAAAAAAATACAATAACATAATTAACTGATTGATTTTATTTAAAAATTATACCAAATACTATTGAAACCTACCATAACACATTATTATAAATTCTTATCATAAGAAACTAATCAATTCCTACATTACTAAACATGGACATAAGAAAACTTGTGATATGTTTGGATCAAATTCATAAATACTAATCAATAGAAACGGCAATGCAGTCTCAAAAATATATATTTGATTGTATTTATTAAATAATTGAAAATAAAAAATTCCTTAATAAATACTGTCAAATAAACATTCTAGAGGCTGGATAAACAATAGTCTAATCAATCACCATCACAAATAATGACCACCTCTCTTAAATATGTGACAAACATGCGCAAGAAATACAGTGAAGAAAACAATACCCATAGTGAATGATGGTTGCATGTACGCCAGGAAACTACAGTGTTTACAGACTTTATCATGTTCGCAGAGCTGGCAATGAATCTGCGCAAATAAAGTATGAAGAGAACGTGCTCAGACCACATCAGAAAACAAAAACAAATTTTAACTGGTGACATTAAAGTCATTTAAGAAGTAAAGTTGATGTCTTTTTCTTAAAGAGTGGTAAAAATTTATTAATCATAAGAGAAAATTACAGAGCCAAAACATTACATAGTCTTATCAAGCTCAACCAAATGGTCCAACTGTTGAGACAAATCAGGGGGTAATTGACCCCGATCAACCAAATTCCAACCATGAATATGGTCAGACGCCCATTTAGCCAAACAATCAGCAACACCATTCCATAACAGAGATTTTTGTTTTGTTTGACGGTGATTGCAACATCAAGATTTGTTGTTTAGCTCAAGAAATTTCATAACAGAGATAAAACCTGAAAAGAGAATCAGGTCACGTTGTAGATTTTTTTTTTTTTTTATTGTGTTAACCATAATAAGGGATTGCAGAATACTGTTAATAGTCAAGAACCAGCAGAATACAGACCAACAGTCAAAAGCATACCCAGCTAGTTATAGATTGACAAACATTGTTACAGAACAGCTTTAAGAAGCATTATTTTTCTGCCAAGTCTGTCAATAAACAACTATGCTTCACAGCCGGTTATAGATTGACAAACACTGTTGCAGAGCAGCATTATGTTTCTGCCTTCTGTCAATAAGCATCTAATTCCTGCTTCAAGTTACAGACTTTTTTGTCTTTGCTGTTCCTAGTTATTGTTCCTGTCTCTATTGGTACCTGGGCTTTCCAAGCTATTTGTATGGGCAATATTATTTTAGTTAAAAGTACAATTATGTAAGTATCTTTTAACATTGTTACAATAAGGAGAAAAGATGTTAACCTGTGGTAGGCCATAAAATAGTTTTTCCAGTGTATAATATGGGCTTAAAGTTAAGGTTTACAATTATGGAAGAGGATTTAATAGTTATGTTTTTTAATTTTGCATATTTCAAGTTTTTAAATGGTATAATATATCTTAAAAGAATAGTATTTTTTGTTAGTTAATTGAGTGTAAAATTAAAAAAAAGGTTTTAAGTATCAATGATGTAGTCATATCAGTCCCGTTTTTATTAAGTTGCTGAAAAATATTTCAAAACAAGTTAGGCCAAAATATGTACATCAAAATATGTTTTATCAATTGTCTTATATTGCCAAGTGATTGGTTGTTTATTTGATGTGATTTGTAAAAATTGATACTTTGTGTGAATTTTTTAGTACAAACATAATGACTATTAGCCTAACACTAAAAGTAATAGGTATTAAAAAATAAAAGATCATTAGTGCGTTATGCCATAATAGTAATTGGAGCATTTTTATCTATTAGATTATTTCCTCTACTCAATCTTTTCTTTACACTAATTGGAGCATTTTTATCTATTAGATCATTTCCTCTACTCAATTTTTTCTTTATATGGATTTAAAACATCTCACACAATTTTAATAGGCAATGTATACTTAAGTTTTCAATGTAATAAAAGTAAGTTAAGTGGGTTCAATTTTTGGAGAAAGTTTATGGTTATGCATGTTTGATTTGGAGATAGATGATCTCCAAAAATTCTTTATGCTTCATTCCTAAACATGATGAATGCTAATTGAACCACTTATACTCACAAGTAATTAAATTCTTTCAAATTACTGCTCATAAAATATGATCAATAAAACTCAAAAATTATATGAATTAATTTTCATAATTTATAGACATAATGTAATTTATGAACTTTGTCAAAATTATGTTTCTCTCGTCGACTTGCACATCCTATCAAACCCAATAAAGCAAAAGTTTAAGGAATTATGCTATTGAAATTACACCAAAATTCTAAAGAAGTGTGAAAGCTCTTGTTAATGAGCTTGGTGTTGATATTATATTGTACTCTCTTTTCATTACTAATAATACAAAATAATGTGCTTTTGGAGTGTTGCACATCCTATCACACCCAATAAAGCAAAATTTTAAGGAATTATGCTACTGAAATTACTCCAAAATTCTAAAGAAGTGTGAAAGCTCTTGTTAATGGGCTTGGTGTTAATATTATATTGTACTCTCTTTTCATTACTAATAATAAAAAATATTGTGCTTTTGGAGTGTTGGGTTTTACTCCTAAAAGGGTTTTTCCCACATAAAATTTTGTATTATGGTTTCATTGTTTATCTATTTTATGTTATGAAAGTGCATGCAAATCTATAACTTTAAAGGCATTTAATTTTTTTTTGCAACCCTCTTCTACTTAGATTGGTGTAGGAAGTTGCAACCATGCACCCGGATTACTTTAAATTGGTATTAGAGCCTAGCTAGCTTTGTTTACATTGTTAAATTAAAGGGTTTTTTTATACTAATCTCAGTTTTAGTGGGAGTTTCATAGAAGAATATTTTGTGACCTTGTTGCATGAAAAATATGGCAAGCATATCTAGTAGAATTGAAATGGAGAAGTTTAATGGCATAGGACATTCAAAAATAAAGGAAACACTCAAGGGACTTCAGTTAGGATATCAAAAGAAAAGTTACACCTTCCAAGAACTACGTCCATACCCTTTCCATAAATCCATCACAATGATACCCTTTCCTCAAAACTTTGAAATACTTAAATTAGATAAATATTTAAAGGAAAGGGAGGTCCAAGGGAGCACCTTAGGGAATTTTACATAGCATGCCAAGAAGTGTCATATCTTAATGCATATCTTCTAAGACTATTCCCTAGAAGCTTAGGTGGACAAGCCCTAGATTGGTTTACCTACCTTCCTAATGGGACCATCACCACCTTCTCTAAACTAGCCACAAGATTTGCCATGCATTTCTTCTACAACATTGAACATGACATCACCATGATGGGCCTATGTAACACAAAAAAAAAAGAATGGTGAGATATTTTCCTCTTTCTTACAAAGATGGATACATCTTTCTAGTCACTTTGTATGGCCCATTCCGAAAAAATAACTTGTACCAATATTTGTCAAAAACTTGAATCAAGAAATGGGCTTTCACTTACAAATCCAATTTCCCAACTCTTTTGATGAAATTATAGAAAAGGATTCACCATATAAAAATCACTTATTTCCAAAGGACTAGTCAAGATCTATAAGGAGAGCAAAGACAATAATCAACTTAGCAACAAATCTCATTTTTGGAACAAGAACAAGAACATAGTCAATGATAGTGTGACTAATTCTAAACATGTCCAAAATATTCAAATATTTACACCATCGTCTTCCCAAAATAACCAAGATACCCAAAAAAATTTGACTATCCCTAAAGGACAACCTAAACGATTTACTCGAAGCAAATACACTACATTGGGAGAACCTATAGAGACTGTCTTCCAAAAACTAGTCCAAGCAAACTTGATACACCTTCCATCTATAAAACCACTTAAAGTGAAGATATTCCCAAGACCTCTTGATATAAAGAGCATGAATTTTGTGAATATCATTGGGTAAAAGCCTGACATAAAACATCTAATTGCATGAGGTCCTAAAAAACTCAATCCAAGATCTTATCAATTGCGAAGAAATCACTATTGAATCCCATCACTTAATGAAAAATTGGGTATACATGGAAAACCTTTTCCTCTACATAATGAGGGTAAAGCTTATGTATCCTATAGCACAACCCCCTATACCTATAACAATTATATCTCAATTGAATCTATTATCGGTTACATTGAACAAAGTCCTACCCAAGTAGCCACTATAACCATCAAAACATCAAATTGTGTCATCACTACCTGACATGGTTGAGTCACCATCCAAGGAGACTCACCCTCCTCCCCATCTACAAACAAATATAACCTCCTTGACCAATTAGGAAAATTGCTAGCACAAATATCCATTCTTCAGCTACTTAGAACCTCTCCCATGCACAAAGAACTCCTCAATAAATCTCTCCAATAATATCGTGTCCCTAATGAAATTAATATTGATCAATTTCAAGACCTGATAGGGTATTTATCTTCTCCACAATATCTCACTTTTACCACTTAATATTTTCCTTTAATCGATCCATCTCACAACAAACCACTCCATATTGAAGCCCTTATCCATAAAACCACAATCAAGGTGTCCTAATAGATGGTAGATCAAGACTTTCTTTGCATCTTGAATTTGATAAAATAATTAGGATATTTCGATGATGTTGTTGATCCTAAAAATAAGATTACCATCAAAGCCTATGATCATGCCAACCATGAATCTAAAGGTGGCATAAAGTTACCCATCTAGTTTTGGACCAGTCAATTTTATACCTTGATCTCCCATACAATATTCTTCTTGGCCATCGATGGATCCATCCCATGCAAATTGTTCCATCCATGTATCACCAATGCGTCAAGTTCCCACACATAGGAGTTGAAGTGACTATACTTTCTAACCAAAAATCCTTTCAATTTTGCAAATTCTTGGAAAGTAGCCATGGCCCTTCACAAAATTTTCCAACCAATAATGAAGCTTCTTATTGTTTGCACATTGATCCTTAACCTCACTAACCACCTCCTCAACCTCTCACACTATCCCAAAGATCAAGACTAAATTCAAATACATTGGACACAGAGAATGAGTTGCATTCCTCTTTCCACATAGGACAACTCCTGTTATCCCTTAAAACTTATGGTCAACATAAGCCATTGATACCATCATCTAAAACTACAATAAAAAGTGCACCCACTCCCTTCTATTGTTGGGGTACAATGGACAAATAAATTATTGAGGAGGATATCTCATCCTAGTTATATAAAGATGAATAAGACGGAGAACAAAAGTCTCAACTTGATCCACTTACAAATATTTATCCTAAAGGTTTTTGCATATGCAAAGATATGGGATACAAAGGAAAAGGTCTTAGAAAAGAAGAAAATTGAATATCAAAACTATTGAAGTGAATACACAATGCTCAACATCGAGGGTTGGGGTACATGAACCACCTAATATTGTGCCTACTAAGCCTAATTATAACCCCACTAAATTAGTGCAAGAATCCTTTGATATTAACAACACTGACAAGGATACCCACATCAACAACACTCCATCCATCATCAATCAATCTTGGATTTTCAGTTTGATCGAGGAAACATCATTTTCACTTTTGAATCATTATGTGCATGCATGCTTTCCTGTGCAAGTTGAAAAACACAATGTGTAGTTGAACCTACAACTTCATATATACAATTAAATCCTATCACAACCAAAGAGTAACATAAAACAAGGAATACACTTTAGTTGATATTATATATTTACAATATAATTGAGAAAGGAATTCAAATCACATTCAATATCATAGATTGTAAAAAATTCACATATGTAAGCTATTAAATATTTAGAATCATAGACTAAAATAAAATTTATAAAACCATTTGATTGTCAAAAATTCTTATAAGAATTGAATAACATTTCAACTAGAAAACTTAAATAGTCCCCTCCATAAGATCCAAAATGACTTTCTTAATAATTGCTGTTCATAGTTTAAGATTACATACTATCAACAAAAGATGAGAAAAAACCTGTATGTAATCCAAAAATATGGATGTGATTGCAGCCAGGGAAAAGGCAGTGCTGATATTATGTATTTACAATATAATTGAGAAAGGAATTCAAATCACATTCAATATGATAGACTGTAAAAATTTGACATCTGTATAAATTTATATATATCATAGGCAAAAATGAAATCTATAATACCATTTCATTGTAAAAACTTTCTAAAAGAATTTAATAACATTTCAACTGGAAAAAACTTAAATAGACCCCTCCATAAGATCCAAAATAACTTTCTTAATAATAGCTGTTCATAATTAGAGAATTCAAGATTCCAAAATGTAAACAAAAGATGAGAAAAAACTTGTATGTTATTGCAGCCAGGGAAGAGGCAGTGCTGATATTATATACTTAACATCTATAAACTATTAAATATTCAATATCATAGACTAAAATGAAATCTGTAAAACCATTTGATTGTCAAAATTCCTATAAGAATTTAATAACATTTCAACTGGAAAACTTAAATAACCCCCTTCATAAGATCCAAAATAATAATTCAAAATAACTTTCTCAATAATAGCTGTTCATAATTAGGGAATTCAAGATTACATACCGTCAAACCTGCTTGGGCATTTTTATGCTTTTTATGAATTTTAACTTTGATACTTACATTTTGGACCGCATAATTATTTAGGGAATCTGTGAAACAGAATGGAGAATAGGGGGCCTTATTGTTTTGGTATAAAAGCATGACTGGGATTTGCTATTACTCTTTCTTTTTATCATTAGCAGTTTGTTTGTTTAATTTTCTTGGTCTGTATTGGCCATGTTGTGTTGATTGGAAAGGATACTGGCCCCTCTTCTGATTCTGACTTAGATGCAGACAATTTCTGCCTTCTTTTAGCTTACTTTTCTTGGCTTTACAAAATATACTTTTTGGCAAGCAACCTCCTTTCACAGGTCTGTTTTACATTATAGGGATTCTGTTGTGTTATGGGGATTTGTAAATCCGTGCTTGCAACCTTATTTGGGATTGCCCGTTGGTGACAAGTTCTTTTGCTCTGTAATTGGATCTTTTGATGCTTTATTTATGGTTGTTAGATTCATTGTAGCACTCTAACTTTGAGATCCATTAACCTACTTTGGTCCTTAGTCAATGTTAGCAAAATTGCTTTCATTCTTTTCTTTTGAGCTCAGTTGATTTTTGTCTGTATCAAAGTTAACATGTTTATGTGTCCTTGTGCAGGTTTTTCTTTCTTTTGTATTGAATTATTCCAGAGGATTTCTTTGCCTTGGGAGTCCTACTCTCCTCGAAAAAGGTTTGACATGCCAATTTGTTCGTATGCGAGGCTTCAATTTAAGGCATAAAGAGGCCTTGGTTCTAAGCGCTACATAATTTTTTGATTGAAATTGTTAGAAAATTAAAATAAGGCAGGATGGCATTCTGGGAGCTTTTAATTGTGGCCAGTATGCCAGTTGTGAAAGTTCTTTTGATAAGTGGTTTGGGTGCTGTCCTGTCAACTCAGTATGTGAATGTGCTCACCGGAGATGCTCAGAGACACCTAACTAAGGTAATGAACTACTACATCTATGTCTCCAAGATTCCGAACACAGACATCAAAATGAAGTTGTGCTGCAAACATGAACTATTGTGGTCAATTGATAATACTTCTCTTCATAAGAGAAGGCATATATTTTTGTATAATAGATCCTCATGTCTATCTGTGCCTATGCTATTTCTACGCTTTCTGTCAGTCAGTTAGAGCTCTTTATTTTATGAAGTAGTAATCTTTGTGAACTTAATTGTCAGAACCTTTAGGCCTTTTATTTATTTTAGGTTACTCACAGAAATATTATCAATTACAAATTATGTTCAGTGCATACCTATCTGTATCTAAGCTTCATGCCTGCTAGGTTGGGGCACAAAAGAACCCTATTAAATCTTAAACAACTCACAAGTCATGGACTTATGAATATGTGTGTTCTGCAGTTACCATCAAGATTAGAGAGAAAGACGTAGTATGCAATGTGCAGATCTTATGGTAGGTTTCATTTGAAGATGCAGTTATTAGTTGATTCTTAAGAACAGTTTTTACTTCCTTCCAGTGACGTTTCCTCTACTTGAATCTTCATTACTCACAACCTGATAGCCGTTCACTACTCATTAAGATTTAATAAGAATGGGACAGCTAGGTTACAATGCTATAAACAAATTACGAAGACCAAAATCTGCTTAAACATACATGTAGGTTTGGAATTGAAGAGCATGTTGTAGACGTATAAGTGACCATTTGATATATTTTACCAAATCAGCAGTGCCAACTGCCAACCTGTGCCCAAATATTTGAAAAAAAGATGCACTGCTAAGGAGGTGCAATCTTTACCTTAACAATAGTCTTCGCCTTGTAGATCTTTGTTCTTTTTCTAGTTGCTGCATAAAACTGATAACTATTTTATTTAGAGATGTCCCATGCTAAACGTTATTAGTAGGTGAGCCCTTGATCTATAATAATCACTCAGAAAACCTCTAAACAAGGTAAGAATTCATGTAAGTGAATTTTGTATACCTTGACTATTTTGTCTTCTCCACTTTTAGCATTCTTTTATGCAATAAAATCTTGTAATACCAAATAAACTTTAGATTGTTCTTTTTAAGCAAAAGCCTGCACGGCTGAAGACAATATAAACTGCTATAGTGAGTGATTTGCATCAGCTAAATTTATTAGAGAAGAGGTTTGACCTTTCAGTTAATTTCATTGCTTGACATAATACAGATTGCAAGAGAAATAATATTATTACAGATAGGGAAAGTGGGGATTTATGCTCATGAAAAAGAAAGGGTCTTAGAGGTAGAAGAGAAGGATTTACAGAATAATCGTAGTAGATCATGACTAGAGTGTGATATGTGGGAGATTGTTTACTTACATCTTCATTTTTTTCTTTTGTATGGATATCACTTGACAGGTCGTCTTTGTTGTATTCATACCAGCTCTTACATTTGCAAGCCTGGCGAAGTCGGTAACATTTGAGGATCTCATTTCCTGGTGTGTGATATTTTCAACTTTAGTTACACTGATTGCTAGGAGGGCCTATTTTAGTCTAATGATTTGTGAATTGTGAGATTTAAAAATGCTTTTTTTTGCAATGAGAACACGATTGTTTTATAATTATAATAATAATAGTATTATAGGCTTTGGATCAGATAAGTTGGCAGTAAAGAAAAAACTTAAGTAAATGAAGAACCATTGTTAAAGATCTTGAATATTCATTGATAAGAGAAGGTTTTCTTGAAGCGTTTATTAAATTCTCGAATAGCATTAGTATTTGCAGCTTGAGTAATAGGAGCAACAGGAAAGGCCATTTTGGTCCTAATAGACACTAGAAGGCATTCTGGTTAAAATTGAAAGTGAAATCTGTTTTTCAGGTTAACATAAAATTGTTTAGTCTGTTCCTCCTAGGTTAGCAGATATGTGGCTATTACATGATCTTTCTTAAGAAAGAACTTTCTATCAATGATCATCAAATTACACAAAGGCTGGAATCTTTTTCTACCAGGAATGGATGTATTTCTATACATGAATTAGTTTGACATAGGTTTTGAATAGTGAAGTTAACTATTTGATTTAAATGTAGGTTAGAAAGCATCTTGTTCTAGTTGTAAAATACCTTATATTCCATCACAAGGCATCTCATGGTCTTTATATATTCATAGAACTGGAAAACACTAAAAATAGACGGAAGATGTGCTTATCAGTAACAATGCAGATGCATTGCTACCTAACAAACATGTTAGGTGCAGAAGTTATTGAACTTTAGGTTATTCATGCATGCAGAGAAGTTAACAAGTAGAGTCTAGATAGAAAATAAGTTCAATGTCTAAAGCAAGAGACATAGTACTCACAGAGGAGGCCCCAACGATCACATGCCTCACCTCTTAATATTACAAAAAATTGAAGTCTTGCAAAACCTTGTACTTATTGCTATTCTACTGGCTGCCATTTCTGAAAAACCAGGACTGTATTAGCTTGAAGTGACTTAACTTTCTTTAGTTCATATGACCAATGACAAGATGATTAACTCATTATCTTGTACTTCCTCCGTTTTTAAAGATTTATCGCTCCTCTTTTCTTTCCAGGTGGTACATGCCATTCAATACTTTTCTTACATTTTTCTTTGGAGCTATGCTTGGGTGGATTATTGTGAAAATAACCAAGCCTCCAGAGCATTTGAAGGGCATAATTGTTGCAAACTGTTCTGCAGGTAAGTGATTCTCAGTTCATATTCCAAGAAAACCTGAACAGTTTTATCTTTCATTTCTGAAATTTGGTGCTTTAGCATATGCATTGAATCTAATAATTATTATTATTATTTTTTTAATAAATGGGCAATCTTAGCCAAACAATTGAATCTGTGGGTGAGTAGGTTAAGGACAAGGCCAATATAAGCTCATTGATTTCAGCTGATATTCTCATTTTAAATGTATCTTGTAATTCATATCCTTCCATGAAATAGAAAATGACACAGTTATCAACACTTTCTAACCAAATCCTGAATCAAATTTCATTGAAATGTAACGTGGAGGATGGAACTGTTATTTTTATTGGTTTAAAATCACAGTAATAATTTTTGGATTAGATTGAGTAACTCTTTCCTAATATTTTCGTGGTCTTCTTGTATGCAGGAAACCTGGGTACTTTGCTTGTCATTATTGTTCCAGCAATGTGTCAAGAGAAAGGAAGCCCCTTTGGAGAACCCAGTGTTTGCAGAGTATATGGAACAGCTTATGCATCATTCTCTATGGCGGTACGATTCTAACAAGAGATTGATTCTTAACCTTTCTGTTAGGTAATAACTAAGGGGAAAAGAAAGAAAAATAAATAAATTTTGTATTTAAAATATATTAATTTATAGTAATTAAAAAATCTAGGAAAATTCACCATCAACAATTCATGGCAGGAAAATTCATCGCCACAAGCAATTCACCGTCATGGAAAATTAACCGCCAAAAATTCATGCAATTAATTTTTTGTGCAATGAATTGTCATGACGCAGTGAATTGTTGGCGGTGAATTTTCCCTGGGTACATTGCTGACGATGAATTTAAATTTGGGTATGTCATTTATAACAAAATAAAAAACTATTACTATATTTATAACAAAATTTAGATAAATAATTATATTTTTTAAATAAAAAATATTTTCTAAATTTTTATATTTCTCCACAAATAAAAAAGGAAAAAGGTCTTGTACGGTTATATTTGGTAACCTGGTACTGACAATGATTCTTGTGTGTTCTAGGAAAGAAAAATGAATGTGCACGCTTCACATATATTTATTATTTTATATATTCTTATGCTAGTGCAAGGAGAACCAAATATGTTACAGATTTTGCATTTTTTGTTGATTTATTACTCAGAATTACGATGAAAATAAATTCCGATCCGTGGACTTAAATTCCATGCAGGAAAAATCTACATCTTTCCTAATGCCCTTTTTATTTTCCCCTGTTTGGATTTCCAGCTTGGCAATATCTTCATATGGACTTATGCCTACAGTCTTATCCGATCAGCAAGTCAGGTTCATGAAGCACACGAAATAAAATCTGGACGTGAGGAGAAGATTCCAAATATTGATTATTTAAATGTAGGGGCAAAGTCCAGTCTTCTGAAGGCTCCAGAGGTGCAGAGTCCTGGTGATTATCCCCTTTCTGGCTCTCAGAGCGCATGCAGTATGATAAGGGTTTCATCACTTCCCAAAGATTTCAATCAAGAGGTTGGAACAGGAAATCTGAATCCTTATAAGTTGTGTTATGGTTTTGAAATATTACATTATATTTAAAATTTCTTTAATAGTTCAAAAAAGAGAGCTTATTAAATAGGCTGAACCACTGAAGTTAACTAAAATATAAGATATAGAGTAAGTTGTCTATCAAACAATACCCAAACAAAAATGGCTTTTGTAATCTGCATGTCCTCACAAAGAATTTTATGTAGACCTATGAACTACTGGTCTAAAATCTTGGTTAATATAAACTAATAAGTAATATCTGATGGTTCTGACTATATTTTTTCTATGCTTTTACCCTATCCCTGACTATTTTCTATGCTCTTCCAAGGACACACACTTTGACTGCCCCAACAAGGGAGCTATTCTCCCAGTGCTTTAATGCAACCCAATCCAAGATGAAGATCATGCAAAAAGCGAAATGGAAAGGCAAAGTAGTTATTCTTTTTCGCTCTTGTGATTTCCCTTGACTGAAGAGTTCTTTGTAAGCCTAACATATCCTTCAACTATTTACTTATGCTATTCAAATCCTCCTTCCATTTTTTACGACTCTTTATATAGAATAATCGTTTGAAAATAATATTTAAATTTTTGGAGTTCTTCATATCCTTATCTTTAAAGCTGCCTCTCTCTCTGTCTCTTTCTCAGCCTTCACTGACTTGTCTAAACTTTCCTATGGAATATTAGGATTCATCTTGGTTTCCCTCAACATTATGATGAGTAATTAATGATTTTTTTGGAGCTGCTTGTCAAGCTCAATCCATTTGTAACTAAGCAGTCTTTTTTCAGTTTCTTGTGGTTCTGTTTATATGTCCATAGAGACATCATAGAAACTATCATATACCAAAACCCTCAATAGAGAGAAAGTAGCCAAGTACCCTAGATATGTTCAATATTAGTATTGGAGTCTTTGTAGCATTATCTATTATTTATTCTATTTACTCTGCTATTTTTCTCTTATTGATCAAAGTAATAGCACACTGATAGCTATTTTCTAGAAGAGGCTCTAGGCCTCATCTTCATCATCCTCATCAGTCATTCTCCATCACACAGCCATAATATAATCAGTCTTAGAACGGTACAAAATACGTCCATTATTTGGGAAAGACAGGGAATGGAGTTTTTATGTCATATAACATCATTGTGCAATGAAACAGAACATAATATATCATTCCTTAGGTTGATGATAACATATTTTATCAAAACAGGGTATACTTTCAGATTGTGTACTGGATTGACCTTTATAGGAACTATCCAAACAGACCTTACATGTACATGCACATGTACCAACCCAATTTTTCATAGATGCAATAATATAATAAAGAATCATAAGAAATGGTGAAAAATACGACAAACAGTACAATTACACCTTTGGGAGCAAGGAGCTGCTCTTTTGCTTTAAGATGAAATAATAAAAATACTTCCCAAAGCAAGCCATCAGAAGACCAATCCTTTTAGGTGCAAGTCAGAAACAGATCTTAATCTTTATCCGAATGGTTGAAGTAAAAGAGGATTGGAGCGTAGTCTATTAATATGGGGAAATGATAGCATTTGAAGAAAAATGGTTCCCAAAGTGAGCCATTATATGACCAGTTTTTGTTTCTGTAAGTCAGAAACAGATCTTATTTTAATCCCAATGGTTCTTCTAGAAGAAGAATCAAGCAGAATATGTGAAAGGGGGAGTTTCCATGAAGTATTGATATCATATTACTAACTTATTGGTGAAAATGGAGGCCAAAAATGGGCTGAAAGAGATCTGTGTTGGCCCAATGGCGATTTAGGCTTATGTTGGAGTTGGGTGGTGTTTTATGATTGGATTGATCAATTTGTCTCCTTGTAGGTCCTATAGCTGTTATATGTGTCTGTTAGCCTTTCTGTAGGGCCTTTCACAATGAGACATTCCATTTCAAATACTAATAAAGCCAAGTATGTGCCAACTTAGTGTACCACCTTTGTTGCATCGATTATTTTATGCTTTGATTTAAGGCTGTATTGTTTGTTGAATAAGGTTGAATAAAAGCTGGAATTTGTCCAAAATACTTGTGATGGAAATGGTAAATAATCCCATAAGCATAAAATAACTACAATATCTGTATATGCTTTGAATATTTTCTGCTTTATGTCTTGAGGATCTTGTGAAGAGATTTACTAAAGCTAATGTTTTTTTACTCGTAGGTGGTATTGCTTCCCTGTCCTGAAAATCCAAGCTGTTTCCTTGACTTTCTTGGAAAAGTTCAAGAGTACACAAAGGACACTCGTCAGCTAATTATTGAGGTGTTGAAAGCGCCTCCTACCATTGGTGTGGTATGTTGTTGAAATACTCATCTATATAAATTTTATTAGGCACGTCTTCTTAGTTTTACTGTCAAGTGCCAATATTTTACTGGATTAAACATGGGGTATTTTCTGCAAAACAAAAGAATAGTTTTGGAAATTTCCTGTCTTTATCATGCCTTATTGGATATATTTATCTCTAAAAGAAATTCAATAACCTCTAATTATCTTGTCCTCTTATACCTATTGGTTGCAATATAACATTCCACTTGGGATAGCGATCACTAAATTTATTTCTCCACAGCAGTTTTGTTTTTCAAAAGAGTGTTTCTAAGGAGTAGTATGTTGAAATGGCAATCCTTATAGATTTTATCAGGTGTGCTGTGTACCATCATGTGTAATCTTTGGTTGTCTATATCCATCTAGATGTAACTTCAAAGCAATAGTTGTATCTATGGAAGGAGTCTGGTTGCTATAAGATTCTTCAGATTCTATGCATGGTAAGAATCCTTGATATAGCCTATCATTCAATTGGATGATGTTTTCTGTTTCATCTGTTGAACTTTCAGGTGTCACGTTAGTTCATTACTGAAGTGATGTGTTCTTCACTAAATTAATAGAGTTGTTGAATCTTCCCCTTTACAACCCAACACGTTAGAGAGCATTGAAATTTGCACCTCATAGGACAGATATGTCTCAATGCTTCTTTACCTATGTTAGAATGCTATCGATATTATTCCTTGTCCTGACTCTTGTGTTGATAGATTTGTTTTACTTTTAAATTTTTTATTAAAGAAAAATTTCACTGCTTTTCTATTATGTTGTGTGGTATACACATTGAATAAACCTATGCTGCCATGTAGGGAGTGGAATGGTATTTATACGATTAGACCCTCCCAACTATCTTTATAATGGCTAGGTCTAATTTTCTTAGATGCATTTAACATATTATGCAAGAACTTGCAAGGCATAAGTACCTTGAACATTAGAGTCTTTAGAGATGCACGTTTAAGCTGGACTGTTTCTTTTCAATAGCTCCCACGTAATTTGAAATGTAACAGTCAATGGAAGTCTGATGTAGACCAATCAATGAATGGTTGAGTTATTTTAAGGGGTTGTTCTTCTAAATATAGAAGAAGCTGCTAGCTGCCCTTTTTCAAAGGAAACTATGAACACAACTATTGTAGTATAGAATGTTATAAACAAAATATTGCATAGTGTTAGGAGCCGATTAGGAGTTAACAGAAGCTTGTCTTTTATGTACGCATGTATTGAGAAATCGGAAGATATAGAAGAAACTCTCTTGGGTTCTATAGCTTGCTTCTTAATTGCTGCTGATCGCTTTTCCTTCCTAGCTGATTTCTTTTAACTACATATTCTTTCTTTTCCTTGCAAAACATAATTGCTTGGGTGCAGGGTTGTTCATCAACAGTAAATGTGCTGCATCAGCTGGTATGAGAGAATCCAAAGATGCTGGTAGTTATCTGTTATTGAGAAGAGTAGTAAATAGGTTAGAAGAGAGCTGTGGCTATGGCTATGGATGTAGAGGTTCTTTCATAACAAAGAACTAAGAAAAAGGAAGAGACCAAAGCAATCAAAAGAAAAGAAAGGAGATTGCAAAATTGGAGTTTGAGATGGAGTAATTATGGTGGATGTTGGAGCAGTTTGAGGAAAGTAATAAGAAATCAAGGAAACAAACCCAAAATAATGGGAAAGCAAAGAAAAAGAGGTTGAAGCAAAGGAATTCGGGTTGTGAGAAAACGAAAAAGATTGGTGGGAATAAATATTCACCTTGTGAGGAAGAGTTGCCTTTAGAGAGGAAAGGTATATAGTTTAAGATTGGCAAGGGATAGAACTACTAGAACAGGGAAATATTAAATCCCTTGTGAAGTTTGTAGAATTACTAGTCGATAGGCCATTAAATATGTTCTGCAAAAAGTTTAAGAGAGAGGAAATAATTAATACTTAGGACTTTGTTCCTAATGAAGTTAGGAAGAAGGGTAAATCAACATTATCTAAAATACAACTTGAAGAAGATGAATGGGATGAAGATGTTGAGTACTATTACCTTGAAGAAGTGGGAAGTATTGATAACCATGATGAAAGATGAGAAGATTTAGAAGACTGCAATGAAGAAGAATGCAACCTATCATTAAAGGTTGCCCAAGAAATAGTAATTGTAGAAGCAATCCACATTATAGATGAAGCAATGGAGATCTTTGGGGGAGAATATTAAGCCATATTAACTTTAGAGAACACCAAAAAAAAAAGGAATAGCTGGAGGGATGTCTTGAAAATCCCATATTTGATGAAAAGAGAGAAATAAACAAGCTAGAGGGATGTCTTGAAAATCCCATATTTGATGAAAAGAGAGAAATAAACCATCTCTTAGAACTCCATAAGCTATTATAAATGGTGAAGCTACAATGAAGCTTGATTCTGCAATAAGGATATCAATAGAAGAAGAAATGGATGTTAGCATAGAAGCATCTATGAGAAGAATGGGTAATTAACTTGATACCCAAAACATAGAGGAGAAGACGAAAACTGAAAAGAGAGAAGGCGAGCTGTGGTTAGGCTTAAATTGTTGGTTTAGAAGTCCAACAAGAGGTTGGACAAATGATGATAAAAACCAGAATGGCTTTTTGTGGAGGACAGGTAGGGGTAGGTCTAAAGCTGCCAGAAGTTGGAAAAATAGAAAGAGAACAGTTTGGCAAAGGAGGATGGTTTATCATCCAACAATAAATTCTGTGGAAAGCTATGGAAGTACTGTAATAACCCCATCTTGGCCACTACAATTTTATTTTTTGAAAAATCCTAAAACAATTATATTCTTAAATTATTGTCTATATGTAGTTTTAGTAGTGCAGTAATGAACTCTATTATTAATTTCATCATAGTGTGCAGTTAACAATTAAGGATTGCTATAGTTAATGCATTTACAAAATTTTGTACAACATTGATGATCCTCAAGTTATATTTACATCACATTTGTACTGAAAGTCAAGTAATGATAGTAGAACCTAATCTTTACACAAATCATATCTACAGCCCATATGGAAACTACATTTCCAAATCTTCCTATTGCAAGTGAAATCCTAAAAAAATACATATAATTTCCTCAAATAAACATTTTCAATAATAATTATGTGCCATAATAATAAATATCAACAATTAAAAGAGTATGATCTGTATAGGATCTAGACTAAATTGCAGAAATGAATGCTTAATTTTTACAATGTTTATTCCAAGTTAATTAAATCAAAATTAACCTATGGAAATAACAAAATGAAAGTAATAACTAGGTGATTATAACATAAAGGAGGGAAAGGAGAGAAAGAAAGAGAGAGAAGAAGAGAAGTGCAAACAGTTGATAACGGAGTTCGTCACAAAAGTGACTACGTCTCCGGGTCCACTCCAATAGAGAGACCGATCCGATTAACTCCAAAAATCAATTACAACAGCACCATAACCATTCTCCAAGCACTTCGGCAACATAACAGCGCTTTGGCATACAAGAATGGCTCGAAAAATCTTCAACAAGACCTCTCTTTTGTGTTGTTTCAGCGTCAAGACTTCATCACCTGAAAGAAAAACTTAATCTCCACTCTCACCTTACACCCCTTTTTATACAAAGAATTAACCCAATTTGGTTACTAACCAATTGATTTACAAAATATTCCCCTTATCTCTCCAAATACATAAAAATCTCCCATATTTTTGCATAATATCTTTTAAATAACCACTTTATATCATATCTCCCTTATTAGGATTATTAAATAATCCTAATTAAGCCCTTCTACTTATTTCTTTCGGGCTTTTGTTTGTTTGTTTTATTTAAAATTAGTTCATAGCCATTTGAAGGCTATTAGTTAGGTGGTTTACAATAGAAATAGCCTATTTTGTTAAGGCCTCGGGTTGGCTAATACAATAAAACAAAACAAACACATTATAATTTTAAATTGTATCGGTGGTGTGTTGGCCGGTTAAGATTTTAGTGGGCCGGCGGTTCCGGGTTCCACTCCCGGCCGCCGGCTTTTAAAAAGCTATTCGCCAATTCTTAAATAACAAAACAAAACCGCTCCCAATAGTTTGTTAGAGACGCGGATTTGGTGGAGCGGCCAGACCGCAATGTTTAGCAGAGGGAGATGGGAGGTTCGAAACTCCCCGATAAACTTTTAATAAACCCAACAATTTTTTCCAACCGCCGGTGGAGTGAGAGGGACGATGCAGCCGATGCCACGTGCCGCACCAGGAGGGTGCCACGTGGCAAGCTCGGATTGGCTAAGATTGATGACATGGCTGCTGACAGCGATAGTGACGTGTCCACCAGAGAATGACGTGGCGCTGACTGTGATGCTGATTGTACTGCTGACTGGGCATACGGATGACACGTGTCAATATGTGATTGGTCCGTACAATTGCCACATGTCGCACTCTGGTTTGTCCACATCAGATTCCGTACCATGTGCTGACATCATCTGTACGGATGATGACGTCATCATTGTGCCTACTAGTCACCAAGTCAACCGAGAGCTTTGACCGCTGATAACTCTCGCATACGATGTCGGATTTTGACGAAACAAACGTTGCCGGAATCGTCTCGACGAGCTCTTCGCGATGATGCCAACTTTGAATATTTTTGATGATGCCATTTTTTTCACCTTCTGGACGCCCCTAATTCTAGTTTGACCGAAGGTTTGACTGGCTATAACTCGTGCAAACGGACTCCTTTTCGCTCCGTTCAAGTTGCGTTGGAATCAGGATGATGAGCTCTTTTTGATGGTGTAGATTCTGGAGAAAAATGAGACACTTCAATTTTCACTGAAAAATGTCCACCGGATCAGGCCTCCCCACTGAAGACCTTTTGGACCTCCAAAAGTGGCATTTACTCTGACATTAAGTGAGGACTTGGCCTCCCCACTTGTCCTGTATCCTCTGTACATCTGAATACCTGGCTCATAAGCACAATGAAGACTGCAACAACATTGTTGAACATAAACATTATTCTATCACTTCCATAAGCTTCTACATCAACTGTCATAGCCACTAACCAACAAAAATTGACTAGCATCAAGCTGAACATCAATGCAGAAATGAAAGAGAATAAATCAACAATATATCGATCCTTCACAACAAGAACATTTTTACCGAAGGATTCATCAATGCTTTCAAGCATCATTTTCTCATGCCAGATCATGGTGCATCCTCAACATCGACCGGTTAGCTACCCAAGTTCAAGTGTAGAACCACGTGGCACGGACATAAGAGTTAACTCTTTACTTGCATTAATTACCCTCTTTAACTGCCCTGTGTTTGCAAAAGAACGATCAGTCTTAATCCTGTGAGAATGTACAATATACTGAATGCCATCTTTAAACAAGTGATAATGATTCTTTTCCCTGTAGAAAATAGCTTTCCTATCATATAAATAAGGGCTTCCAAGCACTATCCCATAGATATCCAGTGGAACTACATCAAACTATACTTCATCCACAAACTTACTAGTGATTGTGAACCTTAAGGTGCATTGTTTTGTTACTTGCAGCTTATCATTTTCATAAATCCAACCTAGTGGATAAGGTTTCTTAAGTTGTGTAGTTTTTAATCCCAAGTTTCTTACAACACTTTCAGAAATTAAATTCACTTGAGAACCACTATCTATGAGTGCATCAATTTTGCTGTTCTTAGCACCAACCCTTAAATGGAAAAGCTCATTCCTTTTTACATCTTCAGAGAAATCATTAACTGTGGAAGTAGAAGCACAACTAGCAACAGAAACACCAGAAATAGGAGCTTTACCTTTTAACCCCATCACTGTTATCTTAGTCTCATCATCTGAATCTGAACCAAGATCCATAACAACATTCGTGGCTTTCTCCTTACCTTTCTGTTTTTGATTACGTCTTTGAGCCCACTTAGGCTTCAATTCGGGATGTAACTTCCAGCAGTGATTTTCATCATGACCTTCCTTGTCACAATGAGTGCAAGAAAGTTTCTCATCCTTCTTAACTGTAGCTGCCTTCTTTCCTTTCCCTGTCTCTGCATTCTTAGAAGATTTCTTTACATCATTATCAATAAAAGATCCTTTACCCCTTGACTCTAAGTGTGTAGCTTGAACAGACACTTCATCCAAATTACAAGGGTTCAAAACCAAAATGGAATGCCTAAGATAGGAATGCAAACCTCCTATGTACTTCAACAAGGTGTCCTGAGTGTACAAAGGAACATTCAAAGCAATAGCCCTTTTCCTGAATTCATGGGTGTACTCTTGGACAGTTTGACCCTTCCCTTGCCTAAACATTTTCCAATCCATCATTAATTGCTGCATATGTCCTAAGGGATAAAATTGCTTCTTAAGTGCATTAATAAATTCTGCCCAAGTTAAACCGACTCTACCATGTTGTGAAACTTCTGCCTTAGACTTACTCTCCCACCAAGTTAAGGCTGTACCTCCTAAACGAAGAGTAGCTAATTGGATCCTATCAACATCATCTAATAGGTTCTGGACTCTACAATAAACCTCAATTTGTTGAATCCAATCATCCAATTTTTCAGCATTAAGTTCACCACAATATTTAGGCAAGTCAAATTTTACATCCAATTTGATCTTAGGTTTATACCCACTCTTGAAAGGATTAGAAGAAATAGAATGAGGAGAAGATGGAGAAGAAGGAGAAGGAGAAGAGGGAGGAGAAGAAGAAAAGGGATGATCTGGTTTCTTGCCACCATCTCCATGTGGTTCCTCTTTCTTGTCTTTGCGATCTTCTTGCTTCGACGAACCTTCTTCATGTTCCTTCCGTTCTTGTCTCTCTTGAAAAAGAATGTCCACCTTTTCCTTCATCTCGAGGAATGCTCTTCGAAACTCCTGCTCACTGATTTCTTCAGGAACCTCCATTCCAGAAACTGACATCTTCGGAAATGTTCTACGCTTTCCGATCTCAGGATCAAAGTCTTCCAGTTTGCCTTCACCCTTCTGAATCCTGGATCTCGTTAGCATTCAAAAAAAAATAACTACAATAATAGTCAACTGTGCTCTGATACCAACTTGATCTGTATAGGATCTAGACTAAATTGCAGAAATGAATGCTTAATTTTTACAATGTTTATTCCAAGTTAATTAAATCAAAATTAACTTATGGAAATAACAAAATGAAAGTAATAACAAGGTGATTATAACAGAAAGGAAGGAAATGAGAGAAAGAAAGAGAGAGAAGAAGAGAAGTGCAAACAGTTGATAACGGAGTTCGTCACGAAAGTGACTACGTCTCCGGGTCCACTCCAATAGAGAGACCGATCCGATTAACTCCAAAAATCAATTACAACAGCACCATAACCATTCTCCAAGCACTTTGGTAGCATAACAGCGCTTTGGCATACAAGAATGGCTCGAAAAATCTTCAACAAGACCTCTCTTTTGTGTTGTTTCAGCGTCAAGACTTCATCACCTGAAAGAAAAACTTAATCTCCACTCTCACCTTACACCCCTTTTTATACAAAGAATTAACCCAATTTGGTTACTAACCAATTGATTTACAAAATATTCCCCTTATCTCTCCAAATACATAAAAATCTCCCATATTTTTGCATAATATCTTGTAAATAACCACTTTATATCATATCTCCCTTATTAGGATTATTAAATAATCCTAATTAAGCCCTTCTACTTATTTCTTTCGAGCTTTTGTTTGTTTGTTTTATTTAAAATTTAGTTCATAGCCATTTGAAGGCTATTAGTTAGGTGGTTTACAATAGAAATAGCCTATTTTGTTAAGGCCTCGGGCTGGCTAAAACAATAAAACAAAACAAACACATTATAATTTTAAATTGTATCGGTGGTGTGTTGGTCGGTTAAGATTTTAGTGGGCCGGCGGTTCCGGGTTCCACTCCCGGCCGCTGGCTTTTAAAAAGCTATTCGCCAATTCTTAAATAACAAAACAAAACCGCTCCCAATAGTTTGTTAGAGACGCGGATTTGGTGGAGCGGCCAGACCGCTATGTTTAGCAGAGGGAGATGGGAGGTTCGAAACTCCCCGATAAACTTTTAACAAACCCAACAATTTTTTCCAACTGCCGGTGGAGTGAGAGGGACGATGCAGCCGATGCCACGTGCCGCACCAGGAGGGTGCCACGTGGCAAGCTCAGATTGGCTAAGATCGATGACATGGCTACTGACAGCGATAGTGACGTGTCCACCAGAGAATGACGTGGCGCTGACTGTGATGCTGATTGTACTGCTGACTGGGCGTACGGATGACACGTGTCAATATGTGATTGGTTTGTACAATTGCCACATGTCACACTCTGGTTTGTCCACATTAGATTTTGTACCATGTGCTGACATCATCTGTACGGATGATGACGTCATCATTGTGCCTACTAGTCACCAAGTCAACCGAGAGCTTTGACCGCTAATAACTCTCGCATACAATGTCGGATTTTGACGAAATGAACGTTGCCAGAATCATCTCGACAAGCTCTTCACGATGATGCCAACTTCGAAGATTTTTGATGATGCCATTTTTTTGCCTTCTGGATGCCCCTGATTCCAGTTTGACCGAAGGTTTGACTGGCTATAACTCGTGCAAACGGACTCCTTTTCGCTCCGTTCGAGTTGCGTTGGAATCAGGATGCTGAGTTCTTTCTGATGGTACAGATTCTGGAGAAAAATGAGACACTTCAATTTTCACTGAAAAATGTCCACCGGATCAGAGTAATACTTCCGTTGTGGTTGTTTGATAGAGCTAGCACATTTCCTCTTTTGTATTGCTCTTGGTTTGGGTGGTAGGGTGCAATATGGTCCCAACCACATAGATAAAAATCCCTACCACCCCATCCAAGTGGATTGTAGGGCTTGTTGAGTAAGCGGTTCCTAATGCAAATGTTGCAATGAACCGGGTAACCATGGACTAACAAAACATAGACTCTCGAAGTTATTATCAGCTCACTACACTAGCACACATATCCCACCAACAAATGGAAGAGGGGAGGAGATGCAATAATTTTGATCATGTTCTCTTAACAATAACTTCGTTAAAGGGGTGTTCCAACTAGGAAAAAGTGGTGCAACCCACTTGACCTCGTGGTTCCATCATATTTTGGGCTCACTCCTAGTTGTGATGACAAACTTTCACTCCTACTAATGGTTCTCACCAAGAAAGGTTTGATAGTTTGCTTTACACTGACAATGAAACAACTTGGTGCTCCAGTCTAGTCTCATTCATCTTTTAATAAGTCTATCCCATAGCACACATGGCCTATTGAGTGCATGGATTATATTGTCCATCGGTTGCATGCCATTGGCTCCATTGCTTGCATGCTATTGGCTAACCACTACGGGTAGCTCTTGGCCTCTATCACCTGCATGCTTCTAGTGATAGTAGTCTAGCCCTAGGATATGGCCAAATCATTTTACTTGTAGAGAACACTCCTTGATTACTATCACATTGGAACAAAGATAAGTTTATCTATGAGTGGGTTATAGTTTTTACTGTTTTTGGTGTTCACCTCAAGAGGAAGGACAAGATATGCCTTCGGGGCTATTGCAAGCCTCTATTTATGCTCCTGTAGAGTCATTAACTCCAACTTTTGTGTGTTACCATAGAAGTCGGCTCCTATATTACACTTGGTTCTATCATGTGGGGGACTTCTCTTATAGCAAGATAAATGATAAATAGAATGTCTTATGGTTTACTTTGTCTACGCCTAGTAGTTGATATATTACTTAATTGGATAGGTTTAACAACAGGCATCTAGGAAACCGTATAGTCATATGGTCATATCATTTCATGGTGATACAAATGCTTGTAGAATGATTAGCATTTGAAAGTTGCGATGACAAAAACAAATTGCAAATAGGAACACAACTCTTCTAGACTATAATCATATAAATAAACAGTTGCATAGTGTTAGGGGTAGAGTAGGAGTTAACAGCAGCTTGTTTTTTATGTCTGCATGTATTGAGAGATTGTAAAATATATAGAAGCAGCTTTCCTTTGGGTTCTATAGCTTGCTTCTTAATTGCTGCTGATCTCTTTTCTCTCCCGACTGATTTCTTTTTAACTGTCTTCTTTATTTTCCTCAATGCAAAACATAATTGCTTTTAGGTGCAGGATTCTGCCTCAGGCGAAAATGTGCTGCATCACAGTCTTCTGCTTTAATGACTTTATCAAGCAAGTGACCTCACTATAATCATTTCACTTACCCTAACCATATCTTGTTCAAAATTTCATGTACTGTTTTAAATGAAGTTTCTTTTGCATATTCAAGTGCTAACAGATCCTGATCTATTAATATGTCATATATAATGTAGATAGCAGGATTTATTGTTGGAGCAATCCCACAACTAAAGAATTTATTTGTTGGTGAAAACTCTCCTCTTCGAGTGATTGGTGACTCCATATCTTTATTGGGGTATGCATCTCTAAGAATTTCTTCTACTTGTCAATCTTACGCAATTAAATACTTAGTTCAGAAATCACGAAGTAGCACAGTTTTGTGCATGATAGGATATGTTGGGAAAAATATGCCATCAGAAAAAGCAAATCAAGCCCTGTTCAGGATTTCTTACTCTGTCCCCATCATCTATTCAAGTTTTGCTGTGAAATCTTTATTGAAAGACTATTATATTTTTTATTTTGTTTGATCGTTTTCGCAGAGATGGGGCCATTCCATCCATTATCCTTATACTCGGAGGAAATTTAGTAAAAGGTGTGTAACAAGTGTCTAATAGATCTTACTTAGTTTCAGCCATATCGACTTCCAATTTTGTCACACAAAAATGCCATATGAGTCTACTTTCTATTCTCTCTTATTTTAAGTGAAAGGCTATCTTACTTGTTTCTCTCTGCAGGTTTGAAGTCATCGAGTCTAAGAACAATTATTATTATATTAATTATCTGCGTGAGATACGTGCTACTTCCTGTGATTGGACTATTTGTAGTTAAAGGAGCATTCTATCTTGGCGCATTGCCAGATGACCCATTGTATCACTTTGTACTGATGATTCAGTTCGCAGTTCCATCTGCTGTGAATATTGGTTAGTATCACGCCTCCCCAAGAAGTGTATATAGGATAAATCTTAAGGCACCCACTGTAGATTGGTAATCATAGATGATGTTTCTGCTGAGAGTTGTAATGATATCATTTGAAACTGGATGCCCAGAGCATTTACTTGTTCTTAAGTCATAGAATTGGCACTTAAGAGGATGCTTAATAAAGTTTAAACGTTATCAGCTAGGTCCACGAGACAACCATAGCCAAAATAGTATCAAATCGAAGGAGAAATAAATGTTGTTTCAATGGCTAAATAGTGTATTGTTGTATCGATGCAGGAATCATCGCTCAGTTATTCAATGTGGGGGAAGAAGAGTGCTCGGTGATCTTTTTATGGACATATGTCCTAGCAGCCTTTGCCGTCACCTTTTGGTCGTCAGTGTTCATGTGGATCTTGTTCCCTTAAGCATAATTCCTTTTCCACTTTGTAGCTAGGATATTATTACTCAACGAAAGTTGAGAGGAGTTTGTTCTTAAATTTTGTTTCTATTCATTATTTGTTTTCGTAGCAATTTGATAAAATATGTTAAGAAGAATTGATTTCTGTCTTTATCCAATACAAAGGTTGGATTAAGATACAACTATGCTCTCTCTTATGGGAGAGAGCCTGCAAGGAAGATTAGCTAGTCATCTTTGTGTACAAGGGAAGAAAGGTAAATTCAACCGTTCTGAGAGCATGTTTTCAGAGATTTATATCAAAGATGTTCTTCACGTTGATCAAATCACTTCTAATTTTGACAAGATGAAGTATTTTATCGACCTTCAGAATGCAACCATTACAAATTGAATTAACATTTTTCATTTGCTTCCAAAGATATCAAGAAGAGTTTTTACATAGTCGTAAAAGTTACTGATAATATTAATTATAGAAAACTACATACTCTTTTACTGTCACGTAAACACTAGATACGAAGGCTTCTTATGGTTTTATTTTGAGCATGCCTTATGAGATGAGAGTAACTACATATTTTACGGGCTTCGTTGGTGTTTGTATTTTTAGAAGATGTATTTATGAAATCCTTTATCCTAGGGGTATATAGAGTTAGGATAAAAGGATTAAATGATAATAGATGATTAAAATACTGGTAGGTTGGGTTAATTGATAAGAATACAGGAAATTTTTAGATCTTACAAAATAATTAATGAGATTTTTTTACCAGTAATTCTGATTTTGCAGTCAAAGATGTTTTAAGTAGATTAATTTTAAAATTTGGTAGAAGTAAAGGTTATTAACAAGTCTATGTATAATATAATTACACAATTGTGATATTCATTGATTAATTTTATTTTTTTTATCAACAGTCATTTAAGATTGATGCCTAATCCTTTGAGAATAGAGTAAGTAAAATAACTTTTGCAAACAACACTTAGTTTCAGAAATGATCAATAATAACTTTTCTTTGGAAAAGCTAAACTCTCCAAGACATTTTTAAATAACACTTACATATCATAATATTCCACGTATTAAGAAAGATAGTTGCTGTAATTATTTTAATGGAATCTCAACTCTTAACAAATATGATTCTATAAACTTTTCATCTCAATAAACATTAAGGAATTAATAGAGAAAATGCAAGGCAATAAAGTTTTGTTTTATATTGATATTTGAAAATTAAAAAATATAATTCTATTATGCTACAAAAGGATCCACTTTATAAGCACTATGTTGGACTTGCCAAGAGCATATTAATAAATTGTGTATAAGATATATATATATATATATATATGTATGTATGTATGTATGTATGTATGTATGTATGTAT
>VDFB02193867.1:76781660-76813638 GCA_007258455.2 Sequoia sempervirens | reverse complement strand
CCTCTATTGTCATTTACATTAAGGAATTTTAATTCTACTAAATCTTGGAATTTATCAAACTTACCCTTTAAGTGAATCCCCATTTTATCAATATAAGTAGATGTTCCCATAAGAAGCTCACATATTCCATTAATATTAACATTGGTAGAGCAAAGACAAAGATTACACTATGATTATATAGAAAAATAATAGAAATGTAAAACATATTTGAATATATTCATTATGATTTTTACATTGTTGGAATATGGCTTATAAATCCTTTCCCACAAATAACTTCTAAACTTCTTCAACGGGAAGACAACTAACTACATACTAATTATGTTATTTATAAACAAACATTTATTACTTATTTATTAAATATTAATCTTATTTACTCATATTAACATGTAATATTCCAACATTCCCCCCTTTCTTACATCAATTGAAATAAAGGATGAAATACTACAAAAATTGAATACAACAACCCATCTAGATACTTGATGAAGTACCTACACCAAATCTCCTCACTCATCCAAGACACATCAAACTAAACCCCATTAGTAGATGTCTTGACTGTCAAAACTACAAATCCTCTATACCACATGAGATACCACCCTCCATGCACAATGATCTCTAACAAATATCCTCTAAGAGTACATTACTCCTTCAAGTGTGTCAAAATCCCTCCTTTAGTGCTTGCATATGAGAGAACAAATCTCCTTTAAGAGTCTATTTTCCTCTGAAAGTGTCAATATCTCTCCTCAAATGCCATGAGAAGTAAATCCATCCTTTAGTGTACAAAATAAGTTGAACCAACGTAGATACACTAATCCCACCTTATTTCAGAGATTACACTATCCATAAGTTCTACAAAGAATCGTCAAGCCCCCCTTGTTCCATAAATGGACACAACTTAAAATTAGTGCTTTTTATGCAAAGTATCATATTTGAGTGAGAAATTAGCTCAAGATGATAAAAATCCCTCCAAATTTTGATGCCTCCAACCTCTAGTGTTACCTTCTTAATTCTTAAAAAATATATTCCTCCTAACTATTATGGTGGGGAGAGTCTTGTGCATTACAAAACCACAATATTCTATTTCACTTTTAGCTGTAGTGAGAGCACTATGTTTCAACTTCCCATCAATGAGATCTTTGGCATGTTGAATGTAATTTATTTGAACATGTCCTTTTTTGACAATAATATCATTTGAATTCTCTATTCTTCCCTAAAAATTTAGAATTCTTATTGAAAAGCAAAGCAATTTCCTCAATAATAAAATGATTTTTATTAACTCTAATTTCTTCATCAATTAAGAGGAAGAAATCATAGTTTCTAAACTAGGATTACTTTTATTTTAAAATGTGTAAACAACATAATCAAAACTTAACTCTAGAAGTGTTTGAAATGAGTTGTGGGAGGGAATTGAGTGTTGGGCAAAAATCTCTTGATTCTCAAGATCACTCTCGATTGTAGACACTTCCTAGCGATGTTACTGATGCCAAAAAATTTGTTCATTCTAATGGGCCTTTGTTGGTGTAATTAATATTTAAATACACTTTACATAAGTTTACTTAGGTAATTATTTAATTCCTAGGTTGATTAGTTGTCATCTTTATCTTATTGAGCTATCTTATTGCTCAAGATAAGATTAGGGTTATGCATCTTTGCTTTTATAAAGAAAATCATTATCATATAATTATTGAATTCCTGAATAATATTATGTTGCACATCTTTTTGCAACCTCTCCTGCTTTTTTGTTTTTCTCTTCTGTGGAAGGATATTTTGGTTTGCAAATCTAATCTTGGTTTCTAACATGGTATCAGAGCCTTGATTTGTAGCCCCTTCTTAGATTTTTGAGAAAATCATTGCAGAGTTCGTTCGGGGTTCCTCGAGGGTTTCATTCTTTGAGCTTATTTATGAAGCATTTTGGATCAGATCTGAGCATTCCATTGAATCTAGAGTTGCCAGAACAGTCAGGTTTTCCTTTCGATTCGTTGAAAAAGGCCTCTATTTGTTAGATCTACGAGGACTTGAAGTTTATGAGGGTTTCCAGATCCAGAGTGTACCTGAAATTTTGGAGCGTTTTCAGCTCAAACGGACCTCACCATCGCGTTTAGAGTGCCCAAAAACCCCAAAATCAACTGTCATCGTCAAAATTGGACAGAGTGACTTCGGGAGGTAATTTTTTTTCATTTCTGGGTCGTACGGCCTGGTACAGCACGCAATCCAAGAAAAAAATTAAAAAAAACCATAGTTAATTGGCGCCACCGTCACTAGCGGTTAACCGCTAGTGGCTAATGCTAGCGGTTAGCCTAGCCGCCAGGCTTAACTCCAAACCCTTTTGGAAGAGTTTTGGTATTTTGGGCATAACTTTTGCATCCGAACTCGGATTTTCAAAAACAAAATATCGTTGGAAAGCTGGTTCTGAGAACTATCCTGTGGTATAGTTAATTTTTTAGTATTTTTCTGTTTATCTTCATTTATTTTTGTTTGAATTCAGATGTTCATTTTGGGCTTCCGAGCTCATAAATTTTTGCCACGATCTCTGATTTTTGTCTTCTTTGCGGTGTTGGAAAGGTATTGAGGAGCTCTCTCTTGCTGTCTATGAAATTGTTTCTGCATCTATCCCAAGTTTATCATTATTCTAGACTTTTCCCAATGGGTGTTTTGGAGATTACTTGGATGTTTTGGCAGTTGGAAAGGTGAAACTTGAATATGTGTACTTCATTTTAGTACCACATCATGTTATTTTTTGTTTATGCATGCATTAGAATTCTCTCCTTTTACAATCGTTGGGTTATTGTAATAAATGAACTGAGAGAAAGTTCCATCAGGGGGGTTTCTTGCATAATAAATTTGATTAGAGTGTGCATGCACTTTGATCTCCATATCCATTTTGATTTGTTGGCAGCTCGTATGGGTTATTTGGTTTCCTAGTTTCTTTTGGCCACATTTTTTCTATAGCTTGACACATATCAGATTCATCGGTTCACACTTCAGTTGACAAATTATGTTTCTTGATCCTCATTGGTTCAGATTCTTCTTAATTTGAGGGCCATGTTTTTATGGTTAATGTTCTAGAGTCTTTTTTGGTACTCCTTCCCATGGAAGAGTTTCAATCACAGTTTGGCATCAACATCGAGATACACAGCTTCCAGATTCTGTCATCACTTCATCTACTGTTGCTTCACAGATTCTAGGGTTGTTCCAGTTTGTGAGTTTTCCAGTGTTCCATGGCATCGGGTCTGTTGTCACATTATTATGATTCCAGTTTTGGTTTCTTGTAGAAAGAGGTATCTTTCCTTGCTTGTCAGATTGCGGTTCCAGTGTTACTCTACAATGTTCTTCTAGTGCTTCTTTGCAACAGTCATCTCATTGTAGGGGGGTTTTGTCCCACTGGGTTTTCCTTCTCTACCTCATCATTGCATTTGTACATAAGTACCTGATCAGACCTTGTTGCTAGGACTCATCTTTGCATAATAATTTGCTTCTCCCTAAGTTGCACTTATGGGGGGGGGGGTGTTGGTGTAATTAATATTTAATTACACTTTACATAAGTTTACTTAGGTAATTATTTAATTCCTAGGTTAATTAGTTGTCATATTTATCTTATTGAGCTATCTTATTGCTCAAGATAAGATTAGGGTTATTGCTTTTATAAAGAAAATCATTATCATGTAATTATTGAATTCCTGAATAATATTATGTTGCACATCTTTTTGCAATAGCTCTGCTTTTTCTGTTTTTCTCTTATGTGGAAGGATATTCTAGTTTGCAAATCTGATCTTGGTTTCTAACAGCCTCATGGGCTTGGTCAGGCACACACTATCCCTAGGTCCTCTTCGAATGAAACCCCCTTTTGTTAGAATCCTTTGTCCTGCGAGAATGACCTCTTTTGGACAATAAAAAAATCCTCTAGCGGTGTCTTAATTTTTCTATCTGAAGAGGGAACAACTATCAAAATCAAAGATCCCTCTATTGATCATTCTTTGGAAAAAATAGATAAATCATTGATTGGAAGGTTTTTGGGAAGGCACCCTAATATAGAATCTGTGATAAAATGGGCCTCATCTTGGTGGCCAATTAAAGGTTACCTTTCTATCTTGACACTTCCTAAGGGTATTTTCTACTTCACCTTTTCCCTAGGAGGAATATCTAAAGGCGCTCACCTGTGGCCCTTGGTTTTTTGGGAAACAAAGTCTAGCGCTTTGTAAATGGCACCCTAGTTTCAACCTATATGTGCATCTAGTTGCTTCCCTCCCAACCTAGGCCAAGTTTTCAATACTCCCCTTAAAGTTATGGGATGAGGAGATTATTACATGAGTGGAAAAAACCTTTGATATCTTTCTCTCTTTGGATCACGTCACCAAGAAAAGGACTAGATTGGTGTTTTCCTATTTATGTGTTAGTATTGAGCCCAATAAGGTCTTTTCCACCTCGATCACCTTGAAGTCCAAACTTGGTAAGTGGACTCATCCTATTGAATATGAAAAGTTAACTTTCTTCTATCAAATCTACTCTTTAATATGTCACCTTTGTAATGCTTTCCCCAAAAAAGTGACAAGGAGATTGAACACTCCTAGGGAAGACAAGAGTGTGGTTAACTCTTTCTTGAAGCTTTCATGCCACTTTAAGAAAAACCTCTTGAAATATCCTCTTCTTCCATTAGTTTTGTTGGTCTCCCAATCTCTAGAGAGTTTTGAGGCCAATCACATTAGAGAGGATCAACTAGAGACTCCTCAGACCAATTCAAGGAAGAAGGGAAAGAATGTGGATAAGGAATCTCTCACCCCCAAGGATGATAATGGTAGAAAGAACCAAAATTCTATATCCTTCAAAGAAAATCTCTAATTCCTTTCCAAAGCATAGCAAGAAATTAAGGGTCTTTGCCTCCTTGGAGATCAGTAATGGTTACGTGTGCATGCTAGTCATTGGATGGTCTTGTGTCTTTTTCTTTGTTTTCTACTAGTCTTCTCTTCTATTCTAGTATTTAGTTTTTAAGTTGTCTCACTACTTGTGAGCTCCTTTTACTTGGTCTCTAAGACTATTTTTTAATGGGTACAAGCCCTTCCCATTTTATCATAATCAAAACATGATCCAAATTTGAAGGAAAAATACTCAATAAGATTTATTTAACATCATCTTCTTCAATCTTAGAATTTATACTAACAAGTTGATTTAGAAGAGATTGAAATTTACTAATGTGTTGAAAAACACTTTCCTTTTCATTCATCTCTAGGCTAAATATATATTTTTTTATTGAAATCTCAGCATTGGAAGAAATTGAGATCCAAATAATGTACCAAGACCTTCCGAAATTTTTTTGATGATTTTGAAAGATCAATGTGATGTGCATATTATACCTCTTCACTACCAAAGTTTCAAGTATAGAGAGCTAACTTGGTTGGGTCTTGTTGGCACCGGTCCCAACCAACATAAGGTGTATGATTGTTACCCATATATTAAAATATAAAATGATAAGAATAATTAAATACATGTGTGAACAATGATTTTATTATATTCACAATTAGGACTCTTCAAGGAGATTGGAACAAAAGGATTTTTTCCTCTGCAATGGAGATGTTTAAAAGGCTAGGTATTAGTTTATCCAAGTCCCTAAATTTACTTAATTTAGGATTGAGGGGCTCTAAAGAGCCCCTTATATACCTCCCAAGTACTCAAATGACAAGGTGGTGATGTTAGAGATGACAACCCAATTATGTTCCTCCCACAAATTATTAAAGAGTAAGCATAGGGAAAGAGTTCCACATCCTTTATCCTTTGGGAGATGTTTGTATACATGTCCTTCATCCCCATTAGTTGAATATATAGATGTGGAGATACAAAACTTTGGATTTAACTTCCATAGTCAAAGAGAACTTCAACCATCTCGAGAAAAGGAAAAAGAAAGTGGGAAGGAAGTATGGAAAACAATTAGACATTGAAGATTTTTTGGAAAAATGTAAAGATGACCTTGAAGTAAGGGAACTTACTCTAGTCCATAGCAATGGATTATATCAAAACTATTTTCCTCTTTCTTATTCTTGATTAGGTAGAGGAAGATCGTAAGGTACTAGCTAAAAATGAGTACAATGAAGTGGCCAATAATCCTCTTCCACTTCCCGACTAGACCAAGGTAGAAGTGATTGGATTAGAGGTCATAAACCAAATCTTCTTAAGAAGCAATAAGAGGTGGATGGAAGAAAAGTCCTCTATGCTCCTAGATAGAGGAGTAGAATTGACTTATGAGAAAATTGAAGAAGCAAAAGTCTATTCTAGTGAGGAAGAGCAGGTTGAAGAAAAAATAGGGCCAAGCGAAGAATCTACAGAGAAGAAAATTGAGAATCCTTCTAAGGCCAAAGGAAATACCAAGAAAATAAAAGAAGAGAGGTAACCTACAACTAAGTAGATAGTATATAAGAGGAATGCTAGCACTGTAGAAGGTAGCAATCCCCAATCAAATGATCTAGGAGGACTAGGATAGTTGTATTAGAACTAGTAGAAGAAGAAAAGGAAGACTCTTCTCCTTCACCAAATCCCTCTAGCTCCACACCTCTAGCTTCTCCACTCATTTCCACATCTTCAACTACATCTATCATCCCTTCTTTGACTTTCACTTCTCCTCCTCCACTTGATATCTTAGTAGATATCACTGCCTCTATTCCCAATCCTTCCACTACCCTGACTTCAATTGATCCATCCTCATCTCCCACTTCTCTCCCTCCTTCTACATCATTCCTCCTCAATTCACCATGTATATCATTTCCTCCACTACGCCTTCTACTTCTAGGCCTACCAATTTTCTTGATCTTCTACAAAATTTCATCTCTCATGTTTTCAATCTACTTAAAGAAGTGGTTGCCATAGTACTTTCTCAAGTCAATTGGTCTTTGTTGAATAAGTTGGATCAAATGTTTTCCCCATCTTCTTCTAAAGGAGCATTGAAGCCTCCTTCCATGGAGAACATAGATAAAATATTAGAGGAATTACAACAAGAAGAAAAGGAAAGTATGGTTGATCTATCCTCAATGGAGGATTCTTTTGTTCCATCCACCCAAGGTCAGCCTTTAGAATAATTAAGCCTATGATATTTCTATTAGGATTCAACTGTGTAGTTTTATGAGTCAAACTCATTGACCAATGTTTCATGAGTAGTGGTTTAAAAGAACCCATATCTCATCATAATGAATGGTATACTTAGCACTTATTGCATCTAGGTGATGGTCATAGAGGTGAAGCATTGGGCCTTCCTAGGAGGTCACCCATCATAGTACTACTCCAGCTTAAGCATACTTAACCATATATTTTTCCTCAAGGTTAAGGAAAAGTTTAGCTTACAACCCATTTGAAAAACCTTCAACAAGTGTTTTGATTTCTAAGGATGTCCCAAAGTTAGAGTTAGAGAAATTTGGAGGTTAAGAAGAGGAGATAGTTATAGAGGACCAAGTTGAAAAGGAACAACTAAAGGAACAAGAGAGACAAATTCATGAAGAATAGGTTCTTAAGGAAGATGTTCAAAAGGAAACCTCTTCTCCTTCTTCATAAAAAGATAAATATGTTGCCTCTACATGACTAGAGGAGCAGTTAAAGAATAAAAGGCCTATCATTGAAAATCCCTATTAGTTAAGCCTAGAAGGTGATTTTGAGTAGAATTGAGAGGTTGAGGGAGAAGGAAAATGATAAAATAAGGTCTCACATGACTAGAGATGCCTCAAGATGAATAATTTTTCATGTGGCTACTCCTTTTGTGGATAAGGATAATAAAATTAATTTTCCATAAGATTTTGATGTCTCAAAAATAAATCCTGGTCCTTCTAATAGAGCCCAATAATCGATGATTTTTAAGGGTCAATCTTGAGCATCTTGAAGATAATGAGTAAATGTGAAGATAATAAAATTAAATTAAAGTCATAGGTGGATGAGCTAACAAAATTTATCCAACATTTCATGACTCCAATTAAAGCACCCTAGGAAAATCCATAACCCTTGTTGTGTTATCCAAGGATGAGATAGAAAAGATGGAAAAAATGAGGTCTTGGGCCTAGTCTACCTAGAATTGGATAAAACATATTTTTGGAATTGACAATAAGGAAATTTATATTGCCATCCAAGTACACAAATTTCTTATCCTTAAGAAGTGGACAAACTTATTGAAGATTTTGCTATCAATGAAAAGTACCATGGTTGGTATTCCCTAGGTTGGAGGGTGTAAAAAGACTCTCCATTGAAGTAATAGTGTGAGAGGGTATTTTGAAGAAAGATTTAGTAAAAGAACCTTACTATTGGTTGCATCCTCTCAGATTTCACTATGCAGGTGGAGCTGAAATCCAAGAAAATCAATGATTAGATCAATGAAATTTTGATGGCTTGTGACCAATTTTTGGGAGAGCTTACAAAATCTCAGGTAGATGCCTTTGTTGGAACAAGTAAACAAATTATGAAGAAATAATGGAAGTTATTGATTCATAGGGATCCCACTAAATAATTATCAACACATTTTATGGATGAGGCTACTAATTTTTTGGTAAAATATCAATATTTTATTGGCTAGAAACCTTCTTGAATGGATTTGCACAATCAATGAGTTGATCAATATGATGCTTAGTGTGACAAGGTCCACATTGCTCAAGGTCCTCCCAGTGAAGAAGTCACTTCAAATCTAACAACTTTTGCCAAATTTTCTATTCAGGAGAATTCAAAAGGAAAAAGTGTAATTAGTGACATATTTTGTAAAAGGTGCCAATTGGAAATATTTTTAAATTTTTGTGCTCTAGATTTCCTAGGATGTTGTAAAATGTAATTAATGCAAATATATATTATAAAGTACTTAAATTACATATCCCTAGGTGCATTTGTAAACAATTTTAGTTGGAGATGGATGATGAATATGATGCCAACATTTAATGTACTTCAAATATTAAATATACAAATGTAATCTTAGCCATTGGTGTTGAGATAATCTCCATCATTGATTTTTCCTTGGGTTTTCTTAGTCTTGTCTATAAAAAGGAAGTTCTCTCTCATTGTACTTTAGGGTTGTTGAATAGGAATTTTTGTAACCAAAAATTTTAAAATTAATATAAGGAAAGAATTGAATTTTGGTGTCTCACTTATGGGCGTGTGCAAGAAGTTGAGTCTACTTTTTGGCCAAAAAGTGGAAGTGTTTTTCCTGATTTTTAGAATTTTTCATAGTTGACCTAAAAATTTGAAGAACTTAAAGATTGAATCTTAAAAAACGTTAGTAATATGAAATGTATTACTTGGATTCTAGTTTCAAAATATGTTATTTATTTTAATACCCAATGATACAAATTGATTTTAAATAGGCATGTCTAAAAACCATTGCTTAAGAGTCGCTTTTGTAGTACCATACCATGCATCTGTATGACAACCATACTTTGACCTAAATAAAAGTATTTTTCTGAATCCTCTTTGGAAAATATTTTTAAGACATCGATGATTGTTGAGGATAATTTTTCGTAATTTTTTCTAAATATCCTTTTTATTGGTTGTAATTATTGTTTTGAAAAATCCTTGTGTATGACAAGCATAAGTAGACCTAAATTATCATTTTTAATTTTTTTTTTCAAATTGAAAAGATTTTTCTATATATTGTTGACATATAATTTGTTTTTCAAAAAATTTAAAACATAAATTTACTTATTAGAAAAATAAGAAAACCTGTTATTTCAAGTTTATGGACCAATTTCATAAAAATATATATTTAAAAATAGAAAAAATAATGCAATTGTAAAAAAATACATATTTGAAATCTACACAGTCTCATCTATAATGGGTTTTAATTTCGTTAAAAAATTATACAAAAAAATCTTTAGAGATATGTCCAAATTCACTCTTTTATAGTGACATTGACATTGACCTTCAAGTTGCAAGTCAAAGTAGGTCCAATGTTAAGGGTCAGCTCCCTAAACCTTTTTTCAACCTAAAACCTGTAGTAGAAACCAGGTTGAAAATTCAAATTTTAAGCAACAAGATCCTGTTTAGGATAGGGATCCCATTTTAAAAGAACAAATGAGATCCTATTTCATAAACGAGATCCCATATTCTTTTTGACCTTTTTTTTTTAATTTTTACTAATGATGAACTACTAGTAATTTTCTAAAAAAATTAATATTTTTTTTAAATGAGATACCATTTAGTAGAAAATGGGATCCAACTTTGTACTAAATGAGATCTTGTTTCATAGCCCTTGGCTAAGGATCCCACCATGAAACAAGATCTTGTTTCAATTTTTGTCTCAGGGTCCCGAAGTGAAATGAGATCCTGTTCCATAAAAAGAGGGATCCCGTTTCACTCAGCTCAATTAGGTATTTTTTCCTAAGTTTGAAACTTCCACACTAAGTAGACCCAACTTCGTGCATTTACATTTTACCCTTATGGTTTCTTATGCTTTCATGGTTCCTTTTCTTCAATATTATATAAAGTTCATTTATGGTAATGGTGAGGTGTGAAGATATTTGATAGACCTCTAATTCATACCATTTGTAATTTGTTATTTGTAAGCTACTTTGTATAGTTAGTCTAAGCCTTATTTTAATATTAGATCAATTACATGGATGTTTATTTAGACTACGCTTGAATTGGGTATGTGCATAAATGCTTGTGATTTGAAAATATTTTATTTCCTTTGAAGAATGAACCATTATTTTAGCACTGTGAGCTAGTCTTTGAGTAAGAATATTTTTTTTTTTGTGAGGGATCAATCTATTTGCAACATCAAACCACTATTTTCATTGTCCTTATATTTTATTAATGTAATATCTTCTCAACCTATCTTTTTCATTTATTTAAGATTGAGTTAGTTTAGGAAGAAAAGCAATACTCAAATTGTGAAATAGACCCTCAACCCTAATCCTTCAAACCTATACCCTAAACCCTCAACCCTGAACCCTAAACCCTCAACCCTTAAACCATCTGCCCTCTACCCTCTACCCTCAACCCTTAAACCCTAATCCCTCAATCCCTATACCCTCTACCCTATACAATAGAATATCAACCCTAATCCCTCAACCCTCAACCCTAAACCCTAAAACCTCAACCCTCAACCCTTAAACCCTAAACCCTTTAACTTCAACCCTCAACCTTTAACCCTAATTCATCAACCCCTATACCCTCTACCCTATACAATAGACCCTCAACCCTAATCTCTCAACCCTATACCCTCAACCCTCTACCCTAAAGCCTAAACCCTCAACCCTCAACCCTTAATCCCTAAACCCTTAAACCCTCTGCCTTCTACCCTCTACCCAATACATTAAACCCTCCACCCTTAATCCCTCAACCCTCAACCCCTATATCATCTACCCTATAAATTGGACCCTCAACCATAATCCTTCAACCATGTACCCTCAAACCTATACCCTAAACCCTCAAACCTAAACCATTAAACCCTAAACCCTTAAAGCTTCTACCCTCAACCCTCAACCCTCATCCCTCACCCCTATAACCTCAACCCTCATACCTTAAACCCTAATCGCTCAACTAGTATACCCTCTACCCTATACAATAGACCCTCAACCCTAATCCTTCAACCCTATACCCTCAACCCTCTAAAACCCTTAAACCCTCTACCCACTACCCTCAACCCTCAACCCTTAAACCCTAATCCCTCAACCCTTATAACCTCTACCCTATACAATAGACCCTCATCCCTAATCCCTCAACCCTATACCCTCAACCCTTAAACTCTAATCCCTCAACCCCTATACCCTCTACCCTATATAGTAGACCCTCAACCCTAATCCCTCAACCCTATACCCTCAAACCTCTACCCTAAACCCTCAAACCTTAAACCCTAAACCCTCAACCCTCTGCCCTCTACCCTATACATTAAATCCTCAACCCTCAACCCTTAATCCCTCAACCCTCAACCCTCAACCCCTATACCCTCTACCCTATACATTGGACCCTCAAACCTATTCTCTAAACCCTCTACACTCAACTCATAACCCTAAACCCTTAAACCCTAAACCCTTATACCTTATACCATCTACCCTCAACCCTCATCCCTCAACCCTATACCCTCAACTCTCAGCCCTTAAAACCTAATCCCTCAACCCTTATACCATATACCCTATAAAATAGACCGCCAACCCTAATCCTTCAACCCTATACCCTCAACCCTCTACCCTCAACTCTAAACCCTCAACCCTCAACCCTTAAACCCTCTACCGTCTACCCTCTACCGTTAACCCTCAAACCTTAAACCCTAATCCCTTAAACCCTATACCCTCTACTTTATACAATAGACCCTCAACCCTTAAACCCTAATACCTCAACCCCTATACCCTCTACCCTATACAATAGACCCTCAACCCTAATCCTTCAACCCTATACCCTCAACCGTCTACCCTCAACCCTAAACCCTCAAACCTCAACCCTTAAACCCTAAAATATTAAACCCTCTACCCTCTACCCTATACATTAAACCCTCAACCCTGAATTCTAAACCCTCAACCCTTATTCCCTCAACCCTCAACCCCTATACCCTCTACCCTATACATTGGACCCTCAACCCTAATCCTTGAACCACCTACCCTCAAACCTATACCCTAAACCCTCTACCCTTAACCCTAAACCCTCAACCCTAAATCCTTAAATCATAAACCCTTAAACCTTTTATCCACTACCCTCAACCCTCATCCCTCAAATATGTACCGTCAACCCTCAACCCTTAAACCCTAATCCCTCAACCCCTATACCCTCTACCCTATACAATACAACCTCAATCCTAATCCTCCAACCTTATAACCTCAACCCTCTACCCTAAACACTAAAACCTCAATCCTTAACCCTTAAACCCTAAACCCTTAAACCCTCTACCCTCTACCCTCTACCCTCAACCTGTAAACCCTAATCTCTCAACCCCTATACCCTCTACCATACACAATAGACCCTCAACCCTAATCCCTCAACCCTATACCCTCAACCATCTACCCTAAACCCTAAAACCTCAACCCTCAACCCTTAAATCCTAATCCCTCAACTCGTATACCTTCTACCCTATACAATAGACCCTCAACCCTAATCCCTCAACCCTATACCCTCAACCCTCTACATTAAACCCTAAACCATCAACCCTCAACCCTTAAACCCTCTACCCTCTAACCTCTACCCTATACATTAAACCCTCAACCCAAAATTCTCAACCCTCAACCCTTAATCCCTCAACCCTCAACCCCTATACCCTCTACCCTATACATTGGAATCTCAACCCTAATCCTTCAACCACATACCCTCAAACCTATACCCTAAAACCTCTAACCTAAACCCTAAACCCTAAACCCTTAAACCATTAAACCCTAAACCCTTAAACCTTCTACCCTCTACCCTCAACCCTCTACCCTCAACCCTCTACCCTCAACCCTATACCCTCAACCCTCATCCCTTAAACCATAAACCCTTAAACCCTCTACCCTTTACCCTCAACCCAATACCCTCTACCCTCAACCCTAATCCCTCAACCCTTAAACCAAAGTAAAATCTCTACCCTAATCCATCAACCCTCATCCCATATACCTTCTACCCTATAAATTGGACCCTCAACCTTAATCCTTCAACCACGTACCCTCAAACCTATACCCTAAACCCTAAACCCTCTACCCTCAACCCTAAACCCTTAAACCCCAAACCCTTAAACCTTATATATCCTCTACCCTCAACCCTCATCCCTCAATCATATACCCTCAACCCTTAGTTGTTAAACCATAAGCCATCAAATCCTTCACCCTCTACTCTCAACCCAATACCCTCTACCCTCAACCCTTAAACAATTAAACCTAAGTAAACTCTCTACCCTAATGCCTCAACTACTATACCCTCTACCCTATGCAATAGAATGTCAACCCTAAAACCTCAACCCTATACCCTCAACCCTAAACCCTCAACCCTCAACCCTCAACCCTTAAACCCTCTACCCTCTACCCTCTAGTCTATACATTAAACCCTCAACCCTCAACCCCTATACCCTCTACCCTATACATTGAACCCTCAAACCTAATCCTTAAACCACACACCCTCAAACCTATACCCTAAACCCTAAACCCTCTACTGTGAAACCTAAACCATCAACCCTAAACCCTTAAACCCTAAACCCTTAAACCTTCTACCCTCTACCCTCAACCCTATACCCTCAACCCAATACCTAGAACCATCAACCCTATAGGTCCTCATCCCTATACCCTCAATTCTCAACCTTCTACGGTCCTATACATTGGATCCTCAACCCTCATATATATCTTCCCTTCCTCCTCTTCTCTCCTCTCTATCTCACTTATCCCTCCATCTCGCCCCCTATCCAACCCTCAACAATTAAACCCTTGAACACTCAACCCTAAACCCTAAACCCTCAACCCTTAGACCTTAAACCCTAAACCCTTAAACCCTCTACCTTCAACCCTAATCCATCAACCCTTAAACCAAAGTAAACTCTCTACCCTAATCCCTCAATCCTTAACCCTTAATCCCTCTATCCTTAAACCCTCAAACCTCAACCCTCTACCCTCAACCCTCAACCCCTGTACCCTCCACCCTATACAATAGAATCTCAACCACTCAACCCTATAACCTAAACCCTAAATCCTCAACCCTCAACCCTTAAACCCTCTAACCTCTACCATCTACCATATACATTAAACCCTAAAGCCTCAATTCTCAACCCTCAAGCCTTAATCCCTCAACCCTCAACCCCTATACCATCTACCCTATACATTGGACCCTGAACCCTAATCCTTCAACTATGTACCCTCAAACCTATACCCTAAACCCTCTACCTTCAATCCTAAACCCTTAACCCTAAATCATTAAACCTTAAACCATTAAACCTTCTACCTTCTACCCTCAAACCTTATCCCTCAACCCTATACCCTCAACCCAATACCATAAACCATCAACCCTATAGGTCCTTAACCTTATACCCTCAATTCTCAACCCTCTACCTTATACATTGGATCCTCACATTTTCTCATATATCTTTGTCTCTCCCTCCTCTTCTCTCCTCTCTATCTCACTTATCCCTCCATTTCTCCCTCCATCCTTCCCTCCCTCTCTACCCTAATCCCTCAACTCTCAACCCTTAATCCCTCAAACCTCAACCATCAACCCTTAAACCCTAATCCCTCAACCCCTATACCCTCTACCCAATAGATTGGACCCTCAACCCTAATCCCACATCCCTATACCTTCAATCCTCTACCATCAACTTTAAACCCTCAACCCTCAACCCTTAAACCCTCTACCCTCTACCCTTTACCCTATACATTAAACTCTCAACCCTTAATCCTTTAATCCTCAACCCTCAAACCCTAAACCCTCAACACCAATACCCTCTACCCTATACATTGGACCCTCAACCCTAATCCTTCAACCATATGTACCCTCAACCCTAATCCCTCAACCCTATACCCTCAACCTAATACCTTAAACCATCTACCCTATACGTCCTCAACCCTCTACCCTATACATTGGATCCTCAACCTTATATATCTCTATCCCTCCCTCGTCTTCTCTCCTTCTCTCTATCTCACTTCTCCCTCCATCTCTCCATCCATCCATCTCTCCCTCTCTACCTTAATCCCTCAACCCTAAACCTTCAACCCTTAAACCCTTAAACACTCAACCCTAAACCCTAAACCCTCAATCCTTAGCCCTTAGACCTTAAATGCTTAAACCCTCTACCCTCTACCTTGAACCCAATACCCTCTAACCTCAACCCTAATATCTTAACCCTTAAACCTTTAAACCCAAGAAAACTCTCCACCCTAATCCCTAAACCCTCAACCCTCTACCCTCTACCCTCAACCCTTAAACCCTAATCCCTCAACCCCTATACCCTCTACCCTATACATTGGACCCTCAACCCTAATCCCTCAACCTTATATACCCTCAATCCTCTACCATCAACCTTAAACCCTCAACCCTCAACCCTTAAAACTTAACCCCTTAAACACTCTACCCTATACATTAAACCCTCAATCCTCTATTCTCAACTCTCAACCCTTAATCCCTCAACCTTCAACCCTTAAATCCTAAACCCTCAACCCCTATACCCTCTACCCTTTACATTGGACCCTCAACATAATCCTTCAATCATGTACCCTAAAACTTATACCCTAAACCCTCTACCCTTAGTTACCCTAAACCCTAAACCCTAAACCCTTAAACTTTCTACCCGCTACCCTCTACCCAATACCCTCTACCCTCAACCCTAATCCCCCAACCCTATACCCTCAATCGAATACCCTAAACCATCAACCCTATAGGTCCTCCACCCTAGTCCCTCAACCCTATACCCTCAACCCCTATCCCTTTCTCTCTATCTATACATCTTACCTCTCTCTACCTCCATCTCTCCTACCCTCTCTAATTTTATCTATCTACCCTCTCCCTCTTTCTACGTATCTCTCACTCCCTCTATCTATCTCTCTCTATCTCCCTCCCACTGCCTCTCCATCACTCCCTCTCTCTCCCACTCCCTCTCCCCCCTCTCTCAAGTCTCTCCCTCCATTTCTATTTGTCTCTCTTAGGTATCTCCCTCCCATCCTATTTCTCTCTCTTAGGTCTCTCCCTCTGGCACCCTACCTAGGTAACTCTCTCTCTCTCTCTCTCTCTCTCCCCACCCTCTCTCTATCCCTCCCACCCTACCTAGATAATTCCCTCTCACTCCACCTCCCTCTATCTCTCCCTCTCTTGGGTCACTCCCTCCCACACCCTCTCCCTCTCTTAGGTCTCACTCTCACACTCCCTCTCTCTCCCACTCCCTCTCACTACCTATCTCTCAAGTCTCTCCCCCTCACCCCCTCACACTCTCAAGTCTCTCCCTTTGGAATCCTACCTACATAAATCTCTCTTTCTTCCCCTCTCTCTCTCCCTCCCTCTCTCTCTAGATCTCCCTCTCTCAATTATCTCTCTCTCTCTCTCTCCCCCTCTATCCTTAACACCCTACCTAGCTAATTCCCTCTCACTCTAACCCCTTCTTTCCCACTCTCTCTCTCTTAGAATCTCCCCTCCACCCCCTCTCCCTCTCTCAAGAGTCTCTCTCACTACGTCTCTCTCTCTCTCTCTCTCAAGTCTCTCCCTCCCTCTCCCTCCCACCCTACCTAGACAACTCTCTCTCTCTCTCTCTCTTAAAATTCTCCCTCCCTCTAAAGACATACATAAATACATACATACTTACATAGATACACACATAATACATATGTACATACAATCCTACATACATACAAGCATACATGTACATATGTAGATACAATATTACATAAATATATGCATGTACATACATACATGCATTGATACATACATGCATACATACATACATACATACATACAAGCATGCTCTTCCATATGAATCAATATATGAAGTCCTTTTACTAACAAACCATTTTCTCATCAATATTTAGAAAATATTTTTTAAAGAAAAGTAGCTCAACTTCAACTATACAAGTCAGTTATTTTGGTACAAATAAATCTTGAGGCCATTGTAAGCTAACAACTATAAGCTTCAGTGAACTAATAAAATTGTGATACATGCAACGCGAAAGAATTCATGGATCTCAAAATATTATTTTTTATTAGATTAAGAATGGAAGGGCCAGTACCCATTACAAAACAACTAGGTAAGTGAAAAAAGATGGGGGGACAAAAAGGGGGCTTAAGTAAGTTTGTTAAGATAAATATATGTTAAAAATTGGTTTATGATCAATAAAAGTATAGACGATCATAATTATTTAAAGAGAAATAAGTATCGATTGTTATAATTACTTTGCAATATAGTTGAAAGTATTGTTAATAACTAGTTAAAATTAGAAGCAGGTATATTTGAATAATAAATATTAGACATATTTAGTATATTTTTTAAAGTATTATATTAATTTAAAAATATAAATTAAAAGTGATAATTATAAAATTATAAATAATTTTTTAGTTTGTAAAACTAAAAGTATATAATTATTATTATTTTTTGATCGGTAATTAGGATTTGTTTTATTATTGAAATTTTAAAAAAAGATTACATCAAAAAAGCACTACAGAAGAGAAGATTCCCACCCTAGTACAACAGACACCACATAGATAAAATAACAACCATATGACCCCCAGAAATACCTATTGACAGGCTTAAAATTTGGAAGTGCAACTTGGTCTTTCTTTAGTCTACGATTGAAGGATCATAGCAAAACTTCTCTTTTTGAAGTTCTTATCCTTCCTCCCCTTCACGTCTTGCTAGCTGTCCTCCATATTTGCAGCCTCCTTTTCCCAATCATAAAACTTCTTCAGCTCAACAAGCCCCCCTTCAATTTTTCCATCTCATTCATCCCATCATCTAAAACATTGTGCTACTGCCATGATAATTCATGATCTTCAACCACTCCTTGCCTATTCTTCCCATCTACCGCACCTTTACAATCCCCTATTTTTTGCACCTTCATCATGCTCAAATTTTCCTTAAACTCTGGGGTTTTCACACCATGTTTGATTTATTCTACTTCATCTTCTCTTCTCTTCCATCCCCAACACCATTCGAGATGAGCATATCTATGTTACCCACCTCCCCCACCTAATTTGAAGACTTTGGCGGTTTAGAGTTTCCCATTTCCTGGGAGCTATTCTTGACCTGCTCTTCCATGCTTCCTGTCTATTTCTCCATCGCATAGTGTTTGTGTGAGACATCCTACCACCAAGTTGTTGGTTTTGACCATCTAGGCTTTACACATTTTGCAGCAATATGACTAGTTTGGAAACATCTCCTGCATCTAAAAGGTACCCCTTCATAATCCAAGGGTTGTACCCAGCATCCTTAGGAGGTTTTTATTGAAATCTCTTCAAGGAGTGCCTTTGAAACTTCCATCTCCACCAAAATTTGTGCATAGGTGGAGTGCATAAGATTTGAGGAGCCCTCATCAACCATCAAAAAATCCCCTAAAGAGTTTCCAATAGCCTCTAGGCAAGACTCAAACCAAAAATGAACAAGAAAGTTTGGGAGTCTTACCTAGAGAAGAGCTTTATCAAAAGTCTCTATTGTAGGGTTGAAAGCCAAATGCCAAAGCTTTAGGGATAGTGCATATTTCTCCTCCCAAATCTAGAAGAAATCAAACATAACCTTGTTTCTATCAGCCACATTTTCAAAATTAACAATAAACAAACCTTTGGCAGTTGGGTAGATTTGAATGCAACAATCGACAATAGGTTCCCAGTGCTTAGAAATCCACATGTGTAAATCAGATAGACATGTCCAAAAACCTCTACAATGTACTATCAGACCTAATTTCTCAAGAGAACACTTTTACATTGTGCATTACCTCCTCCTCAAGCTCCTCTTGCAAGAGGACTGATGGTTTATTAGTTTTAAATGCCTTAGTTAAAATACCTGTCGTTTGAAGGAGAGGCATTTCATGGTCTTTCACACCCCTTGGCCTACTTCCCCCATCCTTCCCTCTGGTGCCTTGTTCACCCCTACTTCCACTACTCTTTGTGCTCTAAACGATGCCTAAAGATTCCTCCCTGCGACTCTGTAAAGGAAGGGTTGTTGTAGTCTTAAACTCTGCACACAAGAACTGAGAAGCCCTCGTAATATAACCCCCAAACATGGGCAACTTTTCCCCCTCAACACCATCATCTCTCCCCTGGATGGTTCCTTACTGGCATCCATGTTTGTCGCCTTCACCTAAAACAGGGATACCACCACACTGTCTCAAAAGCGTTTGACTGCCTTGCCCCTCCAAATCACTATTGCAGGCTCCACCAAGGCACCGACTTCCATTCTCCACCTGGTGAGCCAAATTCAATGGACTTTTGCAGATTGAAACCCTAGCAATGCGAACACAATGTTTTAGTCGATCGTTGTCTCCCATCCTCTCTTAAAAGTATATAATTATTAATTTTATAAAAAAACCATAATTATTAATTAGTATACATTATATATTTAAAGAATATAAAAAATAAAATTAAAACTAAAAAATCCCAACCAAGAGAATATTTTTTAAAAAGATAAAATAACTCTTTAATTAAAAATAAGTAAAATTTATATATAAAATAAAATAATTTTAAATGAAAATACCTCCCCTTTAATTAAATTTTAAAAAATTATTTTACAATTAAACTATAATTAAAAGTACATATATCTTAAAAATAGAATTATTATATGTAAGTATGTATTTATGTATGCTAAAAAAAAGTCAAACAAATAAAGCAAGCTATATGTATGTGTGTATGTGCATTTATGTGGATGGGGTAGAAGATCATTATTTAAAATAATAGAATAATTATATGAATATAAATAATTTATATATAAATTCTTTATATTTGAGATTTTTTTTTGAATGTATAACTAGTTGAAAATTATTTAACAAATTTGATAGTCAAATTCAAACTTTAATTTGAAAGAGTTTTAAAATAAATATTTAAATTATGCTTTTTATTTTATTTCATATTTTAAAATTTTATACAATTTAAATATTTAAAAATCATATACATAATATTAAAAATATTAAGTAAATTATTATTATTTAATATAATAAAATAATTAGTAATTATATGAGTAAAAATAATTTATATGTATATTGTCATGTCCTCTCATCGAACTATAGCAAGGACTTCATCTTAACTCTTGATTAAATGTTTTGGTTGTAGCCAATCAAAATTCATAATTTTCATTTTCATACATTATATTTATGCATGATTTTTAACTTTTCAAAATTTGAAAATTATTTTTCCTCAATTTTATTGGCTAAAAAATTTTGAGCAATAAGGAAGATTTTCAGGAGTGCTAACCATAAACTTTTTATTGTAGTTTTTCAATACATTTTTCTGCCACAAAGCCATAATCAAAAAAATATTTAACTAATTTTTAAGAATTTTTTAAAAAATTTAAAGTTATTTATTTACAATAAGACTAAAAATAAATTATGCTTGTAAGCAACATTTTCATGAACCCTTTTTTTAGCATTTTTTAAAGGAAACTTTTTATTTTTTGTCATCAACATATTAACTAATTTTGTCATTGCTCACGGATAAATTTGTAAGTCATAATCCTCTCAATAAATAAATAAATAATTACCAAAAATTAAAAATAAATGCCATCAATTTTCTTTCTTTCATACTTAAAATGTTTAACATTTAATTTTTAATTACAATTTATGTTGTTAATCATATAATATAGGTTTGGTTTTGCAGATTATGTTGTATATAGTTCAAATTTTTAAATAAAATAATTTAATTTTTAATAAATTTATAGAATAATTTTATTTTTTAATATATATATATTTTAATATAAACGTCTAAAAATTATGTTTTTGACAGGTTAAATGTTTAAAATAAAAAGATTATTTTTATATCATTATACGATTTTGAAGATTATTTTAGTTCATGCTAAGAAAACTATAGGTAAGGCCTTGATCTTAACTACTTATTAAAATAATTCTTTTTTAAACCAACAAGAGGTGAAACATTTTTTCTATTTCAAAATCTTTTATCTATTAACAATGTATAGATGCAATTTTTTTAGTAAAATTTATAGATGGGAAGGGGTGTCTCGCTTGTTGGACTAACGTGGTCTACAAAATTGTTACGATTATCAACTATAATGCTCTTCCAATTTGGACAGTTATAATTTAAATTAGATAGTTTGTAATTGAAATTCTTTATTAATCAGCCAAATCACCAAAATGTTGCTCGCTTTCATTCCTAGTCCAAAATTTCTCTCAACATTTACCATGCTAAGGTTGTTAAGATGGTGAAGCCTCAGTGAAAATGATAGCATGCTATCTTTTCTAGCATAATTTACTAGTAGCGAAAGTGTGTTTGCGCTTGCTATTGCCATAGCTTTTCTTTAATGGAATGAAAAAGCAAGAATAAGATTTGAACTCATCAACAGTCAAATGCAAAATAATGTATTTCAATGCATAGATTAATCTCTTATTTAGCATTTTTTTTCATTATTTTAACTTGAGGTGCAACGAAATTAGTTGTTGAGGAGGATTGAAAAGACTTGACGATGTTGACTTGTGCTTAGCCAACATTCTCCTATTGGTTAATCTTGAAAGGGCTGCTCTTTTACCAATATAAAGCTATATCCATAATGAGTTGCGGGGAGTGGCGGGCAAGAAGTTCACTATCCATGATTTGCAACAGATGAATTTTTATTATTTCTTATGGGAAAATATGTGATAGACATTTGATCTCCAACAATTGTCATGTTTGTGCAAATTAATAAGTTTTTGGCAACCTATTAAGCCTTGAAGAATAGCAAGAAAAATTTCCTTGCTTTATCCCTTCATCGACCTATTGCTAAAATAATTTTTTTAATATAGGAATATAAGAATCTTGCTGAGTCATTAAGTAGCAATTTGTAAACCATATCATCTAATGGTTGATTTTTCTTTCTTTTTGAATAATGAAGGAATAAGAAAGAGATGTACATTGATACTTTACGTCATGCATCTATTTTAGTGTTCATTTTTGTAGATGTACATTGATACTCTATACAATTTTGTAATAAGTCTTGACTATTTGTGTTAGCGACTGAGAGTTATGAATGTCAAGTATATATTATTAGAGGACGAATCGCTTTTTATGTACCTATAACTTTTTTCCCTAATGTATTCATAATGATTATTGTTTCAACGTGGGTTGTTATTTGTATTGTCTTGAAAAAATCACCTAATTTGCAATTTCCACTTTATGCCATGCATCAATTTTAGTGTTCATTTTTGTAGATGTCGGAGGACTTGCTCAACTTATTTCTTGAACTATTTACCCTCACCAAGATGCCAAATTGAACCTTCTACTTCACTTATACCAATTCCAATTCACTTGCCAATTTTATCCACATACACATTAGTGCTAGTGACCTCTATCTCTAACACAATGTGTAAATATTACCTTATTAATGGTATGCAATTTTGGCTTTAGAAAAATACAACTTACAGTTGCAAATGAAGTTATTATCCTTGTGTTGTTCCTTGTGTAGCCTTCCTATATATTTGAGGAAAAATTCTTGATAGAAAATGCATGGCGTGGATGAAATATCCAAAATTATCAAGTGCATCGCAGAGACTTTACACAAGAAGTTGAGCCTCAAAATTTTCTTAAATGTTTCATTTTCTCTATTTCTCATAACTAATGATTGTATACCTTATCCACATTGGTTCTCTGATTGCACTTCATATTCTATAAGTTCATTACAGAGACAATAGATTGAATACTATAAATAACAATATTAGTCATTATTATAGGGATCTCTACTTTTATTTGTTTTTTCCCCTTGGCCTTTTATTATTATGAACATTTCAGGCATATGTCAAATTCTGAACTTTTCATCACTGTGTTTATGATCGACCTTCTGGCATGTAATAGGGACACTAATGGAACTAAAGTTAATTTTTTACCAAGTTTGAATACCAAAGCAATAAGAGCCTCTTTGCTATTGCATTTTATTCCAAGTGTTTTCAATACTTTTAAATCCTTCTCCCCATAATTTTTTACAATTTCAAAAGCATCTATAGATAGGTCCCAATCCATGTCTACATTTGGACTAAATAAATCTTCTTCAAGAGGCATTATTGAATTCCCATTTAAAAGAAAAGAATTAGCTCCCTTTTTCCCTTTTTTTCTTGAAGGTATTGTTTCTAAATTCCTTTCACTTAATATAACCTCCTCTGAATCATCTAGATTATCTTCTTCAACTATCCAAGCAATATTTGGTTTCAATACTGTCTTTTAAGTTTATCTTTAGATTTTTTATGTCTACAATTTGGAGATTTGGGTATTCCTCTATATTTTCTTCCACTTTCCTCATTTCATTTGCAAGACATGAAAACATTTCCACTAGATAGTCTTGCAATATGAAGATTTTTAGATTTCTTTCCCAAACAAAATTTGTGTGCTAGAATTGATATTTTTGCAATCAATTTTTCTATCACTATTTTTATATGACCAAAAAATTACCTTTTGCAAAAAAAAAGATCCATTATAGTCATAACTATGAGAAGAGATATTTGTGACATTACATGTAATTAAATGTATAGGGAAAAAATATAACATAAAATGCACAATCAGAAAGTTCCTTCATCTTGAGTGTTCAGTTTGATGAAAATTATTACAACAATGTCAACTGTAGCATAAACCAATGAGTTTTCTATTTGATCTGAATACACAAATTGCTAATTTAGAAATGACAATACATGTTTCTTGATTGTAACAACTTGCCTAAATTTCCTAATATTGTTTATGGTATTACATGTAACCATTTGAAAAATTTCAAGATTACTATTAAGTTGTTACAATATCAACACTATTGCTAAAAGATAGCAAACACAACAAATAAAAATAGGACTATTCTTGCACATTTTGATAGGAACTTTGTTGCTCTGTAGCTCTTGTTAATATTTATAAGAAAAAAATGAACATGGAAAAAAATTATACTAGGACTTATACCTAAAGGAGGTTCAAGGATTATGCCAATGGAAAACTATATGTATGTTAATATGTAAGAGAGTACGAGTTTGTACGCATGGGTGTGTATGGATGTTACAAATTATAGTTGCATATGAATGGATTAAACAATTAATGATAAGTGCTAAATAATGGAATGAAATAAAATTAGAAAAATCTAATTTTTTCCCTTAAAGATATTACGTATTTTTTGAATTTGAAATATTCACATATAGATTTAAAACTGAAAACAATACAAATAAAAAAGAAAATTTCCATCAAATTGACCAAAAAACATTGCAAATAGAAATAAAATGTTCCCTAGAAAATTAATATTTATTGGATTTTACCTAATAAGTAAAATTTTTGATGATTTCACCAAGCTTTTACCATTAAATGACAGTTGGTTTACCATTAGCTAAAACTTGTTTTCCCATGACTCAATATAGTGGTTTGCAAGTGTGAAACTTGTTTAGATTCAAATGTCACACTATATGTAGCCTATCGACTAATTATAAAATACTTAAAAAATAATTATGTAAATTATAAAAATCAAAATTTAACATTAATAATAAATAAATAAATCTAAATTAATTATATCTATATAATAATATATTTAATATTTATATAATATAATATAATATAAAATTAAATATATACAATAAATTTATTGACATATATCAAATACATTATATTAAATAATAAATAAATAAATTTAAATTAACTATTAATAAATTTAACATATGTATATTTAATATTTATATAAATAATATCATATCTATTTAAACATAACTATTTAAATTATAGCAACTTATCTTTAGTTTTTAATTATAATATTTAATTTAGATAAATAATAACATTATATTATCAAAATTATAAAATTATATATATAGACATTATAAGAATGTGGAATAAAATTATGGAACAATATATTATTGAAAAGTAATATATTATTGAGGATTGGACTATTTGGCTCGCGGCCTATGAGGCCCGTTTGCATGCATCCCTTTGGCTCTTTCATACAGGTGTTTTGTGTAGGCCAGGGTTTGGGAGTTCTGCTCAGTGGGGAGGGGTTGTTGCTATTTACGGGGGGAGCTTTTTTCAATTTCTTGTGTTCACATTTTTATTCTTGGCTCTTCTTTCATTTGTTTGGCAGCTTCGAACTGGTAGGCGAGGGTGTCTATTTTGTCTTGGGTTTGTTTTCATCTTTTGCTGCTTGGTGCTTCTTTCAAAGCCTTCTTATTTGAGGGTTTTGCTCTGTCTCCTCTCCAGTGATGGATTGAGGGGAAGCTTTGGGGGTTAGTATTGCTCTCGATTTTTGAACTGCTTTTGGAATGAAATCTCCTTCTCATTCAGAAAAGGTTTTTGATAACAACTTGTTCTCTAATGAGTCAAGGAAGGGAGAATTTTCTCCATCTGGGGGTTCTCGTAATCTAAAAATTAATGGGTGCCTAGAATGAAGCAAAGATAGGTTAGTGCTAGTAATTCAACCTGAATTGATTGAGGAGGATATTGAGTATTACCTTAAGCATGCTTTTCTCTGCACATTTTTGTGAATGAGGGGTTCACTCCAATTCTTGGAGTCATGGGCTCATTATATCTGGTCCCCAGAGGGTGAGATGGAAATAATGTTGTTAGAAAATAATTAATTGATGGTGACTTTTAATTACATGGCAGATCGCAATAGAGTGTTCGAAGGTGGGCCTTATTTCCATAAATAGATTGGTTTATTTATTAAACCATGGCATGTAGGATTTGATCCTTAAGAGGTGCTTTTGAATTGGGCTCCAATGTGGGTTCGTCTCCCTATATTTCCAATTGAATGTTCACACAATGACATCTTGCATCAGGTTTCTTTGCTGTTGGGGAAACTAGTGGGTCCTTCTCAGTAAACTCAAAATAGAAAGCTAATGACTTTTACTCACATTTATGTTGAAATGGATTTAAATAACCCTCTTCCAGATTCTTTGGAAATTCATACGGGTTCATATTCTTGGGTGCAACAACTTGATTATGAGACATTTCCCTTTTGGTGTCGTCTATGTCATGAATATGGTCATCTACAGAGAGATGCTTGAAGTCTAAATCTATTGAGTCTCAGACTACTCAACATCCTCGTAATCCTCCTAGGGTCGACAAAGGTGTGCCATAGAAAAATGGCCCCTTGTCATTTTCATGGCCTTTTAGGTCTTTTTTCATGGTGTTTGATCTGTTTTGCTTTGATTTTATGATGTAACATGGCTTGAAAATGCATATTTAGGTACTAAAATTCAAATAATGATGTCTTGTGAAGGTGTTGTAAGACATTTCTACATTCTTCTAGACTCTATTCATTACAATTTACCTAAAAATACATTTTCATCACTAATCAAGTCCTATTTTGAAGTGTTGTAAAGTCTTGTAACAAGATTTCATGCTTTTCTAGGCATAACTTCACCATTTATACCTTTCTTATGGTTTTTTTGGCCCCTTTATGCCCTTATAAGGCTTAATTAAGTGTATTTTTGAATGTTAGCCCGACAAACAACATTAAATACAAGATAATTCCTGACACCCATTTTTAGGTCCTAGGTGGGACCCATTCGCCATGGGTGGCGAATGAGTCCCCCTTGACTCCAAATTCAAATTTTTTAAAATTTCCTTTCAGGTTTTTATTTAAAATCACTTGATGTCGGCCTTTGATGAGGTATGAGTGGGTAACTAAGGCACAAGATTGTATAAATAAGTGATTTTCACCTCATTTTACATCTCCTACAATCTCATTCATTCAAGCATTCATTCACACGTCATCTCAAGTATTCAAGCATCTTACATCTTATCAAGCAATATTCAAGCACTTTGGAGCATCCATTGACATTACTTCAGATTTGCATCATCAATGGATTGGTAAGTTGATAGAAATTGCATGTTATTAGTTTATCATTCTCTTTCATTTCATTGTTTCATTAAGGGTTGGATTACCAAAAGTGGGGTTTGACCAAGGAAAACCCCTATTTGCTAACCCTCAGCCATTTTTCCCCTATTGCATGTGTGCTTGTAGAATTTTGTGTGTAGATTTAACAATCTTTTTGGTGTTGAAGATTGGTCAACAAGTCAACTAGGTGTTCAAGTCAAATCAACTCTATTTCAAGCTTGGAGAAGGTTTTTTGTCCATTTCTTGTAGACTTGACTTCGGTAACCTGACAAGCAGACATTTCCAGATCTGGTGTTGTAGAGTTATCTCCTGATTTCTTAGAATTTTGGGAGAGGAATGATTCGCCACTAGTGGCGAATGAGTCCCACCTTAAGAGTGAAAATTTGAATTTTGTAAGATTCTGGATCCTGACAGTTAGAAACTTGTTTCCAACACTTTTTCACCAGTAGCAGGACTAATTTTCCACCCTGGGCGAATGAGTCCCACTGTAAAATTTCAATAATTCTAGACAACATTCATGACATTCCAAAATCATCAAATATTACCCAGGTGCACTCCTTATCATGCTATTTCTTTCTGTTCTACATTATTTCATCATTTAGCTCATTGTTTGCATATCACAACGTGTTTTCAAACATAGCATAGATCTTAGTTTTGCATACATAATAAGTCATATAAGTCACTCACTTGCATTTAGTTCATCTCATTTATCTTAGACAACATCACACATAACATAATTTGAATGAAACCTTAGCATTTTTGGCCCTATCTCTTTCCTTTTAGGTGAAAAACCTTAAAGGAGCTAGAGAAGTACATAGGAACCCAAAAATATATGGTTCATTTTCGTGAACCTGCATTTTGAACACTTTGAATTTTTGAAATCAATTTAATATTGCATCCTAGATTACATTTGCATCAAAAGTCAATTGGGACATTATTTTGTTTTTGCATTCTAGGACTTTTCATATTGCATAGTGAAAACTTCATTTAGATTTCATTTTTGCATTGCATCTCATTGAAAAAACTTAAAATCTGCATTTTGCATCCTCAATTGCATTTTGTAGAGCATTAAAATCAAATTCAAATTTTTGAAAAACACAAAAATATCATACTAAGACTCATTCACCACCCTGGGTGAATCAATCCCTCTGCACTGTTCAAGCAACATTTCTGTCATTTTTTTGGCATTTTCCTACATTACAGTTTTCTGTTCTGGCATTTTGTTTTCATTTCTAGTATTTCTATTTTTAATCATTTATTGCATCTTAGTTTACTTACATCATGACATTTTCTTTTAATAAGTTTTGGAATTCATTAAAAGCATTGGTAGACATGTCTAATTGTGCCTTTGGCTATGACCCTAATGACCTTAAACAACCTCATGCTCCTTCAACTCCTCATGATTGTCCTCCTCGTGATGTAGAAATCATTGGAGAAGATGATGATAGCATGAACAAGTTCTACAATAATGAGTTGATCACCTTGAAGCCAATGTAGCCTTTTATCCCTCCATGAAGTCACAAGATCTTCCTACGATTGCACCTCCTAATCACTTTGCATATTTACATCTTGAAATTAATGAAGGACCTAAGGTTCCTCCCTCAAGTGGACCTAGTTCCTCTAAACAAACAAACTCACAACCCTTTTACGATCACAAAGTCACCAAAAATACCATAAACCTTGAAGAAACATATGGTAAAGGATTTACTATTCTAAGTAAACAAGGCTGTGACACAAAACATGAACATGACATCCATCAAATTCTTGAACAATAGTCAACTGATGCACACACAACTGGATTAGGATATCAAGATCCTTCTCATCCTAATAGAAATCCTTTTCAACCTAGGAGACTTTGAGATGTTGGCATGGTGATCTTGGATGCTCCTCCTGACTTAAACATTCTCCTTCCACGTGAACAACCATTATCTCCTTCTAATGACAAGGATGTTAGGATCCCTATGGGTCCTCTTCCTCCTTCTATTCATGAACAAGGAGAATCTAGCAAATGAAAATGACCTTACGAATTAAAGTAGCTCAAGTTTCCTACACATCCTCCACCTGAATGTGAAAGGAGACTTCAACTACTTTTAAACAAAGGTCTTATACTTTTACCACCTATAAAAAGGTTAGTCATTCGCCCTAAAGATTCTAACATACCATTTTGCAAATATCATCACATCCTTGGTCATCGAATTGAAGAATATTGGAAATTGAAGGACATACTCGATTAGTATCACTTCTCTGATACCGATTGCTTCCCCGTCATACCTTAAAACAATAAAAACACCTTTATCATGCCATAGTTGTAGAATTCCCTATTCTCCCTATTGCATGATACTTTCCCATCACCCACCTCAGCTCATTGTTTCCTTTACACTTTGTGGGGGGCAAGATGTTGTTAGCCTTGTCCTAGTAATGCAGTTTCCTTTGTCTCTTAACTATGTTATTCCTTTTCCGCTTAACCATTTAAGATTGAGAAACCAATAAATTAGTTAATGTTTGACTTACATTTGCATTACTTGCTCCTTTTCATTTTTCTTTCATGTATGTATCATGTTCCCCCGTAATGTGTGTTTGATGTTTCCTTCTCTTCAAACACTTTGTCTATTTCTATTTATATTCTTCTATATGTCGTGCATCCTTTTCTTTTTTTCTTTTTGTTTGGTTTTTTCCTTTTGGGGATGACACAAAGCATAGAGACCCCCTATGTCTCTTCCATGTTGACCCAAAATGTCCTTTTTTTTTGTTTGATTTTGTTTAGTGTTTTCCTTTTGGGGATGACGCAAGGCATTGAGACCACAATGTCTCTTCCATGTTAACCCAAAATAGAATTTTTCTCTTTCTTTTGTTTTCGATCTCTTTGTGTCATTCTTCCAGTTCTATGTGCTTTGGGGAATGATGACAGTTCTGAGCTCTTTAATAAAAACATTGCAGCAACAAACATATTGACCCCAAATCCATAGATCCCTTATGTGTTTGATGTGCTCTTTTCTGGGGGAAACTCCCTTTCTTTTGTTTTTCCTTTTCATTGACATGACACAACCTAACTTTGAAAATATGACTTAGCATAGGGGCTTTCCACGTTGGCCCTCATGTCTTGTTCTCTTTTTGCATTTTCTTTCTTTCGCTACTTTACAGTAATTGCTCATAGAAAATGTGTCACAATTCCTTTAAAGTGGGGGGAATACAATACCATAATTCATTTGCATTCTTGGTTCCTAGTGTAGCCTTATCATTTATATGATGTGTTTTCACTTTGTGGATGACATTGAGTGTGATGTCCTTCATAAGTGTGATCTATCTTAGCATACTACATTCCTCTTGGTGGCTTGATGCAACACACTACATCCCCTAAGTTGAGAATATACTATTCTTTGATTGGTCCTCTCTTGGAGACATTAGACACAATGTCCCCTAAGTGACTGACCTTGTATGAACTTAACAAGACTCCTTTGAACATCTTTTATATTCTACATTACATTTTTCATTTTTACATTTCACATTTTTGCCACCTTGCATAACGTAACTTGCATGACTATGGTACCCTTTGATTTTTTTTCATGAGTTCTAAGCATATAGAGCTTTTCTTGTCTCATGGAGCACGAACTAGCATTTCATTTTTCCTTGTGGCACCTTGTTAAAGTTATCTAGAGGTATAACTTTGATATGGTTGAGTGGGAAGCACACCTAGTGGCATGACTTTTCCCCATTGTCACCTTTGTGTTTGTGAGTGCATACCAACTAGCGTATGTATCTTACCTTTTGGGCCTTCTCACCCTACGAACAACTAGAAGTTTCGTGGCCCCAGAGTGAGTACATTTGGTCCTTCTCACTCGGCGGGCCGTCATGAGTTCTATCACCCCAGAGTGTGTAGACATTCTCTTTTAACCTAGATCTAATCCACAACTAGTTGGATGGATGATCGAAGCTTCATCCGATTCTCAACACTGGTGTGTTCCTTTGTTCTTATGCTTAGTTTTCCATGGGATTTTCATCCTGGGGGCTTGATCATCCCTCTTGATCTTTGTTATTCCATCTTGCTAACGTAAGTATATTTGAACCCTCCTTTCGATATTCATGGCTACTTTAGTGTCAGTTTGAAACAATTTCATCCTCTCACTAAATTGGGGGCTAAATGTGCCATAGAAAAAGGCACCTTGTCATTTTCATGGCCTTTTAGGTCTTGTTTCATGGTGTTTGATCTATTTTTCTTTGGGTGATCCCACAATAGTGGTTTACAATTTTTGGCCAAACTGGACAGTGAAATAATTTTTTTTAACTAAATCTTCACTTCTAAGCACCTATAGCGGCTAAACCATGAGGAATTTGAGGATAATGCAAACTCGAGTTTCGTGATTTTTTTTCTTCTATAGATTCTAAATATATTTTTTCAAAATTTTTGGAATCAGATTGCACTTCTATTTCCATCTCCCTCGAAAACTAGTTTTTTTCAGAAAACATTTCTAAAAAGTGATGCTCATTGTATACTGCATAATTTTCTTTTTCCATCAAGGATAAAATTCTAATTCTTTCAAATTTAGATTTGTAACTTCGATATCTAGTGGTTCCACTTGGTTAGATAGTTTTTTATTGAATATTTTTTCTTTAATCAAATTTCGAAGTCAAACCAATTAC
>VDFB02193867.1:76762563-76781560 GCA_007258455.2 Sequoia sempervirens | reverse complement strand
CAAACACAAAGGTGACAATGGGGAGGAGTCTTGCAGATCCTTCCCACTCCAGCCATATCAAAGGGTTATACCTCTAGATAACTTTAACAAGGTGCCACAAGGAAAAATGAAATGCTAGTTCGTGCTCCATGAGACAAGAAAAGCTCTATATGCTTAGAACTCATGAAAAAAAATCAAAGGGTACCATAGTCATGCAAGTTACGTTATGCAAGGTGGCAAAAATGTGAAATGTAAAAATGAAAAATGTAATGTAGAATATAAAAGATCAAAGGAGTCTTGTTAAGTTCATACAAGGTCAGTCACTTAGGGGACATTGTGTCTAATGTCTCCAAGAGAGGACCAATCAAAGAATAGTATATTCTCAACTAAGGGGATGTAGTGTGTTGCATCAAGCCACCAAGAGGAATGTAGTATGCTAAGATAGATCACACTTATGAAGGATATCACACTCAGTGTCATCCACAAAGTGAAAAACACATCATATAAATGATAAGACTACACTAGGAACCAAGAATGCAAATGAATTATGGTATTGTATTCCCCCCACTTTAAAGGAATTGTGACACATTGTTCTATGAGCAATTACTGTAAAGTAGCGAAAGAAAGAAAATGCAAAAAGAGAACAAGACATGAGGACCAACGTGGAAAGCCCCTATGCTAAGTCATATTTTTCAAAGTTAGGTTGTGTCATGTCAATGAAAAGGAAAAACAAAAGAAAGGGAGTTTCCCCCTAGAAAAGAGCACACCAAACACATAAGGGATCTATGGATTTGAATTCGATTATGTTCATTGTTGCAATGTTTTTATTAAAGAGCTGGGTATCATGTTCCCTAAAAGCATAGAGATTGGAAGAATGACACAAAAGAGATGCGAAAACAAAAAAGAAAGAAAAATTCTATTTTAAGGTCAACATGGAAGGGGAACGTTTGTAAGTCTCAGTACATCATCACAAAGGAAACACCAAACAAAAAGAAAACAAAAAGAAAGGAACATTTAGGTTAACATCTGGAAGGAACCTGCGAACTTCCTCTATAGCACATGCTCATCAAAAGGAAAACACCAAAAAAAAAGAAAAAAAGACAAGGATGCACGACATATATAAGAATATAAATACAAATAGATGAAGTGTATGAAGAGAAGGAAACATCAAACACACATTACGGGGGAACACAATACATACATGAAAGAAAAATGAAAAGGAGCAAGTAATGCAAATGTAAGTTAAAAATTAACTAAGTTATTAGTTTCTCAATCTTAAATGGTTAAGCGGAAAAGGAATAACATGGTTAAGAGACAAAGGAAAATGCATTACAAGGACAAGGCTAACAACATCTTTCCCCCCACAAAGTGTAAAGGAAACAATGAGCTGAGGTGGGTGATGGGAAAGGATCATGCAATAGGGAGAATAGGGAATTCTAAAACTATGGCATGATGAAGGGGTTTTGATTGTTTTAAGGTATGATGGGGAAGCAATCGATATCAAAGAAGTGATACTTATCGAGTATTTCCTTCAATGTTGTTTTAAGGTATGATGGGGAAGCAATCGATATCAAAGAAGTGATACTTATCGAGTATTTCCTTCAATGTCCAACATTCTTCAGTTCGATGACAAGGGATGTGATGATATTTGCAAAATGGTATGTTAGAATCTTTAGGGCGAATGACTAACCTGTTTATAGGTAGTAAAAGTATAAGACCTTTGTTTAAAATTAGTTGAAGTCTCCTTTCACATTCAGGTGGAGGATGTGTAGGAAACTTGAGATACTTTAATTTGTAAGGTCATTTTCATTTGCTAGATTCTCCTTGTTCATGAATAGAAAGAGGAAGAGGACCCATAAGGATCCTATCATCCTTGTCATTAGAAGGAGATAATGGTTGTTCACGTGGAAGGAGAATGTTTAAGTCAGGAGGAGCATCCAAGATCACCATACCAACATCTCGAAGTCTCCTAGGTTGAAAAGGATTTATATTAGGATGAGAAGGATCTTGATATCCTAATCCGGTTGTGTGTGCATCAGTTGACTATTGTTCAAGAAGTTGATGGACATGTTTTGTTCATGTTTTGTATCACAACCTTGTTTACTTAGAATAGTAAAGCCTTTACCATATGTTTCTTCAAGGTTTATGGGAGTTTTGGTGACTTTGTGATTGTAAAAGGGTTGTGAGTTTGTTTGTTTAGAGGAACTAGGTCCACTTAAGGGAGGAACCTTAGGCCCTTCATTAATTTGAAGATGTAAATATGCAAAGTGATCAGGAGGTGCAATAGTAGGAAGATCTTGTGACTTCATGGAGGGATAAAAGGCTACATTGGCTTCAAGGTGATCAACTCATTATTGTAGAACTTGTTCATGCTATCATCGTCTTCTCTAATGATGTCTACATCATGAGGAGGACAATCATGAGGAGTTGAAGGAGCATGAGGTTGTTTCATTAGGGTCACGGCAAGTGTAACATATGTCTACTCAATGATTTTAATAACAAACCTATTAAAGAAAATTTAAGATGGGTAAACTAAGATACAATGATTAAAAGCAGAGATACTAGAAAATGAAAATGCCAAAATAGAAAACTCAGAATAGGAAATGCCAAAATAATGATAAATGCCTCTTGAAAGTGAGGGACTCCATTTGCCCAGTGGTGGTGCCAAAATAATGACAGAAATGTTTCTTGAAAAGTGTAGAGGGACTGATTCGCCCAGGGTGGTGAATGATTCCCAGTATGATATTTTGTGTTTTTCAAAAATTTGAATTTGATTTTAATGCTCTAAAAAATGCAATTAAGGATGAAAAATGCAGATTTTAAGTTTTTTCAATGAGATGCAATGCAAGAATGAAATCTAAATGAAGTTTTCACTAATGCAATATGAAAAGTCCTAGAATGCAAAAACAAAATAATGTCCCAATTGAATGTTGATGCAAATGTAATCTAGGATGCAATATGCAATTGATTTCAAAAATGCAAAGTGTTCAAAATGCAGGTTCACGAAAATGAACCGTAGATTTTTGGGTTCCTATGTACTTCTCTAGCTCCTCTAGGGTTTTTCACCTAAAAAGAGAGAGATATGGCCAAAAATGCTAAGGTTTCATTCAAATTATGTTATGTGTGATTTTTTCTAAGATAAATGAGATGAACTAAATGCAAGTGAGTGACTTATATGACTGAATATGTATGCAAAACTAAGATCTATGCTATGTTTGAAAACACGTTGTGATATGCAAACAATGAGCTAAATGATGAAATAATGTAGAACAGAAAGAAATAGGATGATAAGGAGTGCACCTGGGTAAGATTTGATTATTTTGGAATGTCATGAATGTTGTCTAGAATTACTGAAATTTTATAGTGGGACTCATTCGCCCAGAGTGAAAAATTAGTCCTGCTACTGGTGAAAAAGTGTTGGAAGCAGGTTTTTGACTGTCGAGATCTAGAATCTGACAAAATCCAAATTTTCAGTCTTAAGGTGGGACCCATTCACCACTAGTGGCGAATCATTCCTCTCCCAAAATTTTAAGAAATCAGGAGATAACTCTACAACACCAGATCTGGAAATGTTTGCTTGTAGGGTTGTCGAAGTCAAGTCTACAAGAAATGGACAGAAAACCTTCTCCAAGCTTGAAATAGAGTTTATTTGACTTGAAGCACCTAGTTGACTTGTTGACCAATCTTCAGCACCAAAAATCTTGTTAAATCTACACACAAAAGTCTACAAACACACATGCAATAGGGGAAAAATGGCTGAGGGTTAGCAAATAGGGGTTTTCCTTGATCAAACCCCACTTTTGGTAATCAAACCCTTAATGAAACAATGAAATGAAAGACAATGATAAAATAATAACATGCAATTGCTATCAACTTACCAATCCCTTGATGATGCAAATCTGAAGTAATGTCAATGGATGCTCCAAAGTGCTTGATATTGCTTGATAAGATGTTGTAAGATGCTTGAATACTTGAGATGTGTGAATGAATGCTTGAATGAATGAGATTGTAGGAGATGTAAAATGAGGCGAAAATCACTTATTTATACAATCTTGTGCCTTAGTTACCCACTCATACCTCATCACAGGCCAACATCAAGTGATTTTAAATAAAAACTTGAAAGGAAATTTTAAAAAATTTGAATTTGGAGTTAAGGGGGACTCATTCGCCACCCATGGCTAATGGGTCCCACCTAGGACCTAAAAATGGGTGTCAGAAATTATCTTGTATTTAATGTTGTTTGTTGGGCTAACATTCAAAAATACACTTAATTAAGCCTTATAAGGGCATAAAGGGGCCAAATAAATCATAAGAAAGGTATAAATGGTGAAGTTATGCCTAGAAAAGCATGAAATCTTGTTACAACACTTTACAACACTTCAAAATAGGACTTGATTAGTGATGAAAAGATATTTTTAGGTAAATTGTAATGAATAGAGTCTAGAAGAATGTAGAAATGTCTTACAACACCTTCACAAGACATCATTATTTGAATTTTAGTACCTAAATATGCATTTTCAAGCCATGTTACATCATAAAATCAAAGAAAAATAGATCAAACACCATGAAACAAGACCTAAAAGGCCATGAAAATGGAAAGGGGCCACTTTTCTATGGCACACCTTTGTCAACCCTAGGAGGATTACGAGGATGTTGAGTAGTCTGAGACTCAATAGATTAAGACTTCAAGCATCTCTCTACAGATGACCATATTCATGACATAGACAACACCAAAAGGGAAATGTCTCATAATCAAGTTGTTGCACCCAAGAATATGAACCCGCATGAATTTCCAAAGAATCTGGAAGAGGGTTATTTGAATCCATTTCAACACAAATGCGAGTAAAAGTCATTACCTTTCTATTTTGAGTTTACTGAGAAGGACCCACTAGTTTCCCCAACAACAAAGCAACCTGATGCAAGATGTCATTGTGCCAACATTCAATTGGAAATATAGGGAGATGAACCCACATTGGAACCCAATTCAAAAGCACCTCTTAAGGATCAAATCCTACATGCCATGGTTTAATAAATAAACCAATCTATTTATGGAAATAAGGCCTACCTTCGAACACTCTATTGTGATCTGCCATGTAATTAAAAGTCACCATGAAGTAACTATTTTCTAACAAAATTATTTCCATCTCACCCTCTAGGGACCAGGTATAATGAGCGCATGACTCCAAGAATTAGAGTGAAAACTCCATTCACAAAAATGTGTAGAGCAAAGCATGCTTCGAGTAATACTCAATATCCTCCTCAATCAATTCAAGTTGAATTACTAGCACCGACCTATCTTTGCTTCATTCCAGGAACCCATTAATTTTTAGATTATGAGAACCCCTAGATGGAGAAAATCCTCCATTCCCTAACTCATTAGAGAACAAGTTGTTATCAAAAACCTTTGTTGAATGAGAAGGAGATTTCATTCCAAAAGCAGTTCAAAACTCTAGAGCAGCACTGACCCCCAAAGCTTTCCCTCAATCCATCACTGGAGAGGAGACAGAGAAAAACCCTCAAAGAAGAAGGCTTTGAAAGAAGCACTGAGCAGCAAAAGATGAAAACAAACCCAAGACAAAATAGACACCCTCACCTACCAGTTCGAAGCTGCCAAACAAATGAAAGAAGAGCCAAGAATAAAAATGTGAACACAAGAAATTGAAAAAATCTCCCCCCGTAAATAGCAACAACCCCTCCCCACCGAGCGGAACTCCCAAACCCTGACCTACACAAAAAAATGTATGAAAGAGCCAAAGGGATGCATGCAAATGGGCCTCACCGGTCGCGGGCCAAATAGTCCAATCCTCAATAATATATTACTTTTCAATAATATATTGTTCCATAATTTTATTCCACATTCTTATAATGTCTATATATATAATTTTATAATTTTGATAATACAACATTATTATTTATCTAAATTAAATATTATAATCAAAAACTAAAGATAAGTTGCTATAATTTAAATAGTTATGTTTAAATAGATATGATATTATTTATATAAATATTAAATATACATATGTTAAATTTATTAATAGTTAATTTAAATTTATTTATTTAATATTTAATATAATGTATTTGATATATGTCAATAAATTTATTGTATATATTTAATTTTATATGATATTATATTATATAAATATTAAATATATTATTATATAGATATAATTAATTTAGATTTATTTATTTATTATTAATGTTAAATTTTGATTTTTATAATTTACATAATTATTTTTTAAGTATTTTATAATTAGTCGATAGGCTACATATAGTGTGAGATTTGAATCTAAAAAAGTTTCACACTTGCAAACCACTATATTGAGTCATGGGAAAACAAGTTTTAGCTAATGGTAAACCAACTGTCATTTAATGGTAAAAGCTTGGTGAAATCATCAAAAATTGCACTTATCAGGTAAAATCCAATAAATATTAATTTTCTAGGGAACATTTTATTTCTATTTGCAATGTTTTTTTGTCAATTTGATAGCAAATTTCTTTTTTATTTGTATTGTTTTATGTTTTAAATCTATATGTAAATATTTCAAATTCAAAAAATACTTAATATCTTTAAGGGAAAAAATTAGATTTTTCTAATTTTATTTCATTCCATTATTTAGCACTTATTATTAATTGTTTAATCCATTCATATACAACTATAATTTGTAACATCCATACACACCCATGCATACAAACTCGTACTCTCTTACATATTAACATACATATAGTTTTCCATTGGCGTAATCCTTGAACCTCCTTTAGGTATAAGTGCTAGTATAATTTTTTTCCATGTTCATTTTTTTCTTATAAATATTAACAAGAGCTACAAAGCAACAAAGTTCCTGTCAAAATGTACAAGAATAGTCCTATTTTTATTTATTGTGTTTGCTATCTTTTAGCAACAGTGTTGATATTGTAACAACTTAATAGTAATCTTGAAATTTTTCAAATGGTTACATGTAATACCATAAACAATATCAGGAAATTTAGGCAAGTTGTTGTACAATCAAGAAACATGTATTGTCCTTTCTAAATTAGCAATTTGTGTATTCAGATCAAATAGAAAACTCATTGCTTTATGCTATAGTTGACATTGTTGTAATATTTTTCATCAAACTGAACACTCAAGATGAAGGAACTTTCTGATTGTGCATTTTATGTTAGATTTTTTCCTTGTACATTTAATTAGATGTAATGTCACAAATATCTCTTCTCATAGTTATGACTATAATGGATCTTTTTTTTTTGCAGGAGGTAATTTTTTGGTCATACAAAAATAGTGATAGAAAAATTGATTGCAAAAATATCAATTCTAGCACACAAATTTTGTTTGGGAAAGAAATCTGAAAATCTTCATATTGCAAGACTATCTGGTGGAAATGTTTGCATGTCTTGCAAATGAAATAAGGAAAGTGGAAGAAAATACAGAGGAATATCCAAATCTCGAAATTATAGACATAAAAAATTTGAAGATAAACTTCAAGACAGTATTGAAACCAAATATTGCTTGGATAGTTGAAGAAGATAATCTAGATGATTTAGAGGAGGTTCTATTAAGTGAAAGGAATTTAGAAACAATACCTTCAAGAAAAAAAGGGAAAAAGGGAGCTAATTCTTTTCTTTTAAATGGGCATTCAATGATGCCTCTTAAAGAAGATTTATTTAGTCCAAATGTAGACATGGATTGGGACCTATATATAGATGCTTTTGAAATTGTAAAAAATTATGGGGAGAAGGATTTAAAAGTATTGAAAACACTTGGAATAAAATGCAATAGAAAAGAGGCTCTTGTTGCTTTGGCATTCAAACTTGGTAAAAAATTAACTTTAGTTCCATTAGTTTCCCTATTACATGCCAGAAGGTCGATCATAAGCACAGTGATGAAAAGTTCAGAATTTGACATATGCCTAAAATGTTCATAATAATAAAAGGCCAAGGGGTAAAAACAAATAAAAGTAGCGATCCCTATAATAATGACTAATATGGTTATTTATATTATTCAATCTATTGTCTTTGTAATGAACTTATAGAATATGAAGTGCAATCAGAGAACCAATGTGGATAAGGTATACAATCATTAGTTATGAGAAACAGAGAAAATGAAACATTTAAGAAAATTTTGAGGCTCAATTTCTTGTGTAAAGTCTCTGTGATGCACTTGATAATTTTGGATATTTCATCCACGCCATGCATTTTCTATCAATAATTTTTCCTCAAATATATAGGAAGGCTACACAAGGATAATAACTTCATTTGCAACTGTAAGTTGTATTTTTCTAAAGCCAAAATTACATACCATTAATAAGCTAATATTTACACATTGTGTTAGAGATAGAGGTCACTAGCACTAATGTGTATGTGGATAAAATTGGCAAGTGAATTGGAATTGGTATAAGTGAAGTAGAAGGTTCAATTTGGCATCTTGGTGAGGGTAAATAGTTCAAGAAATAAGTTGAGCAAGTCCTCCGACATCTACAAAAATGAACACTAAAATTGATGCATGGCGTAAAGTGGAAATTGCAAATTAGGTGATTTTTTCAAGACAATACAAATAACAACCCACCTTGAAACAATAATCATTATGAATACATTACGGAAAAAAATTTATAGGTACATAAAAAGCTATTCTTCCTCTAATCATACATACTTGACATTCATAACTCTCAGTCGCTAACACAAATATTCAAGAGTAATTACAAAATTGTATAGAGTATCAATGTACATCTACAAAAATGAACACTAAAATAGATGCATGGCATAAAGTATCAATGTACATGTCTTTCTTATTCCTTCATTATTCAAAAAGCAAGAAAAATCAACCATTAGACGATATGGTTTACAAATTGCTACTTAATGACTCAGCAAGATTCTTATATTCCTATATTAAAAAAAATCTTTTAGCAATAGGTCGATGAAGGGATAAAGCAAGGAAATTTTTCTTACTATTCTTCAAGGCTTAATAGGTTGCCAAAAACTTATTAATTTGCACAACCATGACAATTGTTGGAGATCAAATGTCTATTACATATTTTCCCATAATAAATAATAAAAATTCATCAGTTGCAAATCATGGATAGTGAACTTCTTGCCCGCCACTCCCCGCAACTCGTTATGGATATAGCTTTATATTGGTAAAAGAGCAGCCCTTTCAAGATTAACCAATAGGAGAATGTTGGCTAAGCACAAGTCAACATCGTCAAGTCTTTTCAATCCTCCTCAACAACTAATTTCGTTGCACCTCAAGTTAAAATAATGAAAAAAAATGCTAAATAAGAGATTAATCTATGCATTGAAATACATTATTCTGCATTTGACTGTTGATGAGTTCAAATCTTATTCTTGCTTTTTCATTCCATTAAAGAAAAGCTGTGGCAATAGCAAGCGCATACACACTTTCGCTACTAGTAAATTATGCTAGAAAAGATAGCATGCTGTCATTTTCACTGAGGCTTCACCATCTTAACAACCTTAGCATGGTAAATGTTGAGAGAAATTTTGGACTGGGAATGAGAGCGAGCAACATTTTGGTGATTTGGCTGATTAATAAAGAATTTCAATTATAAACTGTCTAATTTAAATTATAACTATCCAAATTGGAAGAGCATTATAGTTGATAATTGTAACAATTTTGTAGACCACGTTAGTCCAACAAGCGAGACACCCCTTCCTATCTATAAATTTTACTAAAAAAATTGCATCTATACATTGTTAATAGATAAAGATTTTGAAATAGAAAAAATATTTTACCTCTTGTTGGTTTAAAAAAGAATTATTTTAATAAGTAGTTAAGATCAAGGCCTTACCTATAGTTATCTTAGCATGAACTAAAATAATCTTCAAAATCGTATAATGATATAAAAATAATCTTTTTATTTTAAACATTTAACCTATCAAAAACATAATTTTTAGACGTTTATATTAAAATATATATATATATATTAAAAAATAAAATTATTCTATAAATTTATTAAAAATTAAATTATTTTATTTAAAAATTTGAACTATATACAACATAATCTTCAAAAAACCAAACCTATATTATATAATTAACAACATAAATTGTAATTATAAATGTTAAACATTTTAAGTATGAAAGAAAGAAAATTGATGGCATTTATTTTTAATTTTTGGTAATTATTTATTTATTTATTGAGAGGATTATGACTTACAAATTTATCTGCGAGCAATGACAAAATTAGTTAATATGTTGATGACAAAAAACAAAAAGTTGCCTTAAAAAAATGCTAAAAAAGGGTTCATGAAAATGTTGCTTACAAGCATCATTTATTTTTAGTCTTATTGTAAATAAATAACTTTAAATTTTTTTAAAAAAATATTAAAAATTAGTTAAATATTTTTTTGATTATGGCTTTGTGGCAGAAAAATGTCTTGAAAAACTACAATAAAAAGTTTATGGTCAGCATTCCTAAAAATCTTCCTTACTGCTCAAAATTTTTTAGCCAATAAAATTGAGGAAAAATCATTCTGAGAATTTGAAAAGTTAAAAATTGTGCATAAATATAATGTATGAAAAAGAAAATTATGAATTTTGATTTGCTGCAACCAAAAAATTTGATCACGAGTTAAGATGAATTCTTTGCTATAGTTCGATGAGAGGACATAATAATATACATATAAATTATTTTTACTCATATCATTACTAATTATTTTATTATATTAAATAATAATAATTTACTTAATATTTTTAATATTATGTATATGATTTTTAAATATTTAAATTGTATAAAATTTTAAAATATGAAATAAAATAAAAAGCATAATTTAAATATTTATTTTAAAACTCTTTCAAATTAAAGTTTGAATTTGACTATCAAATTTGTTAAATAATTTTCAACTAGTTATACATTCAAAAAAAAATCTCAAATATAAAGAATTTATATATAAATTATTTATATTCATATAATTATTCTATTATTTTAAATAATGATCTTCTACCCCATCCACATAAATGCACATACACACATACATATAGCTTGCTTTATTTGTTTGACTTTTTTTTAGCATACATAAATACATACTTACATATAATAATTCTATTTTTAAGATATATGTACTTTTAATTATAGTTTAATTGTAAAATAATTTTGTCAAATTTAATTAAAGGGGAGGTATTTTAATTTAAAATTATTTTATTTCATATATAAATTTTACTTATTTTTAATTAAAGAGTTATTTTATCTTTTTTTTAAATATTTTCTTGGTTGGAATTTTTTAGTTTTATTTTTATTTTTTATATTCTTTAAATATATAATGTATACTAATTAATAATTATATACTTTTAAGAGAGGATGGGAGACAATGGTCGACTACAACATTGTGTTTGTGTTGTTAGGGTTTCAATCTACAAAAGCCTATTGAATTTGGCTCACCAGGTGGAGAATGGAAGTCGGTGCCTTGGTGGAGCCTGCAGCAACGATTTGTAGGGGCAAGGCGGTCAAAAGCTTTCAAGATGGTGTGGTGGTGTCCCCATTTTAGGTGAAGGCGGAAAACATGGATACCAGCAAGGAACCATCCAGGGGAGAGATGATGGTGCTAAAGGGGAAAATTTTCCCATTTTTGGGGTTTATATTACAGGGGCTTCTCAACTGTTGTGTGCAGATTTTAAGACTACAACAGCCCTTCCTTTACAGAGCCGCGGAGAGGAATCTTTAGGCACTGTTTAGAGCACAAAGAGCAGTGGAAGCAGGGGTGAACAGGGCACCAGAGGGAAGGATGGGGGAAGTAGGCCAAGGGGTGTGAAAGACCGTGAGATGCCTCTCCTTCAAACGACAGGTATTTTAACTAAGGCGGTTAAAACTAATAAACCATTAGTCCTCTTGTAGGAGGAGGTAATGCAAAATGTAAAAGTGTTCTCTTGAGAAATTAGGTCTAATAGGACATTGCAGAGGTTTTTGGCCATGTTTGTCTGATTTACACATGTGGATTTCTAAGCACAGGGAACCTATTGTCAATGGTTGCATTCAAATCTACCCAGCTGCCAAAGGTTTGTTTATTGTTGTTTTTGAAAATGTGGCTGATAGAAACAAGGTTCTGTGTGATTTCTTCTAGATTTGGGAGGAGAAATATGCACTATCCCTGAAGCCCTAGAATCTGGATTTCAACCCTGCAACAAAGACTTTTGATAAAGCTCCTCTCTAGGTAAGACTCCCAAACTTTCTTGTTTATTTTTTGTTTGAGTCTTGCCTAGAGGCTATTGGAAACTCTTTAGGGGATTTTTTGATGGTTGATGAGGGCTCCTCAAATCTTATGCACTCCACCTATGCACGGATTTTGGTGGAGATGGATGTTTCAAAGGCACTCCCTGAAGAGATTTCAATAAAAACCTCCTAAGGATGCTAGGTACAACCCTTGGATTATGAAGTGGTACCTTTTAGATGCAGGAGATGTTTCCAAACTAGTCATATTGTTGAAAAATGTGTAAAGCCTAGATGGTCAAAACCAACAACTTGGTGAAGACCACACAAACACTATGCAGTGGAGAAATAGAGAGGAAGCATGGAAGAGCAAGTCAAGAATAGCTCCTAGGAAATGGGAAACTCTAAACTACCAAAGTCTTCAAATCAGGTGGGGGAGGTGGGTAACATGGATATTCTCATATCGAATGGTGCTGGGGATGGAAGAGCAAAGAAAGATGAAGCAGAAAAAATCAAACATGGTGTGAAAACCCCAGAGTTTAAGGAAAAATTAAGCATGATGAAGGTGCATAAAATAGGGGGATTGTAAAGGTGTGGTAGATGGGAAGAATAGGAAAGCAGTGGTTGAAGGTCATGAAGTATCATGGCAACAGCACGATGTTTCAAATGATGGGATGAATGAGATGGAAAAATTGAAGGAAGGGGAGCTTGTTGAGCCGAAGAAGTTTTATGACTGGGAAAAGGAGGTTGCAAAGATGGAGGATAGCTGGCAAGTCATGAAGGGGAGGAAGGATAAGAACTTCAAAAATAGAAGTTTCGCTATGATCCTTTAGTCGCAGACTAAAGAAAGACCAAGTTGCACTTCCAAATTTTAAGCCTGTCAATAGGTCTTTTTGGGGGTCATATGGTTATTGTATCTATGTGGTGTTTGTTGTACTAGGGTGGGAATCTTCTCTTCTGTAGTGTTTTTTTTATGTAATCTTTTTTAAAAAATTTAATAATAAAACAAATCCTTATTACCGATCAAAAAATAATAATAATTATATACTTTTAGTTTTACAAACTAAAAAATTATTTATAATTTTATAATTATTACTTTTAATTTATATTTTTAAATTAATATAATACTTTAAGAAATATACTAAATATGTCTAATATTTATTAGTCAAATATACTTGCTTCTAATTTTAACTAGTTATTAACAATACTTTCAACTATAATGCAAAGTAATTATAACAATTGATACTTATTTATCTTTAAATAATTATGATCATCTATACTTTTATTGATCATAAATCAATGTTTAACATATATTTATCTTAACAAACTCAACTTCAAATACATTAGAAGGGTCTTAACTTCAAAATCCAAATCAACCAATCAATTTATGAAGTCCTTTTACTAACAAACCATTTTCTCATCAATATTTAGAAAATATTTTTTAAAGAAAAGTAGCTCAACTTCAACTATACAAGTCATATTTATTTTGGTACAAATAAATCTTGAGGCCATTGTAAGCTAACAACTATAAGCTTCAGTGAACTAATAAAATTGTGATACATGCAACTTGAAAGAATTCACGAATCTCAAAATATTATTTTTTATTAGATTAAGAATGGAAGGGCCAGTACCCATTACAAAACAACTAAGTAAGTGAAAAAATATGGGGGGCAAAAAGGGGGCTTAAGTGGCCACTTCTTTTTTTTTTAAATTAGGAAATACTAGCCTTGCATGTGAAATTGAGGATAGTTACGCTCAAAATTTTGAGATGCAACAAAAACAAGGATCATAGTGCTTCGAATCTACTTTCTAAGCTACTAATTTATTTTGAAAATGGTTGAGATTAAGGTGTTCAAAAGAGGGATGCATAGAAATTGGTATTGTTTTTGTTAGAAAAACATAACATAGCAACTTTTGGTGTACCTATCACAGTCAACTTTTTTTTAGTATTTTTAAAATCGCTTCAGTAAGAAATTATCTAGAAGTATGTAGTTGATGCGCAATTTTTTTTATAATTTTTTAATGAATATTTGATTTTTTACTAATTTTCAAAGTGGACACTTCCTGAAAAACAAAAATTTAACCGTGCTACACCTAAAAATTTTAGAAACTAACTGAAATTTTCTTTAAACAAAAAAAATGTAGAATGGAGTCTAGTTTTAATAAAAAATGTAATTTATTTGAAATTTTGATGAACAATTGATTTATAACAAAAAAAACACCAAACACTCCTTTTTTCCAAAAAAGAGACACACAAACACAAGAAATTATAGATGAAAGGCTTAACATTGTCAAATGTGAAAAAAATCACATCGTTGGATAGCTAAGAGAGAGCTTAACATTACCTAGGTTTTTTATTTATTTAACATTGAAATACATGCAATCTTAACTATGAGCATGAACCTAATTATGTGAAATATTGTAGAATTTGCAAAAACACGTCTATGGTCAATGGGAAGGCCCTCCAAGCCTTTGGGTTGGTATTCCAAGGAAAATACTAAGCCTAAGGCTTAGAAATTCCCAAATCAAGATATAATGTGAGTGTGTTATAACGTGCTCATGTTATAACTTAGTTTTGACATGGTTTTTTGTATTTGTGTGGGACATGTCTAGCAAGACATAATGCGAGTCCAGTATAACGCACTTGCGTTATGCCTTTCTTTATGTTAAATGCTACTTTATTAAATGTATGTTTATATATTTGTATGTTTGTATGTACATGTATGCTTGTATGTCATGTATGTATGTATGTATGTATGCATGCTTGTATGTATGTATGTATGTATGTATGTATGCATGTATGTATGCATATATTTATGTAAAATTGTATCTACATATGTACATGTATGCTTGTATTATGTAGAATTGAATGTAAATATGTATTATGTGTGTATGTATGTAAGTATGTATGTATTTATGTATGTCTTTAGAGGGAGGGACAATTTTAAGAGAGAGAGAGTTGTCTAGGTAGGGTGGGAGGGAGAGAGGGAGGGAGAGACCTGAGAGAGAGAGATGTAGTGAGAGACTAAGAATCAGCAGATCAAAATCAAACCACAGGATCAATCCGCATCCATCGATCAGATCAAAATCCGTCAATCAGGATGTTTCAAAATCAAAATCCGTCAATCCATCAAACTTTTCAAAAATCAGAAGTCGATAAATCTCAATCGAATCAGGATCAAAAGATCAATCCGTCAGATCAGGCGTCAAAATCAAAATCGAAATCAGGCGATCGATCAAATCATCGAGATCAGATCAGTCGACAAATCAAAATCAAATCCAAAATCGATCAGGATCAAAGTATAGGGTTGAGGGACTAGGGTGGAGGACCTATAGGGTTGATGGTTTAGGGTATTGGATTGAGGGTATAGGGTTGAGGGATTAAGGTTGAGGGTTGAGGGTAGAGGGAAGAAAGTTTTAGGGTTTAGGGTTTAGGGTTTAGGGTAACTAAGGGTAGAGGGTTTAGGGTATAGGTTTTAGGGTACATGGTTGAAGGTTTAAGTCGACGGTCCAATGTAAAGGGTAGAGGGTATAGGGGTTGAGGGTTTAGGATTTAAGGGTTGAAGGTTGAGGGATTAAGGGTTGAAGGTTGAGAATAGAGGGTTGAGGGTTTAATGTATAGGGTAGAGCGTTTAAGGGTTTAAGGTTTAAGGGTTGAGGGTTGAGGGTTTAAGGTTGAGGGTAGAATATAAGGTTAAGGGATTAGGGTTGAGGGTCCAATGTATAGGGTAGAGGGTATAGGGGTTGAGGGATTAGGGTTTAAGGGTTGAGGGTAGAGGGTAGAGGGTTGAGGGTTTAAGGGTTGAGGGTTTAGGGATTAGGGTAGAGAGTTTTCTTGGGTTTAAAGGTTTAAGGGTTGAGAGATTAGGGTTGAGGTTAGAGGGTATTTTTAGGTTTTAAGGGCTAAGGGTTGAGGGTTTAGGGTTTAGGGTTGAGTGTTTAAGGGTTTAAGGGTTGAAGGTTTAGGGGTTGAGGGATTGGGTGAGGGAGGGAGGGATGGATGGTGGATGGATGGAGGAGAATTGAGATGGGGGAGAGAGACAGGGAGGGATAGGATGATATATAGGGTTGAGGATCAATTTATAGGGTATAGGGTTGAGGACATATATGGTTGATGGTTTAAGGTATTAGGTTGAGGGTATAGGGTTGAGGGATTAGGGTTGAGGGTACATATGGTTGAAGGATTAGGGTTGAGTGTCCAATGTATATGGTAGAGGGTATCGGTGTTGAGGGTTTAGGGTTTGAGGGTTGAGGATTGAAGGATTAAGGGTTGAGGGTTTAATGTATAGGGTGGAGGGTAGAGGGTAGAGGGTTCAAGGGTTAAGGGTTGAGGGTTTAAGGTTGATGGTAGAGGATTGAAGGTATAGGGATGTGGGATTAGGGTTGAGGGTCCAATCTATATGGTAGAGGGTATAAGGGTTGAGGCATTAGGGTTTAAGGGTTGATGGTTGAGATTTGAGGGATTAAGGGTTGAGGGTTGAGGGATTAGGGTAGAGAGGGAGGGGAGGATGGAGGGAGATACAGAGGGATAATTGAGATAGAGAGAAGGAGAGAAGAGGAGGGAGAGAAAAATATATATGAGGGTTGAGGATCCAATGTATAAGGTAGAGGGTTGAGAATTGAGGGTATAGGGTTGAGGACCTATAGGGTTGATGGTTTATGGTATTGGGTTGAGGGTATAGGGTTGAGGGATAAGGTTTGAGGGTAGACGGTAGAAGGTTTAATGGTTTAAGATTTAATGGTTTAAGGTTTAATTATTTAGGGTTTAGGGTATAGGTTTGAGGGTACATGGCTGAAGGATTAGGGTTTAGGGTCCAATGTATAGGGTAGATGGTATAGGGGTTGAGGGTTGAGGTATTAAGGGTTGAGGGTTGATAATTGAGGCTTTAGGGTTTAATTTATATGGTAGATGGCAGAGGGTAGAGGGTTTAAGGGTTGAGGGTTGAGGATTTAGGGTTTAGGGTATAGGGTTGAGTGATTATGGTTGAGGGTCAATTGTATAGGATGGAGGGTATAGGGGTTGAGGGGTTAGGGTTTAATGGTTGAGGGTTGAGGGTAGAGGGTTGAGGTTTGAGGGTTTAAGGGTAGAGATATTAAGGGTTAAGGATTGAGGGATTAGGGTAGATATTTTTCTTGGGTTTAAGGGTTGATGGATTAGGGTTGAAGGTAGAGGGTATTGGGTTGAGGGTAGAGGGTAGAGGGTAGAGGGTAGAGGGTAGAGGGTTTAAGGGTTTAGGGTTTAGGGTTGAGTTTTCAAGGGTTTAATGGTTGAGGGTATACGCTTGAGGGATTAGGGTAGAGAGGGAGGGTTTGATATGGGAGAGATGGAGGGATAAGTGTGATAGAGAGGAGAGAAGAAGAGGAAGGGAAGATATATATGAGGGTTGAGGATCCAATGTATAGGACCGTAGAAGGTTGAGAATTGAGGGTATAGGGATGAGGACCTATAGGGTTGATGGTTTAGGGTATTGGGATGAGGGTATAGGGTAGAGGGTAGAGGGTAGAAGGTTTAAGGGTTTAGGGTTTAAGGGTTTAGGGTTGATGATTTAGGTTTCACAGTAGAGGGTTTAGGGTTTAGGGTATAGGTTTGAGGGTGTGTGGTTTAAGGATTAAGTTTGAGGGTTCAATGTATAGGGTAGAGGGTATAGGGGTTGAGGGTTGAGGGTTGACAATTGAGGGTTGAGGGTTTAATGTATAGGATAGAGGGTAGAGGGTAGAGGGTTTAAGGGTTGATGGTTGAGGGTTGAGGGTTTAGGGTTGAGGTCTTACTGTTGGTAGTCTATTGCATAGGGTAGAGTGTATAGGGGTTGAGGGATTAGGGTATAGAGTTTAATTAGGTTTAATGGTTTGAGGGTTGAGGGATTAGGTTTGAGGGATCAAGGTTGAGGGTAGAGGGTATTGGGTTGAGAGTAGAGGGTGGAGGATTTGATGACTTATGGTTTAACAACCAAGGGTATGATTGAGGGATGAGGGTTGAGGGTATACGATATAAGGCTTAAAGGTTTGGGGTTTAAGGGTTTAGGGTTTAGGGTTTAGGGTTGAGGGTAGACGTTTTAGGGTTTAGGGTATAGGTTTGAGGGTACGTGGTTGAATGATTAAGGTTGAGGGTCTAATTTATAGGGTAGAAGATATAGGGGATGAGGGTTGATGGATTAGAGTAGAGATTTAACTTTGGTTTAAGGGTTGAAGGATTAGGGTTCAGGGTAGAGGGTATTGGGTTGAGGGTAAAGGGTAGAGGGTTTAAGGGTTTAAGGGTTTAGGGTTTAAGGGATGAGGGTTGAGAGTATAGGGTTGAGGGATGAAGGTTGAGGGTAGAGGGTAGAAGGTTTAAGGGTTTAGGGTTTAAGGGTTTAAAGGTTTAGGGTTTAGGGTTTAAGTTAGAGGGTTTAGGGTATAGGTTTGAGGGTATGTGGTTGAAGGATTAGGGTTGAGTTTCCAATGTATAGGGTAGAGGGTATAGGGGTTGAGTGTTGAGGGATTAAGGGTTGAGGATTGAGAATTGTGGGTTGAGGGTTTAATGTATAAGGTAGAGGTTAGAGGGTAGAGGGTTTAAGGGTTGAGGGATTAGGGTTGAGGGATTAGGATTGAGGGTCTATTGTATAGGGTAGAAGGTATAGGGGTTGAGGGATTAGGGGTTTAATGGTTGAGGGTTGAGGTTTTAGGGTTTAGGGTAGATGGTTGAGGGTATAGGGTTGAGGGTCTATTTTATATGGTAGAGGGTATAGGGGTTGAGAGATTAGGGTTTACGAGTTGAGGGTAGAGGGTAGAGGGTAGAGGGTTGAAGGGTTGAGGATTGAGGTTTTAGGGTTTAGGGTAGAGGGTTGAGGTTATAAGGTTAAAGGATTAGGATTGAGGTTGTATTGTAT
>VDFB02193867.1:76676370-76762463 GCA_007258455.2 Sequoia sempervirens | reverse complement strand
AAAGGACATTTTGGGTCAACATGGAAGAGACATAGGGGGTCTCTATGCTTTGTGTCATCCCCAAAAGGAAAAAACCAAACAAAAAGAAAAAAAGAAAAGGATGCACGACATATAGAAGAATATAAATAGAAATAGACAAAGTGTTTGAAGAGAAGGAAACATCAAACACACATTACGGGGGAACATGATACATACATGAAAGAAAAATGAAAAGGAGCAAGTAATGCAAATGTAAGTCAAACATTAACTAATTTATTGGTTTCTCAATCTTAAATGGTTAAGCGGAAAAGGAATAACATAGTTAAGAGACAAAGGAAACTGCATTACTAGGACAAGGCTAACAACATCTTGCCCCCCACAAAGTGTAAAGGAAACAATGAGCTGAGGTGGGTGATGGGAAAGTATCATGCAATAGGGAGAATAGGGAATTCTACAACTATGGCATGATAAAGGTGTTTTTATTGTTTTAAGGTATGACGGGGAAGCAATCGGTATCAGAGAAGTGATACTAATCGAGTATGTCCTTCAATTTCCAATATTCTTCAATTCGATGACCAAGGATGTGATGATATTTGCAAAATGGTATGTTAGAATCTTTAGGGCGAATGACTAACCTTTTTATAGGTGGTAAAAGTATAAGACCTTTGTTTAAAAGTAGTTGAAGTCTCCTTTCACATTCAGGTGGAGGATGTGTAGGAAACTTGAGCTACTTTAATTCGTAAGGTCATTTTCATTTGCTAGATTCTCCTTGTTCATGAATAGAAGGAGGAAGAGGACCCATAGGGATCCTAACATCCTTGTCATTAGAAGGAGATAATGGTTGTTCACGTGGAAGGAGAATGTTTAAGTCAGGAGGAGCATCCAAGATCACCATGCCAACATCTCAAAGTCTCCTAGGTTGAAAAGGATTTCTATTAGGATGAGAAGGATCTTGATATCCTAATCCAGTTGTGTGTGCATCAGTTGACTATTGTTCAAGAATTTGATGGATGTCATGTTCATGTTTTGTGTCACAGCCTTGTTTACTTAGAATAGTAAATCCTTTACCATATGTTTCTTCAAGGTTTATGGTATTTTTGGTGACTTTGTGATCGTAAAAGGGTTGTGAGTTTGTTTGTTTAGAGGAACTAGGTCCACTTGAGGGAGGAACCTTAGGTCCTTCATTAATTTCAAGATGTAAATATGCAAAGTGATTAGGAGGTGCAATCGTAGGAAGATCTTGTGACTTCATGGAGGGATAAAAGGCTACATTGGCTTCAAGGTGATCAACTCATTATTGTAGAACTTGTTCATGCTATCATCATCTTCTCCAATGATTTCTACATCACGAGGAGGACAATCATGAGGAGTTGAAGGAGCATGAGGTTGTTTAAGGTCATTAGGGTCATAGCCAAAGGCACAATTAGACATGTCTACCAATGATTTTAATGAATTCCAAAACTTATTAAAAGAAAATTTCATGATGTAAGTAAACTAAGATGAAATAAATGATTAAAAATAGAGATACTAGAAATGAAAAAAAATGCCAAAACAGAAAACTGTAATGTAGGAAAATGCCAAAATAATGACAGAAATGTTTCTTGAAAAGTGTAGAGGGACTGATTCGCCCAGGGTGGTGAATGATTCCCAGTATGATATTTTGTGTTTTTCAAAAATTTGAATTTGATTTTAATGCTCTAAAAAATGCAATTAAGGATGAAAAATGCAGATTTTAAGTTTTTTCAATGAGATGCAATGCAAGAATGAAATCTAAATGAAGTTTTCACTAATGCAATATGAAAAGTCCTAGAATGCAAAAACAAAATAATGTCCCAATTGAATGTTGATGCAAATGTAATCTAGGATGCAATATGCAATTGATTTCAAAAATGCAAAGTGTTCAAAATGCAGGTTCACGAAAATGAACCGTAGATTTTTGGGTTCCTATGTACTTCTCTAGCTCCTCTAGGGTTTTTCACCTAAAAAGAGAGAGATATGGCCAAAAATGCTAAGGTTTCATTCAAATTATGTTATGTGTGATTTTTTCTAAGATAAATGAGATGAACTAAATGCAAGTGAGTGACTTATATGACTGAATATGTATGCAAAACTAAGATCTATGCTATGTTTGAAAACACGTTGTGATATGCAAACAATGAGCTAAATGATGAAATAATGTAGAACAGAAAGAAATAGGATGATAAGGAGTGCACCTGGGTAAGATTTGATTATTTTGGAATGTCATGAATGTTGTCTAGAATTACTGAAATTTTATAGTGGGACTCATTCGCCCAGAGTGAAAAATTAGTCCTGCTACTGGTGAAAAAGTGTTGGAAGCAGGTTTTTGACTGTCGAGATCTAGAATCTGACAAAATCCAAATTTTCAGTCTTAAGGTGGGACCCATTCACCACTAGTGGCGAATCATTCCTCTCCCAAAATTTAAGAAATCGAGGAGATAACTCTACAACACCAGATCTGGAAATATGCGCAGGTTTTGTCAAAGTCAAGTCTACAAGAAATGGACAAACCTTCTCAAGCTTGAAATAGAGTTGATTTGACTTGAAGCACCTAGTTGACTTGTTACCAATCTTCAACACCAAAAATCTTGTTAAATCTGCACACAAAAGTCTACAAACACACATGCAATAGGAAAAATGGCTGAGGGTTAGCAAATAGGGGTTTTCCTTGGTCAAACCCCACTTTTGGTAATCAAACCCTTATGAAACAATGAAATGAAAGAGAATGATAAATAATAACATGCAATTGCTATCAACTTACCAATCCCTTGATGATGCAAATCTGAAGTAATGTCAATGGATGCTCCAAAGTGCTTGAATATTGCTTGATAAGATGTTGTAAGATGCTTGAATACTTGAGATGATGTGTGAATGAATGCTTGAATGAATGAGATTGTAGGAGATGTAAAATGAGGTGAAAATCACTTATTTATACAATCTTGTGCCTTAGTTACCCACTCATACCTCATCACAGGCCGACATCAAGTGATTTTGAATAAAAGCAAAGGAAATTTTAAAAAATTGAATTTGGAGTCAAGGGGGACTCATTCGCCACCCATGGCAAATGGGTCCCACCTAGGACCTAAAAATGGGTGTCAGAATTATCTTGTATTTAATGTTGTTTGTTGGGCTAACATTCAAAAATACACTTAATTAAGCCTTATAAGGGCATAAAGGGGCCAAATAAAGCATAAGAAAGGTATAAATGGTGAAGTTATGCCTAGAAAAGCGTGAAATCTTGTTACAAGACTTTACAACACTTCAAAATAGGACTTGATTAGTGATAAAAAGGTATTTTTTAGGTAAATTGTAATGAATAGAGTCTAGAAGAATGTAAAATGTCTTTACAACACCTTCACAAGACATCATTATTTGAATTTTAGTACCTAAATATGCATTTTCAAGCCATGTTACATCATAAAATCAAAGAAAAATAGATCAAACACCATGAAACAAGACCTAAAAGGCCATGAAAATGGAAAGGGGCCACTTTTCTATGGCACACCTTTGTCAACCCTAGGAGGATTACGAGGATGTTGAGTAGTCTGAGACTCAATAGATTAAGACTTCAAGCATCTCTCTACAGATGACCATATTCATGACATAGACAACACCAAAAGGGAAATGTCTCATAATCAAGTTGTTGCACCCAAGAATATGAACCCGCATGAATTTCCAAAGAATCTGGAAGAGGGTTATTTGAATCCATTTCAACACAAATGCGAGTAAAAGTCATTACCTTTCTATTTTGAGTTTACTGAGAAGGACCCACTAGTTTCCCCAACAACAAAGCAACCTGATGCAAGATGTCATTGTGCCAACATTCAATTGGAAATATAGGGAGATGAACCCACATTGGAACCCAATTCAAAAGCACCTCTTAAGGATCAAATCCTACATGCCATGGTTTAATAAATAAACCAATCTATTTATGGAAATAAGGCCTACCTTCGAACACTCTATTGTGATCTGCCATGTAATTAAAAGTCACCATGAAGTAACTATTTTCTAACAACATTATTTCCATCTCACCCTCTAGGGACCAGGTATAATGAGCGCATGACTCCAAGAATTAGAGTGAAAACTCCATTCACAAAAATGTGTAGAGCAAAGCATGCTTCGAGTAATACTCAATATCCTCCTCAATCAATTCAAGTTGAATTACTAGCACCGACCTATCTTTGCTTCATTCCAGGAACCCATTAATTTTTAGATTATGAGAACCCCTAGATGGAGAAAATCCTCCATTCCCTAACTCATTAGAGAACAAGTTGTTATCAAAAACCTTTGTTGAATGAGAAGGAGATTTCATTCCAAAAGCAGTTCAAAACTCTAGAGCAGCACTGACCCCCAAAGCTTTCCCTCAATCCATCACTGGAGAGGAGACAGAGAAAAACCCTCAAAGAAGAAGGCTTTGAAAGAAGCACTGAGCAGCAAAAGATGAAAACAAACCCAAGACAAAATAGACACCCTCACCTACCAGTTCGAAGCTGCCAAACAAATGAAAGAAGAGCCAAGAATAAAAATGTGAACACAAGAAATTGAAAAAATCTCCCCCCGTAAATAGCAACAACCCCTCCCCACCGAGCGGAACTCCCAAACCCTGACCTACACAAAAAAATGTATGAAAGAGCCAAAGGGATGCATGCAAATGGGCCTCACCGGTCGCGGGCCAAATAGTCCAATCCTCAATAATATATTACTTTTCAATAATATATTGTTCCATAATTTTATTCCACATTCTTATAATGTCTATATATATAATTTTATAATTTTGATAATACAACATTATTATTTATCTAAATTAAATATTATAATCAAAAACTAAAGATAAGTTGCTATAATTTAAATAGTTATGTTTAAATAGATATGATATTATTTATATAAATATTAAATATACATATGTTAAATTTATTAATAGTTAATTTAAATTTATTTATTTAATATTTAATATAATGTATTTGATATATGTCAATAAATTTATTGTATATATTTAATTTTATATGATATTATATTATATAAATATTAAATATATTATTATATAGATATAATTAATTTAGATTTATTTATTTATTATTAATGTTAAATTTTGATTTTTATAATTTACATAATTATTTTTTAAGTATTTTATAATTAGTCGATAGGCTACATATAGTGTGAGATTTGAATCTAAAAAAGTTTCACACTTGCAAACCACTATATTGAGTCATGGGAAAACAAGTTTTAGCTAATGGTAAACCAACTGTCATTTAATGGTAAAAGCTTGGTGAAATCATCAAAAATTGCACTTATCAGGTAAAATCCAATAAATATTAATTTTCTAGGGAACATTTTATTTCTATTTGCAATGTTTTTTTGTCAATTTGATAGCAAATTTCTTTTTTATTTGTATTGTTTTATGTTTTAAATCTATATGTAAATATTTCAAATTCAAAAAATACTTAATATCTTTAAGGGAAAAAATTAGATTTTTCTAATTTTATTTCATTCCATTATTTAGCACTTATTATTAATTGTTTAATCCATTCATATACAACTATAATTTGTAACATCCATACACACCCATGCATACAAACTCGTACTCTCTTACATATTAACATACATATAGTTTTCCATTGGCGTAATCCTTGAACCTCCTTTAGGTATAAGTGCTAGTATAATTTTTTTCCATGTTCATTTTTTTCTTATAAATATTAACAAGAGCTACAAAGCAACAAAGTTCCTGTCAAAATGTACAAGAATAGTCCTATTTTTATTTATTGTGTTTGCTATCTTTTAGCAACAGTGTTGATATTGTAACAACTTAATAGTAATCTTGAAATTTTTCAAATGGTTACATGTAATACCATAAACAATATCAGGAAATTTAGGCAAGTTGTTGTACAATCAAGAAACATGTATTGTCCTTTCTAAATTAGCAATTTGTGTATTCAGATCAAATAGAAAACTCATTGCTTTATGCTATAGTTGACATTGTTGTAATATTTTTCATCAAACTGAACACTCAAGATGAAGGAACTTTCTGATTGTGCATTTTATGTTAGATTTTTTCCTTGTACATTTAATTAGATGTAATGTCACAAATATCTCTTCTCATAGTTATGACTATAATGGATCTTTTTTTTTTGCAGGAGGTAATTTTTTGGTCATACAAAAATAGTGATAGAAAAATTGATTGCAAAAATATCAATTCTAGCACACAAATTTTGTTTGGGAAAGAAATCTGAAAATCTTCATATTGCAAGACTATCTGGTGGAAATGTTTGCATGTCTTGCAAATGAAATAAGGAAAGTGGAAGAAAATACAGAGGAATATCCAAATCTCGAAATTATAGACATAAAAAATTTGAAGATAAACTTCAAGACAGTATTGAAACCAAATATTGCTTGGATAGTTGAAGAAGATAATCTAGATGATTTAGAGGAGGTTCTATTAAGTGAAAGGAATTTAGAAACAATACCTTCAAGAAAAAAAGGGAAAAAGGGAGCTAATTCTTTTCTTTTAAATGGGCATTCAATGATGCCTCTTAAAGAAGATTTATTTAGTCCAAATGTAGACATGGATTGGGACCTATATATAGATGCTTTTGAAATTGTAAAAAATTATGGGGAGAAGGATTTAAAAGTATTGAAAACACTTGGAATAAAATGCAATAGAAAAGAGGCTCTTGTTGCTTTGGCATTCAAACTTGGTAAAAAATTAACTTTAGTTCCATTAGTTTCCCTATTACATGCCAGAAGGTCGATCATAAGCACAGTGATGAAAAGTTCAGAATTTGACATATGCCTAAAATGTTCATAATAATAAAAGGCCAAGGGGTAAAAACAAATAAAAGTAGCGATCCCTATAATAATGACTAATATGGTTATTTATATTATTCAATCTATTGTCTTTGTAATGAACTTATAGAATATGAAGTGCAATCAGAGAACCAATGTGGATAAGGTATACAATCATTAGTTATGAGAAACAGAGAAAATGAAACATTTAAGAAAATTTTGAGGCTCAATTTCTTGTGTAAAGTCTCTGTGATGCACTTGATAATTTTGGATATTTCATCCACGCCATGCATTTTCTATCAATAATTTTTCCTCAAATATATAGGAAGGCTACACAAGGATAATAACTTCATTTGCAACTGTAAGTTGTATTTTTCTAAAGCCAAAATTACATACCATTAATAAGCTAATATTTACACATTGTGTTAGAGATAGAGGTCACTAGCACTAATGTGTATGTGGATAAAATTGGCAAGTGAATTGGAATTGGTATAAGTGAAGTAGAAGGTTCAATTTGGCATCTTGGTGAGGGTAAATAGTTCAAGAAATAAGTTGAGCAAGTCCTCCGACATCTACAAAAATGAACACTAAAATTGATGCATGGCGTAAAGTGGAAATTGCAAATTAGGTGATTTTTTCAAGACAATACAAATAACAACCCACCTTGAAACAATAATCATTATGAATACATTACGGAAAAAAATTTATAGGTACATAAAAAGCTATTCTTCCTCTAATCATACATACTTGACATTCATAACTCTCAGTCGCTAACACAAATATTCAAGAGTAATTACAAAATTGTATAGAGTATCAATGTACATCTACAAAAATGAACACTAAAATAGATGCATGGCATAAAGTATCAATGTACATGTCTTTCTTATTCCTTCATTATTCAAAAAGCAAGAAAAATCAACCATTAGACGATATGGTTTACAAATTGCTACTTAATGACTCAGCAAGATTCTTATATTCCTATATTAAAAAAAATCTTTTAGCAATAGGTCGATGAAGGGATAAAGCAAGGAAATTTTTCTTACTATTCTTCAAGGCTTAATAGGTTGCCAAAAACTTATTAATTTGCACAACCATGACAATTGTTGGAGATCAAATGTCTATTACATATTTTCCCATAATAAATAATAAAAATTCATCAGTTGCAAATCATGGATAGTGAACTTCTTGCCCGCCACTCCCCGCAACTCGTTATGGATATAGCTTTATATTGGTAAAAGAGCAGCCCTTTCAAGATTAACCAATAGGAGAATGTTGGCTAAGCACAAGTCAACATCGTCAAGTCTTTTCAATCCTCCTCAACAACTAATTTCGTTGCACCTCAAGTTAAAATAATGAAAAAAAATGCTAAATAAGAGATTAATCTATGCATTGAAATACATTATTCTGCATTTGACTGTTGATGAGTTCAAATCTTATTCTTGCTTTTTCATTCCATTAAAGAAAAGCTGTGGCAATAGCAAGCGCATACACACTTTCGCTACTAGTAAATTATGCTAGAAAAGATAGCATGCTGTCATTTTCACTGAGGCTTCACCATCTTAACAACCTTAGCATGGTAAATGTTGAGAGAAATTTTGGACTGGGAATGAGAGCGAGCAACATTTTGGTGATTTGGCTGATTAATAAAGAATTTCAATTATAAACTGTCTAATTTAAATTATAACTATCCAAATTGGAAGAGCATTATAGTTGATAATTGTAACAATTTTGTAGACCACGTTAGTCCAACAAGCGAGACACCCCTTCCTATCTATAAATTTTACTAAAAAAATTGCATCTATACATTGTTAATAGATAAAGATTTTGAAATAGAAAAAATATTTTACCTCTTGTTGGTTTAAAAAAGAATTATTTTAATAAGTAGTTAAGATCAAGGCCTTACCTATAGTTATCTTAGCATGAACTAAAATAATCTTCAAAATCGTATAATGATATAAAAATAATCTTTTTATTTTAAACATTTAACCTATCAAAAACATAATTTTTAGACGTTTATATTAAAATATATATATATATATTAAAAAATAAAATTATTCTATAAATTTATTAAAAATTAAATTATTTTATTTAAAAATTTGAACTATATACAACATAATCTTCAAAAAACCAAACCTATATTATATAATTAACAACATAAATTGTAATTATAAATGTTAAACATTTTAAGTATGAAAGAAAGAAAATTGATGGCATTTATTTTTAATTTTTGGTAATTATTTATTTATTTATTGAGAGGATTATGACTTACAAATTTATCTGCGAGCAATGACAAAATTAGTTAATATGTTGATGACAAAAAACAAAAAGTTGCCTTAAAAAAATGCTAAAAAAGGGTTCATGAAAATGTTGCTTACAAGCATCATTTATTTTTAGTCTTATTGTAAATAAATAACTTTAAATTTTTTTAAAAAATTATTAAAAATTAGTTAAATATTTTTTTGATTATGGCTTTGTGGCAGAAAAATGTCTTGAAAAACTACAATAAAAAGTTTATGGTCAGCATTCCTAAAAATCTTCCTTACTGCTCAAAATTTTTTAGCCAATAAAATTGAGGAAAAATCATTCTGAGAATTTGAAAAGTTAAAAATTGTGCATAAATATAATGTATGAAAAAGAAAATTATGAATTTTGATTTGCTGCAACCAAAAAATTTAATCACGAGTTAAGATGAATTCTTTGCTATAGTTCGATGAGAGGACATAATAATATACATATAAATTATTTTTACTCATATGATTACTAATTATTTTATTATATTAAATAATAATAATTTACTTAATATTTTTAATATTATGTATATGATTTTTAAATATTTAAATTGTATAAAATTTTAAAATATGAAATAAAATAAAAAGCATAATTTAAATATTTATTTTAAAACTCTTTCAAATTAAAGTTTGAATTTGACTATCAAATTTGTTAAATAATTTTCAACTAGTTATACATTCAAAAAAAAATCTCAAATATAAAGAATTTATATATAAATTATTTATATTCATATAATTATTCTATTATTTTAAATAATGATCTTCTACCCCATCCACATACATGCACATACACACATACATATAGCTTGCTTTATTTGTTTGACTTTTTTCTAGCATACATAAATACATACTTACATATAATAATTCTATTTTTAAGATATATGTACTTTTAATTATAGTTTAATTGTAAAATAATTTTGTCAAATTTAATTAAAGGGGAGGTATTTTAATTTAAAATTATTTTATTTCATATATAAATTTTACTTATTTTTAATTAAAGAGTTATTTTATCTTTTTTTTAAATATTTTCTTGGTTGGAATTTTTTAGTTTTATTTTTATTTTTTATATTCTTTAAATATATAATGTATACTAATTAATAATTATGGTTTTTTTATAAAATTAATAATTATATACTTTTAAGAGAGGATGGGAGACAACGGTCGACTACAACATTGTGTTTGTGTTGTTAGGGTTTCAATCTACAAAATCCTATTGAATTTGGCTCACCAGGTGGAGAATGGAAGTCGGTGCCTTGGTGGAGCCTGCAGCAACGATTTGTAGGGGCAAGGCGGTCAAAAGCTTTCGAGATGGTGTGGTGGTGTCCCCATTTTAGGTGAAGGCGGAAAACATGGATACCAGCAAGGAACCATCCAGGGGAGAGATGATGGTGCTAAAGGGGAAAATTTTCCCATTTTTGGGGTTTATATTACAGGGGCTTCTCAACTGTTGTGTGCAGATTTTAAGACTACAACAGCCCTTCCTTTACAGAGCCGCGGAGAGGAATCTTTAGGCACTGTTCAGAGCACAAAGAGCAGTGGAAGCAGGGGTGAACAGGGCACCAGAGGGAAGGATGGGGGAAGTAGGCCAAGGGGTGTGAAAGACCGTGAGATGCCTCTCCTTCAAACGACAGGTATTTTAACTAAGGCGGTTAAAACTAATAAACCATTAGTCCTCTTGTAGGAGGAGGTAATGCACAATGTAAAAGTGTTCTCTTGAGAAATTAGGTCTAATAGGACATTGCAGAGGTTTTTGGCCATGTTTGTCTGATTTACACATGTGGATTTCTAAGCACAGGGAACCTATTGTCAATGGTTGCATTCAAATCTACCCAGCTGCCAAAGGTTTGTTTATTGTTGTTTTTGAAAATGTGGCTGATAGAAACAAGGTTCTGTGTGATTTCTTCTAGATTTGGGAGGAGAAATATGCACTATCCCTGAAGCCCTAGAATCTAGATTTCAACCCTGCAACAAAGACTTTTGATAAAGCTCCTCTCTGGGTAAGACTCCCAAACTTTCTTGTTTATTTTTTGTTTGAGTCTTGCCTAGAGGCTATTGGAAACTCTTTAGGGGATTTTTTGATGGTTGATGAGGGCTCCTCAAATCTTATGCACTCCACCTATGCACAGATTTTGGTGGAGATGGATGTTTCAAAGGCACTCCCTGAAGAGATTTCAATAAAAACCTCCTAAGGATGCTAGGTACAACCCTTGGATTATGAAGTGGTACCTTTTAGATGCAGGAGATGTTTCCAAACTAGTCATATTGTTGAAAAATGTGTAAAGCCTAGATGGTCAAAACCAACAACTTGGTGAAGACCACACAAACACTATGCAGTGGAGAAATAGAGAGGAAGCATGGAAGAGCAAGTCAAGAATAGCTCCTAGGAAATGGGAAACTCTAAACTACCAAAGTCTTCAAATCAGGTGGGGGAGGTGGGTAACATGGATATTCTCATATCGAATGGTGCTGGGGATGGAAGAGCAAAGAAAGATGAAGCAGAAAAAATCAAACATGGTGTGAAAACCCCAGAGTTTAAGGAAAAATTAAGCATGATGAAGGTGCATAAAATAGGGGGATTGTAAAGGTGTGGTAGATGGGAAGAATAGGAAAGCAGTGGTTGAAGGTCATGAAGTATCATGGCAACAGCACGATGTTTCAAATGATGGGATGAATGAGATGGAAAAATTGAAGGAAGGGGAGCTTGTTGAGCCGAAGAAGTTTTATGACTGGGAAAAGGAGGTTGCAAAGATGGAGGATAGCTGGCAAGTCATGAAGGGGAGGAAGGATAAGAACTTCAAAAATAGAAGTTTCGCTATGATCCTTTAGTCGCAGACTAAAGAAAGACCAAGTTGCACTTCCAAATTTTAAGCCTGTCAATAGGTCTTTTTGGGGGTCATATGGTTATTGTATCTATGTGGTGTTTGTTGTACTAGGGTGGGAATCTTCTCTTCTGTAGTGTTTTTTTGATGTAATCTTTTTTAAAAAATTTAATAATAAAACAAATCCTTATTACCGATCAAAAAATAATAATAATTATATACTTTTAGTTTTACAAACTAAAAAATTATTTATAATTTTATAATTATTACTTTTAATTTATATTTTTAAATTAATATAATACTTTAAGAAATATACTAAATATGTCTAATATTTATTAGTCAAATATACTTGCTTCTAATTTTAACTAGTTATTAACAATACTTTCAACTATAATGCAAAGTAATTATAACAATTGATACTTATTTATCTTTAAATAATTATGATCATCTATACTTTTATTGATCATAAATCAATGTTTAACATATATTTATCTTAACAAACTCAACTTCAAATACATTAGAAGGGTCTTAACTTCAAAATCCAAATCAACCAATCAATTTATGAAGTCCTTTTACTAACAAACCATTTTCTCATCAATATTTAGAAAATATTTTTTAAAGAAAAGTAGCTCAACTTCAACTATACAAGTCATATTTATTTTGGTACAAATAAATCTTGAGGCCATTGTAAGCTAACAACTATAAGCTTCAGTGAACTAATAAAATTGTGATACATGCAACTTGAAAGAATTCACGAATCTCAAAATATTATTTTTTATTAGATTAAGAATGGAAGGGCCAGTACCCATTACAAAACAACTAAGTAAGTGAAAAAATATGGGGGGCAAAAAGGGGGCTTAAGTGGCCACTTCTTTTTTTTTTAAATTAGGAAATACTAGCCTTGCATGTGAAATTGAGGATAGTTACGCTCAAAATTTTGAGATGCAACAAAAACAAGGATCATAGTGCTTCGAATCTACTTTCTAAGCTACTAATTTATTTTGAAAATGGTTGAGATTAAGGTGTTCAAAAGAGGGATGCATAGAAATTGGTATTGTTTTTGTTAGAAAAACATAACATAGCAACTTTTGGTGTACCTATCACAGTCAACTTTTTTTTAGTATTTTTAAAATCGCTTCAGTAAGAAATTATCTAGAAGTATGTAGTTGATGCGCAATTTTTTTTATAATTTTTTAATGAATATTTGATTTTTTACTAATTTTCAAAGTGGACACTTCCTGAAAAACAAAAATTTAACCGTGCTACACCTAAAAATTTTAGAAACTAACTGAAATTTTCTTTAAACAAAAAAAATGTAGAATGGAGTCTAGTTTTAATAAAAAATGTAATTTATTTGAAATTTTGATGAACAATTGATTTATAACAAAAAAAACACCAAACACTCCTTTTTTCCAAAAAAGAGACACACAAACACAAGAAATTATAGATGAAAGGCTTAACATTGTCAAATGTGAAAAAAATCACATCGTTGGATAGCTAAGAGAGAGCTTAACATTACCTAGGTTTTTTATTTATTTAACATTGAAATACATGCAATCTTAACTATGAGCATGAACCTAATTATGTGAAATATTGTAGAATTTGCAAAAACACGTCTATGGTCAATGGGAAGGCCCTCCAAGCCTTTGGGTTGGTATTCCAAGGAAAATACTAAGCCTAAGGCTTAGAAATTCCCAAATCAAGATATAATGTGAGTGTGTTATAACGTGCTCATGTTATAACTTAGTTTTGACATGGTTTTTTGTATTTGTGTGGGACATGTCTAGCAAGACATAATGCGAGTCCAGTATAACGCACTTGCGTTATGCCTTTCTTTATGTTAAATGCTACTTTATTAAATGTATGTTTATATATTTGTATGTTTGTATGTACATGTATGCTTGTATGTCATGTATGTATGTATGTATGTATGCATGCTTGTATGTATGTATGTATGTATGTATGCATGTATGTATGCATATATTTATGTAAAATTGTATCTACATATGTACATGTATGCTTGTATTATGTAGAATTGAATGTAAATATGTATTATGTGTGTATGTATGTAAGTATGTATGTATTTATGTATGTCTTTAGAGGGGGGGACAATTTTAAGAGAGAGAGAGTTGTCTAGGTAGGGTGGGAGGGAGAGAGGGAGGGAGAGACCTGAGAGAGAGAGATGTAGTGAGAGAGACTCTTGAGAGAGGGAGAGGGGGTGGAAGGGAGATTCTAAGAGAGAGGGAATGGGAAAGAAGGGGTTAGAGTGAGAGGGAATTAGCTAGGTAGGGTGTTAAGGATAGAGGGGGAGAGAGAGAGAGAATTGAGAGAGGGAGATCTAGAGAGAGGAGAGGGAGAGAGAGGGAGGGAGGGAGGGGGAGAGAGAGGGGAAGAAAGAGAAATTTATGTAGGTAGGGTTCCAGAGGGAGAGACTTGAGAGTGTGAGGGGGTGAGGGGGAGAGACTTGAGAGATAGGTAGTGAGAGGGAGTGGGAGAGAGAGGGAGTGTGAGAATGAGAGACTTAAGAGAGGGAGAGGGTATGGGAGGGAGTGACCTAAGAGAGGGAGATATAGAGGGAGGTGGAGTGAGAGGGAATTATCTAGGTAGGGTAGGAGGGATAGAGAGAGCGGGGGCAGAGAGAGAGAGAGTTACCTAGGTAGGGTGCCAGAGGGAGAGACCTAAGAGAGAGAAATAGGATGGGAGGGAGAGACCTAAGAGAGAGAAATAGAAATGGAGGGAGATGCCTGAGAGAGGGGGGAGAGAGGGAGTGGGAGAGAGAGGGAGTGATGGAGAGGAAGTGGGAAGGAGATAGAGAGAGATAGATAGAGGGAGCAAGAGAGAGTGGTAGGGATTGATTGAGCAATAGATACATAGAAAGAGGGAGAGGGTAGATAGATAAAATTAGAGAGGGTAGGAGAGATGGAGGTAGAGAGAGGTAAGATGTATAGATAGAGAGAAATGGATAGGGGTTGAGGGTATAGGGTTGAGGGACTAGGGTGGAGGACCTATAGGGTTGATGGTTTAGGGTATTGGATTGAGGGTATAGGGTTGAGGGATTAAGGTTGAGGGTTGAGGGTAGAGGGAAGAAAGTTTTAGGGTTTAGGGTTTAGGGTTTAGGGTAACTAAGGGTAGAGGGTTTAGGGTATAGGTTTTAGGGTACATGGTTGAAGGTTTAAGTCGACGGTCCAATGTAAAGGGTAGAGGGTATAGGGGTTGAGGGTTTAGGATTTAAGGGTTGAAGGTTGAGGGATTAAGGGTTGAAGGTTGAGAATAGAGGGTTGAGGGTTTAATGTATAGGGTAGAGCGTTTAAGGGTTTAAGGTTTAAGGGTTGAGGGTTGAGGGTTTAAGGTTGAGGGTAGAATATAAAGGTTAAAGGGATTAGGGTTGAGGGTCCAATGTGTAGAATTGAGAGGTATAGGGTTGAGGGATTAGGGTTTAAGGGTTGAGGAGAGAGGTAGAGGTAGGTTTAAGGGTTGAGGTTTAGGGATTAGGGTAGAGAGTTTTTCTTGGGTTTAAAGGTTTAAGGGTTGAGAGATTAGGTTTGAGGTTAGAGGGTATTGGGTTTAGGGTAGAGGGTAGAGGGTTTAAGGGTTTAGGTTTTAAGGGCTAAGGGTTGAGGGTTTAGGGTTTAGGGTTGAGTGTTTAAGGGTTTAAGGGTTGAAGGTTTAGGGTTGAGGGATTAAGGTAGAGAGGGAGGGATGGATGGATGGATAGATGGAGGGAGAAGTGAGATAGAGAGGAGAGAAGACAAGGGAGGGATAGAGATATATAAGGTTGAGGATCCAATTTATAGGGTATAGGGTTGAGGACATATATGGTTGATGGTTTAAGGTATTAGGTTGAGGGTATAGGGTTGAGGGATTAGGGTTGAGGGTACATATGGTTGAAGGATTAGGGTTGAGTGTCCAATGTATATGGTAGAGGGTATCGGTGTTGAGGGTTTAGGGTTTGAGGGTTGAGGATTGAAGGATTAAGGGTTGAGGGTTTAATGTATAGGGTGGAGGGTAGAGGGTAGAGGGTTCAAGGGTTAAGGGTTGAGGGTTTAAGGTTGATGGTAGAGGATTGAAGGTATAGGGATGTGGGATTAGGGTTGAGGGTCCAATCTATATGGTAGAGGGTATAAGGGTTGAGGCATTAGGGTTTAAGGGTTGATGGTTGAGATTTGAGGGATTAAGGGTTGAGGGTTGAGGGATTAGGGTAGAGAGGGAGGGGAGGATGGAGGGAGATACAGAGGGATAATTGAGATAGAGAGAAGGAGAGAAGAGGAGGGAGAGAAAAATATATATGAGGGTTGAGGATCCAATGTATAAGGTAGAGGGTTGAGAATTGAGGGTATAGGGTTGAGGACCTATAGGGTTGATGGTTTATGGTATTGGGTTGAGGGTATAGGGTTGAGGGATAAGGTTTGAGGGTAGACGGTAGAAGGTTTAATGGTTTAAGATTTAATGGTTTAAGGTTTAATTATTTAGGGTTTAGGGTATAGGTTTGAGGGTACATGGCTGAAGGATTAGGGTTTAGGGTCCAATGTATAGGGTAGATGGTATAGGGGTTGAGGGTTGAGGGATTAAGGGTTGAGGGTTGATAATTGAGGCTTTAGGGTTTAATTTATATGGTAGATGGCAGAGGGTAGAGGGTTTAAGGGTTGAGGGTTGAGGATTTAGGGTTTAGGGTATAGGGTTGAGTGATTATGGTTGAGGGTCTATTGTATAGGATGGAGGGTATAGGGGTTGAGGGGTTAGGGTTTAATGGTTGAGGGTTGAGGGTAGAGGGTTGAGGTTTGAGGGTTTAAGGGTAGAGATATTAAGGGTTAAGGATTGAGGGATTAGGGTAGATATTTTTCTTGGGTTTAAGGGTTGATGGATTAGGGTTGAAGGTAGAGGGTATTGGGTTGAGGGTAGAGGGTAGAGGGTAGAGGGTAGAGGGTAGAGGGTTTAAGGGTTTAGGGTTTAGGGTTGAGTTTTCAAGGGTTTAATGGTTGAGGGTATACGCTTGAGGGATTAGGGTAGAGAGGGAGGGTTTGATATGGGAGAGATGGAGGGATAAGTGTGATAGAGAGGAGAGAAGAAGAGGAAGGGAAGATATATATGAGGGTTGAGGATCCAATGTATAGGACCGTAGAAGGTTGAGAATTGAGGGTATAGGGATGAGGACCTATAGGGTTGATGGTTTAGGGTATTGGGATGAGGGTATTGGGATGAGGGTAGAGGGTAGAAGGTTTAAGGGTTTAGGGTTTAAGGGTTTAGGGTTGATGATTTAGGTTTCACAGTAGAGGGTTTAGGGTTTAGGGTATAGGTTTGAGGGTGTGTGGTTTAAGGATTAAGTTTGAGGGTTCAATGTATAGGGTAGAGGGTATAGGGGTTGAGGGTTGAGGGTTGACAATTGAGGGTTGAGGGTTTAATGTATAGGATAGAGGGTAGAGGGTAGAGGGTTTAAGGGTTGAGGGTTGAGGGTTTAGGGTTGAGGTCTTACTGTTGGTAGTCTATTGCATAGGGTAGAGTGTATAGGGGTTGAGGGATTAGGGTATAGAGTTTAATTAGGTTTAATGGTTTGAGGGTTGAGGGATTAGGTTTGAGGGATCAAGGTTGAGGGTAGAGGGTATTGGGTTGAGAGTAGAGGGTGGAGGATTTGATGACTTATGGTTTAACAACCAAGGGTATGATTGAGGGATGAGGGTTGAGGGTATACGATATAAGGCTTAAAGGTTTGGGGTTTAAGGGTTTAGGGTTTAGGGTTTAGGGTTGAGGGTAGACGTTTTAGGGTTTAGGGTATAGGTTTGAGGGTACGTGGTTGAATGATTAAGGTTGAGGGTCTAATTTATAGGGTAGAAGGTATAGGGGATGAGGGTTGATGGATTAGAGTAGAGATTTAACTTTGGTTTAAGGGTTGAAGGATTAGGGTTCAGGGTAGAGGGTATTGGGTTGAGGGTAAAGGGTAGAGGGTTTAAGGGTTTAAGGGTTTAGGGTTTAAGGGATGAGGGTTGAGAGTATAGGGTTGAGGGATGAAGGTTGAGGGTAGAGGGTAGAAGGTTTAAGGGTTTAGGGTTTAAGGGTTTAAAGGTTTAGGGTTTAGGGTTTAAGTTAGAGGGTTTAGGGTATAGGTTTGAGGGTATGTGGTTGAAGGATTAGGGTTGAGTTTCCAATGTATAGGGTAGAGGGTATAGGGGTTGAGTGTTGAGGGATTAAGGGTTGAGGATTGAGAATTGTGGGTTGAGGGTTTAATGTATAAGGTAGAGGTTAGAGGGTAGAGGGTTTAAGGGTTGAGGGATTAGGGTTGAGGGATTAGGATTGAGGGTCTATTGTATAGGGTAGAAGGTATAGGGGTTGAGGGATTAGGGGTTTAAGGGTTGAGGGTTGAGGTTTTAGGGTTTAGGGTAGATGGTTGAGGGTATAGGGTTGAGGGTCTATTTTATATGGTAGAGGGTATAGGGGTTGAGAGATTAGGGTTTACGAGTTGAGGGTAGAGGGTAGAGGGTAGAGGGTTGAAGGGTTGAGGATTGAGGTTTTAGGGTTTAGGGTAGAGGGTTGAGGTTATAAGGTTAAAGGATTAGGATTGAGGTTGTATTGTATAGGGTAGAGGGCAGAGGGGTTGAGGGATTAGGGTTTAAGGGTTTAGGGTTAAGGGTATAGGTTTGAGGGTAGAGGATAAAAGGTTTAAGGGTTTATGATTTAAGGATTTAGGGTTGAGGGTTTAGTGTTAAGGGTAGAGGGTCTAGGGTATATATTTGAGGGTATGTGGTTGAAGGATTAGGGTTGAGGATCCAATGTATAGGGTAGAGGGTATAGTGGTTGAGTGTTGAGGGAATAAGGGTTGATGGTTTAGAATTCAGGGTTGAGGGTTTAATGTATAGGGTAGATAGTAGAGGGTTTAATATTTTAGGGTTTAAGGGTTGAGGTTTGAGGGTAGAGGGTTGAGGGTATAGGGTTGAAGGATTAGGGTTAAGGGTCTATTGTATAGGGTAGAAGGTATAGGGGTTGAGGCATTAGGGTTTAAGGGTTGAGGGTTGTGGGTGTAGGGTTTAGGGTAGAGGGTTGATGGTATAGGGTTGAGGCATTATGGTTGAGGGTCTATTGTATAAAGTAGAGGGTGTATAGGGTTTGAGGGATTAGGGTTTAAGGGTTGAGGGTTAACAGTAGAGGGTAGAGGGTAGAGGGTTTAAGGGTTGAGGGTTGAGGGTTTAGGGTTTAGGGTTGAAGGATTAGGGTTGGAGGTGTATTGTATAGGGTAGATGGTATAGGGGTTGAGGGATTAGGTTTTAAGGGCTGAGGTTTGAGGGTATAGGGTTGAGGGATGAGGGTTGAGGGTAGAGGGTATAAGGTTTAAGGTTTTAGGGTTTAAGGGTTTAGGGTTTAGGGTTGAGGGTAGAGGGTTTAGGGAATAGGTTTGAGGGTACATGGTTGAACAATTAGGGTTGAGGGTCCAATGTATAGGGTAGAGGGTATAGGGGTTGAGGGTTGAGGATTTAATGTATAGGGTAGAGGGCAGAGGATTGAGGGTTTAGGATTTAAGGGTTGAGGGTTGAGGGTATAGGGTTGAGGGATTAGGGTTGAGGGTCTATTCTATAGGGTAGAGGGTATAGGGGTTGAGGGATTAGGGTTTAAGGGTTGAGGGTATATGGTTGAGGGATTAGGGATGAGGGTCTATTGTATAGGGTAGAGGTTATAGGGGTTGAGGGATTAGGGTTTAAGGGTTGAGGGTTGAGGGTAGTGGGTAGAGGGTTTAAGGGTTTTAGAGGGTTGAGGGTTTAGGGTTTACGGGTAGAGAGTTGAGGGTTTAGGGTTGAGGGTCTATTGTATAGGGTAGAGGGTATACTAGTTGAGCAATTAGGGTTTAAGGGATGAGGGTTGATGTTTTAGGGTACATGGTTGAAGGATTATGGTTGAGGGTCCAATGTATAGGGTAGAAGATATAGGGATTGAGGGTTGAGGGATTAAGGGTTGAGGGTTTAATGTATTGGGTAGAGGGTAGAAGGTAGAGGGTTTAAGGGTTTAGGGATTAAGGGTTGAGGGTTGAGGGTTTAGGGTTTAGGGTAGAGGTTTTAGGGTATAGGGTTGAGAGATTAGGGTTGAGGGTCTATTGTATAGGATAGAGGGTATAGGGGTCGATGAATTAGGGTTTAAAGGTTGAAGGTTGAAGTTAAAGGGTTTAGGGTTTAAGGGTTGAGGGTCAAGGTTTTAGGGTTTAGGGTAGAGGGTTGATGGATTAGGGTTGATAGTCTATTGTATAGGGTAGAGGGTATAGGGATTGAGGGATTAGGGTTTAAGGGTTGAGGGTAGAGGGTAGAGGTTAGAGTGTTTAAGGGTTGAGGGTTGAGGGTTGAGGGTTGAGGGTTTAGGGTATAGGTTTGAAGGATTAGGGTTGAGGGTCTATTTCACAATTTGAGTATTGCTTTTCTTCCTAAACTAACTCAATCTTAAATAAATGAAAAAGATAGGTTGAGAAGATATTACATTAATAAAATCTAAGGACAATGAAAATAGTGGTTTGATGTTGCAAATAGATTGATCCCTCACAAAACAAATTTCTTCTTACTCAAAGACTAGCTCACAATGCTACAATAATGGTTCAATCTTCAAAGGAAACAAAATATTTTTAGATCACAAACATTTATGCACATGCCCAATTCAAGCGTAGTCTAAATAAACATCCATAATTGATCTAATATTAAAATAAGGCTGAGACTAACTATACAAAGTAGCTTACAAATAGCAAATTACAAATGGTATGAATTAGAGATCTATCAAATATCTTCACACCTCAGCATTACCATAAATGAACTTTATGTAATATTGAAGAAAAGGAACCATGAAAACATAAGAAACCATAAGGGTAAAATGTAAATGCACAAAGTTGGGTCTACTTAGTGTGGAAGTTTCAAACTTAGGAAAAAATACCTAATTGAGCTGAGTGAAACAAGATACCACTTTTTTATGAAATAGGATCTCATTTCTTCGGGACCCTGAGCTAAAACTTGAAACAAGATCTAGTTTCATGGTGGGATCCTTAACTAAGGGCTATGAAACGAGATCTCATTTAGTACGAAATTGGATCCCATTTTCTACTAAATGGTATCTCATTTCAAAAAACTATTAATTTTCTTAGAAAATTACTAGTAGTTCAAATTATTAGTAAATTTTTTTTAAAAAGGTCAAAAGAATATGGGATCTTGTTTATGAAATAGGATCTCGTTTGTTCTTTTAAAATGGGATCCCTACCCTAAACAAGATCTTGTTTCTTAAAATTCGAATTTTCAACCTGGTTTCTACTAAAGGTTTTAGGTTGAAAAAAGGTTTAGGGAGTTGAGCCTTAGCATTGGACCTACTTTGACTTGCAACTTGAAGGTCAATGTCAATGTCACTATAAAAGAGTGAATTTGGACATATGTCTAAATATTTTTTTGTAGAATTTTTTAACGAAATTAAAACCCATTATAGATGAGACTGTGTAGATTTCAAATATGTATTTTTTTACAATTGTATTGTTTTTTCTATTTATTTTTTTTTTTAATGAAATTGGTCCATAAACTTGAAATAACAAGTTTTCTTATTTTTCTAATAACTTTTTATGTTTTAATTTTTTTGAAAAACAAATTATATGTCATCAATATATAGAAAAATCTTTTCAATTTGAAAAAAAAAAATTAAAAATGATAATTTAGGTCTACTTATGCTTGTCATACACAAGGAGTTTTCAAAACAATAATTACAACCAATAAAAAAGGTATTTAGAAAAAATTATGAAAAAATATCCTCAACAATCATCAATGTCTTACAAATATTTTCCCAAGAGGATTCAGAAAAATACTTTTATTTCTAGGTCAAAATATTGTTGTCATACACATGCATGGTATGGTACTAGAAAAGTGACTCTTAAGCAATGGTTTTTAGACATGCCTATTTAAAATCAATTTGTATCATTGGGTATTAAAATAAATAACATATTTTGAAACTAGAATCCAAGTAATACATTTCATATTACTAACTTTTTTTAAGATTCAATCTTTAAGCTCTTCAAATGTTTAGGTCAACTATGAAAAATTCTAAAAATCGGGAAAAACACTTCCACTTTTTGGCCAAAAAGTAAACTCAACTTCTTGCACACACCCATAAGTGAGACACCAAAATTCAATTCTTTCCTTATATTGATTTTAAAATTTTTGGTTACAAAAATTCCTATTCAACAACCCTGAAGTACAATGAGAGAGGACTTCCTTTTTATAGACAAGACTGAGAAAACCCAAGGCAAAATCAATGGTGGAGATTATCTCAACACCAATGACTACGATTACATTTGTATTTAATATTTGAAGTACATTAAATGTTGGCATCATATTCATCATCCATCTCCAACTAAAATTGTTTACAAATGCACCTAGGGATATGTAAAAGTAATTTATAATATATATTTGCATTAATTACATTTTACAACATCCCAGGAAATCTAGAGCACAAAAATTTAAAAATATTTCCAATTGGCACCTTTTACAAAAATATGTCACTAATTAGACTTTTTCCTTTTGAATTCTCCTTAATAGAAAATTTCACAAAAGTCGTTCGATTTGAAGTGACTTCTTCATTGGGAGGACCTTGAGCAATGTGGACCTTGTCACACTAAGCATCATATTGATCAACTCATTGATGGTGCAAATCCATTCAAGAAGGTTTCTAGCCAATAAAATATTGATATTTTACCAAAAAATTAGCAGCCTCATCCATAAAATGTGTTGATAATTCTTTAGTGGGCTCCCTATGAATCAATAACTTCCATTATTTCTTCATAATTTGTTTACTTGTTCCAATAGAGGCATCTACCTGAGATTTCGTAAGCTCTCCCAAAAATTGGTCACAAGTCGTCAAAATTTCATTGATCTAATCATTGATTTTCTTGGATTTCAGCTCCACCTGCATAATTATCTCTCTGTGAAATCTGAGAGGATGCAACCAATAGTAAGGTTCCTTTACTAAATCTTTCTTCAAAATACCCTCTCACACTATTACTTCAATGAGAGTCCTTTTACACCCTCCAACCTGGGGAGTACCAACCATGGTACTTTTCATTGATAGAAAAATCTTCAATAAGTTTTCCCACTTCTTAAGGATAAGAAGGTTGTGTACTTGGATGGAAATTTATCAATTTCCTTATTGTCAATTCCAAAAATATGTTTTATCCAATTCTAGGTAGACTAGGCCCAAGACCTCATTTTTTCCATCTTTTCTATCTCATCCTTGGATAACACTACAAGGGTTATGGATTTTCCTAGGGTGCTTTAATTGGATTCATGAAATGTTGGATGAATTTTGTTAGCTCGTCCACCTATGACTTTAATTTAATTTTATTAGCTTCATATTTACTCATTATCTTCAAGATGCTCAAGATTGACCCTTAAAAATCATCTATTATTGGGCTCTATTGGAAGGACCAAGATTTATTTTTGAGAAATCAAAATCTTATGGAAAATTAATTTTATTATCCTTATCCACAAAAGGAGTAGTCACATGAAAAATTCTTCATCTTGAGGCATCTCTAGTCATGTGAAACCTTATTTTATCATTTTTCTTCTCCCTCAACCTCTCAATTCTACTAAAAATCACCTTCTAGGCTTAACTACTAGGGATTTTCAATGATAGGCCTTTTATTCTTTAACTGCTCCTCTAGCCATGTATCTAGGCAACATGTTTATCTTTTTATGAAGAAGGAGAAGAGGTTTCCTTTTGAACATCTTCCTTAGAACCGATTCTTCATGAATTGGTCTCTCTTGTTCCTTTAGTTGTTCCTTTGCAACTTGGTCCTCTATAACTATCTCCTCTTCTTAACCTCCAAATTTCTCTAACTCTAACTTTGGGACATCCTTAGAAAGAAAAACACTTGTTGAAGGTTTTGCAAATGGGGTTGTAAGCTAAACTTTTCCTTAACCTTGAGGAAAAATATATGGTTAAGTATGCTTAAGCTAGAGTAGTACTAAGATGGGTGACCTTCTAGGAAGGCCCAGTGCTTCACCTTTATGACCATCACCTAGATGCAATAAGTGCTAAGTATACCATTCATTATGATGAGAGATGGGTTCTTTTAAACCACTACTCATGGAACATTGGTCAATGAGTTTGACTCATAAAACTACACAATTGAATCCTAATAGAAATATCATAGGCTTAATTATTCTAAAGGCTTATCTTGGGTGGATGGAACAAAAGAATCCTCCATTGAGGATAGATCAACCATACTTTCCTTTTCTTGTTGTTGTAATTCCTCTAATATTTTATCTATGTTCTCCATGGAAGGAGGCTTCAATGCTCCTTTAGAATAAGATGGGGAAAAAATTTGATCCAACTGATTCAACAAAGACCAGTTGACTTGGGAAAGTACTATGGAAACCACTTCTTTAGGTAGATTGAAAACATGAGAGATGAAATTTTGTAGAAGATCAAGAAAAGTGGTAGGCCCAAAAGTAGAAGGCATAGTGAAGGAAATGATATACATGGTGAATTGAGGAGGAATGATGTAGAAGGAGGGAGATAAGTGGGAGATGAGGATGAATCAATTGAAGTTGAGGTAGTGGAAGGATTGGGAATAGAGGCGGTGATATCTACTAAGATATCAAGTGGAGGAGGAGAAGTGGAAGTGGAAGAAGGGATGATAGATGTAGTTGAAGATGTGGAAATGAGTGGAGAAGCTAGAGGTGTGGAGCTAGAAGGAGTTGGTGAAGGAGAAGAGTCTTCCTTTTCTTCTTCTACTAGTTCTAATACAACTATCCTAGTCCTCCTGGATCATTTGATTTGGGATTGCTATGCTCTACAGTGCTAGCATTCCTCTTATATACTATCTACTTAGTTGTAGGTTACCTCTCTTCTTTTATTTTCTTGGTATTTCCTTTGGCCTTAGAATGATTCTCAATTTCCTTCTCTGTAGATTCTTTGCTTGGCCCTATTTTTTCTTCAACCTGCTCTTCCTCACTAGAATAGACTTCTGCTTCTTCAATTTTCTCATAATTCAATTCTACTCCTCTATCTAGGAGCATAGAGGAATTTTCTTCCATCCACCTCTTATTTCTTCTTAAGACGAGTTGGTTTATGACCTATAATCCAATCACTTCTACCTTGGTCTAGTTGGGAAGTGGAATAGGATTATTGGCCACTTCATTGTACTCATCTTTAGCTAGTACATTATGATCTTCCTCTACCTAATCAAGAATAAGAGAGAGGAAAATAGTTTTGATATAATCCATTGTTATTGACTAGAGTAAGTTCCCTTACTTCAAGGTCATCTTTACATTTTTCCAAAAAATCTTCAATGTCTAATTGTTGTCCATACTTCCTTCCCACTTTCTTTTTCCTTTTCTCGAGATGGTTGAAGTGCTCTTTGACAATGGAAGTTAAATCCAAAGTTTTGTATCTCCACATCTATATATTCAACTGATGGGGATGAAGGACATGTATACAAACATCTCCCAAAGGATAAAGGATATGGAACTCCTACCCTACACTTACTCTTTAATAACTTGTGGGAGGAACATAATTGGATTGTCATCTCTAACATCACCACCTTGTCATTTGAGTACTTGGGAGGTATATAAGGGGCTCTTGAGAGCCCCTCAATCCTAAATTAAGTAAATTTAGGGATTTGGATAAACTAATACCTAACCTTTTAAACATCTCCATGGCAGAGGAAAAAGGCCTTTTGTTCCAATCTCCTTGAAGAGTCCTAATTGTGAATATAATAAAATCATTGTTCACCCATGTATTTAATGATTATTATCATTTTATATTTGAATATATGGGTAACAATCATACACCTTATGTTGGTTGAGACTGGTGCCAACAAGACCCAACCAATTCAGCTCTCTATACTTGAAATTTTGGTAGTGAAGAGGTATAATATGCACATCACATTGATCTTTCAAAATCATCAAAAAATTTGGGAAGGTCTTGGTACATTATTTGGATCTTAATTTCTTGCAATGTTGAGACTTCAATAAAACAAAAAATATTTAGCCTAGAGATGAATGAAAAGGAAAGTGTTGTTCAACACATTAGTAAATTACAATATCTTCTAAATCAACTTGTTAGTATAAATTTTAAGATTGAAGAATATGATGTTAACTAAATCTTATTGAGTATTTTTCCTTCAAATTTGGATCATGTTTTGATTATGATAAAATGGGAAGGGCTTGTACCCATTACAAAATAGTCTTAGAGACCAAGTAAAAGGAGCTCACAAGTAGTGAGACAACTTAAAAACTAAATACTAGAATAGAAGAGAAGACTAGTAGAAAACAAAGAAAAAGACACAAGACCATCCAATGACTAGCATGCACACATAACCATTACTGATCTCCAAGGAGGCAAAGACCCTTAATTTCTTACTATGCTTTGGAAAGGAATTAGAGATTTTCTTTGAAGGATAGAGAAATTTGGTTCTTTCTACCATTATCATCCTTGGGGGTGAGAGATTCCTTATCCACATTCTTTCCCTTCTTCCTTGAACTAGTCTGAGGAGTCTCTAGTTGATCCTCTCTAATGCGTTTGGCCTCAAAACTCTCTAGAGATTGGGAGACCAACATAACTAATGGAAGAAGAGGATATTTCAAGAGGTTTTTCTTAAAGTGGCATGAAAGCTTCAAGAAAGAGTTAGCCACACTCTTGTCTTCACTAGGAGTGTTCAATCTCCTTGTCACTTTTTTGGGGAAAGCATTACAAAGGTGACATATTAAAGAGTAGATTTGATAGAAGAAAGTTAACTTTTCATATTCGATAGGCTGAGTCCACTTACCAAGTTTGGACTTCAAGGTGATCGAGGTGGAAAAGACATTATTGGGCTCAATACTAACACATAAATAGGAAAACACCAATCTAGTCCTTTTCTTGGTGACGTGATCCAAAGAGAGAAAGATATCAAAGGTTTTTTCCACTCCTGTAATAATCTCCTCATCCCATAACTTTAAGGGGAGTATTGAAAGCTTGGCCTAGGTTGGGAGGGAAGCAACTAGATGCACATATAGGTTGAAACTAGGGTGTCATTTACAAAGCACTAGACTTTGTTTCCCAAAAAACCAAGGGCCATAGGTGAGCGCCTTTAGATATTCCTCCTAGGGAAAAGGTGAAGTAGAAAATACCCTTAGGAAGTGTCAAGATAGAAAGGTAACCTTTAATTGGCCACCAAGATGAGGCCCATTTTATTACAAATTCTATATTAGGGTGCCTTCCCAAAAACCTTCCAATCAATGATTTATCTATTTTTTCCAAAGAACAATCAATAGAGGGATCTTTGATTTTGATAGTTGTTCCCTCTTTAGATAGAAAAATTAGGACACCACTAGAGGATCTTTTTATTGTCCAAAAGAGGTCATTCTCATAGGACAAAGGATTCTAGCAAAAGGGGGTTTCATTCGAAGAGGACCTAGGGATAGTGTGTTCCTAACCAAGCCCATGAGGCCAATTAGAATGAACAAGTTTTTTGGCATCAGTAACATCGCTAGGAAGTGTCTACAATCGAGAGTGATCTTGAGAATCAAGAGATTTTCGCCCAACACTCAATTCCCTCCCACAACTCATTTCAAACACTTCTAGAGTTTAGTTTTGATTATGTTGTTTACACATTTTAAAATAAAAGTAATCCTAGTTTAGAAACTATGATTTCTTCCTCTTAATTGATGAAGAAAGTAGAGTTAGTAAAAATCATTTGATTATTGAGGAAATTGCTTTGATTTTCAATAAGAAGTCTAAATTTTTAGGGAAGAATAGAGAATTCAAATGATATTATTTTCAAAAAGGACATGTTCAAATAAATTACATTCAACATGCCAAAGATCTCATTGATGGGAAGTTGAAACATAGAGCTCTCACTACAGCTAAAAGTGAAATAGAATATTGTGGTTTTGTAATGCACAAGACTCTCCCCACCATAATAGTTAGGAGGAATATATTTTTTAAGAATTAAGAAGGTAACACTAGAGGTTGGAGGCATCAAAATTTGGAGGGATTTTTATCATATTTAGGTAATTTCTCACTCAAATATGATACTTTGCATAAAAAGCACTAATTTTAAGTTGTGTCCATTTATGGAACAAGGGGGGCTTGACGATTCTTGGAAGAACTTATGGATAGTGTAATCTCTGAAATAAGGTGGGATTAGTGTATCTACGTTGGTTCAACTTATTTTGTACACTAAAGGATGGATTTACTTCTCATGGCATTGGAGGAGAGATATTGACAATTTCAGAGGAAAATAGACTCTTAAAGGAGATTTGTTCTCTCATATGCAAGCACTAAAGGAGGGATTTTGACACACTTGAAGGAGTAATGTACTCTTAGAGGATATTTTTTTGAGATCATTATGCATGGAGGGTGGTATCTCATGTGGTATAGAGGATTTGTAGTTTTGACAGTCAAGACATCTACTAATGGGGTTTAGTTTGGCGTGTCTTGGATGAGTGAGGAGATTTGGTGTAGGTACTTCATCAAGTATCTAGATGGGTTGTTGTATTCAATTTGTGTAGTATTTCATCCTTTATTTCAATTGATGTAATAAAGGGGGGAATGCTGGAATATTACATGTTAATATAAGTAAATAAGGTTAATATTTAATAAATAAGTAATAAATGTTTGTTTATAAATAACATAGTTAGTATGTAGTTAGTTGTCTTCCCGTTGAAGAAGTTTAGAAGTTATTTGTGGGAAAGGCTTTATAAGCCATATTCCAACAATGTAAAAATCATAATGAATATATTCAAATATGTTTTACATTTCTATTATTTTTCTATATAATCATAGTGTAATCTTTTTCTTTGCTCTACCAATGTTAATATTAATGGAATATGTGAGCTTCTTATAGGAACATCTACTTATATTGATAAAATGGGGATTCACTTAAAGGGTAAGTTTGATAAATTCCAAGATTTAGTAGAATTAAAATTCCCTAATGTAGATGACAATAGAGGTAGCCTAAAGGTAATGACAACATAGAAAGAATAATTTGGGGAATTACTTTCTCTTTTTGTTGATCTCTTAGTCTAAGACAAATAATGAATTTTTGATGTGCAATTAATGTGGATCTTGAAATAATGTTATTACTAGAGGAAAATGTATATTTATTCATAAAGATAATAGTAAAACATTGGTTTCCAAATCATAGAATAATTTGAACAAAGCAAATATTATACTAAATCTTGATCTCTCAAATAACCAATTGTGAGACCACTAGGTTAATACTTATGCTTATGCATAAGGTTTTTACATTTTTTATTATTTTTACCCTTTCAAAAAGTGTCACTCAAGGAACGTCTAGTTAGATAAAGAAATTGCACACATTTTGAAGTATTTTGCAAGTTTCTAACAATCCTCCAATTTTGTGTTTTTAGCTTTGAAATTTTGCAAAAGGGCCTTGATTTATCAATGTAGAGGAATATGTGCAAAAAGATAAACATATCAAGACAAGTGTCATCACAAAGTAGTTGGTAATCATGCACTTGTATTTTTAAAAGGAGACAAGACTTGTGTAGCCAAAGTGAGAATTTAAAGTTGAAATTTTCTTAACATTTAGCCATCAAAGAGAAACTCTATGAATTTTGGACAGGAACTAGATTTAAATTCTTATAATTATTCCAAAAGAAAAGGACCTAATTTTATAGAGATCAAGATAGATAATGAGAAGATAAAATAAACATTATCTAGGATACAAATAGACATTGCTTCTCTTAGAAGTAGGATCAACAAAGTAGAAATAAATGGGACTCTTATCACCTAGAGATTTTCAAAAGGAACATAGCAAAAATAAAATGGTGTCAAGAGTGTAAAATCGCCATACAATAGAAGTCATAGTGAAAAATAGAACAAATTGACAAGCTACTAGATAGATCCGCTAAAACATTGTCACAAATCTATAGGGGATCATCTTTTGGTGCAACACTTGAATGCTTTCCCTTGAAATGTAGAAGTTTCTATTGTAACCATTGTTGAATTTATTCTAAGTTGTATTTTGACTAAAAAGTGTATTTTAACTACAATTCATGATTGTAAAATAAGTTGAACAAATGTCAATCATCCAAGTGAAATGAGTATTGTCTTTTTACTATACACACACACACACACACACAAATATATATATATATATATATATATCTTATACACAATTTATTAATATGCTCTTGGCAAGTCCAACGTAGTGCTTATAAAGTGGATCCTTTTGTAGCATAATAGAATTATATTTTTTAATTTTCAAATATCAATATAAAACAAAACTTTATTGCCTTGCATTTTCTCTATTAATTCCTTAATGTTTATTGAGATGAAAAGTTTATGGAATTATATTTGTTAAGAGTTGAGATTCCATTAAAATAATTACAGCAACTATCTTTCTTAATACGTGGAATATTATGATATGTAAGTGTTATTTAAAAATGTCTTGGAGAGTTTAGCTTTTCCAAAGAAAAGTTATTATTGATCATTTCTGAAACTAAGTGTTGTTTGCAAAAGTTATTTTACTTACTCTATTCTCAAAGGATTAGGCATCAATCTTAAATGACTGTTGATAAAAAAAATAAAATTAATCAATGAATATCACAATTGTGTAATTATATTATACATAGACTTGTTAATAACCTTTACTTCTACCAAATTTTAAAATTAATCTACTTAAAACATCTTTGACTGCAAAATCAGAATTACTGGTAAAAAAATCTCATTAATTATTTTGTAAGATCTAAAAATTTCCTGTATTCTTATCAATTAACCCAACCTACCAGTATTTTAATCATCTATTATCATTTAATCCTTTTATCCTAACTCTATATAACCCTAGAATAAAGGAATTCATAAATACATCTTCTAAAAATACAAACACCAACGAAGCCCGTAAAATATGTAGTTACTCTCATCTCATAAGGCATGCTCAAAATAAAACCATAAGAAGCCTTCGTATCTAGTGTTTACGTGACAGTAAAAGAGTATGTAGTTTTCTATAATTAATATTATCAGTAACTTTTACGACTATGTAAAAACTCTTCTTGATATCTTTGGAAGCAAATGAAAAATGTTAATTCAATTTGTAATGGTTGCATTCTGAAGGTCGATAAAATACTTCATCTTGTCAAAATTAGAAGTGATTTGATCAACGTGAAGAACATCTTTGATATAAATCTCTGAAAACATGCTCTCAGAACGGTTGAATTTACCTTTCTTCCCTTGTACACAAAGATGACTAGCTAATCTTCCTTGCAGGCTCTCTCCCATAAGAGAGAGCATAGTTGTATCTCAATCCAACCTTTGTATTGGATAAAGACAGAAATCAATTCTTCTTAACATATTTTATCAAATTGCTACGAAAACAAATAATGAATAGAAACAAAATTTAAGAACAAACTCCTCTCAACTTTCGTTGAGTAATAATATCCTAGCTACAAAGTGGAAAAGGAATTATGCTTAAGGGAACAAGATCCACATGAACACTGACGACCAAAAGGTGACGGCAAAGGCTGCTAGGACATATGTCCATAAAAAGATCACCGAGCACTCTTCTTCCCCCACATTGAATAACTGAGCGATGATTCCTGCATCGATACAACAATACACTATTTAGCCATTGAAACAACATTTATTTCTCTTTCGATTTGATACTATTTTGGCTATGGTTGTCTCGTGGACCTAGCTGATAACGTTTAAACTTTATAAAGCATCCTCTTAAGTGACAATTCTACGACTTAAGAACAAGTAAATGCTCTGGGCATCCAGTTTCAAATGATATCGTTACAACTCTCAGCAGAAACATCATCTATGATTACCAATCTACAGTGGGTGCCTTAAGATTTATCCTATATACACTTCTTGGGGAGGCGTGATACTAACCAATATTCACAGCAGATGGAACTGCGAACTGAATCATCAGTACGAAGTGATACAATGGGTCATCTGGTAATGCGCCAAGATAGAATGCTCCTTTAACTACAAATATTCCAATCACCGGAAGTAGCAAATATCTCACGCAGATAATTAATACAATAATAATAGTTCTTAGACTCGATGACTTCAAACCTGCAGAGAGAAACAAGTAAGATAACCTTTAGAGAGAATAGAAAGTAGACTCATATGGCATTTTTGTGTGACAAAATTGGAAGTCGATATGGCTGAAACTAAGTAAGATCTATTAGACACTTGTTACACACCTTGTACTAAATTTCCTCCGAGTATAAGGATAATGGATGGAATGGCCCCATCTCTGCGAAAACGATCAAACAAAACAAGAAATATTATAATCTTTCAATAAATATTTCACAGCAAAACTTGAATCGATGATGGGGACAGAGTAAGAAATCCTGAACAGGGCTTCATTTGCTTTTTCTGATGGCATATTTTTCCTAACATATCCTATCATGCACAAAACTGTGCTACTTCGTGATTTCTGAACTAAGTATTTAATTGCGTAAGATTGACAAGTAGAGAAAATTCTTAGAGATGCATACCCCAATAAAGATATGGAGTCATCAATCACTCGAAGAGAAGAGTTTTCACCAACAAATAAATTCTTTAGTTATGGGATTGCTCCAACAATAAATCCTGCTATCTACATTATATATGACATATTAATAGATCAGGATCTGTTAGCACTTGAATATGCAAAAGAAACTTCATTTAAAACAGTACATGAAATTTTGAACAAGATATGGTTAGGGTAAGTGAAATGATTATAGTGAGGTCACTTGCTTGATAAAGTCATTAAAGCAGAAGACTGTGATGCAGCACATTTTCTCCTGAGGCAGAATCCTGCACCTAAAAGCAATTATGTTTTGCATTGAGGAAAATAAAGAAGACAGTTAAAAAGAAATCAGTCGGGAGAGAAAAGAGATCAGCAGCAATTAAGAAGCAAGCTATAGAACCCAAAGGAAAGCTGCTTCTATATATTTTACAATCTCTCAATACATGCAGACATAAAAAACAAGCTGCTGTTAACTCCTACTCTACCCCTAACACTATGCAACTGTTTATTTATATGATTATAGTCTAGAAGAGTTGTGTTCCTATTTGCAATTTGTTTTTGTCATCGCAACTTTCAAATGCTAATCATTCTACAAGCATTTGTATCACCATGAAATGATATGACCATATGACTATACGGTTTCCTAGATTCCTGTTGTTAAACCTATCCAATTAAGTAATATATCAACTACTAGACGTAGACAAAGTAAACCATAAGACATTCTATTTATCATTTATCTTGCTATAAGAGAAGTCCCCCACATGATAGAACCAAGTCTAATATAGGAGCCGACTTCTATGGTAACACACAAAAGTTGGAGTTAATGACTCTACAGGAGCATAAATAGAGGCTTGCAATAGCCCCGAAGGCATATCTTGTCCTTCCTCTTGAGGTGAACACCAAAAACAGTAAAAACTATAACCCACTCATAGATAAACTTATCTTTGTTCCAATGTGATAGTAATCAAGGAGTGTTCTCTGCAAGTAAAATGATTTGGCCATATCCTAGGGCTAGACTACTATCACTAGAAGCATGCAGGTGATAGAGGCCAAGAGCTACCCGTAGTGGTTAGCCAATAGCATGCAAGCAATGGAGCCAATGGCATGCAACCGATGGACACTATAATCCATGCACTCAATAGGCCATGTGTGCTATGGGATAGACTTATTAAAAGATGAATGAGACTAGACTGGAGCACCAAGTTGTTTCATTGTCAGTGTAAAGCAAACTATCAAACCTTTCTTGGTGAGAACCATTAGTAGGAGTGAAAGTTTGTCATCACAACTAGGAGTGAGCCAAAAATATGATGGAACCACGAGGTCAAGTGGGTTGCACCACTTTTTCCTAGTTGGAACACCCCTTTAACGAAGTTATTGTTAAGAGAACATGATTAAAATTATTGCATCTCCTCCCCTCTTCCATTTGTTGGTGGGATATGTGTGCCAGTCTAGTGAGCTGATAATAACTTCGAGAGTCTATGTTTTGTTAGTCCATGGTTACCCGGTTCATTGCAACATTTGCATTAGGAACCGCTTACTCAACAAGCCCTACAATCCACTTGGATGGGGTGGTAGGGATTTTTATCTATGTGGTTGGGACCATATTGCACCCTACCACCCAAACCAAGAGCAATACAAAAGAGGAAATGTGCTAGCTCTATCAAACAACCACAACGGAAGTATTACTCTTTTAATTGTTTATATTTATTATTATGGCACATGATTATTATTGAAAATGTTTATTTGAGGAAATTATATGTATTTTTTTAGGATTTCACTTGCAATAGGAAGATTTGGAAATGTAGTTTCCTTATGGGCTGTAGATATGATTTGTGTAAAGATTAGGTTCTACTATCATTACTTGACTTTCAGTACCAATGTGATGTAAATATAACTTGAGGATCATCAATGTTGTACAAAATTTTGTAAATGCATTAACTATAGCAATCCTTAATTGTTAACTGCACACTATGATGAAATTAATAATAGAGTTCATTACTGCACTACTAAAACTACATATAGACAATGATTTAAGAATATAATTGTTTTAGGATTGTTCAAAAATAAAATTGTAGTGGCCAAGATGGGGTTATTACAGTACTTCCACAGCTTTCCACAGAATTTATTGTTGGATGATAAACCATCCTCCTTTGCCAAACTGTTCTCTTTCTATTTTTCCAACTTCTTGCAGCTTTAGACCTACCTCTACCTGTCCTCCTCCACAAAAAGCCATTCTGCTTTTTATCATTTGTCCAACCTCTTGTTGGACTTCTAAACGAACAATTTAAGCCTAACCACAGTTCGCCTTCTCTCTTCTCAGTTTTCGTCTTCTCCTCTATGTTTTGGGTATCAAGTTAATTACCCATTCTTCTCATAGATGCTTCTATGCTAACACCATTTCTTCTTCTATTGATATCCTTATTGCAGAATCAAGCTTCATTGTAGCTTCACCATTTATAATAGCTTATGGAGTTCTAAGAGATGTTTTATTTATCTCTTTTCATCAAATATGGGATTTTCAAGACATCCCTCCAGCTATTCCTTTTTTTTTGGTGTTCTCTAAAGTTAATATGACTTAATAGTCTCCCCCAAAGATCTCCATTGCTTCATCTATAATGTGGATTGCTTCTGCAATTACTATTTCTTGGGCAACCTCTAATGAGAGGTTGCATTCTTCTTCATTGCAGTCTTCTAAATCTTCTCATCTTTCATCATGATTATCAATACTTTCCACTTCTTCAAGGTAATAGTACTCAACATCTTCATCCCATTCATCTTCTTCAAGTTGTATTTTAGATAATGTTTATTTACCCTTCTTTAAGTTGTATTTTAGATAATGTTGATTTACCCTTCTTCATAACTTCATTAGGAACAAAGTCCCAAGTATTAATCATTTCCTCTCTTATAAAATTTTTACAGAACATATTTAATGGCCTATCGACTAGTAATTCTACCAACTTCACAAGGGATTTAATATTTCCCTGTTCTAGCAGTTCTATCCCTTGCCAATCTTAAACTATATGCCTTTCCTCTCTAAAGGCAACTCTTCCTCACAAGGTGAATATTTATTCCCACCAATCTTTTTCGTTTTCTCACAACCCGAATTCCTTTGCTTCAACCTCTTTTTCTTTGCTTTCCCATTATTTTGGGTTTGTTTCCTTGATTTCTTATTACTTTCCTCAAACTGCTCCAACATCCACCATAATTACTCCATCTCAAACTCCAATTTTTCAATCTCCATTCTTTTCTTTTGTTTGCTTTGGTTTCTTCCTTTTTCTTAGTTCCTTGTTATGAAAGAACCTCTACATCCATAGCCATAGCCACAGCTCTCTTCTAACCTATTTACTACTCTTCTCAATAACAGATAACGCTGTCACATGAATTCTCTACTACCAGCATCTTTGGATTCTCTCATACCAGCTGATGCAGCACATTTACTGTTGATGAACAACCCTGCACCCAAGCAATTATGTTTTGCAAGGAAAAGAAAGAATATGTAGTTAAAAGAAATCAGCTGGGAAAGAAAAGCGATCAGCAGCAATTAAGAAGCAAGCTATAGAACCCAAGAGAGTTTCTTCTATATCTTCCGATTTCTCAATACATGCGTACATTAAAGACATGCTTCTGTTAACTCCTAATCTGCTCCTAACACTATGCAATATTTTGTTTATAACATTCTATACTACAATATTTGTGTTCATATCTTCCTTTGAAAAAGGGAAGCTAGCAGCTTCTTCTATATTTAGAAGAACAACCCCTTAAAATAACTAAACCATTCATTGATTGGTCTACATCAGACTTTCATTGACTGTTATATTTCAAATTACGTGGGAGCTAAAGAAAAGAAACAGTCCAGCTTAAACGTGCATCTCTAAAGACTCTAATGTTTAAGGTATTTATGCCTTGCAAGTTCTTGCATAATATGTTAAATGCATCTAAGAAAATTTGACCTAGCCATTATAAGGATAGTTGGGAGGGTCTAATCGTATAAATACCATTCCACTCCCTACATGGCAGCATAGATTTATTCAATGTGTATACCACACAACATGATAGAAAAGCAGTGAAATTTTTCTTTAATAAAAAATTTAAAAGTAAAACAAATCTATCAACACAAGAGTCGGGACAAGGAATAATATCGATAGAATTCTAACATAGGTAAAGAAGCATTGAGACATATCTGTCCTATGAGGTGCAAATTTCAATGCTCTCTAACGTGTTGGGTTGTATAGGGGAAGATTCAACAACTCTACTAATTTAGTGAAGAACACATCACTTCAGTAATGAACTAACGAGACACCTGAAAGTTCAACAGATGAAACAGAAAACATCATCCAATTGAATGATAGGCTATATCAAGGATTCTTACCATGCATAGAATCTGGAGAATCTTATAGCAACCAGACTCCTTTCATAGATACAACTATTGCTTTGAAGTTACATCTAGATGGATATAGAAAACCAAAGATTGCTTTGAAGTTACATCTAGATGGATATAGACAACCAAAGATTACACATGATGGTACACAGCACACCTGATAAAATATATAAGGATTGCCATTTCAACATACTACTCCTTAGAAACACTCTTTTGAAAAACAAAACTGCTGTGGAGAAATAAATTTAGTGATTGCTATCCCAAGTAGAATGTTATATTGCAACCAATAGGTATAAGAGGACAAAGATAATTAGAGGTTATTGAATTTCTTTTAGAGATAAATATATCCAATAAGTCATGATAAAGACAGGAAATTTCCAAAACTATTCTTTTGTTTTGCAGAAAATACCCCATGTTTAATCCAGTAAAATATTGGCACTTGACAGTAAAACTAAGAAGACGTGCCTAATAAAATTTATATAGACGAGTATTTCAACAACATACCACACCAATGGTAGGAGGCGCTTTCAACACCTCAATAATTAGCTGACGAGTGTCCTTTGTGTACTCTTGAACTTTTCCAAGAAAGTCAAGGAAACAGCTTGGATTTTCAGGACAGGGAAGCAATACCACCTACGAGTGAAAAAACATTAGCTTTAGTAAATCTCTTCACAAGATCCTCAAGACATAAAGCAGAAAATATTCAAAGCATATACAGATATTGTAGTTATTTTATGCTTATGGGATTATTTACCATTTCCATCACAAATATTTTAAATATGCTCTGATTCCAATGGGTACCTTCTTGTCTTGAACTAATCCAGGATACATTGTACTTGTGTTTTTGGGTAAATGACTTTCTGTTCTATTTTGGACAAATTCCAGCTTTTATTCAACCTTATTCAACAAACAATACAGCCTTAAATCAAAGCATAAAATAATCGATGCAACAAAGGTGGTACACCAAGTTGGCACATACTTTGGCTCTATTAGTATTTGAAATGGAATGTCTCATTGTTAAAGGCCCTACAGAAAGGCTAACAAACACATATAACAGCTATAGGACCTACAAGGAGACAAATTGATCAATCCAATCATAAAACACCACCCAACTCCAACATAAGCCTAAATCGCCATTGGGCCAACACAGATCTCTTTTAGCCCATTTTTGGCCTCCATTTTCACCAATAAGTTAGTAATATGATATCAATACTTCATGGAAACTCTCCTTTCACATATTCTGCTTGATTCTTCTTCTAGAAGAACCATTGGGATTAAAATAAGATCTGTTTCTGACTTACAGAAACAAAAATTGGTCATATAATGGCTCACTCTGGGAACCATTTTTCTTCAAATGTTATCATTTCCCCATATTAATATACTACGCTCCAATCCTCTTTTACTTCAACCATTCGGATAAAGATTAAGATCTGTTTCTGACTTGCACTTAAAAGGATTGGTCTTCTGATGGCTTGCTTTGGGAAGTATTTTTATTATTTCAGCTTAACCCAAAAGAGCAGCTCCTTGCTCCTAAAGGTGTAATTGTACTGTTTGTCGTATTTTTCATCATTTCTTATGATTCTTTATTATATTGTTGCATCTATGAAAACTTGGGTTGGTACATGTACATGTACATGTAAGGTCTGTTTGGATGGTTCCTATAAAGGTCAATCCAGTACACAATCTGAAAGTATACCCTGTTTTGATAAAATATGTTATCATCAACCTAAGGAATGATATATTATGTTTTGTTTCATTGCACAATGATGTTATATGACATAAAAACTCCATTCCCTGTCTTTCCCAAATAATGGATGTATTTTGTACCGTTCTAAGACTGATTATATTATGGCTGTGTGATGGAGAATGACTGATGAGGATAATGAAGATGAGGCCTAGAGCCTTTTCTAGAGAATAGCTATCAGTGTGCTATTACTTTGATCAATAAGAGCAAAATAGCAGAGTAAATAGAATAAATAATAGATAATGCTACAAAGACTCCAATACTAATATTGAACATATCTAGGGTACTTGGCTACTTTCTCTCTATTGAGGGTTTTGGTATATGATAGTTTCTATGATGTCTCTATGGACATATAAACAGAAACACAAGAAACTGAAAAAAGACTGCTTAGTTACAAATGGATTGAGCTTGACAAGCAGCTCCAAAAAAATCAATAATTACTCATCATAATGTTGAGGGAGACCAAGATGAATCCTAATATTCCATAGGAAAGTTTAGACAAGTCAGTGAAGGCTGAGAAAGAGACAGAGAGAGAGGCAGCTTTAAAGATAAGGATATGAAGAACTCCAAAATTTTAAATATTATTTTCAAAGGATTATTCTATATAAAGAGTCGTAAAAAATGGAAGGAGGATTTGAATAGCATAAGTAAATAGTTGAAGGATATGTTAGGCTTACAAAGAACTCTTCAGTCAAGGGAAATCTCAAGAGTGAAAAAGAATAACTACTTTTTGCCTTTCCATGTCGCTTTTTGCATGATCTTCATCTTGGATTGGGTTGCATTAAAGCACTGGGAAAATAGCTCCCTTGTTGGGGCAGTCAAAGTGTGTGTCCTTGGAAGAGCATAGAAAATAGTCAGGGATAGGGTAAAAGCATAGAAAAAATATCGTCAGAACCATCAGATATTACTTATTAGTTTATATTAACCAAGATTTTAGACCAGTAGTTCATAGGTCTACATAAAATTCTTTGTGAGGACATGCAGATTACAAAAGCCATTTTTGTTTGGGTATTGTTTGATAGACAACTTACTCTATATCTTATATTTTAGTTAACTTCAGTGGTTCAGCCTATTTAATAAGTTCTCTTTTTTAACATCAAGGGGTAAAAATTTATTAAAAAAAGGAAACATTATAAAGCAAGGGCCTTAAATGGCCTTATCAAGTTCAACCAAGTGATCCAATTGATGAGACAAATCCGTGGGTAGTTGACCCCAATCCACTAAATTCCAATCATGAATATGATCAGAAGCCCATTTAGCCAAGCAATCAGCAACACCATTCCATTCTCGAGGAATATGAGTGAAAGTAATATACTCCAGAGAAGCACAGAGTGAGAATTTGTTCAACAATCAAAGCCAGCTGCCAGCTCACATCATCCAAATACCGCCTGTTCAGTAAGTTCACCACAACCTGGGAGTCAGACTCACATATGATCCTTCGCCATCCTAATTGACTGCCCTACTCCACAGCCAACAAAATGACCTGAGCCTCCATAAGATTATTCGTATGAAGACCCTTATACATAGAGAAGATAAACTGAACATCTCCAGAACTATCCGGACTCGACCTATTAAAGAAATTTTAAATATAATGTAATATTTCAAAACCATAACACAACTTATAAGGATTCAGATTTCCTGTTCCAACCTCTTGATTGAAATCTTTGGGAATTGATGAAACCCTTATCATACTGCATGCGCTCTGAGAGCCAGAAAGGGGATAATCACCAGGATCCTGCACCTCTGGAGCCTTCAGAAGACTGGACCTTTCCCCTACATTTAAATAATCAATATTTGGAATCTTCTCCTCACGTCCAGATTCTATTTCTTGTGCTTCATGAACCTGACTTGCTGATCGGATAAGACTGTAGGCATAAGTCCATATGAAGATATTGCCAAGCTGGAAATCCAAACAGGGGAAAATAAAAAAGGCATTAGAAAAGATATAGATTTTTCCTGCATGGAATTTAAGTCCACTGATCGGAATTTATTTTCATCGTAATTCTGAGTAATAAATCAACAAAAAATGCAAAATCTGTAACATGTTTGGTTCTCCTTGCTCTAGCATAAAAATATATAAAATAATAAATATATGTGAAGCGTGCACATTCATTTTTCTTTCCTAGAACACACAAGAATCATTGTCAGTACCAGGTTACCAAATATAACCGTACAAGACCTTTTTCCTTTTTTTTTTGTGGAGAAATATAAAAATTTAGAAAATATTTTTTATTTAAAAAATATAATTATTTATCTAAATTTTGTTATAAATATAGTAATAGTTTTTTATTTTGTTATAAATGACATAAGGCAAATTCAAATTCATCGCCAGCAATGTACTTGTTGACGGTGAATTTTCCTAGATTTTATAATTACTTTAAATTAATATATTTTAAATACAAAATTTATTTATTTTTCTTTCTTTTCCCCTTAGTTTCAATCTCTTGTTAGAATCGTACCGCCATAGAGAATGATGCATAAGCTGTTCCATATACTCTGCAAACACTGGGTTCTCCAAAGGGGCTTCCTTTCTCTTGACACATTGCTGGAACAATAATGACAAGCAAAGTACCCAGGTTTCCTGCATACAAGAAGACCACGAAAATATTAGGAAAGAGTTACTCAGTCTAATCCAAAAATTATTACTGTAATTTTAAACCAATAAAAATAACAGTTCCATCCTCCACGTTACATTTCAATGAAATTTGATTCAGGATTTGGTTAGAAAGTGTTGATAACTGTGTCATTTTCTATTTCATGGAAGGATATGAATTACAAGATACATTTAAAATGAGAATATCAGCTGAAATCAATGAGCTTATATTGGCCTTGTCCTTAACCTACTCACCCACAGATTCAATTGTTTGGCTAAGATTGCCCATTTATTAAAAAAATAATAATAATAATTATGAGATTCAATGCATATGCTAAAGCACCAAATTTCAGAAATGAAAGATAAAACTGTTCAGGTTTTCTTGGAATATGAACTGAGAATCACTTACCTGCAGAACAGTTTGCAACAATTATGCCCTTCAAATGCTCTGGAGGCTTGGTTATTTTCACAATAATCCACCCAAGCATAGCTCCAAAGAAAAATGTAAGAAAAGTATTGAATGGCATGTACCACCTGGAAAGAAAAGAGGAGCGATAAATCTTTAAAAACGGAGGAAGTACAAGATAATGAGTTAATCATCTTATCATTGATCATATGAACTAAAGAAAGTTAAGTCACTTCAAGCTAATACAGTCCTGGTTTTTCAGAAATGGCAGCCAGTAGAATAGCAATAAGTACAAGGTTTTGCAAGACTTCAATTTTTTGTAATATTAAGAGGTGAGGCATGTGATCGTTGGGGCCTCCTCTGTGAGTACTATGTCTCTTGCTTTAGACATTGAACTTATTTTCTATCTAGACTCTACTTGTTAACTTCTCTGCATGCATGAATAACCTAAAGTTCAATAACTTCTGCACCTAACATGTTTGTTAGGTAGCAATGCATCTGCATTGTTACTGATAAGCACATCTTCCGTCTATTTTTAGTGTTTTCCAGTTCTATGAATATATAAAGACCATGAGATGCCTTGTGATGGAATATAAGGTATTTTACAACTAGAACAAGATGCTTTCTAACCTACATTTAAATCAAATAGTTGACTTCACTATTCAAAACCTATGTCAAACTAATTCATGTATAGAAATACATCCATTCCTGGTAGAAAAAGATTCCAGCCTTTGTGTAATTTGATGATCATTGATAGAAAGTTCTTTCTTAAGAAAGATCATGTAATAGCCACATATCTGCTAACCTAGGAGGAACAGACTAAACAATTTTATGTTAACCTGAAAAACAGATTTCACTTTCAATTTTAACCAGAATGCCTTCTAGTGTCTATTAGGACCAAAATGGCCTTTCCTGTTGCTCCTATTACTCAAGCTGCAAATACTAATGCTATTCGAGAATTTAATAAACGCTTCAAGAAAACCTTCTCTTATCAATGAATATTCAAGATCTTTAACAATGGTTCTTCATTTACTTAAGTTTTTTCTTTACTGCCAACTTATCTGATCCAAAGCCTATAATACTATTATTATTATAATTATAAAACAATCGTGTTCTCATTGCAAAAAAAAGCATTTTTAAATCTCACAATTCACAAATCATTAGACTAAAATAGGCCCTCCTAGCAATCAGTGTAACTAAAGTTGAAAATATCACACACCAGGAAATGAGATCCTCAAATGTTACCGACTTCGCCAGGCTTGCAAATGTAAGAGCTGGTATGAATACAACAAAGACGACCTGTCAAGTGATATCCATACAAAAGAAAAAAATGAAGATGTAAGTAAACAATCTCCCACATATCACACTCTAGTCATGATCTACTACGATTATTCTGTAAATCCTTCTCTTCTACCTCTAAGACCGTTCTTTTTCATGAGCATAAATCCCCACTTTCCCTATCTGTAATAATATTATTTCTTTTGCAATCTATATTATGTCAAGCAATGAAATTAACTGAAGAGGTCAAACCTCTTCTCTAATAAATTTAGCTGATGCAAATCACCCACTATAGCAGTTCATATTGTCTTCAGCCGTGCAGGCTTTTGCTTAAAAAGAACAATCTAAAGTTTATTTGGTATTACAAGATTGTATTGCATAAGAGAATGCTAAAAGTGGAGAAGACAAAATAGTCAAGGTAAACAAAATTCACTTACATGAATTCTTACCTTGTTTAGAGGTTTTCTGAGTGATTATTATAGATCAAGGGCTCACCTACTAATAACGTTTAGCATGGGACATCTCTAAATAAAATAGTTATCAGTTTTATGCAGCATCGAGAAAAAGAACAAAGATCTACAAGGCGAAGACTATTGTTAAGGTAAAGATTGCACCTCCTTAGCAGTGCATCTTTATTTCAAATATTTGGGCAAAGGTTGGCAATTGGCACTGCTGGTTTGGTAAAATATATCAAATGGTCACTTATACGTCTACAACATTATCTTCAATTCCAAACCTACATGTATGTCTAAGCAGATTTTAGTCTTCGTAATTTGTTTATATCATTGTAACCTAGCTATCCTATTCATATTTATTATTAAATCTTAATGAGTACTACTACTGAACGGCTATCAGGTTGTGAGTAATGAAGATTCAAATAGAGGAAAAGTCACTGTAAGGAAGTAAAAACTGTTCTTAAGAATCAACTAACAACTGCATCTTCAAATGAAACCTACAATAAGATCTGCACATTGCATACTACGACTTTCTCTCTAATTTTGATGGTAACTGCAGAACACACATATTCATAAGTCCATGACTTGTGAGTTGTTTAAGATTTAATAGGGTTCTTTAGTGCCCCAACCTAGCAGGCATGAAGCTTAGATACAGATAGGTATGCACTGAACATAATTTGTAATTGATAATATTTCTGTGAGTAACCTAAAATAAATAAAAGGCCTAAAGGCTCTGATAATTAAGTTCACAAAGGATTACTACTTCATAAAATAAAGAGCTCTAACTGACTGACAGAAAGCGTAGAAATAGCATAGGCACAGATAGACATGAGGATCTATTATACAAAAATATATGCCTTCTCTTATGGAGAGAAGTATTATCAATTGACCACAATAGTTCATGTTTGTAGCACAACTTCATTTTGATGTCTGTGTTCGGAATCTTGGAGACATAGATGTAGTAGTTCATTACCTTAGTTAGGTGTCTCTGAGCATCTCCGGTGAGCACATTCACATACTGAGTTGACAGGACAGCACCCAAACCACTTATCAAAAGAACTTTCACAACTGGCATACTGGCCACAATTAAAAGGTCCCAGAATGCCATCCTGCCTTATTTTAATTTTCTAACAATTTCAATCAAAAAATTATGCAGCGCTTAGAACCAAGGCCTCTTTATGCCTTAAATTGAAGCCTCGCATACGAACAAATTGGCATGTCAAACCTTTTTCGAGGAGAGTAGGACTCCCAAGACAAAGAAACCCTCTGGAATAATTCAATACAAAAGAAAGAAAAACCTGCAGAAGGACACATAAACATGTTAACTTTGATACAGACAAAAATCAACAGAGCTCAAAAGAAAAGAATGAAAGCAATTTTGCTAACATTGACTAAGGACCAAAGTAGGTTAATGGATCTCAAAGTTAGAGTGCTACAATGAATCTAACAACCATAAATAAATAATCAAAAGATCCAATTACAGAGCAAAAGAAGCTGTCACAAACGGGCAATCCCAAATAAGGTTGCAAGCACGGATTTACAAATCCCCATAACACAACAGAATCCCTATAATGCAAAACAGATCTGTGGAAGGAGGTTGCTTGCCAAAAAGTATATTTTGTAAAGTCAAGAAAAGTAAGCTAAAAGAAGGCAGCAATTGTCTGCATCTAAGTCAGAATCAGAAGAGGGGCCAGTATCCTTTCCAGTCAACACAACATGGCCAATACAGACCAAGAACATTAAACAAACAAACTGCTAATGATAAAAAGAAACAGAGTAATAGCAAATCCCAGTCATGCTTTTATACCAACACAATAAGGCCTCCAATTCTCCATTCTGTTTCACAGATTCCCTAAATAATTATGCGGTCCAAAATGTAAGCATCAAAGTTAAAATTCATAAAAAGCATAAAAATGCCGAAGCAGGTTTGACAGTATGTAATCTTGAATTCCCTAATTATGAACAGCTATTATTGAGAAAGTTATTTTGAATTATTATTTTGGATCTTATGGAGGGGGTTATTTAAGTTTTCCAGTTGAAATGTTATTAAATTCTTGTAGGAATTTTGACAATTAAATGGTTTTATAGATTTCATTTTAGTCTATGATATTGAATATTTAATAGTTTATAGATGTCAAATTTTTACAGTCTATGATATTGAATGTGATTTGAATTCCTTTTTGAATTACTTTCTCAAATATATTGTAAACATATAATATCAGCACTGCCTCTTCCCTGGCTGCAATCACATACAAGTTTTTTCTCATCTTTTGTTTACATTTTGTAATCTTGAATTTTCTAATTACAAACAGCTATTATTAAGAAAGTTATTTTAGATCTTATGGAGGGGTCTATTTAAGCTTTTTCCAGTTGAAATGTTATTAAATTCTTCTAGAAAGTTTTTACAATCAAATGGTATTATAGATTTCATTTTAGCCTATGATATATATATAATAGTTTATACAAATGTCAAATTTTTAGTCTATAATATTGAATGTGATTCGAAATCCTTTCTCAATTATATTATTGAATGTGATTTGAATTCCTTTCTCAATTATATTGTAAATATAATAATATCAGCACTGCCTTTTCCCTGGCTGTAATCACATTCATATGTTTGGATTAGATACAGGTTTTTTCTCATCTTTTGTTGATAGTATGTAATCTTAAACTATGAACAGCTATTATTAAGAAAGTTATTTTGGATCTTATGGAGGGGGCTATATAAGTTTTCTAGTTGAAATTTTATTCAATTCTTATAAGAATTTTTGACAATCAAACGGTTTTATAAATTTTATTTTAGTCTATGATTTTAAATATGGCTATTTAAGTTTTCTAGTTGAAATGTTATTCAATTCTTATAAGAATTTTTAACAATCAAATGGTTTTATAAATTTTATTTTAGTCTATGATTTTAAATATTTAATAGTTTACGGATGTCAATTTTTTGCAGTCTATGATATTGAATGTGATTTGAATCCCTTTCTCAATTATATTGTAAATATATAATATCAACTAAAGTGCATTCCTGATTTTATGTTACTCTTGGGTTGTGATAGGATTTAATTGTATATATGAAGTTGTAGGTTGAACTACACATTGTGTTTTTCAACCTACACAAGAAAGCATGCATGCACATAATGATTCAAAAGTGAAAATGTTGTTTCCTCAATCAAGCTGAAAATCCAAGACTGATGGATGATGGATGGAGTGTTGTTGATGTGGGTATCCTTATCAGTGTTGTTAATATCAAAGGATTCTTGCACTAATTTAGTTGGGTTATAATTAGGCTTAGCAGGCACAATATTAGATGGTTCATAGGTACCCCGACCCTCAATGTTGAGCATTGTGTATTCACTTCAATAGTTTTGATATTCAATTTTCTTCTTTTCCAAGACCTTTTCCTTTGTATCCCATATCTTTGCATATGCGGAAACCTTTAGGATAAATATCTGTAAGAGGATCAAGTTGAGACTTTTGTTCTCCATATTATTCATCTTTATTTAACTAGGATGAGATATCCTCCTCAATAATTTATGTCCATTGTACCCCAACAATAGAAGGGAGTGGGTGCACTTTTTATTGTAGTTTTAGATGATGGTATCAATGGCTTATGTTGACCATAAGTTTTAAGGGATAACATGAGTTGTCCTATGTGGAAAGAGGAATGCAACTCATATTCTTTGCATCCAATGTATTTGACATTAGTCTTGATCTCTGGGATAGTGTAAGAGGCTAAGGAGGTGGTTAGTAAGGAAGGATCAATGTGCAAAAAATAAGATGCTTCATTATTGGTTGGAAAATGTTGTGAAGGCTCATGGCTACTTTCCAAGAATTTGTAAAATTGAAAGGATTTTTGGTTAGAAAGTATAGTCACTTCAACTCCTATGTGTGGGAACTTGACGCATTGGTGATACATGGATGGAATGACTTGCATGACATTGATCCATGGATGGCCAAGAAGGATATTGTATGGGAGATCAAGGTATAAAATATGACATCTAGTATCCATAATGACTGGTCCATTTACTAGATGGGTAACTTTATGCCACCTTTAGATTCATGGTTGGCATGATCATAGGCTTTGATGGTAATCTTATTTTTAGGATCAACAACATCATCAAAATATCCTAATTATTTTATCAAATTCAAGATACAAAGAAAGTCTTGATCCACCATCTATTAGGACACCTTGATTGTGGTTTTATGGATAAGGGCTTCAATATGGAGTGGTTTGTTGTGAGATGGATCGATTAAAGGAAAATATTAAGTGATAAAAGTGAGATATTGTGGAGAAGATAAATTCCCTATTAGGGCTTGAAATTGATCAATATTAATTTCATTAGGGACACGATATTCTTGGAGGAATTTTTTGAGGAGTTCTTTGTGCATGGGAGAGGTTCTAAGTAGCTCAAGAATGGATATTTGTGCTAGCATTTTTCCTAATTGGTCAAGGAGGTTATATTTGTTTGTAGATGGGGAGGAGGATGAGTCTCCTTTGATGGTGACTAAACCATGGCAGGTAGTGATGACACAATTTGATGCTTTGATGGTTATAGTGGCTACTTGGGTAGGACTTTGTTCAATGTAACTGATAATAGATTCAATTGAGATATAATAGTTATAGGTATAGGGGGTTGTGCTATAGGATACAAAAGCTTTACCCTCATTATGTAGAGGAAAATGTTTTTCATATATACCCAATTGTTCATTAAGTGAATTTTGGGCTTCAATGATGATTTCTTCGCAATCGATAAGATCTTGGATTGAGTTTTTTCAAGTCTCATGCAATTAGATGTTTTATGTCCTTTTACCCAATGGTATTCAAAAGATTCATGATCTTTATATCAAGAGGGCTTGGGAATATCTTCACTGAGTGGTTTTATAGATGGAAGCTGTATCAAGTTTGCTTGAAGTAGTTTGTGGAAATGATAGTCTCCATAGGTTCTCCCAATGTAGTGTATTTTCCTCGAGTAAATCATTTAGGTTGTCCTTCGGGGATAGTCAAATTGTGTTGGGTATCTTGGTTATTTTGGGAAGATGATGGTGTAATTAATATTTGAATATTTTGGACATGTTTAGAATTAGTTACACTATCATTGACTATGTTCTTGTTCTTGTTCCAAAAATGAGATTTGTTGCTAAGTTGATTGTTGTCTTTGCTCTCCTTATAGATCTTGACTAGTCTTTGGCTATAAGTTATTTTTCTATGGTGACTCATTTTCTATAATTTCATCAAAGGAGTTGGGAAATTGGATTTGTAAGTGAAATCCCATTTCTTGATTCAAGTTTTTGACAAATATGGTTACAAGTTATTTTTTCAGAATGGGCCATACATAGTGACTAGAAAGATGCATCCATCTTTGTAAGAAAGAGGCAAAGATCTCACCATTCTTTTGTTTTGTGTTACATAGGCCCATCATGGTGATGTCATGTTCGATATTGTAAGAGAAGTGCATGGAAAATCTTGTGGCTAGTTTATAAAAGGTGGTGATGGTCCCATTAAGAAGGTAGGTAAACCAATCTAGGGCTTGTCCACCTAAGCTTCTAGGGAATAGTCTTAGAAGATATGCATCAAGATATGACACTTCTTGGCATGCTATGTAAAATTCCCTAAGGTGCTCCCTTGGATCTCCCTTTCCTTTATATTTATCTAATTTAGGCATTTCAAAGTTTTGAGGAAAGGGTATCATTGTGATGGATTTATGGAAAGGGTAAGGACGTAGTTCTTGGAAGGTGTAACTTTTCTTTTGATATCCTAATTGAAGTCCCTTGAGTGTTTCCTCTTTTTTTTTGAACATCCTATGCCATTAAACTTCTCCATTTCAATTCTACCGGATGTGCTTGCCATATTTTTCATGCAACAAGGTCATAAAATATTATTTTATGAAACTCCCACTAAAACTAAGATTAATATAAAAAACCCTTTAATTTAACAATGGAAACAAAGCTAGCTAGGGTCTAATATCAATTTAAAGTAATTTGGGTGCATGGTTGCAACTTCCTACACCAATCTAAGTAGAGGAGGGTTGCAAAAAAAATTTAAACACCTTTAAATTTATAGATTTACATGCACTTTCATATCATAGAACAGATAAACACTGAAACCATTACACAAAATTTTACGTGGGTAAAACCCTTTCAAGAGTAAAACCCAACACTCAAAAAGCACATTATTTTGTATTATTAGTAATGAAAAGAGAGTACAATATAATATCAACACCAAGCTCATTAACAAGAGGTTTCACACTTCTTTAGAATTTTGGAGTAATTTCAGTAGCATAATTCCTTAAATTTTTGCTTTATTGGGTGTGATAGGATGTGCAGGTCGACGAGAGAAACATAATTTTGACAAAGTTCATAAATTACATTATGTTTATAAATTATGAAAATTAATTCATATAATTCTTAAGTTGATTTTATTGATCATATTTCATGAATAGTAATTTGGAAGAATTTAATTACTTATGAGTATAAGTGGTTCACTTAGCATTCATCATAATTAGGAATGAAGCATAAAAATATTTTGGAGATCATCTATCTCCAAATCAAACATGCATAACCATAAACTTTCTCCAAAAATTGAACCCACTTAACTTATACTTTTATTACATTGAAAACTTAAATATACATTACCTATTAAAATTGTGTGAGATGTTTTAAATCCATATAAAGAAAAAATTGAGTAGAGGAAATGATCTAATAGATAAAAATGCTCCAATTAGTGTAAAGAAAAGATTGAGTAGAGGAAATAATCTAATAGATAAAAATGCTCCAATTACTATTATGGCATAATGCACTAATGATCTTTTATTTTTTAATACCTATTACTTTTAGTGTTAGGCTAATAGTCATTATGTTTGTACTAAAAAATTCACACAAAGTATCAATTTTTACAAATCACATCAAAGAAACAACCAGTCACTTGGCAATATAAGACAATTGATAAAACATATTTTATTTTGATGTACATATTTTAGCCTAACTTGATTTGAAATATTTTTCAACAACTTAGTAAAAACGGGACTGATATGATTACATCATTGATACTTAAAACCTTTTTTTTAATTTTACACTCAATTAACTAACAAAAAATACTATTTTTTTAAGATCTATTATACCATTTAAAAACTTGAAATATGCAAAATTAAAAAACATAAATATTAAATCCTCTTCCATAATTGTAAATCTTAACTTTAAGCCCATATTATACACTGGAAAAACTATTTTATGGCCTACCACAGGTTAACATCTTTTCTCCTTATTGTAACACTGTTAAAAGATACTTACATAATTGTACTTTTAACTAAAATAATATTGCCCATACAAATAGGTTGGAAAAGCCCAGGTGCCAATAGAGACGGGAGCAATAACTAGGAACAGCAGAGACTAAAAAAGTCTATAACTTGAAGCAGGAATTAGATGTTCATTGACAGAGGACGGAAACAATGTTTGTCAATCTATAACCGGCTGTGAAGCATAGTTGTTTTTTGACTGTTGGTCTGTATTCTGCTGGTTCTTGACTATTAACAGTATTCTGCAATCCCTTATTATGGTTAACACAATAAAAAATAATAAAAATCTACAACGTGACCTGATTCTCTTTTCAGGTTGTATCTCTGTTATGAAATTTCTTGAGCTAAACAACAAATCTTGATGTTGCAATCACCGCCAAACAAAACAAAAACTTGATGTAAGCAATGACATCAACTTTACTTCTTAAATGACTTTAATGTCACCAGTTAAAATTTGTTTATGTTTTCTGATGTGGTCTGAGCACGTTCTCTTCATACTTTATTTGCGCAGACTCATTGCCAGCTCTGCGAACGTGATAAAGTCTCTAAACACTGTAGTTTCCTGGCGTACATGCAACCATCATTCACTTTGGGTATTGTTTTCTTCACTGTATTTCTTGCGCATGTTTGTCTCATATTTAATAGAGGTGGTCATTATTTGTGATGGTGATTGATTAGACTATTGTTTATCCAGCCTCTAGAATGTTTATTTGACAGTATTTATTAAGGAATATTTTATTTTCAATTATTTAATAAATACAATCAAATATATATTTTTGAGACTGCATTGCCGTTTCTATTGATTAGTATTTATGAATTTGATCCAAACATATCACAAGTTTTCTTATGTTCATGTAATGTAGGAATTGATTAGTTTCTTATGATAAGAATTTATAATAATGTGTTATGGTAGGTTTCAATAGTATTTGGTATAATTTTGAAATAAAATCAACCAGTTAATTATGTTATTGTATTTTTTTGATATGATTTGAAAATAATGGTAATTGGTATAATTTTGAAATAAAGTTAACGAGTTATTTATGTGGTTGTATTTTTCTTTCTTCATAATTTTAATAATTTTTTTTAATAAAAATAGTATTAGTTGTTTGTGTAATATATTATGGGTTATGTTGAGAAAGTGGTAATTTGATATTTTTGCTTAAAATCTATTTTTCATTGAATTTTGATTATTTTTGAAAAAGATCAATGAATTCAAAGTTTTTTTTTTTTTTTAGCAATAAATTACATTTCCCAAAAAAAATTAACTCTTAAAATTCCTTGTTTGATTGAAATGGCAAGTTGAGGATATAAGATAACAACTATCCACTACAATATTATTTTTCCATAATATAAAAACTTGTTACATTTAATTAATTTTTCATAGACATCTAAATATGCCACTATCTCTTCTAGGCCAAAAGAAATTAGAGTAATTTTAGGCATGTAACTCCTTGAAAACTATTAAACTATTCCTTCACATGGCAATATTTGTGGGACAAAATAAGGGTAACTTCTAATTTTTTGAAACCACTTGCTTATTAATGTTTACCAACAAATACTTTTAATATTTCTATGGGTTGTGTGCATATATGAAATGCAAGCATACAAGAATGAGTTAAACTTAGTTCACTCATCCTACTCACAATATATGCAATATTTCAATTAAGCATATACATATTAGCAAACATTAATGAAAATACAATGTTGTCATTAACACCAACCCTTGTTGCACCAAGCTATGATGGTTGTGCTCCAAGATCATAATATGAGTTCTCCCTACTAGTAGCATAACATTGCATAAGGATGTATATTAAAATGGCTTGGGTTGCATCCAATTTATATATTTTTGGATGAAGGATTGGATATTTTGAGGCATAATGACCTATTTTAAAAGTTAAAGCATTTGAAAGGTATCTTACCTTTGTATTTGTGAGAGCCCTTCAATTTTTTGACACAAGTTTGCTTCTTCTTCATTTGAACTAGTATCAGGTTCTAAATCATCTTCAATCTTTTTGACTTTGTAAGTCTTGAATGTTGCTTCATTCTTTGTTGAACTTGTGCTTTCATTTCTCATTTCATATGTAGTTGGAGACCCAAACAATTCATTCATAGAGAACTTATCCAAATCTTTAGCTTCTTCTATTGTAGAGACTTTAGAATCAACTATTGTGGGAGAGACCTTAGAACCTTCTTTACAACAACCTTATCTTCTATGTTCTCACTGAGACCTTTGATTGCATTCACAACCTCATCTACCTTGAGAAAGTATGTTTCAATAGTTTCTTCATCTTTCATCTTAAGAGTCTCAAACTTTCCTCTATGAGTTTGCAATTTTGCTTGTTTCACTTTATCATCACCCTCATAGATATTGTTAGTTTCTCCCATACTTCTTTGGTAGATTTATAATGCATGACTTTAATTAATTATATGTGTTGGCAAGACAACATTGAATAGAATTTTTAGCTTTGGAATTGTATTCATAGGCTTTCTTATCAAAATCAATGGGAGGAGTTGTTGGTGTTGTGTAGCCATCTACAATAGATTGACATACATAAAATCCAAGAGAAGTCGGATAAGTCTCCATTCTGATTTTCCAGAAAGCATAATTAGTTCCATCAAGCAATTGTGATTTTTCTGAATAAGATCCTTCTTTTTTTGCCATATTTTTCTTGAAACAAGATCAACCTCAAGTTGTTAAACTTTCTTCATGGAACCATGTGCTTTGATACCAAATTGTTGAAAGAAAACCAATACACTAAGAAGGGGGTGAATCAATGTATGTAAATTTTTACCGATTTAAAACAACAGACAAGAAATAAGATCACACATAAGAAGACACTAGATATACATGGAAAACACTAAAAGGGAAAAACCATGGTGAGAAAAGTTTCTTGAGTCTATTGCTCAAATCCAACCTCACAATAAAGATATTACATATGTTTTGTAAGCACCAACTTACAAGTACATTAACACCCAAGACAATGTTTTGAGGCACCAACCTTCAGGTACATTGCACACCTAATCGAGCACCAAATCAATTATTTTGAGGTACCAACCTCTACTTGACATTACCAGTTCTTATATGTTGATATTGGGTTCTTCTACAACCTGAAATGCACCTTTTGAATTCATATTCTAGATTCTCTTCCTCTACTTTAACCTCTCTCAATTCATAATTTAGAAAACTACAAGAATCATCTCATTTCAATAGCTTTTCTTCTTCATCAATATTCTATATTCAACAACCACTCACACCACCACTCTGACAATGATAGTAACTATTTCCATAGTTACACAAAAAACCCTAACTAAATCATAGTCCTTTGAAACCGTCTCTTTAATAATTTTCAAAAAATACATTCAAATTGACTTCTTCTTTGTAAGTGGTCATCAAATTTTGTCTTTTGGAAATAGCCATTTTCTCACTTTGAATATCATTCATTGATCTTTCCTTTACCACCAAGCATGACCATACATCAACATTGTGCATCTTCAAATTTTATGGTTAAAAGAATATGAATCTTTATGTGATGCAATAACAACCATCTGATCTCCTTATTTAATGTGCTATGTTGATCTTAACTCACATTGTCTATCCTTTGCTTTGTAGACATCATCAAGGACATGTGTTTCAATATCGCAATAGCAAAGCTTAGCTTATTCATTCCTTTGTACTCTAGGATGAAATTGTACTCTAAAGAGATCATGTGTTGCAATTATAAATTGACATGCATAGGAATTCATGTGAAAGGTGGAAAATTGTTGTTGCTTATGGTTTAGGACGTAGAACAACAATCTTCTACACTCTCATTCAAGGAAACCCTAGAGATCTCAATCCAAGGATGAAGTAGGGGAAAGATATCTTGCAATAGGGTGTCCTGGGGTCTTATTAGAGAATAAAGAGGGGTTCACCACCAAGCTAGGGCTTGGAAAGACTAATTATATGCAATACTTCACTAAATGACCTAGAAATGAATGCAAAATAGAACAAAAAGTTGGGAAACCAGAGATGTGCACCTTGAAACTTGTAAGAGCTTGAATGGAGATCTAAATTGCTGAAAACACTAAAATTAATGCAGATCGAGACTCATACACCAGTCTACATGATATAGTCTCAGATTAGGGTTTCTGGGCAGGAACAAGAATCTAGCAGAGATATGTCTAAAATACCTAAAATCTGTAAAATTCATTGTACGGGGACTCATGCCAGAAGTGGCATATCAATCCAGTTTGGCCTTTTTGGAGGATCAGGATTTGAATCTGATCTTCAACCTCTGCTTAATCTTCTCAACTTGATTTTCGGGTCTAGATTGTCAAATTTTGCACTGTAGAAGTCTTCCAATGATCTCCTAAATAGGTGACAACTTTGAACACTTTGACAACTTTCTCCAAACTTTCTCTTCAATATGCCTTCAATCTAGATCTACAAATCATACAATAAAGAGAGGGAAAAATTTTCTTTTGTTAGTAGAAAGGGGTTTTCCTTGCTCAAAGACCATTTTGGTAATCAAACCTTGTAATGAAATGAATTGAAATGGAGGAATGATGAATGAACAACATGCAATGTTACAACACACCAAACCCTAGCAATAAAGTTTTTCCAACATGTATGAAATGGCTCCAATGGATGTAGATATTGATTCTTGCTTGAATGGGATAGATCTTGAATTGAATGCTTGCATAAATCATGAAACCCTACATCACAATTGTTAGCTCAAAAACAAGACATGATGCATGATGATGCTTGATACTTGAATAATTCTCCCAAATGCTTGATAAACAACTCTTGAAGGCTCTTGAATGCTCTTGTAGACTCTTGACTTCCCTCTTGATTATAAATTTTCTATAATGCATGAACACTTGAAAGATTAGGAGAGAATTGTTTATGCCAAATTTCCCAAAATTACAACACTACAAGCTAACATCAGATCTAGGAGAATTAAATCCCACCAATAATTTGAATTAAATTTGATTTTAAGCCACATAGGACTCATACGCTAGAAGTGGCGTATGAGTCCCATTAGGCCAAGCTATATGACACATTTTTCAAGAATGCTTAGATTCATATGAAATCAGGATTGGGGCCCCAAAACCTAGGTGGCACTCATATGTCCAAGGTGGCATATGAGTCCCATATCACTAAATCTGGGCCACACAATCTAAAAATACATGAATTATGATTGGGTTTTGGTTCATATTGGGATTATCCTCAAAAAGATGCATTAATTAAGGCTTGTGGATACAACATAAGGCCAATTAAAGCATAGAGAAGCCCCATTTATTAATAAAACCCTAGATTAGTGTTAAAGTGTGGTACAACACTTTACAACACCCAAAATAAGGCACCATTAAGTCCATTTAGTTTACAAGGGCCCAAGACCTAATATGAATGTGTTAAACACAAATGTTACAACACTAAATCAAGGCATAATTAATCTTGATTTAACAAGGAGGACCCAAAAAAGTATGAAAATATTTTGAATGATATTTTTTGATACTACACCATGTTCTCACATAGCTTTGACATAGGGACCCACCATTCTTTCCACGAAGTAGGGGAAATACATCAATTCTCCTACATATGTCATGTTAGGCATGTGGTGAAGTTTCACACCATCCCACATTTAATTGTGTTAAAGCAGGAAAAAAATGTGCTATTGTGAGAGCCATTAATCCCAAATACCCTTTATGCTAATCGTTCATCTTCAAAAGCATGTGTATCGCATAGCATAAATTACCCCAAGCTAAGTAATTTCAAAAATGCATTACAATAAGACTTAGTGTTGTAATCAAAACATGCCAAGCATCCATCACTCAACTATAAAAAACCTTGGCATGTTTTCACTTTATGCTTGATGAAGAAGAATGTGATACAAAGAAACTTTTCGCTCTAATAAGTAGATGCCAAGTTGCATCACTTCGTTCAAAGAATACTTCAACACGTTTCAGGATTTGGCCATCAACCTTACCCTTTAACTTCCTTTTTTTTCCTTCCTCTTCGTAAGTCTTAAGATTCCTCCCCAACTCCTAATTTTTTATGGCTTCCTTTGAAATATTTGACTAAGTCTTTATCTTTCAAGTATCAGGTATCGAGCTTCCCTCGTTCCCCTTGTCTTGTCTTTACAATAAGGTGTATTCCTTCTCTCTAACCTTCAATGCCTTACAAGGTCGACCTTTCAGACTTCACTCTTTTAGCCTATCTCCTTCCTTTCTTCTAGCATGTGATATAAGGTAGGCCTAAAGCCCAAATTCCAAGGTATGATGCCAACGAAACATGATATCTAAGACAAGACAATACAACATCTATGCAACTTTTGCGATGTTTCTTGACAACATTTGCAACTTTTGTAGGACCTGCACTAAGCAACTATAATCTTTCTCTATGCAAGTGACCACTAACATCAATGACAACAATTCCAACAATCTAATAGCATCTCATGAATCCTTTGACATCAATGACAAAAAATCCAATAGAATCAAAGTATTAAGAGAGATGGAAGTGTTAGGATCGTGTTGAACTTGTGAATTATAACTTTGTTCATCTACTTTAACCATGTATATCTTTTTATTATATGCATACTTCATCTTATGGTCGAGAGTAGACAGGACTGCCTTCATGGCATAAATCCATGGAGTACTAAAAATATTCTCAACAAGATCATACTCTTTACCACTATGCCAACGAATATTATATGTGCGGGCAATTGCATGATAACTTGGTTGTTGTGATGCATGTTTACTAGTGAGTTGTTTTACAAAATTTAAGATATGGATAGGTGGTTTAGGAGGTCCTATAATGAGAGGTGGTCCAATTTTCAATTGTGCATTCATAACCTCCATTTGGTTATCTAATTGTTGATGATCTTCTATCGATGGGGGATCTAATGTCACCTTAGTATCTTCATCTATGCAATCCATCTTGTTGTCCTTTAAAAGAAATGTATCAATTGCTGATTTTACCCTCCTATTCCACAATATATTCCCGAGAGGTATTGGGAGAGAAACAAACAAGATTCTCATGACACTCAACGATTGGATCCTCTAACACCAAGATACCTTCTCCAAAAGTGGGTGAGGTATCAGGAGAAGAACAACTATGATTGTCATGATTGTTAATGATTGCATCCTCTTGTGCCACAATGTTCTCACAAGTGGGGAAGATGTTGGGAGGTGAATGAATATTAGGCAAAGTGATATTAAGAAATGTGTCAATGATTTCATTTTCTTGTGTTAAGATACTCTCACAATTAGGATGGATAGTGTGAGAATAACTACCATGATTATCACGAGTATCAATTATTGTATTTGTTTTAATGATAGAAGCCTTAGTAGACAATCTAGGTGAGATGAAGTTCCCAAGGGCATCATCTAACGTGCCAAATTCATCACAACTAAAGGTCTTGGTATGTACATAATGCACTTGTGGAAAGATATCTAACATGATCAGATGACTATGCTTTATTTGAGACTAACCATTAAATTTCAATGCACATTAAAGTTAACTAGGGATTAAAACATATGTATAGACTTGTTACCGATCTGTAAATCAAATTCCATATTTGAAAAATAACAATAGATATCAGTTTTTTCCTAAGATATGAGACATGTTTTGGAGGATTAGGATGCCCTAGGGCATCTATGTCCTACTAGGGCTCTTTCTAAAATTTCAATTTTAGAGGCACTAGTGACCGAGATTAACTGTGTGACAATGTGTATACCCAGATTTGCTCCTTTTCCAAAGGTACATTAGGATAAAAATCAAGGTGATTAGAATAAATTTCAACCATGAAGGTGAGTCAATTAGACCTAGATATAATCCTTTTGAGCCTTGGAAATGGATTGGAATTGATTTTCCTTGACTATCCTAATTAGACTATGTGCCCTAATATGAAAAATGTAAGATTTTGACAATTGGAAAATCGTAATAGATATTTGTAGGCAGATCTAGGAAGGGTAGAGTATTGTGTACCTATCCTAAAAATTTGGTATTAGTCATTGTAGGAGTAAATAGGAACCCTAGGGTGTCTCTATCCTTGTAGGGGTGTCATGCTCTATTTTTGTAATCCTCTAATGTCAGATCTGAGACTCTCATTCCACTTGCAAACTTATCAGATCATTATTGAATAATTCTATTGGTGATTTTTCATGAGTAGACAAGGTGTAGGGTTTTGAAGGAAAAAATGAATAAATGATCTTCAAACTTCCTTCAATCCTCTTCAAACCTAAAACTTGCACATTCAATGAGAGGGAAAGGGTTGTTCCATTTAGGGGTTTCCCTTAGTCAAACCCCGTGTTAGTGTTTCCACTTTCACAATGGCAATGTAAATGATAAAAATTGATAAATGATAGGAAGGAATGATAAATCAACAAAGTGTTGCCACTCACTACCCTTCAATGGCTTCCTTGAAGGACTAAAGTTATAACATCACTTTAAGGTCTTGGATCTTGTTTGCTTGATTGCTTGAATTGCTTGGAGACCTTCAACAAGGATTAGCCTTCACAAACAATAATAACATGAACATACATGAACTCACATAAGATTTGATATGATTCTTTGATCTTGAATTTCTATAATAAATCACTAAAATGTTGCTCTTGATAACAATTCTTGCTCTTAATATTCACCTATTTTGTGTGTTTCTTTCCTATTAGATTTCAAATAATGCAATAGCTAGATATTTATAGGAATTTATTCAATTTTACGTAAATTAAATCTCAATCACCAAAATTTGCAACTTGGATTGGAAATGATAAAATATCGACACCAACATATTCAAATTTTGATCCCGAAAAAATAGGGGGACAAATCTGCCCATGGGCATCCCAATCCTAGCCCTATTTTCCAAGATTTTAGGTGTCATGGGAAAAATATTAAATAAATATTATTTTTGATGCTTTCAATTTCTCAAAAAATGATAAAAGGGTATGTATAGGATCATCATGGAAAAAATAGGCCCTTAAGTGGCAAAAAATTCAAAAAAATCAGAGTTAGGCAACTTGACATAAAAATTTGAATAAGTTATCTATATTATTGAATCAAAAATATGTAAGAATAGAATCTATAGAAAATGAATGTGGTTTCTAAATTACTAGGTTTGTTTAAAAAAAAAATCTATATGGTGAAAATTTGAAGTTTCAATGCAATGGTACTTAAATTTTAGGAAAAATAAGAAGTAGGTGTCCGCCTAACCACCCTAACCACAATAAAATGATAATATTTTTTATAATATTTTAGATATAAGTAGAGGATCCATGCCTTGATGTGATGTATTTTTTGTATTTTTTCATAGTAAATAATTAATTATGAATTTTTATTACAATTTTTTAAAATATAAAAACTCTTATGTCCTACCACCTTAACTTGGTCAAAATTCATGAAATTTAATTTTTATTTTTTTAATCCTATAGTATGCTTAAAGCATAGAATGTGACACATGTTTTTGATTCAAAATGTGATACCGTTTGAAAGCTATAGATGTTTTTCAATCAGCCTATCAATTAGGACTTTATTCATAATTTGAATAGAAAATGAATAATAATTACTTATTAAATTCAAAGTAAAGCATAATTTATATCGGTGGAAAGCTAAGAATCTCCTTTAAAAACCCTTTTCGTTTCATCAATTTTGGATAAAAATATAGTCATCAATGATATACCCAGCATATTGCCACTTTTTGGCCCATCATGATCCTTCACATACTAAAAAATAGGTTATAGAATGCATAATTTAGGAAATTGGAAGTTCAATTAGGTCCAATAATTAAAACGGGGCATTTGAAACACAATGTGAAATTCTCAAGGGTGACAATTTATGATGCTACATTTAGCCCCCACTTTAGTGAGAGTATGAACTTACACTCAAACTCGTACTAAAGTAGAAAATATATGTCAAGAGGGTTTTGATTGTCTGAATGTTGAAGAGATAGGATGACTAAGGATCTAGGGGGAGTGCACAAGCCCTCAAGATCTAAGATCCCATGGAAAACCAACATAAGAACAAAGCAACACGTACATGTATGAAATGCAGCAAGACAACATGCACAAACATAAACAATGTCAAAATAAAATGTAAAAGGAGGGTATGGATAATCACAAGCTAGAAATTTGTGTTATGCTAGGACCCACACAAAAGGCGTTCATGACTTACACCATAGAAAAGTTTGATATTTTCTAAGTTAATCACAAATAGAAGGAACTATGGGCTAGTGAAGTTTGATATTCACTAGGTGATCCCCCAAGAAAAATGAGAAACTCAATAGGTATAGTGAAGTGTTCTATGCACTTGGTGTGTACCCATGAAAAGATAACAAAATGAGAAACCAACTAGGTTTAGTGAAGTTTGGTATTCACTAGATGTGCTCCCATGTCAACATTACCAAGAGCTATACTCCCTGACAACTCTAATAAGGTGCTACAAAAATGATCAAGATGCTATGCCAATGTATCACTAAGTTCAATGTATATGAACAAAGTGAACCAAAAATACTAATATCAATACACCACTAAGTCCAACGTGTGTGATCAAAGTGAATAAAATAACATTTGACAATAATTGCCCCCACCTTAAAGAAATTACAAAACACCATGCTATGAGAAATTTCTTTAAGGTAGAAAATGATAATTTCCATGCGGTAAAAGGTCATGAAATCCTATTTGGAAATCCCTATGCCAATTATATGTTTCCAAATAAAGCTACATCATGATAAGGGATTACCCCCAAATTCAATGCAACAAACAACATATAATATAGACACATAACTTGGGATCCATGGATCTGGGGTCAATATACATCTTTTCTATAGTGATATGATAGAACTTGGAATTGACATCATTCCCTAAATACTCATGGAACAATGAATACAACAAAAGAATGACACATGTTAGAGATACAAAGATAAAAAAATTTGAGTCAACATGGAAGAGACCTAAATGTCTTGAAGCCTTGCATCATCCCCAAAATAAAAACACAAGATAAAAATAAAAGATAAAGTTTATGACATATAAAATAATGAAGATACAAATAGAAGAAAATCATGACAAATTCACTTCCTTTATATCCTTGCACCAACAAAGAAACAAGGGTCATCCAAAGAAAACTCACAAACATAAAGGCATGCCAAGTAGCACAACATAGGAGATCACATCATGTGCAAGAAAACACTAAGAACACATGAAGTAAACACAAAGAGAAAGTACCACATGTGAGCTAATCTAAGGGTGGGTGCATGAAGATGGTTAGCCAATTTGTGGTCAACTTTTAAAAAAAAATTTAGAACTCATAACGTGAGCGCATTATAATGTGCTCGCGTTATGACCTATTAAAAGAAAAAGTAAATAAATTAAATTCATTCTTACATTTGACTATGTTTTTTCTCTTACCCTTGGCCAGAACCCCAATTTTCCACGCTCGCGTTCTAGGAGGAGGTATTTTATAAAAAAATTCATCAATGGTTTTTGTTTCATTGCAAGGATGCCACCACATCAATGAGGAGGTGTGAGAGGTAAGGCATGTTTGTTTTTTGTTTTGAATTTGTTAGCTTTAGGTTGTTTTTGATATTTTTTGAATTTGTAGGAGATGTTAATTAACCTGCAAACCCTCCTAAAAATCCTCAAGAAGCACAACAACAACAAGAGGAATAAAATCTTGAACAAGCACAACAACAACAAAATACTCAAGTTAATCAACCACAACCTCAATCTCCTCCACCAATCCCTCAACATCCTCCTAGAACTTAGAAAAACTTAATGAGATAAATTGAGAACAATAAAAAACAAATTGAGGATTTAATTAGGAGGTTGAATGATCCAAATGGTTCAACCATGGAAAGAATGACCCTAGGAACTTCATTGAAATAAATGTTAAAACATGTAGATTCAATCAGCAAACAATTGATTGGTTGGCAGGATAGGAGGTAGGCAGCTAGGGCTTATTACCAAGATAAATTATTATATAAAGATGTAAAATATTTTAAAATTACAAAAGGTGATTTGTACACATTATTCACTAACCTGTGTAGTCAAATGCAAATCTTACCCTGAATGTGAAGAGGTTTCCTATTCATTGGTGCCGCCACCAAGAGATTAGGATTTTTTTTTGGGATAGGTAGTACATGGTTTTTGATGACCCACCATGCAACAATTGTGAAGTCCCATAGTATTTCCTTAGAAAACTATACTGTGATTTCATCTAGAACAAAATCCCAAATTATTTTGATATGAGGGACTTCCAGGGGAGAGATGAGGGGTCATCTCAAGATAGACCTGGTGCATAGGAGGGTCCTACACGACAAGGGAGACAACCTCTCACTAGGCCACCTCATGAGCACATCATCATCCCTTTTGTCATGAAGGAGAGTGTCGACATAGAGAATTTGCAGGCCATTAGCTCTTTGACCCAAAGTGTCATCCATCATTGCAACCCTATTTTACAGCACCATCCGGGGGATTCTTCGAGTGGTGGGCTTTGATCCCATTTGTGTCAATCTTGCGGGCGACTTGTTCATATGACTCCACTGGCACTCAGGAGGCTACTACGCAAGATCTGTCTGCAACTATGGAGATGGCAAGGGCAGCTAACATTTTGCATGTGGCCTAATATGGCATTGATACTCAGGTAAAATTTAGCATGTTCATTGAATTTAATTTATTAAATTTTGATTTTGAAATGAAAGATTAACTAATTTGGTTTTATGATTTTAATAAAATTGCAAGGTCACAGTGTTGATACTGGATACACCGGCCCTACACCTTCTTATTTCTCCACTACACCTATTGTTGAGGTATGTAACTAGTAAACAGTTATAAATTTATTACATGTTAATAGCATTGTTTTAAGAATGGTATTTTAATATGTGATTTTGGATGTTGAATAGGCTAATATTGGAGGTTTCAAGGGAACACCTCCTAGTGCCAGTGGATTTAGTCAAACCTACACATAGGTAATAGAATAAATAGTTTAACTAATGAATTATACTTAATATATTTGTGTACATTATATTCATATTGTTGATTACATTGAATTACACATTTTCCAAACTCAAAGAATTACTTCGCATTCCATAACTAAAAACTAGATGTTGATAGATAACAAAATTTCAACTACAATATAGTTGTTTAGAAAGTCAACATAAGCAATGATGCAATTACTTCACCTAGCATAAGTAATAAGTCTAGGAGCAGCTTCCAATTGCATTTGCTTGTCATGGCATTCCATGAGACCATTTTTTACTGAGGAATCTTTTCAAATAGTTCATTGTCTTGTCTATGCTATGGATGCTTGGAAGGAATATATGAAAGAATAATAGTAAGAAATAGCATAAAAAGAAAATGAGTTTTTTGAAAAAATTGCCTCAAAGAAATGCGATCTCATGGTGATGTCCATCACCATGAGACTCAATTTTTTTGAGGCACTTTTTCAAACAACTCACTGCCTTTTCTATGCTACCACATTTTCCATAGATGTCTACCAAAGAATTTTATCAAATAGTTCATTTCTTCACTACTATGGCTAAAATCTTAAAAAGGGTTCTTTCCAACAAACTATGGATGCTTGGAAAAAATTTATCCAAGCATAATAGTAAGCAATGGCATAAACAAGGTAGTCAGTGGTTTGAAAAAATGTCTCGAAGAAATTTGGTCTCATGGTGATGGAATGGCATTCCATCACCATGAGACCACATTTATTTGAGGCATTTTTTCAAACAACTCACCACCTTTTCTGTGATACCATATTTTCCATACATGTGTGCCAAAGCATTTTTTCAAACTACTCACTTCCTTGCTACTATGGCTAAAAGCCTAAAATAGGTGCTTTCCAACAAACTATGGATGCTTGGAAAAATTTATATCAAAGCATAATATTAAGCAATAATACCTTAGAGAAGGAAATGAACTGTTTGAAAAAATGTCTGAAAGAAATGTGGTCTTATGGTAATGGAATTCCATAACGTGCATTTGTTTCTAATGGCATTCCATCACCATGAGACCACATTTATTTAATGCATTTTTTCAAATAGTTCATTTCCTTCTCTATGCCACCATAGTAATTATTCATGTCTACGAAATAATTTTATCATTTGAATAGTTCACCAGCTTGCTGCTATGGGTAAAAGACTAAAAACATTTTCTTTCGAACAATATATGGATAGGGAAAATATAGTAAGGATGATAGTCAGAAATATATAGTTTAATAAGTACTCAAAATTTTGTTTATTATCTCATACATTATAAGTCATCACGTGGATTGCTATTATAGTTTTCGTGATTGAATAATTTGTTGTTTTATTTTCAGATGTTGCAAGTGGAGATACCTCTAAATGTTTAGATGGCAATGGACATCGATGTTTCATCTTCTATAGAATCCTTGATGGCTCTAACAGGGGAGGTATGTAGAAAATTACTATATTTAAATTTACATTTGTTGTTATAGATGTTTGTTAGTGAAAAATCAAACCATTATTAATTTGTAGTTTAAATTCTATTTGGATGGTTTATACAGGGCTTCAGCATGCCTTAGCATGGGCATTCGAATATTTCCCTCATGGAGAGTAATCATCAAATGGTGGTAAGTGATTATTTTGTTAAATATATCATTTTTTTAATGTAATTTCTATATATTAATGTCTTTACTTCTTATTGTAACAAATAAGACTTCGCCAAGAACTAAACACTAGGAGGAGTAGCAAGAGCACTCCTCGACTGCAACATAAACAAGTGGTAGACGTATCACCATCCGATCAACAAGCAAAGGGCAAGATTTATTTTGAGAGCCTAGAGAGCGATGACTTTTGATTCCAGAGCCTTTTGTTGTATGCCTATATGGCATTTTTGTATATATTTTGTATTGGATATATTTGAGATTGTATGCCTATATGGCATTCTCGTAAGCCTATATGGCTATTTTGTACCTATATTTTATACTTATATCGACATATTTTGATGTATGCCTACATGGATATTTGGTTAATACAAATTTGTATTATCAAAGGTGTCCATATTTGCATTATAAATCCATGGTTCAATAGATATGAGTTACGTGTATTCAAGTGTATGCTTTTTACATGTATACTTTGTGACTTACGTGTATTCAAATGTATACTTTGGAACTTACATTTTTTCATGTGTATACCTTTTATTCATGCATATACTTTGTATTAATTTGTGTATACTATGTATTTGTGTGTATACTTTAAGGCTTACATGTTTTTGAGTATTTGTGCTTCCCTTATTCACATGTACATGCTTGACTTATTCACATGTATACTTATTAATTGCTTAGCCATAGCATTGATCATTGTTTTCCTTCATGGTTTGTCTTGAATATTAATTGATTGATGCTAAACAACTTAATTAGTCAATGCTAAACATCTTCAATATTTCTAGGAATACTCTAATAGAACTTTAGAACTTCCAAAGTTGCACAAATTGAAAATAAAAGATTAACTATAAATAAATGCACTAATCATTAACTTGATAATTGATTAAGAATGATTATAAAATATATCAAGAGATGAGCCTTCTAGAATGGTAGTTGTCAACTAGAAAATGGGCAAAGCATTCCCAATACTTTGAAAGTAATAATCCACCCAAAATTGCAAGGGGAAAGAAGTGATGCAAAGTAGGGAGGCCTTCAATTACCAATAACAAATTCAACTTATTTCAACAATCCTTCAATCCCCAAAACTCTAACTATGGTGATTCCCTTCACAACTTCACTATTTGCCTTGTAGGTTTGCAGACCTAGTTTCTTGGACTTATCTCACAACTCCACTCTCAAAACCATTAACCAATTATATTTTCAAACACCCTTTAAGGCATACCAAAACATATCTCAAAATATCATATAACTCTTTTGGAACAAATCTCTCAAACCAATGCTTCTATGCTATCCCCTTAAGCTAAACAGGCCTAATTTACAAAGCAACTCTCCTCTAAACAATCTTCCAACCCCAAATACCTATGGAAAATTATTTACTAGTCCATAAAACCACCAAATATATAACTTTTAGCTATTGAACTGCTCACTAAGTCCTCTTTATACAAAACCCTCATTTTTAGCAAGTTACAAAGGAGTTTACTGAAAATTCCACTTCCCAACTTATTTACACTTCACCAATGCATCAAACATGCTTCAAATAGCATGCACATGCTTAATCTATCACCAAAATTTTCTACCCCAAGATTTTTCCTCACCTACCCACCTTTAACCATCAAATTTCACTCAAAACATTCAAATTTGACAACTAGGGCATCATTCCCAAACCCCAAAATGACCTCTCCTACTCCCAAAACCATTTAATCAATTAAATCCTACCATATTGGACCCATTCCACTCAACTAGAGTTACAATTAGTGGAATGGGCCATAATCACATTTTTATGTCTTCAAAACCTTAAAATTGGAGTTTTAGACCCACCTACAAGGAAAACTCATTAAGATTCTACAACCCCAATTGGAATGTCTCAAACTCAGTCAAAATGACAGATAAGATACTGAAACAAAAATTCAAATTAATTTGGATTCACCATCAAGCTATACAGGTTGTGCAACTACTCTACAATAGCAATATTCAATAGAGTGGTCACTACACTACTTGCATTTGACACAAGTTGCAAAATAAAAGTTGCAGGACTTTGCAACTTTCAACTACTTGCATTTGACAACTTTTTATCCAAATAAAAATTCACCACCATGGGAAAATGACTCTAAGATAGCAAAAAATGAGAGATTATTGTAGAGGGGCCCAATGCAATCCTATAGGATTAGATGAGAAGTTTCTAAGCATCATGGTATTCAAGTAACATCATGCTAAAGTTTGCAGCCATTTTACATTTTGAACCCTCAAGGGATTGATCTGGTTGAACATAGCTCAGAGCGATTCCACATGTTTGGGTGTGAAAGAGGACCATTTCTAGCATAAAAATATCTATTCGGATGTGTTGGAATAGTTTGTTTGGTCACACAAGTTGCACCACTTTGCAACTTTCAACTACTTGCATTTGACAACTTCTTCCCCAAGTGAAAATTTGCCACCATGGGAAAATGCCTCCAAGATAGCGAAAACTGAGAGAGGTTATTGTAGAGGGGCCCAACATGATCCTATAGGATCAAACAATAAGTTTCTAAGCATCATAGTATCTGGGTAACAACATGTTGAAGTTTGCATCCATTTTGCACTTTGGACCCTTAAGAGATTGATCTGGTTTAACATAGCTTAGAGAAATTTTGCATGTTTAAGTGTGAAAGAGGACCATGTCTAGCATAAACATACATGTTCAGACACGTTGGAATAGTCTATTTGGTCACACGAGCTGCAAAATGAAAGTTGTACCACTTTGCAACTTTCAACTACTTACATTTGACAATGTTTTCCCCAAGTGAAAATTCACCACCATGGAAAAAAGCCTTCGAGATAGTGAAAACCGAGAGAGGTTATTATAGAGGGGCCCAACATGATCCCACGGGATTAGACGAGAAATTTTCTAAGCGTCACGATATCCGAGTAACATGTTGAATTTTGTAGTCATTTTGCACTTTGGACTCTTAAAGGATCGATCCGGTTGAGCATAGCTTGGAGAAATTTCCCGTATTTGGGTGTGAAATAGAACCATTCCTAGCATAAAAATACCTATTCAAATGTGTTGAAACAGTCTGTTTGGTCACACGAGTTGTAGAACAAAAGTTGCACCAATTTGCAACTTTCAACTACTTGCATTTGACAACTTTTTTTTCAAGTGAAAATTCACCACCACGAGAAAATGCCTCCGAGATAGAAAAAATAAAGAAAGGTTATTGTAGAAGGGCCTAATACGATCCTATAGGATCAGATGAGAAGTTTCTAAGCATCACAAAATCTGAGTAACAACATTATGAAGTTTGTATTCATTTTGCACTTTGGACTCTTAAGGGATCGATCTAATTAAAAGTAGCTCAAAGTGATTCTACATATTTAGGTGAAAAAGAGGACCATTCCTAACATAAAAATACCTATTTGGATGTGTTGGAATAGTCTGTTTGGTCACACAAGTTGTAGAATGAAAGTTGTACCACTTTGCAACTTTTAACTACTTACATTTGACAACTTTTTCTCCAAGTGAAAATTTTCCACCACGGGAAAATGCCTCTGAGATAGCAAAAAAATCAAAGAGGTTATTGTATAGGGGCCCAATGAAATTCCATAGGATTAGACGGTAATTTTATAAGCATCATGATATCTGAGTAACAGTATGCTAAAGTTTGCAGTCATTTTGCACTTTGGACTCTTAAGGGATCGATCTGGCTGAACGTAGCTCAGAGTGATTCCACGTGTTTGGATGTGAAAGAGGACCATGTCTAGAATAAAAATATCTATTCAGACACATTGGAATAGTACATTTGGTCACATGAATTATAGAATGAAAGTTGCACCACTTTGCAACTTTCAACTACTTGCATTTGACAACTTTTTCCCCAAGTGAAAATTTGCCACCACGAGAAAATGTCTCTGAGATAGAAAAATTTGAGAAAATACTATTGTAGAGGGGCCCAATGAAATTCCATAGGATTAGATGAGAAATTTCTAAGCATTATGGTATCTGAGTAACAACATGCTGAAGTTTGCAGCCATTTTGCACTTTGGACTCTTAAGGGATCGATCTGGCTAAACGTAGCTCAAAGCGATTCCGCATGTTTAGGTACGAAGGAGGACCATTCCTATCATAAAAATACATATTCAAATGCATTGGAATAGTCCATTTGGTCACACGAGTTGTAAAAAGAAAGTTGCACCACTTTGCAACTTTCAACTACTTGCATTTAATAACTTTTTTATCAAATGAAAATCTGCCACCATGGGAAAATTCCTCTGAGATAACAAAAACCAAGAGAGATTATTTTAGGGGGGGCCAACGCAATCCCATAGAATTAGACGAGAAGTTTCTAAGTGCCACGGTATCGAAGTAACAACATGTTGAAGTTTACAACCATTTTGCACTTTGGACTCTTAAGGGATCGATTGGGTTGAACATAGCTCGAAGCGATTCTACATGTTTGGGTGCAAAAGAGAACAAAAACTGGGAGAGGTTATTGTAGAGGGGCCCAACATGATCTTGTAAGCTCACATGGAGATTTTGTAAGCACCAGGATTTTTGAGTAATACCCTGTCAAAGATTATTGCCCTTTTGTACTTTGGATTCTTAAGGGATCAAGTCGGTTGAACGTAACTCTGAGCAATTTCGCCTGTTTGGGTGCAAAAGTGTACTATTCCTAGTGTAAGTGTACCATTCCTAGTGTAAATCCACAACTTTTGATCAAATAATCACTTCTAATGACACCAAAACATGAAACCCTCACTTTATGCCATTCCAAAGGGGTTTATTGAAAAACACTATTCCATACTTTTACATAGCCAAAGAAGGCCTCAAATACCTTTATTTATGTCTACACATCCTTGAAGGTTCATCAAAATATGTTTCCCCCAAGAGTTTCTCCAACTTCCCTCCTCTAACCATCAAATTTCACTCTAAATACAAAGTTTCACAATTAGGGCATCATGCCCAGACATTCAACTCGCCTTCCCTGCCCTTCCAAAGCTTCAAACACTTCAATATATTCCTATTGATTCCAAATCAATCATCTCCCAATATTTCCTAAGACAATTGCACCAAAACCCAACATTTAAACTCCATTTTTAAGCCAAAATTAACCTAATTTCCTCTAGAACAACAACCAAAAACATTCCTAAACATTTTCCCTACTCCTAAATCTCATTCCTACATCTAATCCTACTATTTTGGACTCATTCCACCAATCCAAAGAGAGAAACAATAGGTGAAATGAATCATTTATTCATTTTTAGTCTTCAAGCCCTTATGGTTGGTTGTACAAACCCACAGTCAGTAATTTGACAATAAAATTCTTAAAACTTAATGAATTTCCATCACTCCAAATCCAAAACATAGATAACACCTATCTCTACCAATTGGAAAATATTTTAGGACATAATACTTTTGTACGGCCAAGTATAATAGTCTACAACAGAAAAATTCAATGAAACAAGGAATTACAAGAGAAATCAGGGGATTTTTATTGTTTTTCCTTCACAAAAACCTTCAACAACCTCTCCCTTTGAGTTCCCAACATATTTAAACCTTAACTAGCCTATGAAAATGGTTCTAACTACCCTTTGAATTCCCATGACCCTTGGGGTTCTTCAAGTTTACAATTTTTTTGCACTTTTTTCACATTGACAACTTTTCAATTTTTGCAATTTTACATCATTTTGAAAAATATGCAACATGAACATTAAAATGACCCCAAAACCAACTAACATGACTTATTACATTATAAATTGGTCTAATATGACCATATTCAATTGAAAAATCTCAAAACACAAAACTAACTTAAGACTTTCATGAACCAAATTTGCTCAATAACCTTGGTGCCCATACACCAAATTTCAATATTTGAGTAAATCTCATTACAATACCTTAGGTACTCCATTCTCAAATATATTTTACGATTTCACTCATACATTCAAGATTCTCTTATAATTCCTACATCATAGGTGTTGATTATGAGGTTAACTTCAAATGAGTAACTTGAGATTCCCTCGCTAAGCTTCACACACTCTTTTATAATGGCTTCAAATCATAATTGATATTTATGAAGATCATCAAAATAAGGATTTTGCATTACTTTTTTGGCTAATATTCTCTTCGATGGTTCATAAATCAACATTTTCTATAAGGAGATACCAATCAATTTTTAGTAGTTTACTTACAAATACACAAAGTAAAAGAAAAAAAGAAAGAGCATCCAAAATGGAAATGAAATGAAAACGGATGGAAGGCACTTATAGATAGGCATGTCAATCTCTCAACTTAGTCACTCCTGATCATACATCTTCACTAGGAGTTATAAGATACCTATTGCACACAACACCTCTCATGAATAGAATAACTTGAAATTTGATATTCTCTTATAATGTCTACATCATAGGTGCTCATGATAAGGTTAACTTCAAATGAATAATTTGAAATTCCCTCACCAAGATTTGTACACACTTTTGTAATGGATTAAAATCATAATTTATATTGGTCAAGATCATCAAAATAAGGATGTTGCATTTCTTTTCTGGCTAAGATTCTCTTGGATGGATCATAAATATGCATTTTCTACAAGACGACACCAATCAATTTTTACTAGATTACTTACAAATAGGAAAAGTAAAAGAAGATGATAGAATTGACATCAAACAAATTAATGTGTATACAATTATAAATTAATAAGAACCAATGTGCATACTTACAAATTAATCCAATGAACCATATGGGTCTTCTCTACTCTTTATTGTGTCAAGTATTGGCTCATGGTCAGACTCATGAACCTTCCACAAGTTCCTGTTCAAAGGTCTACCCCCATATTTGGTCAAAAAAATATTGGATGTCATGACAAGGTTTGAGTAATGAATAATCTTATGATGCATGTCAAAGTCCTAAAATAGCCAATGTTTAACTCTTATTTATGTGGGTACCTTCTAAGCCATGTTCTAGTAACAAAAACTGAGCCTGTAGGGTATTTGATGTTTTCTCCATCTATAACTGGGGCCTCCAATTTATTTTTTTCCTCAACACAATGACACAAGTAATAGTTTGTTCCCTCTTTGTCGTTTTCATCTGCAATAACTGCATAAACATGCCCTGCATTGATATGTGCAACAAATCTCTTGAAATTATTCAACATTACGAATACACTACAAAGTAAGATAACAACATAGAATTTCAAAAACTAAGCAAGGAGATATATTACCTAGTTGAACTAGATCTGATACATGGTCAAATTTGACCAATGATTCCATTTGTGTTAGTTCCAATGCTGTCAGAGGGAAATACATGTGAAGTGGGCTAAGATAACTTGTCAACCATTTTTCAACCCATTCCCCTGACTCACAATCATTCCAGGCTTTTATTGTACATGAAGAAAAAAAGCATACGATCTTTTGTGTATCGATACTCCATGAACCTAAATTTGAGCTAAGGAAAGATTGTAGGTCACTCAATCCTGTTAGTGTACAACAATCCTCATATGGTGCAATGCTAGTATCATCCATCAACCAAAAAAATCTATGAATTAAAGATGTACTTTCATTACTAAGACCCATAAAAGCATTACACCACTCGATGATTGATCTTGCATCTGTCAACTTTGCACTATCTTTATACTTTAACTCTTCTCGTGCTAATGCTCTTTTCATGCATGCTTCTACACCATCATGCCTCCCCCTTTCCATGTTTGGCCTCACAAAAGTTCCACATATGTTGAACACCTGTAACGGCATGCATCCTGCTCAACCAATAGAACATGTGTGAGTTCTCGAACTGTGTTGCATAGTTATTTGACCATATTATATGCCAACCATATGCTATGCCCCTTTGATCCAAATTGATTTAGAAGATCTGGAAGCAACCTTGCATGAAATCTAGAGAATGTGTGTGATCATCACTAATATCAAAGTGATACTCCCTCAATACCTTCATTTGGTCTTCTGTACTATCAGTTGCATGAATGAATACTATGTGCACAAATATCGAAACCTATGTGGAATTGTAATACTATGACTGCACCTCATGTTGTGGCTATAGAGTGTAGTTCTCTAAAAATTCAACCACTCATACTATGCTGCCAACTGGAAAGGTTTCCTTCCATAGCTTGAATTATGTGTCCATCCATTGGGTTCTATGGGTATGTCTTGCATACTCATACACTATATTGTCACGAAACATGGACATAAACAAATACACTGGAATCTTTTTAATAACCAAATCACACATTTTTACTTGAGACCCATCTTTTGTAGCGTATGCCACTATTTTATACTTCCTAAACTCTACAAGTTTTTGTCCCACCTCATCTATTCTTTCCATATGTTGACATACTGGCATACGCTGCAAGCCACCACAACACTCACATGAACCATTCAAGCATGTTGTCCTATAGAATATTTGGCCATCCTCTATTTCACATTAAAAAAATTATAAGAACTATCTTGAAGATTTTGGTGGGGCTTCTATGCCACAATCCTGCAAAACATTGTTAGTATGCAAATCTAAACATATAGAATGATAAACATCATAACGGTTAGAGAATTAAATATGTAATCTACAACAAGTAGTAGGTGTGTGATTTATCTTGACATAAAAATGTTTAAGCAAATCAAAAAATCTTTGAAAAATACTAATTTGAGGATAATCCTTTTGAAATTTACAAAAAAAATTGGGTTTGATTCGTATCCAAAAAATGTTTTGGATGTGGGTCACAGTTCTGACTATCGATTCTCCTTCTTACCACATCCCTTTGATTCAGAGATGGCCTTGTGTTATTCTTCCAATACTCTTCAATTAGTGTTCTCAATGCTTCAACAACTTTTTAATCTTTTTATGGCAGTCTCCTTAAGAATTCCCATAATTCATTTCAATCAGTTCCCTCAATCCTTTGCCACCTTTGAATGGCTTTTGATAATTTTTTTCTACTAATCCTCATTTGTTCACTCGTCTTTCTAATGAGATGAGCACTCTTTGTTTGACTGCTTACCAAAGTCAATGTAATGACACTTCGAGTGACATTACTATCCTTTGAGCGTGATTTCTTACCCACACTCTCATAAGCATCCATTAGATTATTCCTAATAGAGTTTTCACTTGATCCATTTGATGCTCTCAACCCAAGAGTCTTCATGATGTTTCTATACTTTATACCCCACATCATTTCAACAAATAGTTGACATCTTGCAGTCTCATTTAGCCTTTCAAAGAAGAATTTCCAAATCTTATCAGTATATCTTCAACAAGTGTGTACTGAAATCTTACCTTCCATGTGCTACAAAATATCCTCATCAATATTAATCAAATACTTTGGCTTTCTATGCAAAATTCTAGGTGGTTTTCTCCTAGGTACATACATTAGGAATTGAGGTGTCAACATTAGCAATTGCATCATTATTTAATTGAGGTGGGCTAGATTGTGTACCTTCGATCGAGGGTGGAGTAGAAGATGTACCATGAGGTTCATGTGGGGATGATGGCATACCTTCTTCATCAAATCCAAGTGATGATGTACTCTCAACTTGAGATGTGTTGGATGGTGTCTAACCATATTCACTTGCAATAGATGGTGTCCCTCCATATTCACTTGAGGTAGCTAGTTTCCCTCAATATTCACTTGTGTGTAATGGTGTCCCTTCGTATTGACTTGTCATAGAGGGTGTGTCTCCAACTACAGTATCTAAATCTATCTTACCATGATGCTTTCACATGTGTGCCCTTTGTGCTGCCAATACCTATTCTCTTTTTTATAGTTGAGGTTCCTCTTCAATTGGCTTGTTTTTGTCAATAGTACCCAATTTTTTCTTTTCAGAATATGTCACCACTCGTTCTCTCTCCTTCGCTTTTTTGGTTTCATACTCTTTGTCTATAAGTTTATTCCTTCTTCGTTTCTTCGGCATGGAAGATAATTTTACCTATAGCATGGTAATGAGACCAATATTAGTTCCTCAAAAATGTATCCATTCAAATAAATGAAATATATGTCATTCAAGGCTTCATAAAAAATACTTACAATCATCATGTAGGAGGTTAGAGAGTTAAAAATTGCAAACTTTTACAAAATATGAAAAGTTATCATTTCAAAAAGTGTTAAAAAGGTGCAAAAATGAAAGTTTGTAGAATACCAATGGTCATTTGCTTCAAATGGTCATTGGAGGAAGTTGAAATAAATAATTTTGGTGGGAACAAGTTTAAATATGTAGGAGAACTTGTTTTAATGGTTCTTTAATATTTTGAAGAAGAAAATCAAGAAAATATCTCAATTTTACTGTTATTTTCTAGTAAATTCTTAGTTTGTAGGCTTGGTACTATTCCGTATAGGGGAAGACCATTCTAAATTTTTTTTTGAATTTTATAAAGGTAGGAGGTAGCTTTCATTTGAATCTAGTTTGACCTCGTGTTATTTTTTTTGGTGAAAGTTTGATCCAATTTACTTTAAGCAAACTGTGTAACCCTGTTTTAAGGGTTTGTAGTTGTCCACAATGAAATAAAACCTATCCCACCCACTGTAATTTTGGAACTAGGCGGGATAGGTCTGAAATGTTAGGGATGGATGTTTGAATGAATCCTAGGAGCAGGGGAAGTTGTTTGATCATTTGGGCATGATGCCCTAGTGGTGAAAATATGCATTTTTTAGTGGAATGGTGAGATTTGAGAGGGAAAATGTATGTAAACTTTTGGGGCAGCAACATTTCTTGTTCTTTTGAGTTTTTGCAGACTAAAATCAAGATGTTAGAATCCTTTTTGGGCTATGGATAATTTAGGAATGTGGTTGGGGTTATAAGTCCTAAAAGTTTTCTTGAGTTGTGTCAGATTATGTTGTGAACAAGTTGATCCCCTGCTCATTGCATCAGAAGGTAGGGGCAATGTATTCCTCATAGAAATGGAGTCTCACAAAGACCTCAATTCTATGAGGAATACATTTCCCCTATCTTCTCAACCCTACTACATTAGGGTCTCACTCACTAGCCTACCAATGCGGTAGGGTTGAGAAGGTAGGGGCAATGTATGCCTCATAGAAATGGGGTCTCACAGTGATTATAATCACTGTGAGACCCCATTTCTATGAGGCATACGTTGCCCCTACCTTCTCAACCCTACCGCATTGGTAGGCTAGTGGAGCACTGCCAAGCTAGCTCACTCACTAGCCTGCCAATGCAGTAGGGTTGAGAAGGTAGGGGCAGTGTATGCCTCATAAAAATGGGGTCTCACAGCGATGCATTAGTAGGCTAGTGGAGCATTGGCAAGCTAGCTCACTCACTATCCTACCAATGCGGTAGGGTTGAGAAGGTAGGGGAAATGTATGCCTCATAGAAATGGGGTCTCACGATGATGTACATCACCATGAGACCCTATTTCTATGAGGCATATGCTACCCTGGTGTAGGAGCACCTTGTGCACAATATTCCTTTAATAGGAAATTTCATGAATTTTTTATGTTCACCATGAAAGCATTGTAAAATAACCATGTGAGGTCCCATTCAAATGAAAACATCTATTTAAGGCTTGGAGAAGGTGAGCAAAGTGGTAGTTTTGTATTCTTGAAAGAAAATAGAAAATAAAAGCACCCTATTCAGAATTTCTTATGTTTTCTCTATCATTATTTAGTTTGTACAGACTGTACAAGTACCTCTTAGGTTATATTCTTGATTGGATCTTGTAGAGTAAAGTGTTATCACCTTTCTGAAAGAATTTTGAGGGCATTCCATTAAGTTCCAGGGCTTTGGGAGCATTTTTATAGTAAAAAGTTTTGAAACCCTCAAACAAGGGCTTGAGAGTTAATTAAAGAGTTAAATCTTCCATTCCACTGATGTAGGGTTAGTTATATTTATGGAATGGATTGAATTAGTTTCTTTTTTATTTGAATGTGTGTGTAAGTGCAAGGGAAGGCAAGAATATGAAGTTTTGTTGCTGCCCTCTCAGGAATTTCTGAGTTTTACCATGGAAAATGATGGATCCATATTGGAAATTTTTTCTAGATGCTTACAAGATCATTGAGAGTTGGTTTCTACAATTTTGGTAGATCATTTGAAAGATTATTGAAGTAGAGGTTAAGTAAAATAAGGCTAGGAAGGCATATTTCCTATAAACCTCTGTCATATCTAGACAATGATGACCTAGAATGAGGGTTTTACAATATAGTGCATTATTGAGTCTTTATATCTCTCAAACTTGGTGAAATCAAAGTTTTTAACCCTATCTCAATGCTTCCCAAGGTTATTTAACAGTTTGGAGTTGTTTTTTTGATAGTTTCTTCACAAAATTGACCTAATTTGGTGCATTCTACCATGGGACGGTCATTTTTGTTGATATATTTTACAAAGTAACATACCCTGTTGTTCATGTATGTTAAATAAGGTTGAAAATGGTTCTTTAATATGCTTTTATTTTGTAAATGTTCAAGGTGGGTTAAGATAAACACCCAATTTATAGGTTTGGAAACCTATTAGGAATTTGGTGCCTGACTGCTAGAAAGAGAAATTATGTACAAACAGTGATTTGAGTGATGTATTTTGGTTTGAATCTGTCTAAGTGATGTTGGTAGATATGTCTTAATGCTTGGACAAAATTTAGAAAGCAAATTTGTTGTTTTGGCATTTTGAGTAATGTGGAACCATGGTGCAAATTGGTGATTTGAGTATGCATGTTGATCAAGATTGAATGTTTCAAATTTTTCTCACAAGGTATTTGGTTTATTTCAATCTAAAGCATGATTATTACAATTTCTTAGAAGTCTGGTAAAAGATTAGAAGCATGAATAATTGGTTTGTTGTCATTTTTCCTTGTGGAGCAAGTTGCTTTGAATAATAAATTGGTGCATGTTGAATGAATGGATGGATTCAGAGTTTCCTAATCAGGTTTTTGCTTTGTTCCTATTAGAATGATGATGGTTGATATTTTTTTTAGTTTTACAATGGTTTGGAGACAATTTTGATGATTTGTTGCTTTATAGCAATGAAGTGAAAATGAAGGGTTTTTGTTGAGAGTTGAAATGAGTTTTTGGTGAATTGTCAATTGATCTTCTCAAGTTGTGTTTAGGGTTAGAAGTACCCTTGATTGTTTGTTGTTTTTGGTAGATTCTCTACAAGATAGTCTACACCTTTCGCCATGTTGCTAACTTAGCCTTCAATAAAGAGTCTTGAAATAGTGGAGAGAAGGTTTAGAATCCCTTGTAGGTAGACTAATCAAGGAAAGATTTATAATATATCACAACATAGGTGATGAGGTAACTTTAGTGATGAGGTAATTTAGAAATAGACTTGAAAACCAAAATAGTTTCAAAGAGCTATCAATGTGGGAGGATTATATTCCAATTTTTTAGAGACATGTATGGAGAATTTGGTAGCATAGACAAGGCAATCAATTGGTTGGTATAACTATTTGACAAAATACCTCAATGAAAGCTTTGGAGAGTGGTATGCACATCCATAATAAAGGATTTAGAAATGATGTTTTATTTTAATTCCTTAAAACTTATGTCATATATTGCATATACAAAATGTGGAAGCATACACAAGGTAATTCAATTGTTAAATAACAAAATTCCTCAAAGAGATGTGGTTTAAAAATGTAATTGGCAAGTGTCTAGAATTGTGTAATTTAAAATGTGCATTGACAACCTAAGGTTATAATGACAAACAAACAATGATCAACATGGAATAATGTGTTTGCATTATAACGTGTTTGCATAACGTGTTTGCATTATAACATGTTTGCATTATAACGCACTCGAATTATAATGTGCTCGCATTATAACATGAGAGTGTTATTTCTTGCTAAAATAGTCATATCTCTACTTCAAAATGTGCTCACGTTATGAAAAAGTTGGTTTTTTAATAGATTTGTTTTGTCTTTGTCTACCCTAATTCTATCTCTCTCCCCTCTACCCTTAAACCCTAATTCTATCTCTCTCCCCTCTACCCTCTACCCTTAACCCTTATACCCTCACTGACTCCTATCTCTCTCTTACTCCCTCTATCTCTCTCTCTCAAGTCTCTCCCTCCTACCTCCCTCTCTCTCTCTCAACTCTCTCTCACTCACTCACTCACTCCTTCTGTCTCTCTCCCCTCTCCTCTCTCCCCTATACCCTTATACCCTAAACCCTTAAACCATAATTCTATCTCTCTCCCCTCTACCCTCTACCCTTAACCCTTATACCCATTGGAATTATGTGCCTCAATCTCACAGGATGAAACCTCTGAAAGAGAAAAGTTGGTGTGACATTCTTACTGTCTAGTCAACTAGCAGTTGTGCAACCTTGTGAAATGTTCAGGTCGTCGAGACCTTGTTGTTGTCTTGCTGACTGGATCTATCACTATGACTCGTTGTGTTCATTGTAACCCTCTGCTGAGTGGGTTGGTCTTGCCAATGAGTAGATGTCAAATGGTTATCGGTAAGAACTCTTGGTGACAGATGGTATGTCTCGCCAACAGTGTTACACTTGGAGTCATCAAAGTAACATGAAGGCTTCGATATGAAGTCTTAGTGATGGATGTTTGTCTCAGCGATGGTGTAGTATGTTCTCAGTATGATCTCTTAGCAATAGCGATAGTGTCACAGATGGGAATACTAATGTCTATGTGACTTTTAAACATCAGTATGATCTCTCACCTAATAGCGATAGTCTTTCCAAATAGTGCTACATGTGGTGGTCATCGGTATGACATCTCAGTGATATGGCTTGTCTCACTGACTACTTTGCTCGATGGATATCAGTATGACTTAAAGATCTATGAGACTCTTAGCGATAGGAAAACTCTTGCCGATAGAGTTTTGCAATATGGATTTGCTCTTAGTGTAACCTCTTGCCGAAGGTGATGTCTCTTGGTGATAACGACAATCAAGTCTTGTGGCATCGGGGAGACACGGTTAGTGTCTCACCGACATGAAAACACATTTTGATTGCTTTGACTGATTGGAAGACTATCCTACGTGGTGTGTCTTCGACCAATCAGAGGAGTAGAATGGGAACCGCTAGTACTTGAACTGTTATGACTATTTCTATGAGGAAGTTCAACAGACCAGGGTCAACATGGATATACTCTAAGATCGATGATGATGTTTGGTTGGACTATTAGTGGGATGAACAATCTATGAATAGTTGGATCAATAGTTTGAAGTGTGATCAGTGTGAATTCAATTCTGAGAGCATTGTAATTGGAATGTTTCTTGTACAAGGTTGATCAAGGATTATGTTGTTGTAAATTTACATCAGAGAGTGAACCCATACTCTGTATGTAGTTACATTACTATAATACAAAGGGGTTTTTCTTAGTGTGGTGGGTTTTTTCTCCCGTAAGGGTTTTCCCACGTAAATTTGGTGTTCATCTGTGTATGTTCATTTCTCTGTTTCTGCTATTTCTTTCAAGAGTATCTTAATTGGACTGTAATTGAAAATTTAAAAGCACCTCTGCATTCTTCCCTAAGGTTTTGACATTAGGAGAGTTGTTTCTGCACCTTAGCTTTCCTTGCAAGTGGTATTAGAGCCTGACCAGTTGTGTTATCCTTGTGGGTACGTTGGATTTTTTATGTCAATTCTGTTCAGTGGGAGTCTTGTAGAAGTTTTGGTAATTCGAATTATAGGTTAAGATGGAAAGCACGTCAGGAAAGATTGAAATTGAGAAATTCAATGGCAGCAATTTTGAGTTGTGGAAACTTAAAATGGAAGATCTACTAGTTGATCGTGATCTGTGGCTTGTTGTGTCTAGAACGAAGCCTACAGGCATGAAGCAAGAGGATTGGGACCTTGCAGATAGAAAATCTAAGGGGTTGATAAGGCTCTGTTTAGAAGACTTTGTTCTTCTGAATGTTCATGAAGAAAAGACTACATCTTCCTTGTGGAAAAGACTAGAAACTATTTATTAGGGAAAGTCCTTGGTGAATAAATTGTTCTTGAGGAAGAATTTGTACTCTTTGAGAATGCAGGAAGGAGGATCCATTGCTGATCATTTGAACACTTCCAACATGTTGATTGCATAGTTAACATCTGTGGGTTAGAAGATTGATGAAGAAGATCATTGTATGCTATTATTATGTTCTTTGCTAGATTCTTGGGATTACCTAGTGATGGCTATTGGGAGTACGACATCCACTTTTAAGATGGAAGATGTTGTTGCTTCTTTGTTATCAGAAGAGATGAGAAGGAAATCTTCTGAGATGGCAAAGGAGGCTCTTGTTGTTAGAGGCAGATCGAAAGAGAAAGGAAAGAAGAAGGACAAGAAGTCCAAATCCAAATCAGAGGGGAGATCAAATTCTCATGGCAAGAAGTCCAAGGTGAAGTGATGGAATTGTGGGCAACCTGGTCATATCTGAAAGGATTGTAAAGAGGAGAAAAATAAGAAGAAGAAGAATTCTTCCAACAATGATTCTTCTCAGATGATGCAGACGCCTTCATTATAGCCTTGGCTACTCAGGCATCAGATGATGTCTGGCTGATTGATTATGGAGCATCTTTCCACATGACATATCATAGAGACTAGTTCACGAAGTTTGAAAAATATGATGGTGGAAAGGTGTATTTGGCAAGTGATTCATTTTTGGAAATAGTTGGTCGTGGAAGATTCATAATTCAATTCCCTGATGGAAGAGTGAAGGGAATTAATGATGTTATGCATATACCAGGTCTGGCTCGAAATCTACTTTCTGTTAGTAAGCTGAATGATATTGGAGTGCAAGTCACATTCTCTAGAAATGGCTGAAAGATTACTAGAGGCTCTATGGTGCTAGCAAGAGGTGCTCGTATTAGTACCTTGTATAAGCTGAATGCACATGTTGTACAATGCAATAGTGTCTCTGTGAAGTCACAAAAAGCTACTCATAGAGGAAAAGAGGAAAAAGTTCCTGATAGTGTAAACTCTATGGAAGTTAAACTTCCATCAGAAAAGACTATGCTTTGGCATCATAGGCTAGGCCACATTGGAGAGAAAGGTTTAAAAACCTTGAAGAATAAAAACCTGGTTTGAGGGCTTGATGATTGTAACCTCAAATTCAAGTTTTGTGAACATTGTATATATGTTAAACAACATCGTGTTTCATTTTATTCCAGTCCTCACAAATTTTCTAGTTTTCTTGATTACATTCATCCTGATATTTTTGGTCCAACGAATGTTCCTTCTTTGTCTAATTCAAGGTACTATGTATCTTTCATTGATGATTATTCAAGAAGACAATTTGTTTATTTTTTGAAAAGAAAATCAGAAGTGTTCAGTCGGTTTAAGGAATTCAAGAACCTTGTAGAAAATTAGACTGGAAGAAAAATAAAATATTTAAGGACTGATAATGGCGGTGAATTTTGTTCAGATGAATTTTAGAGGTACTATAAAGATCATGGAATTAAAAGACATAAAACTACACCTTATACTCCGCAACAAAATGGAGTTGCAAAAAGGTTCATTAGGACAGTGATGGAAAGAGCGCAAAATATGTTGAGCAGTGATGGATTAGAGGAGAAGTTCTGGGTTGAGGCAGTTGCTACATCATGTTACTTGATAAACCGTTCTCTGAATTCAGCTCTTGTTGAGAAAACACCTTTGGAAGCATGGTCTAGTAAGAAGCCCTCTCTAAGACACATTCGTGTTTTTGGCTGTGAGGCATATGCACATGTGCCATATGAGAAAAGATCTAAATTGGAAAACAAGGCTGTCAAATGTATTTTTATTGGTTATAGTGCTGGCATAAAAGGATACAAGCTTTGGAATCCTAATACGGAGAAGGTTTTATACAGCAGAAGTGTTATCTTTCATGAGCTGAAGCCTTCTACCTTGGATCTGCAATCAAAGAAAAAATCATAAAAAAAAGGATTTAGTTGAAGTTCCTCCAACACCAGATAAAGAGGAATTCAAAATTCAAAATGTACCTGAAACTGAGGAGAGCTCAAACAGTTCGGAGAGTTCTGAAGAAGAAGAACAACCTTAGCCTCAACAATTGAGGAGGTCAACTCGTGAAAGAAAGCAACCTGATAGGTATGGGTTTTATTTGATAGATTTTACTTGTGCCGATGCTTTAATTTCTAGCCCTGATGAGCCTAGGACTATGAAAGAGGCATTTAGAGTGTCTGATTCAAACTCTTGGTTGGAAGCCATGAATGAAGAAATGGCATCATTAGAAAAGAATGATACTTGGAGTTTGGTGCCCTTTCCTGAAGGAAGAAAATTTTTGGGCTGCAAATGGGTATTTAAAAAGAAAATAGGTCTGGATGGTAGTGTGGAAAAATATAAGGCGGGGTTGGTTGCAAAGGGTTATTCCTAGGTAGAGGGAATTGATTATGGAGAAAAATTTTCTCTTGTAGCTAAGCTGCAATCTATCAAATTTCTCTTGTCACTTGCAGCATCCTATGACTTATAGGTTGAATAGATGGATGTGAAGACAATATTTCTTCATCGTGATCTTGAAGAAGAAATTTATATGTCCCAGCCTAAGCACTTGGTGGAGAAAGGTAAAGAAAAACTAGTTTGCAAGTTGAAAAAATCTTTGTATGGATTAAAGCAGTCTCCTAGAATGTGGTACCAGAAGTTTGACACTTTCATTTTGTCATTGGGATTTGTAAGATCAAAATTTGATCATTGTGTGTATTACAAAGTTGAAGGTGATCGAGTTCTTATTATTGCTCTCTATGTTGATGATATGTTGTTCATAGGAAATAGTAATTTAATGATTTCTAATCGTAAGTCTCAGTTGTCTGCAAAGTTTGAAATGAAAGATCTTGGTGCAGCAAGGTATATTCTGGGAATGGAAATAACGAGGGATAGGAAGGGTAGAAAACTTTGGCTTAGTCAGAGTAAGTATATTAAGACTATTCTAGAGAGATTTTGTATGACTGATTGCAAGTAGCTAGTTGTTCCAGTTTTGCAGGGAATGAAGCTATCTGTTGAAGACTATCCAAAATATCCTACTGAGATGGAGGAAATGACCAGTGTGCCTTATGCTAGTGTGGTTGGAAGTCTTATGTATGCAATGGTCTATACAAGGCCAGACATTTCCCAAGCAGTGGGAGTACTTAGTCAGTTTATGGCTAATCCTGGAAGATCACATTGGGATGTTGTGAAAAGAGTATTCAGATATTTGAAGGGCACTTCAGAATATGCTTTGTGTTATCATGGGAACTTGGTTGAATCACAGAGGACTCTCACTATTTGAGGCTATGTGGATTCTGATTAGGTATGGGACATTGACAGCAGAAGATCCACCAATGGATATATTTTCATGTTGAATGGTGGTGCAGTGAGTTGGATGAGTAAGTGGCAAGTTGTAGTTGCTTTTTCCACTATAGAGGTAGAAATGGCATCAACACATGCCTGTAAATAAGCAATTTGGTTAAAACGTTTATGTTCTAACATTGGTTTTGATGCAAGAAAAATAACAATTTACTATGAGAGTCAGAGTGCTATCTGTTTGGAAAAGAATCCTACTTTCCATGATAGGACAAAACATATAGATGTACAGTATCATTTTGTACGGGATATGGTGGAGGATGGAAAGGTCTCTTTAGAAAAATTGGATACTTTGGAGAATGTTACAGATGCATTGACGAAGCCAGTGAGCACAGACAAGTTCAGGTGGTGTGCCAGTTCAATGGGCCTTAGTTCCCATGAATTTTAGTAGTTTTGTTGTGTTCTGGAGGTTCCTATGTGATCTTCGTCAAGTGGGAGATTGTTGGAATTATGTGCCCTAATCTCACAAGTTGAAAACTCTCAAAGAGAAAATTCGGTGTGACATTCTTACTGTCTGGCCGACTAGCAGTTGTGCAACCTTGTGAAATGTTCAGGTCACCAAGACCTTGTTGTTGTCTTGCCGACTAGAGCTATTGTTGTGACTCATTATGTTCATTGTAGCCCTCTGCCAAGTGGGTTGGTCTTGCCGACGGGTAGATGTCAAATGGTTATCGGTAAAAACTCTTGGTGACAGATGGTATGTCTCGCCAATAATGTTACACTTGGAGTCATCGGAGTAACATGAAGGCTCTTGTATGAAGTCTTAGTGATGGGTTTTTTTCTCGGCGATGGTGTAGTCTGTTGTCAGTATGATCTCTTGGAAATAGCGATAGTCTCACCGATGGGAATGTTGATGTCTATGTGACTTTTGAACATCGGTATGATCTCTCACCGAATAGCGATAGTCTTTCTAAATAGCGCTACATGTGGTGGTCATCGGTATGATGTCTCAGTGATATGGCTTGTCTCACCGACTGCTTTGCTCAATGGATATCAGTATGACTTAAAGATCTATGAGACTCTTGGCGATAGGAAAACTCTTGCCGATAGAGTTTCGCAATATGGATTTGTGCTCGGTGTAACCTCTTGCTGAAGGTGATGTCTCTTGGCGATAATGACAATAAGGTCTTGTGGAATCGAGGAGACACGGTTAGTGTCTCACCGACATGTGAACATAGTTTGATTGCTTTGACCGATTGGAAGACTATCCTACGTGGTGTGTCTTCGACCAATCAAAGGAGCAAAATGGGAACCGCTAGTAGTTGAACTGTTACAATCATTTTTGTGAGGAAGTTCAACAGACCAGGGTTGACATGGATATACTCTGAGATCGATGTTGATGTTCGGTTGGATGATCAGTGGGATGAACAATCTGTGAACAGTTGGATGAATAGTTCAAAGTGTGATCAATGTGAATTCAAATCTGAGAGCACTATAACTGGAATGTTTCATGTACAAGGTTGATATAGGATTATGCTATTGTAAATTGACATCAGAGAGTGAAGCCTTTACTTTGTATGTAATTTCATTATTGTAATACAAAGGGGTTTTTCTTGGTGTGGTGGGTTTTTTCTCTTGTAAGGGTTTTCCCACGTAAATCTGGTGTTCATCTGTGTATGTTCATTTCTCTATTTCTTATATTTCTTTCAATTGTATCTTAATTGGACTGTAATTGAAAATTTAAAAGAACCTCTGCATTCTTCTTTGAGGTTTTGACATTAGGAGAGTTTTTTCTGCACCTTAGCTTTCCTTACAATACCCTCAATGCTTAAACCCTAATTCTATCTCTCTCCCCTCTACCCTCTACCCTTA
>VDFB02193867.1:76650636-76676350 GCA_007258455.2 Sequoia sempervirens | reverse complement strand
CTCTCTCACTCACTCACTCATATCTCTCTCCCCTCTACCCTCTACGCTTAAACCTTATAACCTAAACCCTTTTACATTAATTCGATATCTCTCTCCTCTACCCTCTACCCTTAATCCTTATACCCTAAACCCTTAAACCCTCTACCCTCCAAACTCTACCCTCTAACATATACATTAAACCTCAAAACTCAAATCTCAAATCTCAAACCTCAACGCTTAATCCCTCAACCCTCAATCCTTAAACCATCTACCATATAAACCCTTAAACACTCAACCCTAAACCAAAAACCCTTAACCCTTAAACCCTCTACCCTCTACCCTCTACCCTCAACCCTTAAACCCACTTAGTAAACTCACTACCCTAATCCCTCAACCCTCTTGACCCTTAATCCCTCAACCCTTAAAACCTAATCCCTCAACCCCTATATCCTCTACCCTTTACATTGGACCCTCAACCCTAATCCCCCAACCCTATACCCTCAATCCTCTACCATCAAAAATAAACCCTCAACCCTTAAACCCTTTAACCTCTATCCTCTACCCTATAAACCCTTAAACACGCAACCCTACACCCTCAACCCTCAACCCTTAAACCCACTTAGTAAACTCTCTACCCTAATCCCTCAACCCTAATCCCTCAACCCTATACCCTCAATCCTCTACCCTCAACCTTAAACCTTCAACCATTCAACCCTCTACCCTTTACCCTATAAACCCTTAAACACTCAACCCTAAACCATAAACCCTCAACCCTTAAACCCTCTACCCTCCACCCACAATCCTCTACTCTCTACCCTCAACCCTTAAATTCTTAAACCCACTTAGTAAACTCTCTACCCTAATCCCTCAACCTTAAACCCTCTACCCTCTACCCTATAAAACCTTAAACACTCAACCCTAAACCCTAAACCCTCAAACCTTAAACCCTCTACCGTCCATCCTCAATCCTCTACCCTCTACCCTCAACCCTAATCCCTCAACCCTTAAACCCTAATCGCTCAACCCCTCTACCCTCTACCCTATACATTGGACCTTCAACCCCAATCCCCCAACCCTATACCCTCAATCCTCTACCCTCAACCTTAAACCCTCAACACTTAAACCCTCTACCCTCTCCTCTACCCTATAAACCCTTAAAAAACTCAACCCTAAAGCCTAAACCCTCAACCTTAAACACTAAACCCTTAAACCCTCTACTCTCTACCCTCTACCATAATCCTTCAACCCTGAAACCCTTAAACCCACTTAGTAAACTCTCTACCTTCATCCCTCAACCCTCTTGACCCTTAAACCCTAATCCTTCAACCCCTTTACCCTCTACCCTATAAATTGGTCCCTCAACCCTAATCCCCCAACCATATACCCTCAATCCTCTACCCTTAACCTTAAACACTCAACCCTTAAACCATCTACCCTCTACCCTCTACCCTATAAACTCTTAAACACTCAACCATAATCCATAAACCCTTTACCCTTCCCCCTCAATCCTCTACCCTCTACCCTCAACTCTAATCCCTCAACCCTTAAACCCTTAAACCCACATAGTAAACTCTCTATCCTAATCCCTCAACCCTCTTGAACCTTAAACCCTCAACCCTTAAACCTGAATCCATCAACCCCTATACCCTCTACCCTATACATTGGAGCCTCAACCCTAATCCCCAAACCCTATACCCTCAATCCTCTGCCCTCAATTTGAAACCTTAAACCCTTAAACCATCTACCCTCTACCCTCTAGCCTATAAACCCTTAAACACTCAACTCTAAACCCTAAACGCATAACCCTTAAACCCTCTACCCTTGACCCTCAATCCTCTACCCTCTACCCTCAACCCTAATCCATCAACCCTTAAACCCTTAAAATTGCTTAGTAAACTCTCTACCCTAATCCCTCAACCCTCTACCCTATACATTGGACCCTCAACCCTAATCCCCCAACCCTATACCCTTAATTATCTACCCTCTACTGTCTACTATATAAACACTTAAATACTCAACCCTAAATCCTACACCATCTACCCTCTACCCTCTACCCTCTACCCTCTACCCTCAATTCTCTACCCTCTACCCTCAACCCTAATCCCTCAACCCTTAAACCCTTAAACCCACTTATTAAACTCTCTACCCTAATCCCTTAACCCTATTTACCCTTAATCCCTCAACCCTTAAACCCTAATCCCTCAACACCTATACCATTTAACCTAATCCCCAACCCTATACCCTCAATCCTCTACCCTCAAACTTAAACCCTCTACCCTCTACCCTCAATCCTCTATCCTCTATTCTCAACCCTAATCCCTCAACCCTTAAAACTAATTCCTCAACCCCTATATCCTCTACCCTATACATTGACCCTCAACCCTAATCCCCCAACCCTATACCTTCAATCCTCTACCCTCAACCTTAAACCTCAAACCTTAAACCCTATACCCTCTACCCTCTACCCTATAAACCCTTAAACACTTAACCCTAAACCCTAAACCCACAACCTTAAACACTAAACCCTTAAACCCTCTACCCTCTACCCTCAATCCTCTACCCTCTACCGTCTACCCTAATCCCTCAATGTTGAAACCCTTAAACCCACTTAGTAAACTCTCTACCCTCATCCATCAACCCTCTTGGCCCTTAATCCCTCAACCCTTAAACCCTAATCCCTCAACCCCTATACCCTCTACCCTATACATTGGGCCCTCAACCCTAATCCCCCAACCATATACCCTCAATCCTCTACCCTCAACCTTAAACCCTCTAACCTCTACCCTATGCCCTATAAACCCTTAAATACTCAACCCTAATCCATAAACCCTCAACAATTAAACCCTAAACCCACCCTCTCCCCTCAATCCTCTACCCTCTACCCTAGACTCTAATCACTCAACTCTTAAACCCTTAAACCCACATAGTAAAATCTCTACCCTAATCCCTCAACCCTTAAACCCTAATCCATCAACCCCTATTCCCTCTACACTATACATTGGAGCCTCAACCCTAATCCCCCAACCCTATACCCTCAATCCTCTACCCTCAACCTTAAACCCTAAACCCTTAAACCATCTACCATCTACCCTCTAGCCTATAAACCCTTAAACACTCAACTCTAAACCCTAAACACTCAACCCTTAACCCTAAACCCTTAAAACCTCTACCCTCTACCCTCAACCCTAATTCCTCAACCCTCTTGACCCTTAATCCCTCGACCTTTAAAACCTATTCCCTCAACCCCTATACCCTCTACCCTATACATTGGACCCTCAACCCTAATCCCCCAACCCTATACCCTCAATCCTCTATCCTCAACTCTAAACCCTCTACCCTCTACTATATAAACACTTAAATACTCAACCCTAAACTCTAAACCATCAACCCTTAAACCCTCTACCCTCTACCCTCTACCCTCTACCCTCAATCCTCTACCCTCTACCCTCTACCCTCAACCCTAATCCCTAAACCCTTAAACCCTTAAACCCACTTAGTAAAATATCTACCCTAATCCCTTAACCCTCTTGACCCTTAATCCCTCAACCCTTAAACCCTAATCCCTCAACGCCTATACCATCTACCCTAATCCCCCAACCCTATACCCTCAATCCTCTACCCTCAATGTTAAACCCTAAACCCTTAAACCCTCTACCCTTTACCCTCAATCCTCTATCCTCTATCCTCAACCCTAATCCAAAAACCGTTAAACCCTTAAACCAACTTAGTAAACTCTCTACCCTAATCCCTCAACCCTCTTGACCCTTAATCCCCCCACGCTTAAACCCTAATCCCTCAACCCTCATAATTGCACTTATACATTGACCCTCAACCTAATCCCCAACCCTATACCTCAATCCTTCACCTCATTAACCCCAACCTCAACCCTTAAAACCTCTACCCTCTACCCTATACATTAAACACTCAACCCTCAAATCTCAACCCTCAATGCTTAATCCCTCAATCCTCAACCCTCAAACCCTAAACCCTCAACACCAATACCCTCTACCCTCTACATTGGAATCTCAACCCCAATACTTCAACCATATATGTACCTTTAACGCTAATCCTCAACCCTATACCTCTATTCTCAACCCTCTAATTATACATTGATCCTCAACCCTCGTATATCTATGTCCTCCATCCTCTCTTCTCTCCTCTCTCTATCCACTCTCTCCCTCCATATCTCTATCCATCCCTCCTCTACCCTAATCCCTCACCCTAAACCTCAACCCTTAAACCCTTAAACACTAAACCCCAACCCTAAACCAAACCCTTAAACCCTCTACCCTACCTCTACCTCACCTCTACCCTCTACCCAATACCATCTTTCAATACCCTCTACCCAATACCCTCTACCCTAAACCCTAATCCCTCAACCCTTACACCCTTAAATCTAAGAAAACTCTCTACCATAATCCCTAAACCCTCAAACCTCTACCCTCAAACCTCAACCCTTAAACCCTAATCCCTCAACCCCTATACCCTCTACCCTATACATTAGACCCTCAACCCTAATCCCTTGACCCTATACCCTCAATACTCTACCCTCAACCCACAACCCTCAACCCTCAACCCTCAACCCTCAACCCTTAACCCTTAAACCATCTACCCTCTACCCTCTACCATATACATTAAATCCTCAACCCTCAATTCTCAATTCTCAACCCTCAACCCTTAATCCTTCAACCCTCAATCCTTAGACCCCAAACCCTAAACCCCTATACCCTAAACCCTCTACCCTCAACCCTAAACCCTTAAACCTTCTACTCTATACCCTTAACCCAATACCCTCTACCATCAACCCTAATCCCTCAACCCTCAACCCTTGAATCGTAATACCCTAGAAACCATCAACCTTATAGTTCCTCCACCATAATCCCTCAACCCATATCACTTTCTCTCTATCTATACATATCACCTCTCCCTCTCCCTCTCTCCTACCCTCTCTAATTGTCTCTATCTACCCTCTCCCACTTTCTATGTACTTCTCATTCAATCAATCCCTACCACCCTCTCTCACTTCCTTTATCTATCTCTCTCTATATCCCTCCCACTCTCTCCCACTCCATCTCTCTCCCTCTCTCTCCCTCTCTCTCATGTCTCTCCCTCCCACCCCCTCTCTCTCTCAGGTCTCACCCTTTGGCAACCTACCTAGGTAACTCTCTCTCTCTCTATCCCTCCCACCCTACCTAGTTAAGTCCCTCTTCCTCCAACCCCCTCTTTCTCTCCCTCTATTAGGTCACTCCCTCCCAAAACCTCTCCCTCTCTTAGGTTTCTCACTCACACACCCTCTCTCTCCCACTCCCTCTCTCTCACATTCCCTCTCACTACCTATCTCTCAAGTCTCTCCCTTTGGCACCCTACCTACATAAATCTCTCTTTCTCTTTGTCTCTCTCTCTCCCCCTCTCAATTCTCTCTTTACCACCCCCCTCTCTCTCTCTCTCTCTCACTCTATCCTTCTCACCCTACCTAGCTAATTTCCTCTCACTCCAACCCATTCTCTCCCACTCCCTCTCTCTTAAACTCTCACTTCCACCCCCCTCCTCTCTCTCTCTCCCTTTCCACCTCCCACCCTACCTAGACAACTCTAGATCTCTCTCTCTCTTATAGTTATCACTCCCTCTAAAGACATACATAAATACATACATACAAGCATAATATATATGTACATAAATCCTACATACATACAAGTGTACATGTACATGTTTTGATACAATCTTACGTACATATAGGCATGCATACAATATACATGCATTGATACATACAGGCACACATACATACATACATAAATGACATACAAGCATACATATACTTACAAACATACAAATAGATAAACATACATTCAATAGAGTAGCATTTAACATAAATAAATACATAACACAAGCATGTTATATTGCACTCACGTTATGTCTTGCTAGACATGTTCCCCACAAACACAAAAACCCATGTCAAAACTGAGATATAATGCAAGTGCATTATAATGTGCACGTGTTATATCTTGCTTTGGGAATCCCCAAGCCTTCGGATTGGTACTTTCCTTTGAGTAAAAACCCAAAGGCTTGGAGGGAATTCCCAATGACCAAAGACATGTTTTTGAAAATTCTACAATATTTCACATAATCGAGTTCATACTCACCATCAGGATTGCATGTGGTTCAATATCAAACAAATCGAACATCTGGGTAATGTTAGGTTCTCTCTTAGTTATCCAATGATATAATTTTTTCAATTTTTGACAATGTTAAGCCTTTCATCCATAATTTATTTTGTTTGTGTGTCTCTTTTTTGGAAAAAAGAAGTGTTTGCTGTTTTTTTCATTATAAATTAACCGTTCATTGAAATTTCAAATAAATTACATTTTTAGAAACTAGACTCCATTCTACAATTTTTTTTTAAAAAAAAACAATTAGTTTCCAAGTTTTGTAGGGGTAGCACTACCAACTTATATTTTTCAGGAAGTGTCCACTTTGAAAATTAGTAGAAAATATAATATTCATTAAAAAATTATCAGAAAAATATTGCATCAACAACATATTGTTAGCTAACTTTTGACTATAGTGATTTTAAAAATACTAAAAGAAAGTTCACCATGCTAGGGCCATATAAGAGTTGCTATGTTATGTTTTTTCTAACAAAAAAAAAAACAATTTGTGTATGTCCCTTGTTTGAACCCCTTAATCTCAACCATTTTCAAAATAAAATAGTAGTTTAGAAAGTAGACTTGGAGCACTTCAATCCTTATTTTTATTCCATCTCAAAAAATTTAGTGTAACTATCCTCAATTTCATGTCCAAGGTTAGTATTTTCTAATTTTTTAAAAAATGTGGCCACTTAAGCCCCATTTTTGGGAACCATATTTGTGCACATACCCCTAAAGTAAATTGTTTGTATAAGCTAATCTTTCTCATAATATAGGGAAGGCAGCCAAATAGCCAAAGGGGCTACAACAAGTTTCATACTAGGAGCGTCACTAGGTTCAACATGCGGTGGGTCACTCTCATCAGGAGGATCATCATGGCTTCCCCCATCTAACTGAATTTTATTTTTCACATAAAAAAGGGGACCCTTATTTTAATGTCTAAATCTAGGATTAACATTTTCTCCTTTTTCAAAGGTACATTAAGATGTAAATCAAGGTGATTAGATTGAATTTCAACCATGAAAATGAATCAATCAGACTTGGATCTAATCCTTTTGAGCCTTGGAAATAAATTAGAATTGATTTTCCTTGATTATCCTAATTAGATTATAACCCCTAATATGAAAATTGCAAGATCTCGACAACTGACAGACTGAAACAGAGATTTGCAAATAGATCTAGGAAGGGAAAATTGTTGTATACCTATCCGAAAAGTTTGGTGTTGGTTACAATATGAGGATAGAGTTTACCAAGGGAATTTGAGTCCTTGTAGGTGTGTCTTGAATATGTGTAGCAAATATTTTAGAATCCTAATCCTTTCTAGTGCTTCTAGGGTTATTCACCTAAAAGGAGAAAGAATAGCCAAAATGGGAAATGTTACACTCAAAATCAATACAATATGGATGGACTATGGATGTAATATACCTAGATACAATGTTTGAATGTAAGAAACTGATAAAATGGATTGATTATTAATGCAAAACCAATGAAATGTAGATTTTTTGAAAACACATTATGTAATGCAAAAACACCTAGAAATGAATGCAAATTGTAACAAAAATGGATAAAACTGAAAGTGTGCACCTGAGATCTTGATTGAGTCTAGAAATGACTTCTGAAATGTTGTTGATCATAATTTTAGGCCTGGTAGGACTCATTCACCATTTTGGGCGAATTAGTCCCAGATCTTTGAAACTGTTATGGAGCCTGTTTCAAAAAAATGGGTATAAAAAATGCAAAATACCAAAATCAGGCATAGAAGTGGGACTCATTTGCCACCCATGGTGAATGAGTCCACTTTTTAATTTCTGAAGATTCAAAGGTGGAAACAACAGCCTTTGGTTTTCATTTTCTACTTCTTCAGGTGTCTAGTTCTAAAACTATCAAATTCAAGCCTGAAAGTAACCTTTTGTTGATGTTTTGCCTTATCCAATGATGAGATGACTTGAAAAAAATTTCAACTTGATTCCTAATTATTTCCAATCCTCCAATATTCCTAAATCTACAAACACACAAGAAGAGAAAGAGGAATGTTGAATGTTAGGGCATGGGGCTTTTCCTTGGTCAAACCCCTTTTAGAGAATTAAACCAAAATGAGAAAAGAATGAAATGAAGAATGTAATAATGGAGTTATTAACTTTCCATGAATATTTATCTTGAATTTCTACAACAAATTATGAAAAATATTCCTTTGAATGTCTTAGGAAGCTATCTTGATGACTTGCAATGATGAAACCCTAACTTACTTGACTTGAGATAGAATACAAATGATGAATGAATGATAAGAGATGTGTGAATGAGTCAAGAGATTATTAATTAGGGTTTATAGAATTTATTTAATACGTAATCCACCTTATTTACCCATAAACTGGATCCCTAATTTTGACATGAAGAAAAACAAAACTTAAATTGCAAAATTTCCTGCTCAAAATTCAAAAATGGCCCAAATGGGACTCATTTGCCAACTTGGGAAAATCAGTCCCACCTAGTAGGGACTTATTCACCAAAAATGGAAAATTAGTCCCAGAGGGATCCATTTCTAGCTGGGTTGTTGGGGAATGCATAAATTAGGTTTATATGATGACTGTGTCAGTTATTTCACCTAATTAAGCCTTGGGATGCACAATATGGGGTCATAGGGTCCTACTAATGATCATGTGAAGGTCAATTGAGGCTTGGGACACATAATTCAATGTGAAATTGTGATTAAATACACTTTACAACACTAAAATGAGGTCCACACAACCTAGAAGGAGGGGACATCCAATGTGAATGTGTAGGACACATTACAACACTAGATTAACATTAAGTTTAATTTAAAAGCATTCTAGATTGATGTGAAAATACATTTAAATATATTTTTCATTGTTGAATTAAGGGAAAATGGGTTCATTAAGTCTAGAAAAGCATGAAAGTCTTTTACAACACTTTACAACACCTTTACAAGACATTGATAAATATATGTTATTTAATTTAAAAGGGTCCAAGACCTAGTATGAATATGTAAAACACCTCACAACACCAAATAAAGGCCTCTCTAAGTTTAATTTATCATCAATTATTCCCAAATCAAGCAAGAAATACTTTTTTCTATGGTGCATTTAGCCCCCACTTTAGTGAGAGGATGAACTTGCTTCAAAATCACACTAAAGTAGACATTCAAGAGAGATATGAGTGCACAAATGCAGATGACAAAGGATGTCAAAGATCAAGAAGGTAGTCAAGTTCCTAGGATCCAAGATCCTAATTCAAACCATCAAGATACATAATCATGCAATGGAAAGAAAGGAAAACAGCATGGAAAAGATGTGCTCACTCTAGGGCCACAGAACATAAGGTCGTCCACCGGGTGAGTTGTCCCAAAGAAGTGGTTTAGTGAGAAAATCATGCCAGTGTGTTAGCTTCCCACCTTATAATGAGAAATTCATGCCAGTGTGTCAGCTTCCAACCTTATAATGAGAAAGTCAGGCCAGTGTGTCAGCTTCCCATCATACTAACCATACCAAAGTTATGCTCCTGATAACATTGATAAGGCACCAAAATGTAATGCTTTTGTAAATGTTTTGAATGTCATGTAAAAAAAATTTTAAATGGGATTTTTCTTTTTGCATGTAAGGTCTTCTTCTTAGGCAACATTGTGCCTAATGTCTCCAAGAGAGGACAAGTTAGGGTGTCAGATCCTTATCCATGGGATACCTTGTTCGCATCAATCCCCTCCAACTGACCGTTATTCCCTTGTCAGATCGTTATCCATGGGATGCCTCATTTGCATCAGGACACTTCATTTGATCTTAAACTCTTGGAAGGCATCAAACCTAATGACACCACCAAGGAGAGAACACATCACAAGAAAAAATAAATAATGCCATGAAATTTGTAAAAAGATGTTGTCTATGTATGGCCCCACTTTAAAGCGGTTGCTAGCACCATTATTGTGAGAAGTTTCTTTAAATTAGAAGAGGGTATGAGAGCTTATTCATAAAATCCTATGCCAAGTCATATATTTTGATAAGCTGTGTCATAAAGAAAGGTAGTATATGTCACATGCGAGTCAATCTTAAGAAATATCTTCCATATCCCAAGCTTGCTCTTATATGTTCATGAAAAGTTAATGATTAGTCAAAAGAGACAACAACAAGTGACATACGAGGATAAGGTTGTTGAACCATTTTCCCCCACTTAGTGCAGGAAAAGGGTGAGCATGGAATGGATGATGGTATGCTGCCCCTTGCAATGGATGCAAAAAATTCAATAGTGAGTATGCTATGATCCTACAACTATTGCATGGCAAGGAGCATCAATTAATGTTATTTATGTGGATAAGGAAATATTTTTTGCTTGATACATGTTTAATGAGATATCTATCAATTTAGGACATACCAAGGTTAGAGTTTTCTTAGAAGAATCTTGAGTGATAGTATGGATGTTGAGTGAAGGTTTGTTGGATGGGTTGATTTTGATTAAAGGACAATCACGAAGACTATGATTTGGCAGAGTGAGATTGGGTGTATTGTGAGCTTGATTCTTTTGTAATGGTGGGTAAAGAATAAAATGATTCTTAGGTGTGTCCAAAATAACTTCAACACACATAGGGGAATGATTAATGGTTGGATTTTCTTGAGTATCAATAGTGGTGATATGAGAAGAATACTTTATTTGTTTGTTTTCTTTCTCTAAGGTATCATTCTTATGTGCCACAATATCAACCCTAGGAGGAGAACTGATATGTTCATCACATGTCATAATTGGATTTGGAAAGATAGCTTCATCACTCATAGGAGAGGCATAAAAAGAAGGATAAATAGGAGTTTCATGGTTACTAATGATTGGATCAAGGAAGGGACGAACACATTTTTCATGAGTTTCACTAATGATACCTTCTCACACTGAACTATCTTATTCATGTGTAGAGGAGATATTAGGAGAAAAAAAGGGTTGATTGTCATGATTATCTATACTTACATCCTCATGTCCTAGAATTTTGTCTTGAGTAGGAGAGGTAGGAGTGTCATAGCTCTCAATCATATCCTCCACACAAATTTGTTTTTCATGATCGTTCATGAGTTTATCCTTATTCACTAAAGGATTTTCACAAGTAGGGGTCCAGGTGTTGGGAGATGAATGAGGACTCGGTAAGGTAGTGGCAATGATTTCATCTTTTTGTGTCATAATTTATTTGCAAGGGGGAGGAGAAGGAAGACAAGCAATACTTTCGTGATCTTCAATGATTGTGTCTCCTTTCATCAAGATACCTTCATCACCAATGGGAGAGATATCAAGAGAAGAACAATTATGATTATCATGATTATCTCTATGCATGCATTCGTTTGTGTCAAATATTTAATGGATCATTTTAGTGAGAGGAATTCCTTAAGGGATTCATCTAACGTGTCTAAATCATCACTACTAAAAGGATTGGGTGTTATGGTTTTTTGAAATTAAATCATTTTTTTAATTGGATCATTTCATTTTATTTTTTTTCATTTGCTAATGAATATGATCTAAATGAAGTAGGAACTAATGTTGAAAATGAGAATTGCAAAAGTCTAAGTGCCATGAATGTAAATAATACATATTTCTAATGATTTAAATGTTAGAGAAGCTATGAAAACTTAAAATGAAATGTAAAGACATAGGATGAAATGCAACTTTTCAAATTTCAAACAAAGTAATTTACTGATGACACTATGCACAATAATCTGAAAGATGAAAGATTGGAAGTACAAATGTGAATTTTAACAATGCAGGAAATGAGCTAATGTAAGCTAAATCTAATGAAATGTATGATACAAAAATTCAGCCAACTGATACAGATAACTTATGGTAGCAAACAAAAACATAAAAATAGGGTTTTCAACTCTGTAAAAGGCAGTTTCAAGGGTCAAAAGGGACTAATTCGCCTAGGGTGGTGAATGAGTCCCATTGGGGATTTTTTTGAGATTTTTCAAATTTTTCTAAGGGATTTTCTTATGTTTTCTATGCTATAAGATTGAGACCTCGGATGAAAATGAAAAATTTTAGAAAATTTTAATGATTTTAGATGCCACAAATGCAACCTAAATGAACTTTTCATGAATGCAAAATTTGAAACCCTAGAATGCAACTTAACCAATGCAACATGCAATACAAAGCCAATTGTAGGATGAGGATGGACTCCAAATCAGACAAGGATATATTCAAAAATTAGGTTCACCAAAATGTAGCAAATATTTTGGCATCCTAATCCTTTCTAGCGCTTCTATGTTTTTTCACCTAAAAGGAGAAAGAAGGGCCAAAATGGGCAATGTTACACTCAAATTAGATGTGATATGCATGGAATACGGGTGTAATATACCTAGATGCAATGTTTGAATGTATGAAACTAATAAGATGGATTGATTATTAATGCAAAACCAATGAAATGTAGATTGTTTGAAAACATGTTACATTATGCAAAAACACCTAGAAATGAATGCAAATTGTAACATAAATGGATGAAACTGAAAGTGTGCACTTGAGATCTTGATGGAGACTAGAAATGACTTTTGAAATGATTTTGATCCTAATTTTTAGGCTTGGTAGGACTCATTTTCCATTCTAGGCGAATTCGTCCCAGATCTGTGAAACTGTTCTAGAGCTCGTTCCAGACAAATGGGTATCCAAAAATACAGAAAAAAAAAATAAGGCTTGGAAGTGGGACTCATTCACCACCTATGGAAAATGAGCCCAATTTTTAATTTCTGAAGATTCAAAGGTGGAAACAAGAGCCTTTGGTATGCACTTTCTGCTTCTTTAGGTGTTTGGTTCTAAAACTATCAAATTCGGGCCTGAAAGTAACTTTTTGTTCATGTTTTTCCTTATCCAATGAAGAGATGACTTGAACAAATTTGCATATTTATTCTTAATGATTTCCAAGCCTCCAAGATTCCTAAATTTATAAACACAAAAGAATAAAAAAAGGAATGTTGAATATTAGGGCATGGTGGTTTGCCTTGGTCAAACCCCTTTTAGGTAATTAAACCAAAACGAGAAAAGAATATAATGAAGCATGCAATAATGGATTTATTACCTTGACATGAAGATTGATATTCAATGTATGAAATAAAACATGAAGAATCTTCCCTTGAATTTGTTAGGAAGCTATCTTGATGACTTGCAATGATGAAACCCTAACTTGCTTGACTTGTGATAGAAGATAAATGATGAATGAATGATAAGAGATGTGTGAATGAGTTAAGATATTATGAATTAGGGTTTAGAGACTTGATTTTATAGTCAATCCACCTTATTCACTTGTAAATTGGAACTCTAAGGCCAACAAGAAGAAAAACAAAACTTAAATTCCAAAATTTCCCACTCAAAATTCAAAAATGGCCCAAATGGGATTTATTTCACACCTTGGGTGAATCAATCCCACCTTGCAGGGAATCATTTTCTAGAGATGGTGAATTAGTCCCAGAGGGGTCCATTTTCTAGCTGGGTTGTTGGGGAATGCATAAATTATGTTTATATGATGACTTTGTCATATTTTTCATCAAATTATGCCTCAGGATGCACAATATGAGGTCATAGGGGCCTATTAATGCTAATGTGAAGGTAAATTGGGGCTTGGGACATAGAATTCAATGTGAAAGTGTGATTAAATACACTTTATAACACTAAAATGATGTCCACATAGCCTATAAAGCATAGAAATCCAATGTGAATGTTAGGACACATTACAACACTAGATTAACATTAAGTTTAATTCAAAAGCATTCTAGATTGATGTGAAAATACATTTAAATATATTTTACATTGTTGAATTAAGGGAAAATGAGTTCATTAAGTCTAGAAAAGCATTAAAGTCTCTTACAACACTTTACAACACCTTTACAAGACATTGATAAATATATTTTATTCAATTTGCAAGGGTCCAAGACCTAGTGTGGATATGTAAAACACCTCACAACACCAAATAAAGGCCTCACTAAGCCCAATTTATCATCAATTATTCCCAAGTCAAGAAAGAAATAATTTTTTCTAATATACATTTATCCCCCACTTTAGTGAGAGGATGAATTTTAGGGAAAACTGTAAGAAACACCCCCTCGGTGAAGGTGTAAAATCCTGGTGAATCTTTTATACTTCCCAATAAAAATATTAATTTTAGTTGTGAATTTTTTTCATTTTTCGTGAAATAAATAAATTCCATTGACAAATATTTTCTAATCCTAGAAGTTTGTGGAAAATCTTGGTGAAATGCAAATTTTTTAAAACCACTAATTTTTTTCCATTGGCGATTAAAATCTATTTTCAAAGCAATAAAATATTTTGATTGGTGAATTAAACCTGTTTTCAAACCAGAAAAAAAATTGGCGATTAAAACTTTTTTCCAAACTAAAACATAAAATTCATTGGTGAATTAAACCTATTTTCAAAGGATTAAGCAAAAAACTTTGGCCAATTAAACATAATATCAAACTAATAAAAAATATGCATGAAAGTAAAGATTATTTTCCTCATTGTTTTCATCAACCATCCAAAAATCACCTACAGCTATAAAAAAATTTTTTTTAATAACAAAAAAAAGTAACCCTGCCCAACTAAAACTAGTTCACAACTATCTGTATCTACCTTACATATTTCAAGAAGCTAAAAATTTAGTACTAGTCTTGCATCAATTCAGAAAAAACCCTACAAGAACTAAAAATTCAACTAGTGCTACCTGTTTCATAACCAACCTTCCTTATTGATTTTCCTTTTATCTTTTGCTTCTTCCCATTATGTCATTTTGCTCTCATACACTGCCTCTGCTTTCTCTTGTGTTTCCATGTGCTCTGCCTCCGCTTTCACCTGTGTTATAATTGCTTCCACCTTCATAAGCTCTATAAAGAGCTTTAATGAATGCTAGCCTAACCTTGCTTCTTCCCTGCATTGATTTTTAATCTCATCCTCTGGCCAACACACAAAAGGGATGCATCCTTCTACCCCTTCCAATTCCACATTTTCAAAGCCTTCTTGAATGTCGAAACCTTCACCTAGAACTTCCCATTCAAGTATTGATTCTAATCCTTCCAAGAAATCTCTATGCACAATCATCTCCATCACTTCTCTCACTATGCTTGTCGATTCCCCCAAGTCCAAACCCCATGCTATAATCACAGAGTATACATCCATGTTAGTCTCGTATCTATGCCTCAAATTTCCAAAGGATTTCCCAAAATTATCTACACACTTTGTACCAACCTCCCATTAGTGAATATAAACATACCCATTAATCTTTTGTCAGATGCTTCACCATAAAACAGGTTTAATTGCCTCCTCGAACGTAGAGTGAAGTTGGCCTCCATTTGAAAACTACTACACCCAAACCACCACTACCACCACTCTTTCAGACTTTCCTTATTCTCCATGCCAAACTCTATTATTAACTTCACTAATTCAGGGCAGAGAGGTAATAGTTTTCCAAACCGATCTTAATTACCCATCGATCCTCTAGTCATGTCCACTTGCTAAAATCTGCCTATGATCTTCACTTCATAAATACACCGTCTTTGCCACCTTACCTATCTTAATTCACCAAATTCAAGGTTTTGGTGGTTTTCCTAACCTTAGTTGCTACCTTTCCTATCTTAATTCACCAAATTAAGGGTTTTGGTGCTTTTCCTAACCTTAGTTGCAAGTCTTTCTTGGTCATTTTTGTAGTCGGTGGGTCGGAGGTTTTGAAAACTTCAAAACTTTAGACTTTGGTTTTAAGGTTCAAAATTTTAGCAACCATGTGACATTAGGTACCATGAATTTTCAATGATTTTTTTATGGATGGTTGTAGTTGCATTCTGGAATTATATCTCTCAAGCACTAGATTTGTGACTTGAAACCTCTGGAATTACACTAGAACTATTAAATATTTTACTGTTTAAATATTGGTGCTCTTGTTTACCGTTTAATATTACCTAAGTCATACCAAAATATTTTATGACAAATCCTTAAATCTTAACTCTTTAATCCTGAGGGGTGGGTCTCGTCAACCTAGCTATGTCCCCATTTTAAATTATGCACCTGCATAAATTTTGTTTTAAAAGAGGGATCGTTTGATGAATCTTTGATGGATGTCTATAGATGCATTCTGGAAGTAAATCCTTGAAGCACTAGACTTGTGAACTGAAACCTCTGGAATAACACTAGAACCGTTAGATTTTCAAAAATCAATGGTTGAGATTTTATTATTTATTGGTTTAGAAATCAACATATAGTTCTGATCATAAATGAGCAAAATTTATTGTGACTTATTAGGACATTGATAATGATTAAGGTAAAATGAGATATTTAATTCTCTCTTTTCAATGTGTTGAGGTACTCTACCTTTCATTTATTCTATTGAAATTCTCAATTTGGCTGTGGTATTGGGCAGCGGCGTGGATTAATGCCATATGAATAGCTAGAGTGATTGATTGGATAGCTTTATATTGAAAACTACATGATGTACTGTAGAATCATAGATGATGATGTCAATAATCCAATGATTTTGACAATTGATAGCTTGCATGGCACTGCCAATTTTGACAATTGACAACTTGTCAACTTGAGGTACAGTTTGTAACTTTGCATGTAGCCAACTTGAGGTACCGATTAAGTTGGATTTTTGGTTTGTGCAAATTGAAATTATTACTAATCAGTAGTAACTATATACAACCTCACACGTGACACATGTGAGGTGTATAAGGGACTAGGCTGGTAGTGGCACTTTTCGCCCATAAATAAGGATAGTGAGCATAACTAAAATCATTCCTTTAATTGTCATAAGGGTTTTCATTTTGTAGGGTTAATAACTTAATAAGGATTCAAGAAGAAGATGATGCAGTATTATTGGGGATGCTCTAAGTTCTCCTACCTCCAGTTATGTAGTTACAGAGTAAAAGACCAATTTACTTCAAGTTCAAAATGGGTGGAATTGGAAAGAAGTTGATTTGGTTCACTTGACTTCTCAAATAGGTTTTGAACCAGGATGAGGAGCTCTGATGGATACAAGTGCTATCTTGATGCATGGAGGTTGCAAGTAGAAGATGGGAGCAATTTTACTACCCCTCATCATCTACATGGTCCGACAAGAGAGTCCCTTGCATTTATTTTGAGATACCATGGCCTACTAGGCAAGCCCCATGCATTTATTTTAAGTGCTCATCTTATGCATGGGAGCAATTTTACAACCCCTCATCTTCTGCATGATTCTAGTTCTAAAAGGGGCTAAGTACATTTTGTATCTTCACAAATCCCATTTCCCCACTTTGATTGGGCCCCCTTTCCCCATGTATTTATTTTCAAAGACCATGGTTGACTCGACAAGTCCCATGTGTTTATTTTTAGAGCTCGTGGTTGACTCGACAAGTTCCATTTTTTTTCAGAGATACATGTATCACATTTACGTTTTCAACTTTTCACTAGTGGTCCAGTAGAAGATTGGCACTTGTGCTTACATTTGTATTTGTACTATGTAATAATGTGACATTGTAATTCAGTTGTAATAAAATAAATGGTTGTGCTAATAATATGACATTGTAATTCATTTTATTAAGTCCTTTGCAAGTTAATTTCTATTAATGGTTGTGCAATGTGCTATTAATGTGACATTGTAATTCATTTTATTAAGGCCTTTGCAACATTAAGTTTCTAGCCCCTTGGCCTTGATGTCAATCCTAGCACATTAAAGTTTAAAGAAAATTTAAAACACGTGTTGTATATCTAGTTTTGCTAAGTTTGGCTAGTTTGATTTCAGCTACTGCTAGTAGCTCTATTCTTGTAATTATTTTGCTTTGTTCAATACAAAAAAAAAAAAATTAAAGAAAATTTAAAACACATTTTTTATTTTTATTATTTATATCATAAATTACTCAACCGTTCGATGAACATTTGATGTATGGTTGTAGTTGCATTCCAGAATGAAATATGCAGAGCGTTACACTTGCAAACTTAAACCTCTGGAATCACCCTATAACCATTAGATTAACAAAGATCAACAGTTTATAATTTTCTATCAATGCAAGAGTAAATCATTAATGGCTTGTTTTAAATGTTGTTAGCCATGTATATTGTACTACCTAATTGTGTACTGTGTAGTCCATAAGTAATGAGTAGAAATTTCAGTATCATTTAGTTTACTCATTGCAATGCAACACCCTATTCTTGATTCCAGAGTTCCACTTCCAACAAAGCCATTCTAGTAATCCAGTTTCAAGTTTCAACCCAGTTTCAAATTCAAGAATCAAAATTCAAAATTCAGGGGTGAAGCCATAATAGTGGTTTACAATTTGATGGAGGAAGGAAAATTGAGAAAAAATGACCCCATGGCAAAAAAATTGGTTTTAGGGGTTTGCATGAACCTACAAGTTCGACCGAACCATAAAGGGGTTCGAGCGAACCCATTAATTATTGGGCACACATTTCCCACCCAAAAAATAAAGGAAAAATGCATATTAATGGGGGTTTGAATGAACCCTGGTTTGCTAGAACCCCTGGTTCTAGCGAACCCCCCTTTTCCCTAATTTTTTAATTTGTTCACAAAAAACCTAAATTTTTACACTTTCAAGCTCTCGTTGAGGATGAAAATGGGGGAATATTTAGAAACCAAACTTGGAATCAAGTAGCCTGAACGAGCTATCCAATAAATATAATTTTAATATGTTTTGGTTTTATTATGTATTTGTTTTTTTAGTTTTATTAAACATAGGTTTTTCATCAAAAATGAAGGTCTTTGTTCTGCACATGTGGAAAAATAGCAGATTATCAAAAAAAAATTGAAAAATATGAGTGCACCATATATTGAAGTCCTTGATCCAACCAAAAAAAATTGAATTTCGATATATACAAAAAGTTATACTATACCTGTCGCTGATATGTCCGAATTGTCATTTGATTGACTTTGAAACTTGATTAAAGAAAAAATATTCAATAAAAAATATCTAACTAAGTGGAAGCACTATATATCAAAGTCACAAATGTAAATTCGAAAGAATTGGAATTTTATCCTTCATGGAAAAAAATTTATGCGTTATACGGTGTGCGTCACTTTTTAAAAATGTTGTTTTTTGAAAAATACCAGTTTTTGTGGGAGATAGAAAAATAGGTGCAATCTAATTTTAAAAAATTTGAAAAAAATATTTTTAGAATCTATAGATGAAATGTGATGAGACTCTAGTTTGCATCATCTTCAAATTCCTCATAGTTTAGCCGCTATAGGTGCCTGAATGTGAAGATTTAGTTAAAAATTAAAAATTCAGTGTCCAGTTTGGCCAAAAATTGTAAACCACTATTGTGGGATCACCCTCAGGTAAGTTAAAGAATTCCTGTGGCTGTGTTTCATCACTTGACATTTCTTAAAATATTATTTTGTCAATCTTTGAAGTTTAGGTTTAGGGTTAAGAGGCTTAAGAATTAAGAAAAATTAAGGACTAATAGGGAATTCACAAATTTCATATTGTTGATTGTATCAGCATGTCTACCACCAGTACTAGTAGAACAATGTTGGATAATACATTATGCAAAATTGCTTAAAACCATAGGTTTCACTGATGAATACCATGATATTTATGATCCTGAAACCTATGGTAGGCGTACCTCAAAACTTAGATTTTCATATCAGAATAAGGTTGCAAAGCAAATGCAATTGAAAGCTAATGTTATCAGTGCACCTTGGGTAACTGGATTAGGGCGCATGATGTTAAATGAGGTTTTCGCTTGCCCAAAATTTATCATGGTTTGGGCCCTAAATTATGATGATAACAAAAGAGAAATTGTGAATAAAGATAGCAAAGAAGATTTGTAATCCATTAATGCAGAAGAACTTGGAAAAGTTTTGGCCTTGGGGTTTACAACTGAAGAATTTGGAAATTTCCACATTGACCTAGAAAAGCTTGCTAGTGATTATGAAGCAATGGATGAAATGGAGTAAAATTATTTCTTAAATAGAATAGTTCAGGATAGAAACAATTTGAAAGGTGATCATAAGCCTCCTTATGATTTGGATATTTTTAAACTATTGGTTTAAGATACTATTTCCATGCTAGCATTTTTCCTTGGGCTGGATAGTAATTTGGAAGTGGATCCATGCCTCCTTGAAATGGTGTATAATTTCCATTATGGTGTTCCACATTCCAAATATAATTTTATTGAGCACATTGTAGAATCCATGCATAAATATTTTTTAATGATTAAAGGAGGTTCCACTAAGACATTTAGGTTCACAACCTACTTGTGCTATCTTTTTCTATTCAAATTCAGAGGAATGTTTCAAACCAACAAGCTTCAGATTCAACCCTATGGTAATAGTAATCTTGATCAAAATTAAATGGCTCCAGTATATGAATGGACCAATGTTATAAGGTTGCATGATTCTTGAAGAAACTACAATCATTTCGTAGACTAATTTTTGGCTCCATTGCACCAAGCAATTAAAAATAATCCAATGCCTAGTTTTCCTATGTCATGTAGAAACAACATTCAAAAAGGAAAATAAATACAATTGTCTAATTGGTAATTAATGGAATAATATATTGTGCTAAGATTTTATGGATCAGAAGTACAGCCATACAAACTTCTAATACATGTGACAAAAATGTTTTTTTCTTTGAAATACATAAGGAAGATGTAGAGTAATGATGAAAGAAACTTTAGCGGTTGGGGTAAGAATACCTTATTTCCTTCTTTAATTTTTTCATGTGGAGGGATGACAATCGAGAGAAAAAAATTTAGTGTGGAAAATGATATTTTGAATTTTTTTTTTATTTTGATGTTATCTGTCACTGGTAGTATGATCCTTGTGACACCATTAAATCATTGATTGTGCTCAATAAGAATGTTGGAAATACAATTCAACATCAAAGTAAACCCTTGCTTGAAAACTTGAGAAACAAGGATTCTTGGGATGAGGTCAAAGTAGCAATGGAGAAAAGTGTTGTTGAGAATGGTATTTCTTTTGAACAATTGTTAGTATAAATTATGGAATTGCATCGAAAGACAATTAGGAGGTACATCAATTTTTATGAAAAAATTCATAAACCATCTAGTAGAGTAAAAATGCCAAATTCTATAGAGCAGGAAGTTATAGAAAAAAAAATTCACGATAAAAAATTACTACCTTTTGGTCTATGAGGAAGGAGCTAGGTGATCCAAGAGCTCTTATAGAGTATGGAGATAACGAAGAAGATCTTGAGTTTAGAAAATTATGGAATATAGATCATCTAAATGAAAAAGAAAGCCATGTCAATTTCAAACTTGGTTTAAGTGAGGCCACAAAATAAGCATTTACTACACGAGCAGCCATAGCAGAAAAAATGGGTTATGAAGGTGGTGGTTTTGGGTCCCAAGGAAAAGGAATTCCTACAGTAATAGATGTACAACATAGAAAACCAGTTGATAAATCTAGCCTTAGAGCTGATAAAGTAGACCAAGGGCAAACAAGTAGAACCGAAACAATAAAATTTGTTAGAGCTTCAAATCCTCGTCCTCATGGTCAGACACAATCACAACTAGGACATGCCCATGGTGGAAGGATTAGTGCAACTGGCACTGCCTCTAGTGGAGATGGTATGGGTAGTAGTATTAATAGTGGTCAACATGTGCTACAATAGAAAATTACACACAAAAGGACAACAACACAATATACCACAGAAACACCAAGTGATCAAGGCATATAGAAGAGGCAAAGGATTTTGGCAGGTCCAACTCCAAGTCACACTACTAGTGGATCCACCACAAAGGAGTTATTTCTAGGCACTCCCCCAATGCTAGTTAGTCTGGCTACAACATCATTAGCAGTTGAAAGTACTCTTATTCCTTTTCCATTCAAGAATTCCATTGTCCCTGAATCCCCAGGTTTTGATTACATTGAAGAGTTTAAAAAGAAATTAGAATTGAATAAAAAAGAAAAGAAGCAACGAATGGAGAGTGTATTTTCTCTAACTTCATATCCTACAACGACCATGGTATTACCCACATTTGACATAAGTAAATAAATCATGGAGTACACAATTCTTGTTCCCATAGTTCAAATCAAACCAGTAAATCAGATGGCTCCATCTGAATTAGAGGTGAACAATTTTCAATTGGATTTTTCTGGACTCAAAAATACTGACAAAATTAATGTATTAAAGAATAATGAATTAGTGTACACATCATTGCTCAAGCAAGATAGAGAGAAAAAAAAATTGCAAACTCAAATTGAAAATTTATAGGCAGACCTAGCAAATGAGAAAGCAAAGAGGAAAGCAGCAGATAACAAGAGCAATGAATTAGGAAAAAAAATTAAAAAAATTTCCTCTACATTAAAAAGCACATAGGATAAGTAGAATGAGACTGTAGTGAATGAACTGAAGCAAAGGCTACATGAGAGAAACAAGAATATGATGAGGAAAAATCCACTTCATATAATTAAGACTAAGCATTACAAATGGAAATGCACAATGGGAACAAAAATTGGAGAAGGAGAGAAAAAGAAATGAAAGATTGGAGGTAGAGATGATGGAAGTAAAAAATGAAATTAAGTCTTGTCAAAATAAGTTATCGGCATTTTGTAGAGAAACAATGAGGCATATGAAAAAAAATATTTGGGATGAAATAATGTAGGGGATTGATCATTTGTGTGACATGTTTCAATTGATTGATGCTATCAGACAACATCATAATAAGCTTGACAAATATTTAATGGAGAACAAAAACGTGTTGGCATTAGAGAAATCAGCAAATCAAATTCAACAAACAGTCTACAAAGCTAGTGACGATGTTTTGAAATCAAAAGGGATTACGAATTGGCTTGCTACATCAATGATGTTGTCATCTATCATTGAAAAGTGTTTGAAAATGGGTGAAACAAAGAAATATTTGCATTTGGCTGTAGAAAAAATGAAGGTGGTGGATGAAAAGGTAAGGAACTTCATAGAGCTTGGTTTACCAAAGGATTTTGACACAAATGAACGATTCGTTGGAAAGAATGACTTCAAAAATAAGATGGAGGATGCAAGGAAGATTGATTTGGACCAATTTCTTCATAACCCAGATGTGGTGACCTATTTGGATTCCATCAAACCATTGCTAACCTTGAATGAAAAATTGACTAAAGAATCCAAGACAGGTTCCAATTTGAATCATGAATTGTTAACAAATCTTCAAGTCAAATAGCATCAGTTAGAAAAAATGACAATTCCAACACCTGAAGAGTGGAAGTTGCTAGAAAAGGTGATCTAGTGATTTAATTTTTGATAATATGAGTTTCCAAGTTCCAACTTAGTTTTGTGCAGAGTTTTCTTTGAGAAATATTTTGCATTTTCAATGCCTCTATGTATTCCTTCATGTGATAATCAATTTAAAATCTCAAATTTAGACTTCATGTATTATTTATTATATCATTTGAAGAAAAAGTGTGGTAGTGGTTTCAACTTCTAGATACACTTTAAACATTTGTTGATGTTCATTGTTGTATATGCTACTAATACTATTGTTAATCTGTTATTAATCTAATAAGCATTGAGTTGAGTGATGAATCACTGCTCGCACATGCTCAAGTTTTACTTTTAACACAATTAAAATATGAACTAAAAGGTGATTTTTATTCCAAGCATCCATAATCTTAATGAAATTGCATTAAAATTCACACATCAATACTCAATCTCCATGAATACTTAGCATATCCACTAAACATTTATATGAATTCATGTCGTGGATTATCTATTATTGGAATTGGAATGATAGATTTTTGGTTAGTTTCATTGCTATGCTTACTATTACTCAAAGTCGCGGTTTTGGTGTTTTTCCTAACCTTAGTTGCTAGTCCTCAGAGTTTTATAACCTTGTCGTGGAGCTCTAAATTTTCATAACTCCCTGATTCCCCGACATGGTTGATAGTTCACTTTGTTGAGTTGCAAGTCTTTCTTGGTCATCTTTCTAGTCGGTGGGTTGATGGTTTGGAAAACTTCAAAACTTCAGACTTTGGTTCTAAGATTCCAAGTTTTAGCGACCACACGAAATTATGGACTTATCTTACCTTAACCTTTCAAAGGCATCGTCATCTGACACCTCATTGAATGTTATGTATGGACTAATGTAAAATATAAAATATCACAATTTCATGGAATACAACACAAAATATCATCAACTACAGTTTGACTTTGGAATATGATTCATGAAGTGCAATATTAAATAAAATATCATGAAGTGCAATGATTCATAATTTCATTGAATACAATATAAAATATCATCAATTACAGTATGGAATAATGGAATTTGATCCTGGGATCCATGAAGTGCAATATAAATACCTAAAATCTGCTAGTTCTCTTACATTTCACAAATGGACTTGGGATCCTCAAACTGACGCTCATCATCAAATAAATTAAAAGAGTCGTCTTGGATTTGATTCCAAGTCTGCTCTTCATTTTCTCCATCCTATGTCTCAAATTCAACATTCATTGTGTCATTGTTGTCAATGTCATATGTTTGAGTCCCATTGCCACTACCAGTGCCACCAGTACCAACCTTTGGAATTGGAGTGTTGCACAACCCAGTCCCTCTTCTTTCACATGTGGACCTCCAGATTGGGAGTGCCCTTTCAAAAGGAAAATTTCTGACATTATACGCAGTTCCTTTCATCCTCAAGCAATTTTACAAATTCGTAAGTTTGAAATATTTTGATATCGAACCACGCAATATTTCACTTTGACCTAAGCTTGTCCAAACCTTTTTTATTGATCCCAATTCAAAGGCCTTGTCCTTTCCCATAGATTTATACTGGTCCTTCATAGCTATTGTAAAACTCCTATATTATTTTATAAGGTTAGCTTCATCTAAAATTCCTTCTATTTTATGCTCATTGTATGTTACAGTTTTCAAAAATTGTTCGATCAAGATTTTTACCTAAGCATGAAAATATTTTAGGTTATCTCAGTTTTTCCAAAATTGAGGATACACAATACTCATGGCTTTAAGTATTTCATGTCAAGGAAATCTTTCACGAATCTTTGAGGAAAGATATTTTGCAATTTCCTTCAAATTATCACCAACAGATTTAACAATGCCTTTAAAATCTTCCTCGTTAACAACTACTTCTCTACTAGAGCGCTTGGTTGTCTTACATTGGTACATTTGTATCTCATATCGACGTACACAGATACATAAGTTCCCACTTACATTAAACTATAAATAATTATCAAGATCATTCAAATCAATAATTTTCTGCCAGATGAAATAATTTGCAACATCTTGTGTTAGATCTAGATATAGATGATCGAGGGCCAAGCATGTATGTTTACATAGATTGGAATATTCATTAATATACATATTTTTGTCTTGGGATTTCTTCACAAGCTCATTCATCACATCCAACATAGGGAGAATACTAGTTAAAGTCAAGAGTGTCTCTATATCGCTTAATCACTTAACCTATGTAAGAGCTCAAGAGCTTTGTCTACTATGCTGCAATTTTCGTACATAACTCCAATCAAGGATTGATATTCTGAAAGAACTCGTTACTCTTGTCCATGCAAGGAGATCCATTTGGTATCAACATCCTTGACAAGCTTGTTTCCTTGTGTTATTCCCTCAACAAAATTTTGAAATTCTGTGAAATGTTTAGGACTTTGGCAAAA
>VDFB02193867.1:76550165-76650536 GCA_007258455.2 Sequoia sempervirens | reverse complement strand
TAAACCTTCTACTCTATACCCTTAACTAGCCACCCTCTACCATCAACCCTAATCCCTCAACCCTCAACCCTTGAATCGTAATACCCTAGAAACCATCAACCTTATAGTTCCTCCACCATAATCCCTCAACCCATATCACTTTCTCTCTATCTATACATATCACCTCTCCCTCTCCCTCTCTCCTACCCTCTCTAATTGTCTCTATCTACCCTCTCCCACTTTCTATGTACTTCTCATTCAATCAATCCCTACCACCCTCTCTCTCTTCCTTTATCTATCTCTCTCTATATCCCTCCCACTCTCTCCCACTCCATCTCTCTCCCTCTCTCTCCCTCTCTCTCATGTCTCTCCCTCCCACCCCCTCTCTCTCTCAGGTCTCACCCTTTGGCAACCTACCTAGGTAACTCTCTCTCTCTCTATCCCTCCCACCCTACCTAGTTAAGTCCCTCTTCCTCCAACCCCCTCTTTCTCTCCCTCTATTAGGTCACTCCCTCCCAAAACCTCTCCCTCTCTTAGGTTTCTCACTCACACACCCTCTCTCTCCCACTCCCTCTCTCTCACATTCCCTCTCACTACCTATCTCTCAAGTCTCTCCCTTTGGCACCCTACCTACATAAATCTCTCTTTCTCTTTGTCTCTCTCTCTCCCCCTCTCAATTCTCTCTTTACCACCCCCCTCTCTCTCTCTCTCTCTCACTCTATCCTTCTCACCCTACCTAGCTAATTTCCTCTCACTCCAACCCATTCTCTCCCACTCCCTCTCTCTTAAACTCTCACTTCCACCCCCCTCCTCTCTCTCTCTCCCTTTCCACCTCCCACCCTACCTAGACAACTCTAGATCTCTCTCTCTCTTATAGTTATCACTCCCTCTAAAGACATACATAAATACATACATACAAGCATAATATATATGTACATAAATCCTACATACATACAAGTGTACATGTACATGTTTTGATACAATCTTACGTACATATAGGCATGCATACAATATACATGCATTGATACATACAGGCACACATACATACATACATAAATGACATACAAGCATACATATACTTACAAACATACAAATAGATAAACATACATTCAATAGAGTAGCATTTAACATAAATAAATACATAACACAAGCATGTTATATTGCACTCACGTTATGTCTTGCTAGACATGTTCCCCACAAACACAAAAACCCATGTCAAAACTGAGATATAATGCAAGTGCATTATAATGTGCACGTGTTATATCTTGCTTTGGGAATCCCCAAGCCTTCGGATTGGTACTTTCCTTTGAGTAAAAACCCAAAGGCTTGGAGGGAATTCCCAATGACCAAAGACATGTTTTTGAAAATTCTACAATATTTCACATAATCGAGTTCATACTCACCATCAGGATTGCATGTGGTTCAATATCAAACAAATCGAACATCTGGGTAATGTTAGGTTCTCTCTTAGTTATCCAATGATATAATTTTTTCAATTTTTGACAATGTTAAGCCTTTCATCCATAATTTATTTTGTTTGTGTGTCTCTTTTTTGGAAAAAAGAAGTGTTTGCTGTTTTTTTCATTATAAATTAACCGTTCATTGAAATTTCAAATAAATTACATTTTTAGAAACTAGACTCCATTCTACAATTTTTTTTTAAAAAAAAACAATTAGTTTCCAAGTTTTGTAGGGGTAGCACTACCAACTTATATTTTTCAGGAAGTGTCCACTTTGAAAATTAGTAGAAAATATAATATTCATTAAAAAATTATCAGAAAAATATTGCATCAACAACATATTGTTAGCTAACTTTTGACTATAGTGATTTTAAAAATACTAAAAGAAAGTTCACCATGCTAGGGCCATATAAGAGTTGCTATGTTATGTTTTTTCTAACAAAAAAAAAAACAATTTGTGTATGTCCCTTGTTTGAACCCCTTAATCTCAACCATTTTCAAAATAAAATAGTAGTTTAGAAAGTAGACTTGGAGCACTTCAATCCTTATTTTTATTCCATCTCAAAAAATTTAGTGTAACTATCCTCAATTTCATGTCCAAGGTTAGTATTTTCTAATTTTTTAAAAAATGTGGCCACTTAAGCCCCATTTTTGGGAACCATATTTGTGCACATACCCCTAAAGTAAATTGTTTGTATAAGCTAATCTTTCTCATAATATAGGGAAGGCAGCCAAATAGCCAAAGGGGCTACAACAAGTTTCATACTAGGAGCGTCACTAGGTTCAACATGCGGTGGGTCACTCTCATCAGGAGGATCATCATGGCTTCCCCCATCTAACTGAATTTTATTTTTCACATAAAAAAGGGGACCCTTATTTTAATGTCTAAATCTAGGATTAACATTTTCTCCTTTTTCAAAGGTACATTAAGATGTAAATCAAGGTGATTAGATTGAATTTCAACCATGAAAATGAATCAATCAGACTTGGATCTAATCCTTTTGAGCCTTGGAAATAAATTAGAATTGATTTTCCTTGATTATCCTAATTAGATTATAACCCCTAATATGAAAATTGCAAGATCTCGACAACTGACAGACTGAAACAGAGATTTGCAAATAGATCTAGGAAGGGAAAATTGTTGTATACCTATCCGAAAAGTTTGGTGTTGGTTACAATATGAGGATAGAGTTTACCAAGGGAATTTGAGTCCTTGTAGGTGTGTCTTGAATATGTGTAGCAAATATTTTAGAATCCTAATCCTTTCTAGTGCTTCTAGGGTTATTCACCTAAAAGGAGAAAGAATAGCCAAAATGGGAAATGTTACACTCAAAATCAATACAATATGGATGGACTATGGATGTAATATACCTAGATACAATGTTTGAATGTAAGAAACTGATAAAATGGATTGATTATTAATGCAAAACCAATGAAATGTAGATTTTTTGAAAACACATTATGTAATGCAAAAACACCTAGAAATGAATGCAAATTGTAACAAAAATGGATAAAACTGAAAGTGTGCACCTGAGATCTTGATTGAGTCTAGAAATGACTTCTGAAATGTTGTTGATCATAATTTTAGGCCTGGTAGGACTCATTCACCATTTTGGGCGAATTAGTCCCAGATCTTTGAAACTGTTATGGAGCCTGTTTCAAAAAAATGGGTATAAAAAATGCAAAATACCAAAATCAGGCATAGAAGTGGGACTCATTTGCCACCCATGGTGAATGAGTCCACTTTTTAATTTCTGAAGATTCAAAGGTGGAAACAACAGCCTTTGGTTTTCATTTTCTACTTCTTCAGGTGTCTAGTTCTAAAACTATCAAATTCAAGCCTGAAAGTAACCTTTTGTTGATGTTTTGCCTTATCCAATGATGAGATGACTTGAAAAAAATTTCAACTTGATTCCTAATTATTTCCAATCCTCCAATATTCCTAAATCTACAAACACACAAGAAGAGAAAGAGGAATGTTGAATGTTAGGGCATGGGGCTTTTCCTTGGTCAAACCCCTTTTAGAGAATTAAACCAAAATGAGAAAAGAATGAAATGAAGAATGTAATAATGGAGTTATTAACTTTCCATGAATATTTATCTTGAATTTCTACAACAAATTATGAAAAATATTCCTTTGAATGTCTTAGGAAGCTATCTTGATGACTTGCAATGATGAAACCCTAACTTACTTGACTTGAGATAGAATACAAATGATGAATGAATGATAAGAGATGTGTGAATGAGTCAAGAGATTATTAATTAGGGTTTATAGAATTTATTTAATACGTAATCCACCTTATTTACCCATAAACTGGATCCCTAATTTTGACATGAAGAAAAACAAAACTTAAATTGCAAAATTTCCTGCTCAAAATTCAAAAATGGCCCAAATGGGACTCATTTGCCAACTTGGGAAAATCAGTCCCACCTAGTAGGGACTTATTCACCAAAAATGGAAAATTAGTCCCAGAGGGATCCATTTCTAGCTGGGTTGTTGGGGAATGCATAAATTAGGTTTATATGATGACTGTGTCAGTTATTTCACCTAATTAAGCCTTGGGATGCACAATATGGGGTCATAGGGTCCTACTAATGATCATGTGAAGGTCAATTGAGGCTTGGGACACATAATTCAATGTGAAATTGTGATTAAATACACTTTACAACACTAAAATGAGGTCCACACAACCTAGAAGGAGGGGACATCCAATGTGAATGTGTAGGACACATTACAACACTAGATTAACATTAAGTTTAATTTAAAAGCATTCTAGATTGATGTGAAAATACATTTAAATATATTTTTCATTGTTGAATTAAGGGAAAATGGGTTCATTAAGTCTAGAAAAGCATGAAAGTCTTTTACAACACTTTACAACACCTTTACAAGACATTGATAAATATATGTTATTTAATTTAAAAGGGTCCAAGACCTAGTATGAATATGTAAAACACCTCACAACACCAAATAAAGGCCTCTCTAAGTTTAATTTATCATCAATTATTCCCAAATCAAGCAAGAAATACTTTTTTCTATGGTGCATTTAGCCCCCACTTTAGTGAGAGGATGAACTTGCTTCAAAATCACACTAAAGTAGACATTCAAGAGAGATATGAGTGCACAAATGCAGATGACAAAGGATGTCAAAGATCAAGAAGGTAGTCAAGTTCCTAGGATCCAAGATCCTAATTCAAACCATCAAGATACATAATCATGCAATGGAAAGAAAGGAAAACAGCATGGAAAAGATGTGCTCACTCTAGGGCCACAGAACATAAGGTCGTCCACCGGGTGAGTTGTCCCAAAGAAGTGGTTTAGTGAGAAAATCATGCCAGTGTGTTAGCTTCCCACCTTATAATGAGAAATTCATGCCAGTGTGTCAGCTTCCAACCTTATAATGAGAAAGTCAGGCCAGTGTGTCAGCTTCCCATCATACTAACCATACCAAAGTTATGCTCCTGATAACATTGATAAGGCACCAAAATGTAATGCTTTTGTAAATGTTTTGAATGTCATGTAAAAAAAATTTTAAATGGGATTTTTCTTTTTGCATGTAAGGTCTTCTTCTTAGGCAACATTGTGCCTAATGTCTCCAAGAGAGGACAAGTTAGGGTGTCAGATCCTTATCCATGGGATACCTTGTTCGCATCAATCCCCTCCAACTGACCGTTATTCCCTTGTCAGATCGTTATCCATGGGATGCCTCATTTGCATCAGGACACTTCATTTGATCTTAAACTCTTGGAAGGCATCAAACCTAATGACACCACCAAGGAGAGAACACATCACAAGAAAAAATAAATAATGCCATGAAATTTGTAAAAAGATGTTGTCTATGTATGGCCCCACTTTAAAGCGGTTGCTAGCACCATTATTGTGAGAAGTTTCTTTAAATTAGAAGAGGGTATGAGAGCTTATTCATAAAATCCTATGCCAAGTCATATATTTTGATAAGCTGTGTCATAAAGAAAGGTAGTATATGTCACATGCGAGTCAATCTTAAGAAATATCTTCCATATCCCAAGCTTGCTCTTATATGTTCATGAAAAGTTAATGATTAGTCAAAAGAGACAACAACAAGTGACATACGAGGATAAGGTTGTTGAACCATTTTCCCCCACTTAGTGCAGGAAAAGGGTGAGCATGGAATGGATGATTAGCCCCTTGCAATGGATGATAAATGCTATGATCCTACAACTATTGCATGAGCAATTAATGTTATTTATGTGGATAAGGAAATATTTTTTGCTTGATACATGAATGAGATTTGACATACCAAGGTTAGATGAATCTTGAGTGATAGTATGGATGTTGAGTGAAGGTTTGTTGGATGGGTTGATTTTGATTGACAATCACGAAGACTATGATTTGGCAGAGTGAGATTGGGTGTATTGTGAGCTTGATTCTTTTGTAATAAAGAATAAAATGATGCAAAAAATTCAATAGAATGAGTTATGCTATGAGAAGATCTCTCACAACAATATTGCATGGTCAAGGAGCATCAATTAATGTTATTTATGTGGATAAGGAAACTATTTTTTGCTCATGATCCTCACATTTTGTCTTTTAATGAGATCCTATTTGTTTTTCATATCAATTTAGGATTTTCACAAGTACCAACTCGGTTAGATGTTGTGTCTTAGAAGAATCTTCAATGATTGTGTGATAGATATGGATTATCATGTGCATGCAGTGAAGGTTAGTGTTAAGGGATGGGATTGGGTGATTTTGAAATTTCAAATTGGATCATTTCATTTTAATTTCATCTAAATGAAGTAGGAACTAATGTTGAAAATGAGAATTGCAAAAGTCTAAGTGCCATGAATGTAAATAATACATATTTCTAATGATTTAAATGTTAGAGAAGCTATGAAAACTTAAAATGAAATGTAAAGACATAGGATGAAATGCAACTTTTCAAATTTCAAACAAAGTAATTTACTGATGACACTATGCACAATAATCTGAAAGATGAAAGATTGGAAGTACAAATGTGAATTTTAACAATGCAGGAAATGAGCTAATGTAAGCTAAATCTAATGAAAGTATGATACAAAAATTCAGCCAATGATACAGATAACTTATGGTAGCAAACAAAAACATAAAAATAGGGTTTTCAACTCTGTAAAAGGCAGTTTCAAGGGTCAAAAGGGACTAATTCGCCTAGGGTGGTGAATGAGTCCCATTGGGGATTTTTTTGAGATTTTTCAAATTTTTCTAAGGGATTTTCTTATGTTTTCTATGCTATTTGAGACCTCGGATGAAAATGAAAAATTTTAGAAAATTTTAATGATTTTAGATGCCACAAATGCAACCTAAATGAACTTTTCATGAATGCAAAATTTGAAACCCTAGAATGCAACTTAACCAATGCAACATGCAATACAAAGCCAATTGTAGGATGAGGATGGACTCCAAATCAGACAAGGATATATTCAAAAATTAGGTTCACCAAAATGTAGCAAATATTTTGGCATCCTAATCCTTTCTAGCGCTTCTATGTTTTTTCACCTAAAAGGAGAAAGAAGGGCCAAAATGGGCAATGTTACACTCAAATTAGATGTGATATGCATGGAATACGGGTGTAATATACCTAGATGCAATGTTTGAATGTATGAAACTAATAAGATGGATTGATTATTAATGCAAAACCAATGAAATGTAGATTGTTTGAAAACATGTTACATTATGCAAAAACACCTAGAAATGAATGCAAATTGTAACATAAATGGATGAAACTGAAAGTGTGCACTTGAGATCTTGATGGAGACTAGAAATGACTTTTGAAATGATTTTGATCCTAATTTTTAGGCTTGGTAGGACTCATTTTCCATTCTAGGCGAATTCGTCCCAGATCTGTGAAACTGTTCTAGAGCTCGTTCCAGACAAATGGGTATCCAAAAATACAGAAAAAAAAAATAAGGCTTGGAAGTGGGACTCATTCACCACCTATGGAAAATGAGCCCAATTTTTAATTTCTGAAGATTCAAAGGTGGAAACAAGAGCCTTTGGTATGCACTTTCTGCTTCTTTAGGTGTTTGGTTCTAAAACTATCAAATTCGGGCCTGAAAGTAACTTTTTGTTCATGTTTTTCCTTATCCAATGAAGAGATGACTTGAACAAATTTGCATATTTATTCTTAATGATTTCCAAGCCTCCAAGATTCCTAAATTTATAAACACAAAAGAATAAAAAAAGGAATGTTGAATATTAGGGCATGGTGGTTTGCCTTGGTCAAACCCCTTTTAGGTAATTAAACCAAAACGAGAAAAGAATATAATGAAGCATGCAATAATGGATTTATTACCTTGACATGAAGATTGATATTCAATGTATGAAATAAAACATGAAGAATCTTCCCTTGAATTTGTTAGGAAGCTATCTTGATGACTTGCAATGATGAAACCCTAACTTGCTTGACTTGTGATAGAAGATAAATGATGAATGAATGATAAGAGATGTGTGAATGAGTTAAGATATTATGAATTAGGGTTTAGAGACTTGATTTTATAGTCAATCCACCTTATTCACTTGTAAATTGGAACTCTAAGGCCAACAAGAAGAAAAACAAAACTTAAATTCCAAAATTTCCCACTCAAAATTCAAAAATGGCCCAAATGGGATTTATTTCACACCTTGGGTGAATCAATCCCACCTTGCAGGGAATCATTTTCTAGAGATGGTGAATTAGTCCCAGAGGGGTCCATTTTCTAGCTGGGTTGTTGGGGAATGCATAAATTATGTTTATATGATGACTTTGTCATATTTTTCATCAAATTATGCCTCAGGATGCACAATATGAGGTCATAGGGGCCTATTAATGCTAATGTGAAGGTAAATTGGGGCTTGGGACATAGAATTCAATGTGAAAGTGTGATTAAATACACTTTATAACACTAAAATGATGTCCACATAGCCTATAAAGCATAGAAATCCAATGTGAATGTTAGGACACATTACAACACTAGATTAACATTAAGTTTAATTCAAAAGCATTCTAGATTGATGTGAAAATACATTTAAATATATTTTACATTGTTGAATTAAGGGAAAATGAGTTCATTAAGTCTAGAAAAGCATTAAAGTCTCTTACAACACTTTACAACACCTTTACAAGACATTGATAAATATATTTTATTCAATTTGCAAGGGTCCAAGACCTAGTGTGGATATGTAAAACACCTCACAACACCAAATAAAGGCCTCACTAAGCCCAATTTATCATCAATTATTCCCAAGTCAAGAAAGAAATAATTTTTTCTAATATACATTTATCCCCCACTTTAGTGAGAGGATGAATTTTAGGGAAAACTGTAAGAAACACCCCCTCGGTGAAGGTGTAAAATCCTGGTGAATCTTTTATACTTCCCAATAAAAATATTAATTTTAGTTGTGAATTTTTTTCATTTTTCGTGAAATAAATAAATTCCATTGACAAATATTTTCTAATCCTAGAAGTTTGTGGAAAATCTTGGTGAAATGCAAATTTTTTAAAACCACTAATTTTTTTCCATTGGCGATTAAAATCTATTTTCAAAGCAATAAAATATTTTGATTGGTGAATTAAACCTGTTTTCAAACCAGAAAAAATAATTTTGTTGGCGATTAAAACTTTTTTCCAAACTAAAAAATAAAATTCATTGGTGAATTAAACCTATTTTCAAAGGATTAAGCAAAAAACTTTGGCCAATTAAACATAATATCAAACTAATAAAAAATATGCATGAAAGTAAAGATTATTTTCCTCATTGTTTTCATCAACCATCCAAAAATCACCTACAGCTATAAAAAAATTTTTTTTAATAACAAAAAAAAGTAACCCTGCCCAACTAAAACTAGTTCACAACTATCTGTATCTACCTTACATATTTCAAGAAGCTAAAAATTTAGTACTAGTCTTGCATCAATTCAGAAAAAACCCTACAAGAACTAAAAATTCAACTAGTGCTACCTGTTTCATAACCAACCTTCCTTATTGATTTTCCTTTTATCTTTTGCTTCTTCCCATTATGTCATTTTGCTCTCATACACTGCCTCTGCTTTCTCTTGTGTTTCCATGTGCTCTGCCTCCGCTTTCACCTGTGTTATAATTGCTTCCACCTTCATAAGCTCTATAAAGAGCTTTAATGAATGCTAGCCTAACCTTGCTTCTTCCCTGCATTGATTTTTAATCTCATCCTCTGGCCAACACACAAAAGGGATGCATCCTTCTACCCCTTCCAATTCCACATTTTCAAAGCCTTCTTGAATGTCGAAACCTTCACCTAGAACTTCCCATTCAAGTATTGATTCTAATCCTTCCAAGAAATCTCTATGCACAATCATCTCCATCACTTCTCTCACTATGCTTGTCGATTCCCCCAAGTCCAAACCCCATGCTATAATCACAGAGTATACATCCATGTTAGTCTCGTATCTATGCCTCAAATTTCCAAAGGATTTCCCAAAATTATCTACACACTTTGTACCAACCTCCCATTAGTGAATATAAACATACCCATTAATCTTTTGTCAGATGCTTCACCATAAAACAGGTTTAATTGCCTCCTCGAACGTAGAGTGAAGTTGGCCTCCATTTGAAAACTACTACACCCAAACCACCACTACCACCACTCTTTCAGACTTTCCTTATTCTCCATGCCAAACTCTATTATTAACTTCACTAATTCAGGGCAGAGAGGTAATAGTTTTCCAAACCGATCTTAATTACCCATCGATCCTCTAGTCATGTCCACTTGCTAAAATCTGCCTATGATCTTCACTTCATAAATACACCGTCTTTGCCACCTTACCTATCTTAATTCACCAAATTCAAGGTTTTGGTGGTTTTCCTAACCTTAGTTGCTACCTTTCCTATCTTAATTCACCAAATTAAGGGTTTTGGTGCTTTTCCTAACCTTAGTTGCAAGTCTTTCTTGGTCATTTTTGTAGTCGGTGGGTCGGAGGTTTTGAAAACTTCAAAACTTTAGACTTTGGTTTTAAGGTTCAAAATTTTAGCAACCATGTGACATTAGGTACCATGAATTTTCAATGATTTTTTTATGGATGGTTGTAGTTGCATTCTGGAATTATATCTCTCAAGCACTAGATTTGTGACTTGAAACCTCTGGAATTACACTAGAACTATTAAATATTTTACTGTTTAAATATTGGTGCTCTTGTTTACCGTTTAATATTACCTAAGTCATACCAAAATATTTTATGACAAATCCTTAAATCTTAACTCTTTAATCCTGAGGGGTGGGTCTCGTCAACCTAGCTATGTCCCCATTTTAAATTATGCACCTGCATAAATTTTGTTTTAAAAGAGGGATCGTTTGATGAATCTTTGATGGATGTCTATAGATGCATTCTGGAAGTAAATCCTTGAAGCACTAGACTTGTGAACTGAAACCTCTGGAATAACACTAGAACCGTTAGATTTTCAAAAATCAATGGTTGAGATTTTATTATTTATTGGTTTAGAAATCAACATATAGTTCTGATCATAAATGAGCAAAATTTATTGTGACTTATTAGGACATTGATAATGATTAAGGTAAAATGAGATATTTAATTCTCTCTTTTCAATGTGTTGAGGTACTCTACCTTTCATTTATTCTATTGAAATTCTCAATTTGGCTGTGGTATTGGGCAGCGGCGTGGATTAATGCCATATGAATAGCTAGAGTGATTGATTGGATAGCTTTATATTGAAAACTACATGATGTACTGTAGAATCATAGATGATGATGTCAATAATCCAATGATTTTGACAATTGATAGCTTGCATGGCACTGCCAATTTTGACAATTGACAACTTGTCAACTTGAGGTACAGTTTGTAACTTTGCATGTAGCCAACTTGAGGTACCGATTAAGTTGGATTTTTGGTTTGTGCAAATTGAAATTATTACTAATCAGTAGTAACTATATACAACCTCACACGTGACACATGTGAGGTGTATAAGGGACTAGGCTGGTAGTGGCACTTTTCGCCCATAAATAAGGATAGTGAGCATAACTAAAATCATTCCTTTAATTGTCATAAGGGTTTTCATTTTGTAGGGTTAATAACTTAATAAGGATTCAAGAAGAAGATGATGCAGTATTATTGGGGATGCTCTAAGTTCTCCTACCTCCAGTTATGTAGTTACAGAGTAAAAGACCAATTTACTTCAAGTTCAAAATGGGTGGAATTGGAAAGAAGTTGATTTGGTTCACTTGACTTCTCAAATAGGTTTTGAACCAGGATGAGGAGCTCTGATGGATACAAGTGCTATCTTGATGCATGGAGGTTGCAAGTAGAAGATGGGAGCAATTTTACTACCCCTCATCATCTACATGGTCCGACAAGAGAGTCCCTTGCATTTATTTTGAGATACCATGGCCTACTAGGCAAGCCCCATGCATTTATTTTAAGTGCTCATCTTATGCATGGGAGCAATTTTACAACCCCTCATCTTCTGCATGATTCTAGTTCTAAAAGGGGCTAAGTACATTTTGTATCTTCACAAATCCCATTTCCCCACTTTGATTGGGCCCCCTTTCCCCATGTATTTATTTTCAAAGACCATGGTTGACTCGACAAGTCCCATGTGTTTATTTTTAGAGCTCGTGGTTGACTCGACAAGTTCCATTTTTTTTCAGAGATACATGTATCACATTTACGTTTTCAACTTTTCACTAGTGGTCCAGTAGAAGATTGGCACTTGTGCTTACATTTGTATTTGTACTATGTAATAATGTGACATTGTAATTCAGTTGTAATAAAATAAATGGTTGTGCTAATAATATGACATTGTAATTCATTTTATTAAGTCCTTTGCAAGTTAATTTCTATTAATGGTTGTGCAATGTGCTATTAATGTGACATTGTAATTCATTTTATTAAGGCCTTTGCAACATTAAGTTTCTAGCCCCTTGGCCTTGATGTCAATCCTAGCACATTAAAGTTTAAAGAAAATTTAAAACACGTGTTGTATATCTAGTTTTGCTAAGTTTGGCTAGTTTGATTTCAGCTACTGCTAGTAGCTCTATTCTTGTAATTATTTTGCTTTGTTCAATACAAAAAAAAAAAAATTAAAGAAAATTTAAAACACATTTTTTATTTTTATTATTTATATCATAAATTACTCAACCGTTCGATGAACATTTGATGTATGGTTGTAGTTGCATTCCAGAATGAAATATGCAGAGCGTTACACTTGCAAACTTAAACCTCTGGAATCACCCTATAACCATTAGATTAACAAAGATCAACAGTTTATAATTTTCTATCAATGCAAGAGTAAATCATTAATGGCTTGTTTTAAATGTTGTTAGCCATGTATATTGTACTACCTAATTGTGTACTGTGTAGTCCATAAGTAATGAGTAGAAATTTCAGTATCATTTAGTTTACTCATTGCAATGCAACACCCTATTCTTGATTCCAGAGTTCCACTTCCAACAAAGCCATTCTAGTAATCCAGTTTCAAGTTTCAACCCAGTTTCAAATTCAAGAATCAAAATTCAAAATTCAGGTAAGTTAAAGAATTCCTGTGGCTGTGTTTCATCACTTGACATTTCTTAAAATATTATTTTGTCAATCTTTGAAGTTTAGGTTTAGGGTTAAGAGGCTTAAGAATTAAGAAAAATTAAGGACTAATAGGGAATTCACAAATTTCATATTGTTGATTGTATCAGCATGTCTACCACCAGTACTAGTAGAACAATGTTGGATAATACATTATGCAAAATTGCTTAAAACCATAGGTTTCACTGATGAATACCATGATATTTATGATCCTGAAACCTATGGTAGGCGTACCTCAAAACTTAGATTTTCATATCAGAATAAGGTTGCAAAGCAAATGCAATTGAAAGCTAATGTTATCAGTGCACCTTGGGTAACTGGATTAGGGCGCATGATGTTAAATGAGGTTTTCGCTTGCCCAAAATTTATCATGGTTTGGGCCCTAAATTATGATGATAACAAAAGAGAAATTGTGAATAAAGATAGCAAAGAAGATTTGTAATCCATTAATGCAGAAGAACTTGGAAAAGTTTTGGCCTTGGGGTTTACAACTGAAGAATTTGGAAATTTCCACATTGACCTAGAAAAGCTTGCTAGTGATTATGAAGCAATGGATGAAATGGAGTAAAATTATTTCTTAAATAGAATAGTTCAGGATAGAAACAATTTGAAAGGTGATCATAAGCCTCCTTATGATTTGGATATTTTTAAACTATTGGTTTAAGATACTATTTCCATGCTAGCATTTTTCCTTGGGCTGGATAGTAATTTGGAAGTGGATCCATGCCTCCTTGAAATGGTGTATAATTTCCATTATGGTGTTCCACATTCCAAATATAATTTTATTGAGCACATTGTAGAATCCATGCATAAATATTTTTTAATGATTAAAGGAGGTTCCACTAAGACATTTAGGTTCACAACCTACTTGTGCTATCTTTTTCTATTCAAATTCAGAGGAATGTTTCAAACCAACAAGCTTCAGATTCAACCCTATGGTAATAGTAATCTTGATCAAAATTAAATGGCTCCAGTATATGAATGGACCAATGTTATAAGGTTGCATGATTCTTGAAGAAACTACAATCATTTCGTAGACTAATTTTTGGCTCCATTGCACCAAGCAATTAAAAATAATCCAATGCCTAGTTTTCCTATGTCATGTAGAAACAACATTCAAAAAGGAAAATAAATACAATTGTCTAATTGGTAATTAATGGAATAATATATTGTGCTAAGATTTTATGGATCAGAAGTACAGCCATACAAACTTCTAATACATGTGACAAAAATGTTTTTTTCTTTGAAATACATAAGGAAGATGTAGAGTAATGATGAAAGAAACTTTAGCGGTTGGGGTAAGAATACCTTATTTCCTTCTTTAATTTTTTCATGTGGAGGGATGACAATCGAGAGAAAAAAATTTAGTGTGGAAAATGATATTTTGAATTTTTTTTTTATTTTGATGTTATCTGTCACTGGTAGTATGATCCTTGTGACACCATTAAATCATTGATTGTGCTCAATAAGAATGTTGGAAATACAATTCAACATCAAAGTAAACCCTTGCTTGAAAACTTGAGAAACAAGGATTCTTGGGATGAGGTCAAAGTAGCAATGGAGAAAAGTGTTGTTGAGAATGGTATTTCTTTTGAACAATTGTTAGTATAAATTATGGAATTGCATCGAAAGACAATTAGGAGGTACATCAATTTTTATGAAAAAATTCATAAACCATCTAGTAGAGTAAAAATGCCAAATTCTATAGAGCAGGAAGTTATAGAAAAAAAAATTCACGATAAAAAATTACTACCTTTTGGTCTATGAGGAAGGAGCTAGGTGATCCAAGAGCTCTTATAGAGTATGGAGATAACGAAGAAGATCTTGAGTTTAGAAAATTATGGAATATAGATCATCTAAATGAAAAAGAAAGCCATGTCAATTTCAAACTTGGTTTAAGTGAGGCCACAAAATAAGCATTTACTACACGAGCAGCCATAGCAGAAAAAATGGGTTATGAAGGTGGTGGTTTTGGGTCCCAAGGAAAAGGAATTCCTACAGTAATAGATGTACAACATAGAAAACCAGTTGATAAATCTAGCCTTAGAGCTGATAAAGTAGACCAAGGGCAAACAAGTAGAACCGAAACAATAAAATTTGTTAGAGCTTCAAATCCTCGTCCTCATGGTCAGACACAATCACAACTAGGACATGCCCATGGTGGAAGGATTAGTGCAACTGGCACTGCCTCTAGTGGAGATGGTATGGGTAGTAGTATTAATAGTGGTCAACATGTGCTACAATAGAAAATTACACACAAAAGGACAACAACACAATATACCACAGAAACACCAAGTGATCAAGGCATATAGAAGAGGCAAAGGATTTTGGCAGGTCCAACTCCAAGTCACACTACTAGTGGATCCACCACAAAGGAGTTATTTCTAGGCACTCCCCCAATGCTAGTTAGTCTGGCTACAACATCATTAGCAGTTGAAAGTACTCTTATTCCTTTTCCATTCAAGAATTCCATTGTCCCTGAATCCCCAGGTTTTGATTACATTGAAGAGTTTAAAAAGAAATTAGAATTGAATAAAAAAGAAAAGAAGCAACGAATGGAGAGTGTATTTTCTCTAACTTCATATCCTACAACGACCATGGTATTACCCACATTTGACATAAGTAAATAAATCATGGAGTACACAATTCTTGTTCCCATAGTTCAAATCAAACCAGTAAATCAGATGGCTCCATCTGAATTAGAGGTGAACAATTTTCAATTGGATTTTTCTGGACTCAAAAATACTGACAAAATTAATGTATTAAAGAATAATGAATTAGTGTACACATCATTGCTCAAGCAAGATAGAGAGAAAAAAAAATTGCAAACTCAAATTGAAAATTTATAGGCAGACCTAGCAAATGAGAAAGCAAAGAGGAAAGCAGCAGATAACAAGAGCAATGAATTAGGAAAAAAAATTAAAAAAATTTCCTCTACATTAAAAAGCACATAGGATAAGTAGAATGAGACTGTAGTGAATGAACTGAAGCAAAGGCTACATGAGAGAAACAAGAATATGATGAGGAAAAATCCACTTCATATAATTAAGACTAAGCATTACAAATGGAAATGCACAATGGGAACAAAAATTGGAGAAGGAGAGAAAAAGAAATGAAAGATTGGAGGTAGAGATGATGGAAGTAAAAAATGAAATTAAGTCTTGTCAAAATAAGTTATCGGCATTTTGTAGAGAAACAATGAGGCATATGAAAAAAAATATTTGGGATGAAATAATGTAGGGGATTGATCATTTGTGTGACATGTTTCAATTGATTGATGCTATCAGACAACATCATAATAAGCTTGACAAATATTTAATGGAGAACAAAAACGTGTTGGCATTAGAGAAATCAGCAAATCAAATTCAACAAACAGTCTACAAAGCTAGTGACGATGTTTTGAAATCAAAAGGGATTACGAATTGGCTTGCTACATCAATGATGTTGTCATCTATCATTGAAAAGTGTTTGAAAATGGGTGAAACAAAGAAATATTTGCATTTGGCTGTAGAAAAAATGAAGGTGGTGGATGAAAAGGTAAGGAACTTCATAGAGCTTGGTTTACCAAAGGATTTTGACACAAATGAACGATTCGTTGGAAAGAATGACTTCAAAAATAAGATGGAGGATGCAAGGAAGATTGATTTGGACCAATTTCTTCATAACCCAGATGTGGTGACCTATTTGGATTCCATCAAACCATTGCTAACCTTGAATGAAAAATTGACTAAAGAATCCAAGACAGGTTCCAATTTGAATCATGAATTGTTAACAAATCTTCAAGTCAAATAGCATCAGTTAGAAAAAATGACAATTCCAACACCTGAAGAGTGGAAGTTGCTAGAAAAGGTGATCTAGTGATTTAATTTTTGATAATATGAGTTTCCAAGTTCCAACTTAGTTTTGTGCAGAGTTTTCTTTGAGAAATATTTTGCATTTTCAATGCCTCTATGTATTCCTTCATGTGATAATCAATTTAAAATCTCAAATTTAGACTTCATGTATTATTTATTATATCATTTGAAGAAAAAGTGTGGTAGTGGTTTCAACTTCTAGATACACTTTAAACATTTGTTGATGTTCATTGTTGTATATGCTACTAATACTATTGTTAATCTGTTATTAATCTAATAAGCATTGAGTTGAGTGATGAATCACTGCTCGCACATGCTCAAGTTTTACTTTTAACACAATTAAAATATGAACTAAAAGGTGATTTTTATTCCAAGCATCCATAATCTTAATGAAATTGCATTAAAATTCACACATCAATACTCAATCTCCATGAATACTTAGCATATCCACTAAACATTTATATGAATTCATGTCGTGGATTATCTATTATTGGAATTGGAATGATAGATTTTTGGTTAGTTTCATTGCTATGCTTACTATTACTCAAAGTCGCGGTTTTGGTGTTTTTCCTAACCTTAGTTGCTAGTCCTCAGAGTTTTATAACCTTGTCGTGGAGCTCTAAATTTTCATAACTCCCTGATTCCCCGACATGGTTGATAGTTCACTTTGTTGAGTTGCAAGTCTTTCTTGGTCATCTTTCTAGTCGGTGGGTTGATGGTTTGGAAAACTTCAAAACTTCAGACTTTGGTTCTAAGATTCCAAGTTTTAGCGACCACACGAAATTATGGACTTATCTTACCTTAACCTTTCAAAGGCATCGTCATCTGACACCTCATTGAATGTTATGTATGGACTAATGTAAAATATAAAATATCACAATTTCATGGAATACAACACAAAATATCATCAACTACAGTTTGACTTTGGAATATGATTCATGAAGTGCAATATTAAATAAAATATCATGAAGTGCAATGATTCATAATTTCATTGAATACAATATAAAATATCATCAATTACAGTATGGAATAATGGAATTTGATCCTGGGATCCATGAAGTGCAATATAAATACCTAAAATCTGCTAGTTCTCTTACATTTCACAAATGGACTTGGGATCCTCAAACTGACGCTCATCATCAAATAAATTAAAAGAGTCGTCTTGGATTTGATTCCAAGTCTGCTCTTCATTTTCTCCATCCTATGTCTCAAATTCAACATTCATTGTGTCATTGTTGTCAATGTCATATGTTTGAGTCCCATTGCCACTACCAGTGCCACCAGTACCAACCTTTGGAATTGGAGTGTTGCACAACCCAGTCCCTCTTCTTTCACATGTGGACCTCCAGATTGGGAGTGCCCTTTCAAAAGGAAAATTTCTGACATTATACGCAGTTCCTTTCATCCTCAAGCAATTTTACAAATTCGTAAGTTTGAAATATTTTGATATCGAACCACGCAATATTTCACTTTGACCTAAGCTTGTCCAAACCTTTTTTATTGATCCCAATTCAAAGGCCTTGTCCTTTCCCATAGATTTATACTGGTCCTTCATAGCTATTGTAAAACTCCTATATTATTTTATAAGGTTAGCTTCATCTAAAATTCCTTCTATTTTATGCTCATTGTATGTTACAGTTTTCAAAAATTGTTCGATCAAGATTTTTACCTAAGCATGAAAATATTTTAGGTTATCTCAGTTTTTCCAAAATTGAGGATACACAATACTCATGGCTTTAAGTATTTCATGTCAAGGAAATCTTTCACGAATCTTTGAGGAAAGATATTTTGCAATTTCCTTCAAATTATCACCAACAGATTTAACAATGCCTTTAAAATCTTCCTCGTTAACAACTACTTCTCTACTAGAGCGCTTGGTTGTCTTACATTGGTACATTTGTATCTCATATCGACGTACACAGATACATAAGTTCCCACTTACATTAAACTATAAATAATTATCAAGATCATTCAAATCAATAATTTTCTGCCAGATGAAATAATTTGCAACATCTTGTGTTAGATCTAGATATAGATGATCGAGGGCCAAGCATGTATGTTTACATAGATTGGAATATTCATTAATATACATATTTTTGTCTTGGGATTTCTTCACAAGCTCATTCATCACATCCAACATAGGGAGAATACTAGTTAAAGTCAAGAGTGTCTCTATATCGCTTAATCACTTAACCTATGTAAGAGCTCAAGAGCTTTGTCTACTATGCTGCAATTTTCGTACATAACTCCAATCAAGGATTGATATTCTGAAAGAACTCGTTACTCTTGTCCATGCAAGGAGATCCATTTGGTATCAACATCCTTGACAAGCTTGTTTCCTTGTGTTATTCCCTCAACAAAATTTTGAAATTCTGTGAAATGTTTAGGACTTTGGCAAAAGTATGCATGGATCTCATGGACTAGATTTTTTACTTTTGATACTATAGGAAATTTGCTTACAATTTTGAATGCTAAATTCATTCTATGGGCCATGCAATAAATTCCAAGCATGTATGGTGCACAAGTAGTTTGTAAATTTGTGCAAACACCGGTCCTTTGACCTTGCATCACTGTAGCTCCATCAGCTCCTACACACACCAACTTTTTTGCAATTGTCAACTCATCCATACTTGCAATTTCATTCAAATATTTATTGACTAGTTCAAATATATTTTGCAATGTTGAACTGTCCTTCATTTTATGAACACAGAGAAGATGAGCTTGGTGAACATGTTGTTGTACAGTATACAAATGCATATAGACCCAAGAAGTATTGTCTACCACAATAACTTTATCTAAAGATAATGCAATGAAATTTGACTCTTTTACTTTATCCTTTAAATATTCCTTTTCCACTATAGCAAGACAGTTTGCCCATTCCCATCTAGTGTTTACTAACCAATGTGAGTAGGGATAGTGAGGAACATTCAAATAAGATAATAAACTAGAATATTCTAGGTAGTCTATCATAGGACGCCCTCTGGAAAAAATATGAAAAACAACACTCATCTAAACAATTTTTGATAGATTTCCTACTTCCATTGCTTTTCCAAATTGAGCCTCAAGTGTACCTTTACATGCAAAAAATTTCAACATTCTTTTTTCATGCTCTTCATAATCCATAGCATAACTAACATGAATACATTATTCCTTTTATTTCCATCATACAAATAATTCTTCCTTTTTGTCTATGATTTTTTTTCATAAACTTTACCGATATGCTTTTCTATAGTGTCAATCTTTAGCTGCAACGTCTTGGCTCTTCCACATTTCCAACTACAAATATTAAATTTGGCCAATGTTACCTTTTCAATATCATTTGCATTACCAATCCCCACCAGTACCATGAATGGGTACTTTGACAACCAACCAAGTTGAAAACTCCTTGTCATTTCCCACTCGCTCCCCCTTTTTGGTTTATTTTTCCTTTTCTTTCTACCAACATCATCATCCTCATCCAAGTCAATTATCTCATTCTGGATAACCGGGCCTAGGGTATCCCTTGGAACATATTTTGTGGTATTGCCATCCTGATTTGATACATTTTGATTTAAATCAATGGCAATCTCAACTTGACCTTCCGGTGGTGGTGAGGTATTGTGAATGCTACAAATATTTGGCGGAAGATTTGATGATGTAGCTCCATCTTGACCTGATGGATCAGAAGCTTTGGAAATTCCAAAGTAAGAATGTATGGTACCTCTAATTTTTTGTTGTTTTAAAGGCCTCCTAGTCTCTTCACCACCTTGAGGAGTGGTAGGATCCTTACCACCCTGAGGAGCGGAAAAATTCTCTTCACCACCCTGAGGAGCGGTAGGATCCTTACCCTTGTTGCTCAAGTTGCTTGACATATTGATCTCTAATTCACCCAACATATTCATCTCTCACTTCGAATAAAAACTGGAAAAAAAAAATTTCTTGTTTAAGGACAAAGAATAATAATATAGATCCAATTTCGTACTCAATATCATATTTAAGACTAAACTAAGAATGGAAAAGAGATAAAGAAAAAATATTATTATAACTAATAACACTATGAAGAAATGATCACTCACCTTTAAGTCTACGTTTTCGGCTTTTATTGACTTCTGAATCGAGAAGTAGAACCTTAGAACCGAACAAAATGTGTAATAATAAATGACACTTTCTATTGTATTTATATCAATCCATGATTCCATATTTGGCGAATTCTGTGGGATTTTTAAATGGTATATTAAAAATTTTGTGAATCTCATGTGCTTATACAATGATACGTTGTAATTTTCAAGGCGAAATTTGTCCTCAAATGTAATTATTTTTTAATGTTATTGGTGAAATAGGTCCTCATAAAAAACTATTTATAAATTTTAATTGACGAAATGGGTCTTCACAAGCAACTATTTGTAAATTTGAATTGGAAAAATGGGTCCTGATACAATGTTGTTTTAATAGTATTGGCGAATATGTAAGTTTTTTATTAAATTCTTTCGAGATTCTAGGAAAAAATATTAGTTGGTCCAATTGAAATGCATAGTTTGACAATGGCGAATTTGTTGCTTAAATATGCCTCATAAAAAAACTCATTGATGAATGGACATGCATTGGACCTATAGTTCATAAAATCTGGGTGATTTGGAGACCTTGTTGGGTGCGAGAAATTTGCCAATTTCAACTTGGCCGATTCCTAGAATTTGCCAATTGGTGAAGATTCGCCACTAAAGTTTTCCCTGATGAACTTTCTTCAAACTCACACTAAAATAGACATTCAAGAGAGATCCAAGTGTACAAATGTAGATTAAAAAGGATGGAAAATATCAAGAATGCATTCAAGTCCCTAAGATCCAAGATCCTAAGTCAAACCATCAATATACATAATCATGGAATGGCAAGAAATGAAAATGGGTGGAAAAAATTTGCTCACTTTGTGGCCATAGAACACAAGGTTTTTTGTGGGGTAAGTTGTCCCACAAAAGTGGTATAGTGATAAATTCATCCTATTGTTTCATCTTCCTTCCATATAATGAGAATTTCATGCCAGTGTGTTTGCTTCCCATCATACAAACCATACCAAAGTTATTCTCCTAATAACATTGATAAGGCACCACAATGTGATGCTTTTGTAAATGTTTTGAATTTCATGTAAAAATTTTGTTAAAGGGTATTTTTATTTGTTCATGTAAGGTCTTCTTCTTAGGGAGCATTGTTCCTAATATTTCCAATAGAGGAAAATTCACGTTATCATATTTTTATCCACTGGATGCCTCATTTGCATCAGGCCACTTCAGTTGACTGTTATTCCCTTGTCAGATCGTTATCCATGGGATGCCTCATTTGTATCAGGCCACTTTAGTTGATCATACACTCTTCGAAGGCATCAAAGCCAATGACACCACCAAGGAGAGGACACGTCATAAGAAAAAGTAAATCAGACCATGAAATTTTCAAAAATATGTTGTCTATGTATGCCCCTACTTTAAAGTGGTTGCTAACACCATTACTATGAGCAATTGCTTTAAAGTAGAAGAGGGTATGAGAACTTGTTTAAAAATTCCTATGTCGAGTCATATTTTTTCAATAAGCTACATCATAAAGAAAGGGAGTATATCACATGCGATTCAATCTTAAGACATGTCATCCACAGCCCAAGCTTTCTCTTACACGTTCATCAAAATTTAACAATTAGTCAAAAGAGACAACAAGTGACATACGGGGATAAGGATGTCGAACCCTTTTTCCCCACTTAGTGCAAGACAAGGGTGAGCTTGGAATGGATGATGGTATGCTGCCCCTTACAATGGATGCAAAACATGCAATAGTGAGTACATGCTATGATCCTAGAACTATTGCATGCCAAGGAGAAACAACTAATGTTTTTATGTGGATAAGGAAAAAAAATTTCTTCTTGATACATGTTTAATGAGATATATATCAATTTAGGATGTACCAAGGTTAGAGTTTTCTTAGAAGAATCTCGAGTGAAGGTTTGTTGGATGGGTTGATTTCGATGAAAAGAAAATCATGAAGACTATGATTTGGAAGAATGAGATTGGGTGTATTGTGAGCTTGTTTCTTATGTAATGGAAGGTAAAGAATGATAGGATTCTTAGGTGTGTCCAAAATAACTTCAACACATAGTGGAATGATTAATGATTGGATTTGTTTGAGTATCAATAGTGGTGATATGAGAAGAATGCTTTATTTGGTTGTCTGCTTTATCTAATGTGTCATTCTTATGTGCCACAATATCAACCCTAGGAAGAGAGTTAATATGGTCATTACATGTCATAATTGGATTTTTCAAGATAGCTCCATCGCTCATAGGAGAGGCATCAAGAGAAGAATAACTAGGATTTTCATGGTTACTAATGATTGGATCAAGGAAGGGAGGAACAAGTTTTTCATGAGTCTCACTAACGATACCTTCTAACACTAAACTATCTTATTCATGTGTAGAGAAGATATTAGGAGAAGAAAAGGGTTGATTGTCATGATTATCTATACTTACATCCTCATGTCCTAGAATTTTGTCTTGAGTAGGAGAAGTAGGAGTGTCATAGCTCTTAATCATATCCTCCACACAAATGAGTTTGTCTTGATCGTTCATGATTTTATCCTTATTCACTAAAGGATTTCCACAAGTAGGAGAGGTGTTGGGAGATGAATGACGACTCGGTGAGGTAGTGGGAATTATTTCAGCTTTGTGTGTCATATTTTTTTTGCAAGGGGGAGGAGAAGGAACACAAGCAATACTTTCATGATCTTCAATGATTTTCTCCTTTCATCAAGATACCTTCATCACCAATGGGAGAGATATCAGGAGAAGAACAATTATGATTATCATGATTATCGATGCATCCATCCATTTGTGTCAAATCTTTAATGGATTATTTTAGTGAGAGGAAGTCCTTAAGGGCTTCACCTAACATGTCTAAATCATCACTACTAAAGGGATTGGATGTTATGGTTTTTTGAAATTGAACCAGTTTTTGAATTGGATTGTTTAATTTTTTTGTTTTTTGTTTTCATTCACTAATGAATCTAATCTAAATGAACTAGGAACTAATGTTGAAAATGAAAATTGAAAAATTCTAAGTGTCATGAAGGTAAATAATGCTTATTTCTAATGTTTTAAATGTAACAAAATCTATGCAAACTTAAAATACAATGTAAAGACATAGGATGAAATGCAAATTTTTATATTTCAAACAAATTAATTTACCAATGACACTATGCAATAATCTGAAAGATGTAAGATTGGAAGTGAAAATGTGAATTTTAACAATGCAGGAAATGAGCTAATGTAAGCTAAATCTAATGAAATGCATCATACAAAAAGTTAGCCAACTCATAGAGATAACTAATGGCAGAAAACAAAAGCATAAAAATAGGGTTATCAGCTCTATAAAAGGAAGCTTCAAGGGTCAAAAGCGATTGATTCGGACAGGGTGGCGAATGAGTCCCAGTGGGGATTTTTTTAAGGTTTTTCAAAATTTTCTGACAAATTTTTATGTTTTCTATACTGAAAGATGCAGACCTAAGATGAAAATGAAAAAATTTTAAAAAAATTAATGATTTTAGATGCCAAAAATGCAACCTAAATGAACTTTTCATGAATGCAAAATTTGAAACCTAGGTAGAATGCAACTTAACCAATGCAACATGCAATGCAAAGCTAATGCTAGGATGAGGATGGATTCCAAATCAAACAAGGAGATATTCAAAAATAAAGTTCACCAAAATGTAGCAACTATTTTGGCATCGTAATCCTTTCTAGCGCTTCTAGGGTTTTTCACCGAAAAGGAGAAAGAAGGGCCAAAATGGGCAATGTTACACTTCAATGCAATATGGATGGAATATGGATGTAATATACCTAGATGCAATGTTTGAATGTAATAAATTGATAATATGTATTGATTATTAATGCAAAACCAATGAAATGTAGATTTTTTGAAAACACATTGTGTAATGCAAAAACACCTAAAAATGGATGCAAATTGTAACATAAATTGATGAAACTAAAATTGTGCACCTAATATCTTTATGGAGACTGAAAATGACTTCTAAAATTATTCTAATCCTAATTTTAAGGCCTAGTGGGACTGATTCATAGTTCTAGGTGAATTCCTCTTAGATCTGTGAAACTGTTTCAGAGCCTGTTTTAGAAAAATGGGTATCCAAAAATGCAAAAAAGTAAAATCAGTCCTAGAAGTGGGACTTATTCACCACCCATGGTGAATGAGTGCACTTTTGAATTTCTAAAGAATCAAACATGGAAATAGGAGCCTTCAGTCTACACTTTTTGCTTCTTCAAATGTTTGGTTTAAAAACTGTCAAATTTGGGCCTAAAAGTAACTTTTTGTTGATTTTTTTCCTTATCCAATGAAGATATGACTTGAAGAAATTTAAAAATTTATTCTTAATTATTTCCAAGCCTCCAAGATGGCTAATTCGGTAAACACACAAGAAAAGAAAGAGGAATGTTGAATTTTAGGGCATGGGGGTTTTCCTTGGTCAAACCCCTTTTAGGTAATTAAACCAAAATGAGAAAATAATGTAATGAAGCATTCAATAATGTATTTATTACATTTTCATGAAGATTTATCTTGAGTTTATGCAAAAAAGCATGAAGAATCTTCCCTTGAATTTCTTAGGAAGCTATCTTGATGACTTGCAATGATGAAACCCCAACTTGCTTGACTTGAGATAGAAGATAAATAATGAATGAATGATAAAAGATGTGTGAATGAATTAAGATATTATGAATTAGGATTTAGAGAATTTATTTTATAGGAAATCCACCGTTTTCACTCATAAATTGGATCCCTAAGGCCGATATGAAGAAAAACAAAACTTAAATTCCAAAATTTCCCACTCAAAAGTAAAAAATGGCCCAAATGGGACTCATTCGCCACCTTGGGAAAATCAATCCTACTTGGCAGGGACTCATTTACCACAAATGGAAAATTAGTCCCAGAGGGGTCCATTTGCCAACTGGGTTGTTGGGGAATGCATAAATTATGTTTATATGATGACTTTGTCAGTTATTTCATCAAATTATGCCTCAAGATTCACAATATGGGGTCATAGGGGCCTATTAATGATGATGTGAAGGTCAATTGGGGCTTGGGAAACATAATTCAATGTGAAAGTGTGATTAAATACACTTTACGACACTAAAATGAGGTCCACACAGCCTAGAAAGAGGGGACATCCAATGTGAATGTGTAGGACACATTACAACACTAGATTAACATTAATTTTAATTTAAAATCATTCTAGATTGATGTGAAAATAAATTTAAATATATTTTATATTGTTTAATTAAGGGAAAATGGGTTCATTAAGTCTAGAAAAGCATGAAAGTATTTTAAAACACTTTACAACACCTTTACAAGACATTGATAAATGTATTTTATTCAATTTGCAAGGGTCCAAGACCTAGTGTGGATATGTAAAACACCTCACAACACCAAATAAAGGCCTCATTAAGTCCAATTTATCATCAATTATTCCCAAATCAAGCAAGAAATTCTTTTTCCTATGGTACAATATGTTTTTTCAATCCCCTAATGTCAGATCTATGATCCTTGTTTTTGCTTGTAGACTTGTCAGATCACTGTCAAATAATTCTTTAGGTGAGTTAATGAGTAAAAAATGTGTAGGGTTTTGAATGCAATAAAGGATAAATGATCTACAAACTTCCTTCAATCCTCTCCAAACCTAAAACCTACACATTCAAAAAGAGAAGAAATGTTATGCCATTTAGGGGTTTGCCTCAGTCAAACCCCATGTTAGTGCTTCCACTTCCACAATGGCAATGTCAATGAAAAAAATGGATAAATGATAGGAAGGAATGATGAATCAACAAAGTTCTTCCACTCACCACCCTTCAATGGCTTACTTGAAGGACAAAAGTCATGAACATCACTTCAAGGTCTTGGATCTTGTTTACTTGATTGTTTGAATTTCTTTGAGACCTATAATAAGGTTTAGCCTTCACAAACAATGATAATATAAAAATACATAAACTCATATAGGATTTGACATGATGTCTGGATCTTGAATTGCCGCAATAAAGCTCTGAAATGTTGCTCTTTACTTGCTATTGACAATAGTTTGTTACTCAAATTATTTGTAGTGCTTGTTAGATTTCAAATGATGCAATAACTAGGTATTTATAGGCATTTATTATAATCTCCCAAAAATTAAATCCTAATATCTTACATTTGCAAATTGAATTTCAAATGTTAAATTATTGACATTATATTCAAATTTGGATCTTGACAAAATAGGGGGACTCAGACACCCAAGGGTTTCCCAATCCTAGCCCTATTTTGTAAGAAAAATGGTTTTGGGGACAAAAATTAAATAAATGTATTTTTTCAATGCTTGCTATTTCTCAAAAAAATGCTAAAAATAGGTTGTACAATGCATAATTTAGGAAATTACGTGCTTAATCATGTCTAATAAATAAAGGGGAGCAAAACATAGTGTGAAATTGTCAAGGGTGAAAATTTATGATGGTACAATATGTTATGGAAGATTTGGGTGTAGATCTAAATAACATTCCATCTACCACATGGGAGAAATGAGGAAGACCTAAACTAGTAAAAACACCAATGAATATAAGTCTTGTTGATGGTTTTGAAATGAAGACCTTAGGAACTTAGAAGAATGTTGAAGTAAATGTTAAGGGGATAAAATAATTAGTTGACTTTGAAGTGGTTGAAATGAAAGACTCGTTTAATACCTTCACATCTCTACTTGGATTAAGATGGTTTGTAATGCTAATGGTATAGTAAACTCCAAGAAAGAGGAGATTTCATTTGTAGATACTACTAGCTCATTGTGTGTATTCCACTAGGAGAAGCAGATGATAAATCTTATATAGAATAAATAAGACCAAAAAATGAAGGGAAAGACATAAAAAACAAATATACTATCTGATATGTTGGAAAAGCGAAACACTGGGGTTTAATTAGGATTTCACAATTTTTCCAAGCATAGTCTTTGGGGTTTAGATCAGCCACTTAGGACATAATATTAACCTACAACCTAGAAGGATAGTCAATCAACCCTTGGGATATCAAGTTTGTCGGGGATTTGGAATGGATTTAAAATGAGTCTTTTGATGCAATGCAACGATGCAACTAGATAACAATGAAAATGCACTATTTTGATATGAAAACAAATAATTTGAAAGCTGACAAAAAAATTTAATGATCAGAAACAAACAAACTAGACTTGTGTACACCTACAATTTGAATTTGAGCTTGATTTAATTAGACAAGGCCGCCCAGGTTTCCCTTGTCTAGATGACTAAAATTGGAATATTCTTTCACAATTCTTAGGTGCTTGTTCAAATGATTCTTCCTTCTAGATCTTGCTATTAGATCTTTGCCTGTTATCAAGATAGTTTATTTTCCATATCGTGTCAAGTTGCAGGTTTTCAATACATCAATGAACAAATATTCCTTCAATCTTCTTTATATCTATAACTTTGACATTCAAAGAGAGAAGTTTTTTGTCATATAGGGGCTTGCCTCAGTCAAACCCCGTATTGGTGTTTCCACCTCCACAATGGAAAATTTGATAAAAGAGAGCTTATCCCATTGAGGGATAGAGGCTAAATGATAAATGAATGATAAATCAACAATTGGATGCAACTCACCACTCAAATCTGATTTCCTTGAAGGACTAAAGTCATGCACATCTCTTCAAGGCTTCATTGCAATTTGGCTTGAAGACCTACAAGTGTTAGTCCTCACAAACAAAATATATGTATAAACATGAAAAAACTCACATAAAACTTGACATGATGCTTTGATAATGAAATTCTACAATAATTCTTCTCTTGACCGCTCTTAGGAAACTTAATTTTCTTAATTGAATTTCCTTATGATCACTTGTTTCTTTTTTTCTTCAAATGATGAAATGACTAGGTATTTATATGCAATTAATATAATTTCCTAAAAATTAAATCTTGATAGCCAACATTTAGGATTTGAAATTCAAATAGTAAATTCCCAACCCCCAACATATTAAAATTTGGGGCTAAATTAGGAGGATAAAGCCACCAAGAGCACCCTTTTCCAAGACCTATTTTTTGGGATGTTAAGCATTAGGGGTAAAATATTATATTCCTACTTTGATTTTATACATTTGATTTCTTGATAAATGATTTAATGGGCCACATAATGCATAAATTAAGAAATCAGGAGCACAATTAGCTTTGTGCACATAAGAGGGAGTAAAATATAGTGTGAAATAGTCAAGGGTGACAATTTATGACTCTACATTTAGCCCCCTTTAGTGAGAGTGTGAACTTACGCTCAAACTCACACTAAAGTAGAAATATGTCAAGAGGGGTTCAATTTTCCAAATGTTGAAGGGATAGGATGACAATGAATCTAGGGGAAGTGTGCAAGCCCCCGAGATTCAAGATCCCATGGTAAAACAACATGTAATGAAAAAGAAATGCACATTTATGAAATGCAACAAGACAACACAAACATACATGACAGAAACACAACACAATGGAAAGATAATTCCAACACAAAATGAAAATGAAAATTTAAAAGGAGGGTATGACAATTAGAGACTAGCAAGTGTTACATAAATCTTACTAGGATCCATACATAAGGTGTTCATGATTCAAAGGATAAAAATTTTCAATATTTCTAGGAGAATCATGAACCAAATGCACCATGGGCTAGTGAAGTCCAATATTCACTAGGTGAGCCTTTCAAAAAGAGTAGAAAAATGAGAAACACATGTGAGCTAATGAGGACCGGATTCCACTAGGTGTGTATCTATGTCAACCATACCAAAATTTATAGTCCCAATAACTATGATACGGTGCTACAAAAATGATCAAAATGGTAAGCCAACACACCACTAAGTCCAACATGTGTGAACAAAGTGAAGCACATAATTGAATGTATGCCCCCACCTTAAAGTAATTAGTAAACACCATGTTGTGAGCAATTTTTTTAAGGTAGAAAAATGATAATTGCAATATGATAAGGTCATGAGATCTCGTTTGGAAATCCATATACTAATGATATGTTTCCAAATAATGCTAACTCATGATAAGGGGTTTCCCTCAATGGAATACCACAAACAACACAAAGATGATCACATAAGGGATCCATGGATTTGGGGTCAGTATACATATTTGCTACAATAATATAATTGAGCTCAAAATTGACATCATTCCCCTAAATACTCATGTAACAATGAACACAATGAAATAATGACATGTGATGATAACTATGACCGATGACATAGTGTAGTGTTGAAAATGGGTCCTTCGACATTTTTCACACTCATTTGGGTCCTTCTTATGGATTTTGGGCTTAATGTTGCATTTATTTAGTGTTGTAATGTGGATAACACATTCACATTAGGTCTTGGGCCCTTTTGAACTAAAAGGATTCAAATGGTACCTTACCTAATTGTTGTAAAGTGTTGTAACATACTTTCACACTTTTCTAGGCTTTTCATTAATAATTGGGCTTTCATATGCTTTAATTGGCCCCATTTTGCATCCACGGGCCTTACTTATGTATCTTTTTGAGAATAATCATTACAAATATCATTTAAAATTTCAAAATCTTGAAACCCACCTTAAACTCCTAAGGTGGGACTCATTTTCTATTATGGGTGAATGAGTCCCCTTAGGTGGGACCCATTTTCCCAAGGTGGAAAATGAGTCCCCTTTAACTCAAAATTCAAATTCAATTCAAAATTTTGGCAGCTTTTTATTCTCTAAGATCTAAGGTCACCTTGTGATTGCATAACTGAATAAATACAAGCTTCTTTCCCCCATTTTCATACCTAGAAAAATTTACAAGCATTCATGCATATAGTTGACAAGATCATTTGAGAATTCATAAGAGCATATTTTCAATCATTCAAAATATTCTTCAAGTGTCATTCATCATGTCAAATATTGCTTGCATCATGTTGTTTTAGAGCTAAAAATTGTGGTGTAGGATTTGTAAGCAGTGCATTCAAGATTTATCAACATCAAGCTAGAGTTCAAGTCCACATCCATTGGAGTCATTATCGACATGTTTGCAGCAACTTGTTGCTAGGGTTTGGTGAGTTGTAACATCATTATTTTCTCATTCATCATTCTCCATTCTATTTCATTTCAATGGTTTAATTACCAACAAGGGGTTTGACAAAGGAAAACCCCTATTCACTAACCCCACAACATTTTTCCCTCTTCCTATGTGTGATTCAAAGGGCTAGGTTGAATATTTACCAAGAAGTTAAGATTAGAAAAGTGATCAAAGAAATTCAAATTTCTCAAATTCCTAAGAGAAGCTTGGAGAAGATCTATAGGCTAAATTCTGCAGTTCCACATCTGGAAACCAATCGAGAAGAGTAGAGCAGACTGAGGACTATAGTTTCTCATTTTGAATTTCCATAAATCCAAAAGTGGATTGATTCACCACTATTGGTGAATGAGTCCCACTGCCCAAGCCTAGATAGGAATTTTGCAGATCTAAGTACCCATTTGTTTGAAACTTGTTCCTGCACATTTTCCAAAAGACTGGACTGATTCACCCAGCCTAGCATATGAGTCCCAGTCAACTTCAACATCATAATTTTCAGTCATCCAGAGCTCCATTCCATCTTCAGCAAGTTTCCAAGTGCACATCTCCAATTTCATAACTTTTTATTACATTTCACATGCATTTAGGTCATTTAGTATTTGTTTGTATATCACACTGTGTTTTCAAATATCTTGTATTTTCCAAGTTTACACTTGGTGGTGAACCCTCATTTGTTGTTATCCTTTCCCGAGAACTCTCCCTTTGTCATATTTCAATCTCCTTTTCTTTTAAATCTCAAGGGTTTGTTCTTGAGTGAATAGGGAAGTTTGTCTCTCTCCTTTTAGGTCCAAAACCCTAGAAGCGAAAGAGAGCACAAAATAATCTTATTCGTTTTGGTGAACCTGCATATAGAGCATTATATTTCTGATTTGGAGTGTATTTACATCATATATTTCAAGAACATTGCATTAGGTTTTATATTGTTTAATTTGTATTCTAGGGTTTCAAACTTTGCATTAGGGAAAAGTTCATTTAGCTTGGATTATTGTACCTAATTTCATTAAAAATCAATAAAATGTTGCATTTTCATTTCAGGCTTGTATCAAAAAACTTAAAAAGCATAAAATTCATTTCAAAAATTTTGAAAATTTTCAAAAAAATCAATACCTAGACTCATTCACTATCTTGTGCACGAATCAGTCCCTTTGCATATTTCTCACTAAATTTTCTATCAAATTTATAGTTCAGTTTTTGAGTTTCTGTTTGTTTCTACATTTTAGTTTTACTTTCCAAAATTTTTGTTTCAAGAAATTTATTCTAGTTAGCTTACATTTCATTTGCATTCACCCTACATTTAGTAGCCTTTGCATGAGTTTTTGGTGTCCTATTTCTAATACCTTAGAGAGAAGAAGTTTGAGACTCATGTCATCCCACAATAACACACTCATTATGGATCTTGAGTTATCTAGAGCTTCCACTCCTAGTATTGACACTAGTACACTAGGCATGGATAATACCCTTAGAAACTCTTTGCCTTCAAGTAGCATGCAAGGTGAACCATAGAATGATAATATCCCACAAGAGAAAATAATTCAAATCCACAAGGACTTAGAAAAGCTACAATATCAAGTAAGCCTTGAAAAAATTTCAACTACTACAATTCCTACCATAGGAAACATCCATTGCATGCTTGAAAGTGAAGATGGCCTTGACATTGTGAAAAACATAGTTGAGATATTTACAAAACATCTTCCTTCAACCTCTAGTACCCCTATACCAAAAAAAAAATGTTGCTAACCAAGGAGGAACTCAAATTCCTCCTCCCTCAATGATAGCCTTAATACCTACCTTTACCACTCCTCAAGTCACAGCAACAATGAAACAAGTTAGTATTGTGATTCATTCCTTTGGTATTCATGCTAGCATCCCTAGTTCCTATGTGGCATCACATGTTCTATCTTCTACCACATTACCACCTATAAGCTTTCCATTCAATTTTCCTACTAGTACATACACTCCATCACCACTTTCACTTCCATCTCATACCACTTGTAATGATCCTCTCATAACGCAAATTTTCCAAACTAATTCATCCATACAAAATAAAATATCCATCATAAACCAAAATTACATTGTTCCACCCACATATTATGTCAGAAGCATCCCATTCTCCTTGGAGATATTGTGAACACCGATGCCACAAGGAATAGAGGTTCCAATATTTGAAAAATATGGAGGGAAGGGAGATCCCTCTAACCATGTTAATGCCTAAACCACCTTATGTATTGACTTTTTCTTTGATGATAAACTCTTGGAAATCTCTTTCCTAGGTCCTTAAAATATACTGCCTTAGAATGGTTTCTTCTTTATCAAACAATTCAATCCATGCATTCAATGAACTTGTTGATGCATTTGTAAACCATTTCCAAGTGCATATGACTCCCAAGAAGATCTTGGCTGATTTGATGAGATACAAGCAAAATAAGGGTGAAAGAGTCACTGACTTTATCCCATGCTATCAATCACTTTATTCCCAAATCGATGTCAAGATCCTTGACCCACACCTTCAAAATATTTTTATAGAAAACTTGCAAACTAAAATTTAGGACAAGTCCACTATGATGAAATTCCCATCCTTCATGCACTTGTGTACTACCCTTTGTGATTATCAAAATTCAGTTAGTAGTTGAGATACAAGGTCCACTCCTAACTAAATTGAGAGATTTGAGCCAACCAACCAAAACAATTCCCAACCTTTTAGAAAACAAAAAAAAGAGCTCTTGCAATTCAACCCCCCTCAACAACCAACACAAAATGTTGTCAAAATCATGGTGCCCTTTAGTTATGGTGATCCAAAAAGATAATTCACTCCCTTACCCGATACCCATCATAACACAATGTCCCAGCTGCTAGAACAACAAATGATTACCTTGTCATTGGTTAAAACACTTGACCCTAATAATCATTTACACCTGAGCCTTAAAGCTAATGAGCTTATTTCCACTATCACTGACAAAATGGACATGACATGGAACATTGTAAGCATCTTAAACATCATGTGCAGACCTCATTGATTCTAGCCATTTATCCATTGGAGGTATTATTGAACAAGGCAATAAATCTTTAGCTCTTTTGAACCAAAAATTGTAAATTTTTACCAATCCAATGCCCAAACACAATGTTACATTTGTCAAAGCAAGTGAAACTACAAATAATTATGTGATACATGTTGATACAGATGATGAAAACATTTTTTTTGTTCTAAAAAAACCTATCAATATTAATCCTATGGATGAAATGATAGGGGCAATAGGAATCATCCCTCATAAGGGTCAACCTAAGAATCCTCTTGGAATTGCTTTCTCCTCTAAGGATATACTTAAACATTTTCTCAATGGTCCTCTCTACATAGCCAATCGAATCTATGACAAGCCCGCAAATGGGATACTCATAGATCTCTCCTGTGGAGAGAATGTGATCACCAAGGAATTCTTACTTTTGCATGAACTCTATCAAGATGAATATGATAGACCAAAAGAATGGATCAAAACAAACAATGGATTTGCATGCCCTACGATAGGATCAATCACCCTACCATTACAAATAGGACCAAAAACATTAAATTTCACATTCTCCATCATCCTACAATTAGACCAATTTCATGCGAAGCTAGGCCACCCATGGCTTCGCTTCATGAAAGTTGTCCCTTCAATTGTACACAAATGCTTAAAGTTTCCCTTCACTGACCACCATAGTAGCTTTAACCCCTATTTTCCAAAGGAAACTTATCCTTAGATTCCTTTTGGCCCAAGCCCATGGAACCTATCAAGTCAAGGGAAGACTTATTTTTCTTGTCCTACCAAAATTTCAAGGCAAAGAAGATAGAAAAACTATCTCTCATAAACATGTCTTCATCCACCTCCGAACCTCCCATTCTAGATGAAACCATGCTTCAACCTATACAAGAACCCAACAACCAAGACCGACCAAAGATAGAAACATCATCCAAAAGACCAAGAGACAATGAAAACAACCCCATTACACCTCTTAGAATAAAACAAGTTTGAAAAGCCAAAGAGAAAGTGGATGAAAAACCTCCTATGGTTCCTTTCATTCCTCCCCTTAGGGAATAGAATCAACCTATGGTTGACCAACCCGCTCCTTCACAAATGCAACTTGAAAACAAAACCAAAAGAAATAGAGGTGCTAGAGAGCGTAGGCATAGAAGTCATGCCCTTGCTCGCAAGTTACGTGAAGAGTTAAGTAAAGAAAATAAAAATCCAAACTTGATTGAAGCAATGCATGATGACTCTCCTCCCCAACCAAAACCAAATGACCCAATACAACAATCACAACAAGAGCTAAACTCTTCAATGGACATTATCATTCATCCTCTTGTTGTAATTAACTTGGATGATGATGAGGAAATAGCTAAAATCGACGAAGAGGTGCATAATGAATTGAGCACATTATTTTCCTCTTCTATGATCTTAAATGAAAAATCTTCTATATAGGGTGATGAACCTGGTACTTCTCCTAGTTCAGAACATGTCCTTGTCCCTTTGGCTAGTTATCCACCTTCAATATACAATGAACATGATTGGGAGGTGGATGACTTGCTCGTAGGTTAACTCGCATTTTCCTTACTAGTATTTTTCATTTTTATTTTCTTTTCTTTTTATTTTTTGTGATTGCATGTGTGTAATGTGATTCCCCATGATATTATATTTGATGTTCTCTCTCTTTGTGACATTCCTATATTTATACCTACATTCTTCTCTATGTCGTGCATCGCTTTCACCTTTTTATCTTTGTATTTTTCTTGTGTTTTCCTTTTGGGGATGACACAAGGCATAGAGACATTCATGTCTCCTTCATGTTGACCCAAAAGCTTTTCCTTTTTCCTCTACCTTTTCTTTTTCATTTTTCTTGTGTTTTCCTTTTGGGGATGACACAAGGCGTCGAGGAACCCTATGTCTCTTCCATGTTGACCCAAAAGGTTTTTCTTTGTTTTCGCTCTCTTTGTGTAATTCTTCTAGTTCTATGTGTATTTGGGGGATGATGACAGTTCCAAGCTCTCTAAAAAATTTGGCACCAAAGAACATGTTCACCCCAAATCCATAGATCCCTTATGTGTTTGGTGTTTTCATTTTGGGGGAAAGCCCTCTGTTTTCTTTTTCTCTCACATGACGTAGCTTTACTCAGAAACATATGACTTGGCATAGGGCTTTCCAAGTTGGCTCTCATGTCTTCTTTCTTATTTTCATTTTTCATTTGCTACTTTAAAGTAATTGTTCACAGCATGGTGTTTAGCAATTTCTTTAAACTGGGGGCATACATTGGCATTATTCTTTTGCATTTTTCCTTTTCTTGGTTCTTAGTGCAACCTTCTTACTTCATATGATGCATTTTGTCACTTTGTGGATGACATTGGGTACGATTTCCTTCAGGAGCATGATCTATCTTAGCATATTTGATTCCTCTTAGTGGCCTGATGCGACACATTGCATGCCCTAAGTTGTGATTTTTTTATTCTTTGATTGGTCCTCTCTTGGAGACATTAGATAAAATGTTCCCTAAGTTATAGACCTCACATGAACTAATCAAGACTCCTTTGAACATCCTTTGCATGTTTCATTTTGCATTTTTCATATGGCCACCTTGCATAACACAGCTTGCATGATTGTGGAGCCATCATGTTTGTTCATGAGCTCCAAGCATATGAAGTTTTTCTTGTCTTGTGAAGCTTGAAAGACCATTTCTCTTTGTGTGGAACCTTATTAAAGTTATCAGGAGGTATGACTTTGGTATGGTTGAGCAGGAAGCCCAATCTGAGGCATGAATTTCCCCATAGCCACTTGTGTGTGTGTGAGTGCATACCAACCATGAGTGTATGTTTCTCACCTTTTAGGACTTCTCAGCCAACGGATAGCCAAAAAAAAATTCGCTTTAGAGTGACTATGTGTTTTTCTAGAAAAATAGCCTAGATCTGATCCACATCGTAATGGACAAATGGTTGAAGCTTGATCCGATCCTTTTCTTTCTTTTACTTTTCTTTTTCTCTTTTTCATCTTTGGTAGTGTATGATTGGTCTTGTTGCTGCTATTTATATCATTTTCCATGTGTGTTCCTTTTTCGCTTATGTTTGGTTTTCCATGGGATCTTAATCTTGGGGGCTTGATCACCCCTCTTGACTATTGTTGTCTCATTTTTCTAGCATTGGTTCATTGGAACCTCTCTTGGTGCCAGCTTTTCTACTTTAGTGTGAGTTTGAAGTAGGTTCATCCTCTCACTAAAGTGGTGGCTAAATGTAGTGTTTAAAAAAGGGTTCTTTGACATTTTTTGCACTCATTTGGGTCCTTCTTATGGATTTTGGGCTTAATTTTTCCTTGATTTAGTGTTGTGATGTGGATAACACATTCACATTAGGTCTTGGGCCCTTGTGAACTAAAAGAATTCAAATGGTACATTACCTAAGTGTTGTAAAGTGTTGTAACATACTTTCATACTTTTCTAGGGTCTTGTTAATAAAATAACCTCTTTTCATCATTTACCAAGCCTTGTTTCAAAGTGTTGTAAAGTGTTGTAACATATTTTCACACTTTTCTAGGCTTGTCATTAATAATTGGGCTTTCTTATGCTTAATTGGCCCCATTTTGTATCCACTAGCCCTATGTATATTTTTAAGAATAATCCCAAAACATATCATTTAAAATATCAAAATCCCAAAACCCACCTTAAACTCCTAAGGTGTGACTCATTCATCATTATGGGCGAATGAGTCCCCTTTAACTCTAAATTCAAATTTAATTGAAAATTCTAGCGGTTTTTTATTCTCTAAGATCGAAGGTCGGCCTGTGATGTTGTAATTTTAAGAATTATTGCATAATTGAGGATAAATACAAGCTTCTTTCCCTCATTTTCATACCTAGAAAATTTTACAAGCATTCATTCATATAGTTCACAAGAGCATTTGAGCATTCAAGAAATTTCAAGATCATATTATCAAACATTCAAGAGCTTCTTCAAGTGTCATTCATCATGTCAAATATTGCTTGCATCATGTTGTTTTAGAGCTAACAATTGTGGTGTAGGATTTGCAAGCATTGCATTCAAGATCTATCAACATCAAGCTAGAGTTCAAGTCCAAATGCATTGGATCCATTATCTACATGTTTGCAGCACCTTATTGCTAGGGTTTGGTGAGTTGTAACATCATTATTTGTTCATTCATCATTCTCCATTCTATTTCATTTCATTTCAAGGGTTTAGTTACCAACAAGGGGTTTGACCAAGACAAACCCCTATTCACTAACCCCACAACATTTTTCCCTATTCTTGTGTGTGATTTGCAAGGATAGGTTGTAGATTTACCAAGAATTAAAGATTGGAAAAGTGATCAAAGCAAGTCAAAGTTTTCAAAGTCCTAAGAGAATCTTGGAGAAGATCTACAAGCTGAATTTTGTAGTTTCAGATTCAGAAACCAGTCAAGAAGAGCGAAGCAGACTAAGTGCTACAGTTTCCTATTTTGAATTTTGAGAAATCTAGAAGTGGATTGATTTGTCACTATTGGTGAATGATTCCCACTTCCCAATCCTATATATAATTTTTTTAGATCTAAGTACCCATTTTTCCAAAAGTTATTCTTGCACATTTTCCAAAAAACTGGACTGATTCACCTAGCCTAGCATATGAGTCCTAGTCAGCTTCAACATCAGAATTGTTAGGGATTTAGAGCTCCATTCCATCTTCAGCAAGTTTCCAAGTGCACATCTCCAGTTTCACAGCTTTTTATTACATTTCACTTGCATTCTTAGGTCATTTAGTATTAGTTTGTATATCACACTATGTTTTCAAACATCTTGCATTTCCAAGTTTACACTTGGTGGTTAACCCTGTTTTGTTGTTTATCCTTTCCCTAGAACTCTCCCTTTGTCATATTTCAATCTCCTTTGCATTGAAATATCAAGGGTTTGTTCTTGAGTGAATAGGGAAGTTTTGTCTCTCTCCTTTTAGGTCCAAAACCCTAGAATCAAAAGAGAGCAAAAAATATTCTTATTCACATAGTAGGGTGCTGTCATAATAGTGGTTTACAATTCCTGAGAGGAACGAATTTTAGATGAAATCAAATATTTTTAGAAAATATAATGATTTAAGCCTTAAAAGTTTCATTTTAAGGATTCCAATTGAAGAGGGTTTGATCAAATCACCATAGATCAAACCCCCTTGGATAGAACCTCGCTAGTTTTAAACCATACCTATAAATGCGCCTCATTTACACCTATCAAAATGCTGATAAAAATCACTTTTGATATTATCCAGGTTTGTCAACCTTTTTTTTTTCAATTTTTTTTCAAGTATTCGTATTAATTCGAGGTTCTCTAAGTTTGTCAACTCTATTTTTCATATTAATATTCAATATGTAATATCGAACAAATAGATAAAGTTTAACTTGCTAGCACATCTCACATCGTTAGAAACAACGACCCTGAAAGACCCCTTATTTCAATAGAGAAAATTCCCTTACATCAAACCATGTTGGTTCACACATTACAACACGAACCAACGTGAAGTCTGCCGAACTGCACAGGTTCTTTTAGAACCATTTCTTAGATTATTTGAAATGTATTACATAATATTCTTTTATTCATTTCCGTGTTAAGTAACAGACGAAACATGGAATTAATATAATAAATGATAATGAATCATTCGGGAGGGGAGAGAAGCGATTAGTAAATTGATAATAAATAGAAGAATTTGATCTATTTAAACAGGAATCTATTTATGTTTCTATTTTCTGAATATGATGCCAGAGAGAAAGGCAATGCTATACTTAAGAAGGAAGAGATTCATAAAATGGCAGAAATCAATCAAGTATAATCCATCGATAATCTTTATGGTACTTTTCTGCTCCCTCGAATAGGCAAAGGAAACTCGATCGCCATCAATATCTCATATTAAAACTCTATCATTTATTTAATTAATTCTTTCATATCTCGATTTTGGGGATCAAATGAATTCATTTAAAATTTATTTCAAATGATTATGGTATTCTTTAGAACAAGCTATCCAATGAATATAATTTTAATATGTTTTGGTTTTGTTATGTATTTGTTTTTAAGTTTTATTAAACATAGGTTTTTCATCGAAAATGAATTTCTTTGTTTTCACATGTGGAAAAATAGAAGATTATCAAAAAAAATTGAAAATATGAGTGCACCAGATATTGAAGTCCTTGATCCAACAAAAATAATAAAAATTGACATATACAAAAAGTTATGCTAATACAAAAGGCATGTCTGAATTATAATTTTTTGACTTTGAAACTTGATTAAGGAAAAAATATTCAATAAAAACTATCTAACCAAGTGGAAGCACTAGATATCAGAGAGTTACAAATCTAAATTTGAAGAATTAGAATTTTATCCTTCATGGAAAAAGTAAGCATAATGGTGGCCACTTTAAAAATGTTGTTTTCCCAAAAAAATCTATTTTCATGGAGATGGAAAATATGCAATTTGATTCCAAAAATTTTGAAAAATATTTTTAGAATCTCAGACAAATTTGATGAGACTCTAGTTTGCACCATATCTCAAATTCCTCACAGTTTATAGGTGCGGTAATGAAGTTAAAATAATAATTTTAGTGTCAATGGCCAAAATTGTAAACCACTATTATGGGATCACCCAATATAGGTTAACTACACCCAATCCATATGAATTGAAGGCATACTTAAGCCACTATGCACTAATCCTAATAAGATAATTCAATTAAAAATAGATGAAGAAGCCATTAAAACTAGCATATTAGAACATGAAAGTTTAATCAGCATCTAATCTAAGACATTGAAACTTATCCTATTGTGGGAGTGGTGTCGCATTGATGCGGAATGGCAAACCTTTCCCAATCCCTTGGATAATGAGATTTTTTTGATTGATTCTATTGAAGAGAATCGCCGAAACCAATGAAAGATATATGTTGTAAAACATGATGAAAGCCTATCTTAACATGATAAAAGCTAAGATGATCGATGTGAGTGTATGCAAAGCTATTCTAAATGTATGAAAGATTCAAAAGATTAAAACCCTAGTTTCAAAATATGCTAAATGGATGCACCTAGAAGTTACCATGGAAGCCATTAATGGATGTTCTAAGCTAATCATGCAAGTAAATTAACCTAAAAAATATTTTAAAACATAAAATATGAGTGCAAGATGAGAGTGATTTTAATAGCCTAAGTTTACTATTAAAAGATGGATCCATATTCAATAGATGCAAGCTCTATTTATAGAATAGGAAAAATGAAAATGATGGTCAAGATCAAAAGGGTTAATCAACGGTCAGAATGGAAGAAAAATCAAGGCATGGATCATGGATTCTCATCAAGGGTTAAGAATGCAAGTTGATATTTAATCAAGGGCTTACATTCATCCAAACAAACCCACTTTTAAAACTTGCACAAGAAGCTTTTTTGAAAGTTTGTTACAAAAAGGAATATTCCCTTTTTCAAATGAGTGAAGAAAGAGAATATTCTCATGGGTGAGGAAAATCAGATATTTAGTCAATTAAAACCAATTTTTAATGTGCAAAGGGGAAGGAATATTCTATGAGAATATTCCCTTGCAAGTAGGAGAATTAGATTTAATTAGTAATTTGATAATTAAAACAAAGTTTCAATTATGGAGATCAAATGAAAAAGCAATGGATGAGATTGATTTGATCTATCAATGGTCACAAATGAAAGGAGGATGAAACATGGATCAAGGATTCTCATCAATGGATGAGAATCAAAGATCACATGGATTAAGAAAAGATCAAGGGCTCACAATCATGAAAACAAACACACTTTGCAATAACTTTAAGAAGTTGTTTCAAAGTTTGATTGGAATAATCATTACCCTTTTTTTGGAGGAAAATAGGACAATATTCCTTTGGAATATTCCCTATGCAAGTGTATGAGAGGTAAATTATAAATTTAGTTAATTAAAACTAAAATTGAATATGCAAGATGAGGAATGTGAGGATATTCATTAAATTATTGATTTATTTGATGAAAAGAGGATGCAAATATGATAGTTAATTAAATAGTTTAGGTTATTTAATTAAATAAGAGGACTTGGGGTTAAAATTAAATAATTTGAATTATTTAATTAAACCAGGTGAAATGTCAATGTGAGAGGAGGTGAATTAACCCAATTAGGTCAATTATACTAATAGGTGAAAATGAGGCATTTAATTAAACAATTAGACTTATTTAATTAAACAAGTGAAAAGAAGATGGATGAAGTGATGTTAATATATTGGATTCAAGTGTGTATATCATTTAGGACATTTTAAGTGTCTACAATAACAAACATGCTTTGGGTCAACATGGAAGAGACCTAAATGCACAATGCTTTACATATCCCCAAAATGAAAACATAAGACAAAAATAAAGTTTACGACATATAGAAGAATGGAGGTACAAATAGGTGGACGTCACAATAGATTTGTTTCCTTTCTATCCTTGTTCCAATAGAGCAACAAGGGTCATCTAAATAAAAATAACAAACATAAACATACATCAAGTAGCACAAAATGGGAGATCACATCATGTGCAAGTAAACACAAATATTACATAAAAAAACATAAAGGGTACTACACATGCAAGCCAATCTAAAGAAAATCGTTTGCATCCCAATCTTGTTCATCATATATGGAATGCAAACAACTAACCAAAGGGACTACAACAAGTGTCATACAAGGATTCTCACCAGGTTCAACATGTGGTGAATCACTATCATCAACAAGATCATCATGGTTTCCCCCATCTAAATCCATATACTTCAAGAAAAATAAAGATACTTCATTATCCACTTGTTCATCAATCTTAGCATCTTCATCTTCATTATCTGAAATTATCACAATGGGTGATTTAATGAAAATGTTAGTTATATGTTCTTGCTTCATTCTTTGTTTTGGTTGGAACATGTAAGTTTCATTTGCATGTTTTGGTGAAGGTGGTAACTCATCATGGTTTGTTTGGATAGGTGTTTGATCATTAGGTAATGTCTTATTCTTTTCAACCAACTGACGAGAAATAGTAATACATCTACACCTACACTCCTTAGCATTTATATTTCTTCTTGTATGGTTCTCAATCTGTGAAGGGGTAAGAGTGAATTTCTCTACCATTGGTCTATTTTCTTCCCTTAGATGAGGAACTAAAGGGACCTCTGGGGGTTGGGAAATTGTTGTCTCCTTAGGTCTATAAATTTATCTCTTTTGGAGGTACAAATGTAATCATGTAGTTGTCTCTTGGTCTTTTATATGATATTGGTGGAGTAACTACAACATAAATTTTTGGTGTACTTGGGTGGATATTTTCCTCAGACATGGGTTCATCCGTGACCTATGGAGTGGGAGGAACAACCATAGACCAATCATTCTCAGGTGGGATATTGCTAAGAGATAATTTAGTTATGCACTTTTCCTTAATTTTTTGATATGACCTGAAAAAGAATTCTTCACGGGGCTTAATGGGCTTTATAGGTTGGGGAAAAAAATAATCCAATGAAAATTTTCCATAGGAAGCCAAAGGTTTAAACCCACTATGATGAATCATGTATATTTGGTTCTCAAATGGGAATTTTATGCATTTGTGGATTATCGATAGGATGGCATTCACAGAGCATATCCATGGATATCCTGGATTTGCATAGAATTGGTCTAGGTGTGGGATGATGGTGAGTGATACATATAGGGATAAACCCACAATACTGGTTTACAATTTTGTTGAGGAAGGAAAATTTCCAAAATGCTCCCATGAAAAAACTTTAGCGGTTCACTTGAAGGGGGGTTGAGCGAACCCAAAAAAGGGGTTCCCTCAAACCCCCCCTTTGAGAAAACCCCTTTTGGTGATGTCATCCCTTTTGGAGCCTTTTCTAATGAAAAAGGGAAATTCAAAAAAGGGGGTTCAAGCAAACCCCTTCACTTGAAGGGGTCAAGGAGGGTTCACTTAAACCCCTTTTTTCCCTTATCCCCCTCTTCGACCAAATTTCTAAAAAAAAATACTTTCGAAGCCCAGATTGAGAATGAAAATGGAGGAAACTTCATAGAACCAATTGGATGATGGTAGTCCTCAGAATGAGCTATCCATCAAATATAATTTTAATATATTTTGGTTTTATTATGTATTTTTAGTTTAATTAAGCATAGTTTTTTCACTAAAAATCAAGCTCTTTGTTCTACACATGTGGAAAAATAGAAGATTATCAAAAAAAAATCTAAAAAATATCTATGCACTAGATATGGATGTCCTTGATCCAACAAAAAAAGTAAATTTCAATTCATACAAAAAAAATTGTGTTAGCAAGTAAACATATGTCTAAATTGTAACTAGTCTAACTTCAAAACTTAATTAAGAAAACAATATTCAATAAAGCACTATGAAACCAATCGCATGCACTAGATATTGTAGTTATGAATCTAAATTTGAAAAATTATAATTTTATCCTTCATATAAAAAAATTTGTGTTAGCAAGTACACATCACTCTTTAAAAATGGTGTTTATTGTTAGAAACTAGTTTTTGAAGGAGATGGAAAAATAAATACAATTTTATTCCAAAAAAAAATTAAAATACATATTTAGAATCTATAGACAAAATGTCACAAATAACTAGTTTACATCATCTTCAAATTCCTCATGGTTTAGCAGCTATAGGTGCTTGAAAGTGAAGATTTAGTTAAAAAAATAAGCTCACTATCCAGTTTCACCAAAATTTGTTAACCAGTATTGTGGGATCACCCATAGCTATTTTGGTCCAACTTTAAGTGGAAGAGTTATCAAACCTATTGTAGGGTGATCAAAACCATCATGAGTTTTAACCATGCTTTCGATTGTTTGTAAGATTATTTATAAACTTCATGCACAAACAAGAATTCCTTAGTGATCACATTCTCTAGAAACATGAGATCAATGAGTATCCCTAGTGTAGGTTTGTCATTAATACGTTCGATGATATAGAGAGGACCATTTGGTGCATGTACAGATGCATCAATATGTGTGAAGGAAATGTTAGGTAACAAAGTGGTTTGTCCCTTACAAGGTTGAACATCTATTGCATTAACAACATCAGCTAGGTCAGCATTATCATCATTTGTATCCCCACTTGCTTGCACAAAGTTGGACGTATGACTTGGCATTGGATTTGTGAGGATTTACAAATTTTGATTAGGTAGAGCTACAATCTTGTTTCCTTTATTATTAACATCATCCAACTAGATGTGATTAGAATTGATGAGGTCTTCCACTTGATGTTTAAAATGCATACATCATTATGTATCATGTCCAGTTGTACAATGATATTGACAAAATACTTTTGAGTTGAAATTTTCATGTAAAGGTTTAGTCGTTTCCATGGGTTTAATCGAAGGTAATTGGACTAGGTTTTTACTTAACCATTATAACATGATTGAATGAAGGGAGTCAAGTAATTGGGTAAATTGTCTATCTATTGGCCTAAATTTGTAAGGAATTGAACTTACAATTGCGACATGTGGCTCAATGTTATTAGTTTTTTGAGGTGTGTTTATCTTGGTAAAGTTCTTTTTTTTCTTCTTGAATTGTTGATAATTATTTCGAGGCACAAATTCAAATTGATAAATTGGAATCAATGAAGGTGTTCCCTCATATTGACTAACCAATATTTGATAATCAAGAAGAGACATACACAAGTGTGTAAATGATGGATACTTCATCAACAATATTTTATCTTGAATACTAGTTATAAAATTCCTATGGACACCCTTTGGACATCAACATCGAGAAGACTATAAGATATTTGTGAATAAAGTGGTTGGTATTGTCCTATAAAATTTGTTATCTTTTCTTTTGGTCATTTTTGCAATGCACTAAATCAATTGATACTACTTTAGGACCAATATTTTCTTGAAAATGTTGGAGAAATGTGTTGATAATATTAGTGAATGAATTTATGGAGTTATTTGGAGATGAGAAAAACCATTCCAAGGCCATGTCTTTTAATGATCTAGGAAAAAATTTAGCTAAGGGCTTATCTTCAAAAATGAAATCACTACACAGAGACATAAAGGTTGATGCATGACTATTACGATCTCCTTTACCATTATACTTCTCAAATCGGGGTATTTTTATGTTTTGAGGCATGGGTGTTTTCAAAATTTCAATTAACATTGGGCTCCTTTTGAGATATTTTGGTGATTTTCCATTTTAAGTTTGATTCAATGTGGAGATTTATTATTGAAGTGATGTCATGTTTTACAAAATTTGGTTTATAATAGGATCATTGTTTGACATGTTTTGTGAGTTTGGTGAGTATGGTGGGATTGAGTAAATTTTTGGCAAGCTACTATGTTGCATGTTTATGAGACCTGTGATGAATATTGAGTATTGTTATGTGTGATGCCATAAAATTATAAGTACTCCCACTAGGAATCCATAAGCATGGGGTTATACTATTGGTGTGTTGCATTGATGAGGCTATGGTTGGTAATGTAAATGTAGGAATAGAAGGTATGGTTGTAGGGAGGGAAACTTGTTTCTCTCCTTGGTTTTTAGAATTTTTTAATGCTTGGGTGCAAATAGCTATCATAGGGATATCAACATCTACTATATGAGCAAGACTATGCAAAACCTTTATTCCTCGAGTGTCATTGATTAGTTTCCTAAGGTTATCCATAATAGAAACTATTTATCCTACTCAATATTCAATGCTTAAGTAGTCCTGAAATCCCTCTAAGTATTTGTCTAATTTTTTTAATTTCTCATTCAAAACATGGGAAAAAGCAATTTCAATTTCTACAAAGATGTATGATTATGCAGTTGCCATGGATATTGTGGGATCAGGAATGGAGTCAAAAATGGATTGGGTATTGACAATACCTTGCATGAAAGAGTTGGAGGACTCATAATTCATAGCAGATGTAACAACAGCATAGGATGCCATAAGTTTGCAAGTACGTCTCACAAGGGTATTAGCAATAGGACACCAGGTCATAAAGCTCATATGAGGTTTAAAACACTTAGTTTTTCTCACTATGAATGCTAAGGTGCAAAATAGTCATCATAAAACACATAGGATGCAAAATTAGAGAGCATAAGCACATGAAAACATAGACACAAATGCCTGGTAAAATTTTGAACCAAAACTAATTGAACAAGGTCGCCTAGGGCACCCTTGTATTCAAAATTTTTCCACTAAATTCAAAGTTTGAGTGTTTGGGATACTATTTAATGGTTCTATTCTATGGCCCAATGTATGTGTGACAGTGAACATTTTCCAGAATTTGACTAATTTATGATTATGTAATGCAAAATGCAAGTGTACAAGCAATTTTCAAAATTTTCAAGAAAAAAACTATAATTCCAAATGAAATTTTGATATCTAAAATGCAACAATTGATTGTTCCAAATGTGCAAAATCTGAAAATGATGATCTTGATATCTTTTTGCAACTAAATGATGTAATTTTTCACCTTTTTGACTATATGGAAAGTGCCTAAATGAATGCAATGAACACTTTCAGATTTTATTTCAGATCTAAGATGACCTAATGCAGATTTTTAGATGCAATTAAGATGTATATCTGACCCATGATGACTAAAATTAACCCTATTGCAACTTAGGATGCAATATGATATGCAATTTTTTTAAATTTTATGTTATTTTTGATGCAATAGTTGATGCCTAAATGATGAATGCAAAACAATGCAATACTAACTTTAGATCTGAGGTGATATAAATCAAATTTCAAAAAAATTATAATGTTAATACATTTGGCTCACCAAAAATGATATCTTGGAAAATTGAAACCCTGGGGTTTAATTAGGATTTCATTATTTTTCCAAGCATAGTCATTTGGGCTCAGATAGGCCAAGGAAATAAGATTAACCTACAACCTAGAAGGTGATTCAATCAACCCTTGGGGTCTAAGCTTTGTGGGGGGTTGGAATGGATTTGAAATGAACCTTTTGATGTAATGCAATGATGCAACTAACTAACAATGAAAATGAACTATTCTAATATGAAAACAAATAATCTAGAAGTTGACAGACAAATTTAATGATCACAAATAGGTAGAGCAAACCTGTGTGCACCTGTGATTTGTATTTGAGCTTGATTTTACTAGAAAAGGCCACCCAAGTCACCCTTGTCTAGATGATTAAAATTAGAATCTTCTTTCGCATTCCTCATATGCTTGATCAGAGGCTTCTTCCCTTCTAATCTTTTTATTGGATCTTCATTTGTTGCCAAGATAATTGAGTTTTTGTATCATGTCAAGTTGTATGGTTTTAATGCATCAATAAATAAATGGTATTTAATCTTCTTCAAATTTGTAACCTACACATTCAAAGAGAGAGAAAGGGTTGTGCCATATAGGGGCTTGCCTTGCTCAAACCCCATGTTGGTGTTTCCACCTCCACAATGGAAATTTTGATAAAATAAAGCTTATTCTTTTGAGGGATAGAGGCTAGATGATAAATGAATGATGAATCAAAAATTGGATGCAACTCACCACGCAAATCTTATTTCCTTGAAGGATTGAAGTCATGCACATCTCCTCAAGGCTTTATTGTAATTTAACTTGAAGACCTACAAGTATTAGTCCTCTCAAACAAAATGTATGCATAAATATGAAAAAAATCACATAAAACTTGACATGATGCTTTGACAATGAAATTATGCAATAATTCTTCTCTTGACTACTCATAGGACTCTTGATTTTCTCAATTAAACTTCCTTATGATCACTTTTTGCTTGATTTTCTTTAAATGATGAAATGAATTGGTATTTATTAAAATTAATCTAATTTCCCACAAATTAAATCTTAATAGACAACATTTAGGATTTTGAAATTCAAATAATAAATTTTCAAACCCGACATATTAAAATTTGGGTCCAAATTAGGAGGAAAAGGCTTCTGAGGGAACCCTTGTTTAGGCCTTATTTTTTGATATATCAAGCTTCAAGGAAAAAAATTAAATGCATAATTTTATTTTATACATTTGATTCCATGATAAATTATTTAATGGGCTACAAAATGCATAATTTAGGAAATTAGGAGCACAATTAGGTCTACGCACATAAGAGGGGAGAAAATCTAGTGTGAAATTGTCAAGGGTGACAATTTACGATGCTACACTATCTCCAAATTTCTGGATAGGGAAGAAGAAGAAGAAAATTCAAATAATGAAAGAGAACTAAAATTGAATAGTGATGAGTGTAGCATAGATAGTGATGAAGTCTTAGAGGCTTGGATGCATAATGAACCAAAGTTAACTTCTCAAAGATTTTATGGATTTCATTGAGTCCTCATGATTCAAAGTCATATCAAAGAATTAATGGATAGCTCGGGAATATCCAAAACAAGAAACTATTGGGAAGAATCAAAACACAAGGATCTATTTCCCTGGAATTTCACAAAGATGGAGGATACTACAAAAATTAAACTATGGGAAGGTTTTATGGATTCTGGATAGTCCTCTCTACATAGAACTAGACCAAACCATATCAAGGAAAATATAAGGAAATAGTACAACCATTAATATGTCAAGAAATACAAAAGACAACATCCCAATTGATAAAACCTAGAATAAACAACAATAGGCTATCCAGAATACACACCAAAACACCAGACGAACAAAAAAACATAACAAAAACCATGCCAACCACATAACCACAAACCATAACTCTTAAAATTTATATTATAATGTATTACAGTATACTATATTATACTTTAGGTAGATAAAATAATACATGGGGAAAAGTTAGCCGTAGAAACCCAGCGGGTAGAAAAAGATAGGAAATGACTAGAAACGGCTATAGTAATTAATGATCTTAATTGAGATAATCTAATAAAATACCCTCACACTACATTTCCACTCACTTAACTCTTGTGCTATCATGAAATTTAATTCACTCAATCATGTTTTAGCTCTTCTACAAACCCTAGCTCATGCACCCTAACTCAAATATTAGATCGTAACCATGGCCACTCTTGCTCCCATTAACATCACAAAAAAGCCATGCCCTAACTATAAGAAGTTTTCCCACAAAGCCATGGTAGTAGACCTGGAGGGTTCATTCTCAAGAGTGCACAATGATGTGTTTTACATAGAGGGCATTAGAAAATATATCCACACACCTTTAGAAAAAATTGAACACTCCAAGTTTGAGGAGCTAAGGGAAACCCTACTACAATCTAGCACCATTTCATACCTAGTCAACCATCCCTAGATTGTAGAGAAGAATTTGAATGTATGAAAAGATTTCTCGGACTTCACCAAAGAGGAGGAATGGATCCAACTAGTATTCAACAAGCTACATGACGAATACTTCTATCTTGACAAGCTTTACTAAATCACCAAGGCAGCCATCCAAGTCATTACTAGGTTGCTCACACAAGGGGAAATTCCACCAAAGAAGGGCATCAAAAACATTGAGGTCACTAATTTCATTAGTGCCACTTTCGATGAAAAAATCCTTGATAATAGCAACATCACTAACCTCAAAGTAAATAACACCACAAAGGTGATTGCATATAAGCTCTATTTTATAAAATGGGAAGGGTGTGCCACAACTATTGCTATCCACAGTGCATATCATATGGTCATCCTGTTACATTGGTGGTTATCGTTGCACCAAAATATTGACTTGTTAATGCTCGATGCAATCACTAGATATATACAAGATCTAAAGGAGGTGATGAATCCATGTCACGAACCCAAGCGTCACACTGCACAAGGAAGACCAACGGATAGCCATCTTGCAACAATCCCACTAGAGTAAGTGAGAGGTTTGAACCTATGACCTCGAATTTGATACTAAGGATAACTTTAAGAAACCCCCCCTTGGTGAAGGTGTAAAATCTTGGTGAATCTTGGCTAAGTGTTATAATTTTCATGGAAAATCTTTCCTTTTATTTGAAAAAATTATTATTTTTCTTGGCAAATCTATGCACATTATTAAAAAAATTGTAAAATCCTAGTGAATCTTAATGAATAATTGGTAAAAATAATAATCACAATGGTGAATCCTAGCGAATAATCACTAAAGATTAATTACAATGGCGAATATCTCCTTTAAAAATTTTCATAGTTGGTCAACGCAATTCCCCCATTTTTTTTGTTTTTTGTAATATTGAAGTAGGGCCCTGGGGCGGCAGCCACCGACGGGTCAAGGGGAAGTGCCCCTTGCAAAGGTTGAGGGGGAAATTCCCCCTCGTTGGGTCCAGGGATAGCATCCTCAACACGCTCCTGCCATGATACAGGCGAGGTCGAGGGGTAGAGCCCCTCGCCACAAAGCATAAATTCACTATTGAAAATGCATTAGAGCACACATGGATTAAGTTTTTTTTTTAAATATCACTTTAAAAATAAGACTAAATGAAAATTAAAATTGTTACCATTGATTAGCTTTTTAATCGGATGGCTGCAAGTTGATTTCGTGACCTATATGCATGTGCCTTTTAAAAGGCTTGTTGAGGCCCAAAATTTATTTTGAGCCACGTGATTAAATCTAATCATGTGGTCCAAAAAAAATTTTTTGCCTCAACAAGCCTTTTAAAAGGCACATGCATATAGGTCACTGAATCAACCTCGGCCATCCAATTAAAAAGCTAATTGATGAGTCGATGGAAATAAATAAAAGCCCTATTCAAGGCTAAAATATCCCTAAAAATAAATGTTAATTTATTACTAGTGGCGATATTGCCCCAAAATTAATGGTAGGAATATAATATTACTGTTGAATATAATTAATATTTGTAATTGCAATATAAACTACTAGCGAATCAATTCCAATGATGCATCATTTACATGGCGAATCAATTTGATTTATTAGTTTTAAAAAATAATGCATAGGCGAATTAATTGAGATGAAATTATTTTTTTGTAAAAACTTGGTGATTCAGCCTCCTTTTTAGCTTGTACTATTCGCCATTTCTGGAGGTCCCAATTTCAATTATTCACCAATTGGTGAAGATTTGCCACTAAATTTTTCCATGTTTGATACCAATTGTTACATTGGTGGTTGTCGTTGCACCAAAAGATCGACCTATTAATGCCCAATACAACTGCTAGATTTATACAAGATCCACAAGAGGCAGTTAAGCCATGTCATGAACCCAAGTGTCACGCTACACAAGAAAGACCAAGGGAAATACCTTGACCTCTATGAAGTCTTGAGAATGGAGCTCCTTGAGAATGCAGCTCATACAAAGAAATTAGGATACAACTTCCAGTATCACATCTTGCTCATATGTCTTACATTCTACCTATTGAACCACTTACCCCAAATATTTAGAAGGTTTGGGACAAACCAAACCAATAGCAGCACAAATCCATAATTATTTCAAAACTTTTCTAGCCAAACCAGCCTATATTCAAGTATTTGGTGGATACTTTAAGATGCTCCAAAAACATACGCAAGACCAATGGAGATTATCCCACGATATGGTAAAAAATTACATCAACTCCATTGTCTTCTTCGTTGACAAATATTTCATAATGATAGAGGTAATAGAGCCCCGAACTTCATGGATTATGCCACTTCCATATGAGATTTTGGATGCAGAGGTAGATTCCTATGTTGATTGGTTTCTCAGTTTCCCAAAGGACCCCAAGGTGGATAGACATTCTACCATAAAATAATATATGGAGCCAATAGCTAAGGAGAAAGCAGCTGAAAATGGAAAGGAGCATGTAGAAGTACCTCCCATGGAAATATACAAGCCCCAAGAAGCACCTGTATCCACTTCCAAAATATCTCAAAGGTTCCAAATAGAAACCCCATCCTCCACCAACACCGAAATCACACAATAAAGGAAGGGGAAATTAGAGAACTTTAGATAAATCTCCCCAAGAAAAATAAGCAATGGAGGCTTTGTTACAGATGAGTGTAGAAAAGAATAAGGTAAGAAAGAAACAACAAGAAAAAACAGAGATAGAACATCCATCAAAAATAGAGGAACAAGAGGTAAAATTAGAGAGCTCCTTTGGACCAGGGATCCTATCTATCCCACTAATAGATGAAGATTAGTTGTAGAGTGCATTGTTTTAGCACTAAATCTTCACCAAGACATTGTAGACATGTTATAAAATGCCTTCTATCAAAAAATACACTACAAAGTGAGAATTGATTAGATATATGAGAGCATCACAACTCACCTTAGAGGATTTCATGAGAAAACTACTAGAAAAAATACTTGCAGTACTTAAAATTCAAAGGGAGAAAGCAATTGGAAAAGAAGAGATACTATGGGAATTGGCCATCCAAATAGTGGCACACTCACTCACAGATTTAGAGAAGGAAAAAAAATAATAATTGCAAGGAAAAGAACTTTTTTCTAAGAAATGCTTAGATAAACTCATGCTAGAGAAATTGGAGATAACACAAAAGGTGGAAGGATAGATTGCAAAAGCAACTACAAAGGTATACAAAAAAATATGTTAGGAAGAAGCAAACTATGATTCTCCTCTAGTATAGACTCCTCCTCCCTAGATAGAAGCACCTTCATCCTTGACACTTTCTCTGATGCAGCCTATAAAGGACTTATTGGTGAAGTAGCAGCAACACATACAAATGGTATCTTCTTTCCAATTTCTCTAGCTACCAATGGTGGGCACACAAGTAAACATAGGAAGCATCTCATTGTTTTCAAATTTTCAATTAGGAGAGCTTGGCACGCCTGGTGGGAGCGAGAGCTAACTTTCAGTCTCTTTTGTATTACATATTGTTGTTGTTTGGTGTGTATAGTAGTAGTTTCTACCTTTGGAGGAAATTTTTCAACATGTTGCACCTGGCGACTCTGGAAGGATATCTTTTGGTTTCAGTAGTACCAATTTCTCGTATGTTTCAAAATTTATTGAAAGAAAAGTTGATTTTCTAGCTTTCCAGTCTCTTGGATGAAAAAATATGTTTTCATTTCATGGAAATATGTCACATTATCCTTCATTTCATGAAAATTTTTCCCATGCATCTTCCTATCAGCCATATCATACTAAGGATACTTTTAGTTTTACCCAAAATAACCTTGTAGCAGGAGGTTACCAGTGTGTTCAACATACTTAACACCCACCAATTTATCTTCCTTTTGTGAGTCGTAGTATTTGACCTATCAATGAAATATTTATGCGTAAACATGTTGTAATAGGTTGTGCAAACTTAATTTTAATCAGTTTTGAGCCAAGTGTAGAGTTCTAAATTTTTTGTCTCCCTTTTAGTTTAGTGTATCACTTTACATTAAAAAAAAATCAGTTTTAGCCATTTTTAATTTATCCTTCTCCCTTTTCCTTGAAAATTTAGTAGTTTTAGGTGATATACAAACTAGGAGCTAGCCTTATCTAGAGATTCACTTCATTCATTAGATTCCCCATAGCCTAGAAGTGTTTCCATGTTCCTCTAGAAAACTGTTTTGCAACTTAGTAAGGGTGAATTTCTGAGAGATAATGTGGGAAGATAGAGTGACCCCAAAAAGGTTTGTTGGAAATTCACCAAAGGTACTTGTTTATGGAAAAGAGGAAAAATTGCCTCTATCTGTAGAGTTTCTAGCTCTTGATATTGTACATCAACTGGAAATGTTTGAAGAGAAAGATCCAATGTCTGTTAGATATGCTTAGCTAATGGAGCTGGAAGAAAACAGAAATAAAGCAATGAAGTCTTTGTAGTATCATCAACTCCAAACAAAAAGAAACTATTATCTCTTGGATTTGCACCCTGTTGAATGTGAGATTCAATAATCTAGTGAAACATGGGATTGATCCCAATGTGTGCGTACCTCAAACTAGACCAAACCTCCAAAGGTTAGCTTCCTTATGAGCCATAACAGAATTTAGATCATCTCAAAATGAAAATACTTCATGATCCAAAGCTTCATTCTCATATTGATTTTTTTGAATCAACAACTCATCACACTATTGAACATCCTATAGTTGTTCCAAAACTTGTGTCATCACAGGCATATCTTCACTTTTTTCTACAAACAAAGGTATCCCATCCTACCAAAACATATCAGCCTCTTTTTCACCAAATTCCTCATGTTCATTTGTCTCCACTTGCTGGTTGGGACAACGCGGTTCATACTTTTGAACTATCTCTTTGATCTCATCCTGTTGATTGAAATCATTTGAGACCTGAGATGCAAGATAAAACATGGTTGTTTCTTCCACAAAACCAAGAACCTCATCAAGTAAATCAGTAAGGGTTTGAGGTTCAGGCTCTATTTCACTTGACGTACTAATACTTACCTAATTCTCTTTACTAGAAGATTGTTTATTATCCAAGTTAGAAACAAAAACCTCTAAGTTATTCCAAAATAAATCCTCATCATTCTACTCAATACTATTAATGATAAGAGGATTATTATTTTCCCTAGGAAAACACTCTTGAGGGAAGAAAAATCATGTTCTTTTGCATCTATATGTTGTTCTACACTTACAAGTTCTGTGATCAAAATCTGATCTTCCTGACTAGCCACCTCTATACATGAAAACTCATTAGTTCTATAAGAAATGATTTGGGGATCCTCATTTTTCTTAGGTTCTAAAATTTCCTGTCTTAAATGACTAGGATCCTCCACATCATTTATTTATTCCTGCTTTTCAATTTGAAGGCCTAGTTTCTCAAGTTTTACCTCATGTACAGGTGCTTCTTGAATAGAGCCCTTATGCCCTACATCCAGAGATTTCACTAAGGACTATTCATGAGCAACAATATATTCATTAGACATACATGCTATCTCTTCCTTAGGATGAAAACTTTTGAAACTTAGAATTTCAATTCTTGAATACTCATTTGGAATGTGAAAAGATTCAACGGGCTTGAAACTTGGAATTTTATACCTAGACCTTTTTTTTCAAGCAGATCCATCAAGTTATGAGCTTTTTTGAAACTAAGAATGGAAAGAGGTGCTTAAGCTTCTAACCTCTGGGATCGAGCAAGTGAAAGCCTTACTTGCTCCTCCTCTGCAGCTATCTGCTTTGCAAGACATTCCCCATGTTGTCTCCTTTTCCATGCCATCCTCTGCCCCTCATCATGCTTAACCTACTTTTCATAAAATGGATTTGCAAAGGTGATGGATTGTTGTTTCTCCACCTTCTAAACTTGGGCAAGCATTATCTCCATCTTTTCTTCCCTTGCAGCAATCTCTCTTGTAAGGTTTTCTTCATGTTGTCTTCTTTGAACCTCCATCTCCTGCTCATGAATGTATGCCTGATAGGCCAACTCCTCCTTATGCATGTCAACCTCCTATTGTCTTTCAATCTCTAACATCTATCTTTGAAAATCAGAAATTATATCCTTGATACTCATGTTATTAACCTTTGAGGTTGGGCATGTGAATAAGCATGTTGGTTGACAAATTATGATGATTTTGCTGACACTTATGTTGGACATATACAGGCTAATGTGCAAACTGAGCAAGAATCAACCTATTCAAGCTCGGGTAAGTTCTTCAGAAGCATCATCCAGTCATTTAATTTCATTTTTTGAAGAGAAAAAGGGCTCAAAAATGAGCTTATTGTAGAAAGAATGAACATATTTCCATTTTTTGTACTTTTCCTGATGATTCTATATATTTTCTTGAAGAAACTCTAACATTTTTCTGCATACTTTCAGTTCTCTACAAAAAAATGTGGGCACTTTTTCTTCTATGTTCGTAGCCATACACATTACTAGTACTATCTTTCTTTTCTAAAACAATGAATGCATAGATGTTTATTTTTCTATCCCATTTTCTTATATTTTGGGTACAAACCCTACTAGTGACTGAGAATATTTTTCATTTCATATACCAGGGATCTCAAAACCTGTTCTAGGTATATACTCTTTGCAATATGTATTAAGGGTTTGACCTCTCTGCAAGTCATTTGATCATTGCCTTTACTTGTAACCTATCTATTACTCTTGACATCACACTTTTTATGTTGCATATCATTGTATGCTACATGAACTTGGGGTTTTTAGTTCCCTCATAACCGTGGCCTCACCATATTCCTTTGAGGTTTATGTACTTATTATGTGAGGCCATATAACTATGGCCAGCAGTATGATAATTCTTCCACTAGGATAAGATCGAGAAATATTATAACATGAATGAGATTCATGAGAGGGTGTAGAGTTGAAACAAGAGCTATCTCAGTCAAATTTTCCACAAGAAAATTTTATCCTATGAATAAAATATGGTTTTTAAAATGATTTAATTCCATTACACAGCGTGGGTATAGACAAATAATCACAAGCTCCTTTTCCATTCCTTCATGAACACTACCCTTTTCATAACTTACCATTCTGAAGGATATGAGAAAACTGTGATAGTGACTACCCCTTGAAAATTCTATCATACATCTCACTTGTACCATGACAACAGGCCTTTATAAATTGTCAAATTTTCTTCTTAAATGACCACTCTATCCATCAATCTCCTTTTGATTGTCATTTTCATCTGTTTATGTAATGAATTTCTTCGATGGTGTAGATTTCAGTGTCTCCAAGAATAGTGTCCTGATACTAAAGGACTCTTCGTATTGTTGGGGATGTAAATTCTTTTTCTTACTCCTTCATTTATTTAGCTCATTGTCCCTATTCAATGGGCACTTGACACTATTCAGATTCAAGGTGAAGACCATACCTTTATTGATAAAAAGAAACTATCAATCTCTTTTGCATCTATATGTTCTTTTGCATCTATATATTGTTCTTTTTCATCTATGAACTATTATCTCCTGTATTTTCACCCTATTGAATGTGAGATTCAACAATACAATGAAACATGGGATTGATCCCAAGGTGTGGGTACCTCAAATGGGACCAAAAATCCAAAGAAGGTTGGCTTCCTATGGTTATCACCTAAACTACTAGTTTCTATTGAGGAAAAGGGAGAAAGAAAAATTAAAATGATTCAAATTGGAAAATACTATTCTATGGTGATACACCAAACTGATGAGGATTATGAAACTCAACTTTGTTTACACTTAGCTACCAAATGACAAAAGAAAAATTTACACAACTTGTTTCTCTATGTTCTTGCATAAATATTTCACAAAAATTCCTCAATGCATGAACCTCTAAAAGGAAAACAAGTTCACAATTAGAGAAGTAACATACATGTTTCAGACATAGATTGCAACCTGCATGAACAAACTTTTGCAGAGAACTTGTATAAAGTATGAGACAAAGTCATAAGGAAGCTAAAACACTTCACATATAACTTAATCAATCATTTATAAATACACAACACTACAAGAACAAGAAGGAAAAATAACATAGTCAATGGTATCTAAGGTATTCTCTATATATCATATCCCAAAATGAGTTACAAATATTGTCTTTTCTCCAAAGGACTCACAAGAATCATAGAGAAGAAAAATAACAAGACATGATACAAAATGAGTCACAAAAGTGACCATATCCAACTCCCAACAAGATCCATCAAAATAGGTTGTAGAAATAGTTGGGCTCTGATTCCCCCAAAAATCCTATTTTTTACAAACTGAAACCCCTCTAAAAGAGCTCCAATAAGTTGGAAAAGTAAAGCTTGACCAAGCTAATCATAAATACATGCAAAACTACCCCTATATTCTCTCCATTACCTTCAAGAAGATAAGTAAAGACCTTAGATATGCTTGGGCACATGTACTTACCTTTATTTTGCAACTATAACATTATTTAAAGTGATTTATAAATATCACTTAAATAAAGTCTTACATTTTGACCTTGTTGCAAAAAATAAAGACTCCTTGACTAGATCATCCTTTGATTGAAAAAACAAAAGGATTTTGAAGACTTTATGAACTAAGCAAAAGAGGCATAAAGCATTTTAATACATTACATAATGTATTAATTATGCAAAAGAAATGTTAAAATGAAGGAAAAAAATCCCCATGTGAAATCGACCATTTAGGGTTATTGAAACCCTAATGACAAAACCATTGATCAAAACACTCACACTTGCATTTACACTTCCACTTCTTGGAGACTTCACACATGAGCCACAACCAAGTTTTCTGAAGGTCTTCAATGGCGGTTTTGATAGAGATCTTGAAGCTTCTTATGCAAATTCCTATGAAGAATCAACCTAGTCAACCTCGGGTAAGTTCTTAAGAAGCATACTAAATGAGTTTTGCATGTCGCCAAAAATGTCACCTAATTTCACTAGTAGCTCAATCATGTGCAATTTTTGTGGTTTTAGAAGTTTAAGGTACATTTTACTTTTGTTATATTGCATTCCAAGTGCATAAACTAATTTTGAAAGATTACATTATTAGATTGTGGACTATATTCATATAGATGCATACAATAAAATAGAAAGATTGTACAAATATTTTCAAGAAAAGTAATCTTTATTAACAATGTAAATATATAAGGTCTCACACAAGCTGTGATACGAACTGTTTTAAAATAGAGGAAAGAAAACATTATATATTTATAGATATTAAAGAACAGGAATGCACATAAAAGGAAGAAGAACCAGCCATTACCTGAATGACTGGTCTTAGTGGAGTTGTTCTGCATCTTTAGTCATGTGCTTGTCTTGCATCCAATTGCCTTGTCCTTGTTGCTCTTAGTTTCCTACATCTGGAAAAGAAATGTTGTTAGAGCAATGAAAGGTCTTTAATTTTGATATGCGCATACCTCTATAAACATAAAATATGATCTTCCAATGCATTAAAAAGATTAGCATCATCGAGATGATTAAGAAACACAGGAGAATTAAACATTTTCCATATGCACATGTTTTTCTAACTTGTTTGCTTCATGTGCAAATATAGGAAAAGTAATGTTGTTGTTTCTGATTTATTTAATATCAGCATGTGGGTTAAAATATGGCTCCCACAAGGGTTGAGCCCAGCATGTTTTTTTTGTTGTTCATTCAAGGAAGAAGGAATGTGAAATCATTTCACTTATTAGCTTTGAGAAGGTGTTCATCAACTATGGAAATGAGTTATCAATATTACTATCTTGAATAACAAGTATTTTCTCATTGGAACAATGAAGATATCATAAGAACAACATAATCATATAAAGGTACAATGGAATTTGTTACTTGCACCAAAAGGATGGCATTCAAGATGACAGATCTCATAAAATTGGCAGTCCTTTTGAAGAATAACAGTCACTTGCAAGATTGACAGTGTACAATATCACAAGGTAATCACAAAGATGGTAATCTATGGTGTGATTAGTGAAAATACAGATATTAGATCATGTGAACAGTGAGAATGATGTTAGAGGAGAAAGTATGACTCAATCACAAATGTTAGATGAGTGAAATAGCACCATATGTAGAGGGGTTTGAAAAATTCATCCACAAAGTCACAAATTTTTCATGACCTATGGAGAAGTATGGATGTGGCCATGGCACCTAAAAGAAAATGAGGTCTACAACTGAATGATTGAGCAAAGTTCTCCAACTATCTACAAAGACAGAGAAAACCCTTGATGGTTTTTTTCTTTTAACAGCAAAAGTAACAAGGCCGCAGCCCAGAGAATGAAATAACTACCATAAAAAAAATCTAGTAGCAGAAAAAGAAATAGAGATTGTGGCCTGAGTTTACACATTTTCATGGAGTAAAAGCAAAGACACAATAATATGCAGAAGTAATGGCAAGCTAATCTATAGAAAAGCATGAAACCCATATAATATTTGCAACCTGAAACTGAAAAAAACCCTCGTTTCTTTTTGGAAATCAGAGGAACAAAGAAAATGCATGATGGCCATTAAATATTTACAGAGAGTACAAAAGGGAAAATCCCTCAATTTCTAAGAAAAAGTCATGGTATGTATTGCATATGCTTTAAAATATTTTATAGAAATGCTCAATTTTCTCCAATTATATGAATCTATACGTGGGAAGTACATAATGCAAAATATTTTACTCATTTTTATGATAAAAAAGCTCAGTTTAGAGCATTCTTATTTACTAAAAATGAGTGAAAAAACACATAAATATTTTAGAAGTGCTTACCTTGAGCTTTAGCAAGCTTTTTATCAAGCTTTTTGTAAAAGAAATGTCTCTATGGTTGTAGGTTTCGCCATGAAAATACCTACAAAGCTACACAAACCCTTGGCAGTGCCTTGACAAAAGCTTCTCCAGAAAGCTCGACACAACAAAATGAAATACGTAATTTTGTTTTTTCTTTGCTTTACTTAGGGTTTTTTACCCTAATATTCATGTGGCCAATAAAGACTTGGCATTTTTCCATTTTAAAAAAAAAATGCAATTAATTAAGGCCGAGGGCTAAGACGTTTAGTCTTATGCCTTAGTATTTTTTCTTCCCTATATGGTGTAAATCTATCAATCAAAAACTTATGTTTTACTTTAATCTTCTTCTCATAGGCCGAACCTTATAATTTCTTTTTGCATTGTTCTTTAAAATGTAAAGTACTTAGTTAAGTGATGTTCTTGTAAATCACTTAATCAGATTTACTATTTTTAAATTCAAAAAGTAGAATGTTTTTCCTTGTAATGAATTAAGAACATATAGTTGGGATATGGTTGAATTTATGACATGCCAAGCATCTAGGGAGGTTATATCGGTTTTGAAACACATGGAGGAGATTTAAGAGGTTGTTTTGACCTTTTAAAATCACATTTGAGAGCATATAGGGGTGGTTTATTGTGCCTTCATGTTTGACATGGTCAAACTTGACTATTTCAACACTTTGGAACATTTGTGGAGGGGATATAGTTGCTATATTTTAGGGTTTATTTTTGCATCCAACCCCAAGTGCTTCTAGAGCATTTTTTAGTGGGAGATGAAGAATTGATGCATATATATTCATTTTGACTCTTTTCAAGAGTTAGTTCAAACTATGTAGTTGGAGACTTGTGACTATTTTGCAGTCCTTTGAAACATATTTTGGCATATTTTGTAACTGTGGATGCTAAATCCTGCATTTGCTCAAAACAAGCATTAGCATTGTTATTTAACACAAAGCAAAATAAAATTATCCCTATGAAATAATGAAACATGTTAATCATGCAATGAAAGGAATCCAAGAAACTAAATAAAACACATAATAACATGAATCAAACCCTATCCCATAGTGGATTGGTGCTTCTATGGAAAGAAGCCCTTTCCCAATCCTTTGCTAAGCCAATGATGAATATGTAATGGAAAAAATCAGTTCTCAAATGAAGAGAGTGACTTTGCATGAGATTGTAGATGAAATGCTAAGATTGTAGAGTTGTGGAGGATTTGATAAAAGATGAAGCTTTTCATTTATAGATTATTTTGATGAGAGAAATAGCCAAATGGATGAATGTGGGACAAAGATTTAGCCAATAAGATGAGGCCACTTGTCAACTTGCCATAGGTTGAGGGATGATCACATTTTGGTCAATGTGCCAAAGAGAGGGAGATTTCAAATTTGAATTTGAGAGTTAATGCTGAGTTTGACTTGCAAGGGACATGTAAGAGCTTATTAATTGCTTTGTTGGATGTACATTTCAACTTGCTTTTGAATTCAAATTTGAGGGAATATTCCTCAAAGATGCCATGTTGATGGAAAATGCTGATTTTAATAAATCAATAAATTGATTTATTGGTGCAAGTGGGAAAAGCTAGAGGATGTGACATGCATTAGATTAGATTTAATCAAGATTAGCTTAGATGATGATTCTAAGTTTATTTGACCCATTTGACTTGAATATTTTGATATATTTAAATTAAAAGGGATGGAAGGTGATTTCAGATTTAATTAAATAAAAGGATTTTTATTTAATTAAAAGGATGGTGATTTTAGGATATTGATAAATAAACTTGATTTATTTGCTGAGTGGATGAATATGACCTAATCGAAAGCATTATGCCAATTTTGTGTGTCTACATTTTTCCCCTCTTTGAAGCAATGTACTTGTTGCGTTGGTTCAAAGAATAAATTTGCCACGATCAAAATTCAAAACTTTTTTGATTTTTCAGATGCCCCATCGGAAAGTACACTGGTACATTGCCCCCTCGAGAGATCGAGAGAAAAGATTCAATTTGAGGGTCGATCTTGCAATAAAAAGGTTCAAGATGGATGGTTATGGATGATGTGATATGCTATGATTATGCAAATGTATGATTTATGCAGATGCTTAGACTAACAGATCTATATTATGATGATGATGAAAATGCAATGCATGTGAAATGATCGATGTTTCCTATTACGTATGAAATGAATGATATGTGGTATGCTAACAATTTTGTGGATGCAGGATGGATGCACTGATGATGATGATGTTAGCATGGAAATAAGAAATGAGATGATGACAAGAGGATCCAACAAGTCCATGATTTTACGAGACTTTATTAGAGATGATGATGATGATAGATGATGATGATTTTTTTATCAAGGATTGGGATTTTAAAAGGGCTACTTACCTTATGTTTGATAACACACATAGATACGATGCATCAAGGTATAAAGAACCAAGATGGTGTTGTACCTAGTGCGATGGACTTTGACTCAACAAACAAATAGGAGTATTCTTGTTCACACTTGACATACGGAAACCTTGCTAGGACGTACCTAACAAAGCAAGTATTCACCAAGTTATTTTACAAGAGCGTCCAACAAGCACAACAGACAAAAGGATAATGATCATTAACCCATTCCTATCTCTCTAAATCCTTCATTCGGATATCATCGAGAGGTCCTTGGAATGAGCGCAATAAGATAAATCAAAAGAAAAGACCTAAGTATGCAAACAAGTCAATGTTCTTCATATCTCTAGCCAAAAAGGGATTTGTTTGGATAGGATAAGAATCCAAGTGATATCCAAAATGATGCCCATTGTCGGCATGATATATCCTAGGATATGCATTGTATAGGATTATGATGGGTTGATAAGTTGATTGATAGGCTGTTGATATAAGGTCGATTGACATGTTTGCGAATGATCAAAATTTTGATTTTGTGTTTTAATTGTTTTTGTTTTGATTTTGATTTTACGATTGCTGATTGTTGTGATTATTTCTATTTGTTTTGTCAAAGGATGAAGGTGACGATCAATTTATTATGGATAATTGATTATTGCGGGTGCAAGCGAGATGAGATGGATGGATTTTTTCAAATATTTGGATGTTTTTGACATTTTGAAATGTTTTGAGGTTTTTTTTGGTATTTTTCAAGAATTTGAAATGTTTGATTTTTCGATTTTCTAATGTTTTTGGATTTTGGTGTTTGAATGTTTTTGGATTTTGGTGTTTTTTGAATGTTTTTGGATTTTGTGTTTTTTGAATGTTTTTGGATTTTTGTGTTTTTTGAATGTTTTAGGATTTTTGTGTCTTAGGGGCTGATCAAAGACTAGTCTTGCCTACATTTAAGCTTAGAGATGATGTAGTTCATATTTCATGTTTTTGATGTTTTTTCAATTTTTATGAATGTTTTTGGATTTTTTGATATGTTTTGAATATTTTTGGATTTTTTAATTTTCTGATGTTTTTGAATTTTTGCATGATTTTGATGATTTGGATATGGACATGTGTGATGATATTAGTGCTCTGTTTGGGTATTTTGTTGAAAACCAAGCTAAGGTTGACTAATCGAATCGATGGATTGATGATGATGATAACATTGTCGAGGATACACAACAATGTAAGGATTTGATGATGATAACATTGTTGAGGATGCACAACAATGCAAGGATAGTGTTAAGCAACACAAGGATTGGGATGTCGATCAGATTGATGAAGATAACATTGTTTAGGATACACAACAATGCAAGGATAGTGTTAAGCAACACAAGGATTGAGATGTCGATCAAATTGATGATGATAACATTGTTGAGGATACACAACAATGCACAGATAGTGTTAAGCAACACAAGGATTAAGATGTCGATCGGATTGATGATGATAACATTGTTGAGGATACACAACAATGCATGGATAATGTTAAGCAACACAAGGATATCCCAAGATGATGACTTTTTTATTGGATTTGATTGATCATGATTGGTGAAGCTTGATTTTGGAACAAAATTTGTTTGAATGATTTGATGTGACGTTTGATGCAATTGATATTGATTGTTTGGATCGATGTTCTATTGATAGATGAGGACTGATAAGGAATTTCTACCTGTCAAAATATGCCATGGGCTAGTGATTTGGAATTTTGCTCACAAATGGTTTGACCAATTTGGTTTCATGTTTTCCAATGTTCAGATCACCACATAAGTTGGAGGATATAGATCAAGTTTTATTCCTAAAGCGAGATCCATATAACTTCCCCCAATGTCTAGCAATGTATGGAATGTCATGGATAGATGCCTGGATAGGTGTATGGATGGATGGATATGGCAAGCATGCAAAGGATGCCAAGGATTATCTTGCGATAAGATAAGGTGTTCAGATAAAGGATGTTCATTTGGATAATGCTTCATAGCTCAGATAACGTTGCATAGGATAGGATCAATGAAAATGGCCCATGTCAAGATGTTTACCATAAGCAAATGTAAAGTGTGCCCCAAACTTTCATCAAGATCAAGATAACTTGGATGATGGATGCAAATGGATGAAAAATGGATTGGATAAATGGTTCATGGATTAATGGATTTATTATGGCTGAGATGGATGGAATGCTCGATTTATTGCGGATGGGATGAGATGCTTTCACCTAAAGTGGCACACGTAGATGCTCAATTCTACACATGACACCTGTTTGCTAGGTTTTTGTCATGGTCTTTCCCAAAGCGCTGCCCATGCGGTTTTCACTAGAGGACGATTTTTTATCTTTACTGTTTTCAATCCTTTTTCTAATTTTTTTGGATTTTCATATTTTTTGGTTTTTTTGGTTTTTCTGAAAGATTTTAAACTCATGTTATATCACAAGATATTGTTGATGTAGATGCCCCTATCATAATGTTCCATCAATATCCTTCTTGAAGAATTTTCTTTGCTAAGATACGTACACTTGAATACAACTTTTGAGATTATTGATCTACTTCATCGATACCGTAGTTAATTTTGTCTTGGTGCGCACATCACGATAGAGTTCCTTCTAAATCCTTATGATGAAGGGTTGCTGCCAATACCTAGTCAATGTGAGAATTGAATATCATGTCTGGAGGTGTGGATGAAGTGTGTTTAGGGATAAGAGATGGATTGGTTGATAGTTTGGAACCTTTGACTCTCCAAACATGGGAAGATGAGCAATGATGAGTGGATACGAAAGTGTTAAGGGAATTAGGACCAACTGCTTGATACACTTTGTACGTCGCTTGAAAAGCCTGCTTTTGCTTTTGTGGACATCTTTAATGGATAATTTTCCCTTTTCTATTTTTCCCCATAGTTTCTTTGATTGATGCATTTTGATGGGGATAATATTTCCTTGTATTCTTTGGTATCCATATGTATTTGATTTGTCCATTATGCTTTTTTTATTTTTTTTCTTTGATAACATTCTTTGTATATTGATTCAATTCTTTCTTTTGATGTTGGTCCCAATTCGTGGATGGGGTGATGGGTGGCTAAAGATTCATGATGTGACTGGTTGTAGTATTGACATCGATTTCATCATAAGGATTCTTCGTGCTCCCTATGTTGACGTTTACTTGAGATGAAGTTTCCCCTAGTATGGTGGTAGTAGTACCTTCATGCTTTGATTCCGCCTGTGCAAAGATCTCTTGTTTAGAATGAATTTTCTAATAAATGACCACTATAGGTGACGTTAGTTCAACTTGCTACTCTGCTAACTCTAGATTATTTTGTTCTATATGACTTGCTTCCTTGAGTGGATAATGTTGGATATCCTCATACCTGATGTCCTTAGTCTGAATTTGGGATATATCTGATCCTGATGTTGATAACTCAGTTTGACTGTAGGAATTGATAATCTGCTCTTTTTGTGTAATAGAATCCTATTTAAGATGAAGATCATCTACGTGTCCATCTACAGAAAGCATCTCAAGGGTAGATGGATGAGTATGTGCTACATGGATATGATCATCTTGCATAGATAGGAAAGTGTTCACTAGATCATTGTAGTATCTTCAAGATGCAAATTCTTGATCTTGAATGATTTTGGGGTTGCTTTCGACATGCTTTGGATCAAGTTCTTGACATGGATCAGTTTCAAAGGATGGATTACTTACAAAGGGTTCTTGGACATCATCATTAGGCATGGTAAGTGTTTCAACATCCTCTTGATATTTGAGTGAATTTGGATCAAGTGTCAAGTTGAGGATTCCTTCAGTATCTGTAACCATGAGGTCAAAGGGGGTCAACATGTCTTGGAAAGGACCACTGCTAGACTTTGGTGAGAGATGTTGATCATGCTTTGGAATAAATTCTTCAGATATGAACTCTAACTCATAAGGTAATGTAGAGACATTTTCAATAAGATCATTGGTCAATGGATCGTGCATTATGTCGATAGGATCGCATAATCCTAACACTCCTTGAAATAAATCGCTAAAAAGTGGCTCTTGATGTATGGTGAGTTGATCATCGAATGGGGTAGAAACATCCACAATGTGCTCCTTAATTGAGAGATTTTGAACATTTTTTTCAACAATTGTGGTGGAGGGACTTCCAATGTCTTCAACCATAGGGTAAAATGATGTTGACATTTATTGAATTGGATCATTGGTTGTTGGTGGATTTTGATTGAAAAGTGACTCTTAACATATGTTGATTTGATCTTCGGATGAGATAGAAACATCTTCAATGTGTTCTTTGATGGATAGATCATGATCATTGCTTTTAGCAATTATGGTGGGGAGATTTTCAATGCTATCACCAATGGTTGAATGTTCATCCTTATCATTTTTCGTGTTTGTGCTTGTGTTTGTTGGGTAGCTTGAGAGGCTTGGGCAGCTTGAGAGGCTTGTTGCACTTGTTGAGCTCATGTTGCTTGTTGTATGGCTAGATATTGTTGGATGGCATTTTGATAGGCCTGGTGAGCTTTTAGCACAATGTTATATTGTCTTGTTGTGTTTGGTTTTGGTGGTAGTGGTGGCGGATTTAGAATTGTGTTGGATGTAGTGACAAGTGGTTGAGATATGTTTGAAGCGATTATGGTAGTGAGGGGTTGAGATGTGATGGGCATGATAGGGGTGGTTGGAGTGATTGAGGTGATAGGAATGGTCGAAATGACCAAGGTGATAGGTCTTTGGGAGACCATATTTTTATTTTTCAGGATTGATGTTGGCATTTGATTAGATACCATCCGATGGTTCGATGTCGATGGTATATTCAAAGGATTTGATGTGATGGCTTGATTGGTGTTAGGTGGATTGATTTGGATGGAGTGATTGGTGCTAGGTAGAGGGGGAATCCCTAAACCAAGGAATGATGTTGATATGGGTAATGGTGGTGGAGATGTCTCTTGGCGCAATGACTCAACTATTTTGTAAGTGTAGCAATTTGATCTCACCAAATTTGATCTTGATTTTGATCTTGACTCCCTTGATATAGTTGATTTGGTTTTTGTTCAAGCAGATTTGGGATGCATACTTGCAGTTTTTGAATGGGATCATGGACAAATTGATTTTGGACAATGTTCTAATTTGGGATGATGTTCAAATTTGGCATGATAGGTTGAAATTGAGCATTGTTGGTGTTGGGAACCACATTATCGTGTTTTAGGTAACTTTGATTTTGCAAGGTGTTACCTTGACTTGGATTGATACACAAAGTCGTTAACATCTTGTTTGGACTTTGAACAACATTTGTATGATTTGAAAACATATTTATCCCAAAGTTTGTTGGATTCATGTTTGGTAAAGTTGTACTTGGTACATTCATATTTGGCATGTTGGGATTTGATGAGATGACATTGTTCATTTGAAATCCCATACATTGATTGTTCGGTTGACAGACTTGAAGGTTTGGATTTAGATATACCATCTGGAAATGTGTTCCAATCTTTGATTTGGGCATACTCACACTTGTTGTGCCATTGACATTTGTAGAAGGTAATGATCCCATGTATGGATTGTATAAGTGTGAGTTTTGATAATCAATCGGCATTGTAAGGATTTTAAAATTCAATTGATTTGGATTACTCATGATGTATGGATCGAGTTTATATTCCATGTTCCTCTTGTGTTTTGACCTTGTTGCAAAAGTGACCTCTAATGTTCTTAGCACTAATGACGAGATGAACGATGAAAGGTGTAAATGATATTTGTGATGAACGTTTAGGAACTTTGGATCAATGCTAGACTTAGGGTTTGATTTTGATTGTTTGATTTGGATAATGGAATTGTAAACCCTAAGATGTTAGATGTGATTTTAGGATGAATTTTTTCAAAATATTTCTAATTCAATTAAATGTATGAGAAAGGATGCATTCCCATGCACCTAACTAAACAAGGTGATTTTGATTTTTGATGATTTATCCAAGTCTAGAATGATGTTTCTAAAGCTCTAAAGTTGTTTGGGATGGATTTTGATAAATGTTTGGAATTTGGATGAAGTGTTTGATTGGATCCTAAATGAACCTAAGAAGGACTTGTTTACGAGACCAAGATAGTGAAGAACATGCCTTTCTCTAAGAGTAATTCAAATTCAAAAGACCAGTGTTTGCATGAAAACCATATGACCAAAAGATGCCAAGCACTTGTGTGGGGTCCAATTGATTTAATCTTTGCTTAATGGATTATTTTTACCACAAACACACTCTTGATTATATTTTGAATCTAGATGTCTAATGTCTCAACTTTCCCCTTATCCTGCAAAGTGTGTTATGCGGAAACCAAGGAAATTTGAGGCAAGAGTTACCTATTGTTGACCTTAGTAGGAGAAAATTGAGATGAAATCCAAATGTTTAGAAGCCTCTAAGGATAAAATCCCAAGGGAAAGCAATAACATGTGAATTTTTTCAAGGATATTTGCTTCTCGTAAAGGGTTTGAGATTTGATGCTCATGTTGAATGTTGGTTTTCAATGTTTTTGATCAAAGCACTGTGTTTTCAAACCAAGAACATGTACAATCCTATGGATATCAAAGACAATATTTGTTGAGTCCCCACTTGGACAAGTCCAGCTACACTTATCCTTAGTGAATGGTTAGATGCTTGACCCCACTGGCTCCCCTCCACAGCACTCACTTATATGGGGCAGCCAAGCATCAACACCCATGAAACTCCCATGGCATGTTTTACATTTCTACTGAAGACCGTAAAAGTGTGGGGCGGCTTCAAAATGACTATTCTTGCACGAAAAAATAGATCAAAGGATTTTGGCCAATTCTAGAACATGGGTTTTAATAAGGACTTTTCGTTCATGGAGATTGACCCATACGGTAAGAGTCCCCTTTCGAATCCATCTTTTCGGAATCAACCACGTGATATTGGCGTTTACTCCAATACCCACATTTATATACTAGTTGGAAATACTCTTGGCTTTAGAGTGTTACCGGTTGAGTCGTTCCCTTGGGTGAGTACTTTTTCTCCAAGGTAGGCCCTCTAGGATAAACAAAAGTGAATAAGGAACACTATTTGTAAGTTGATCAATCCTTGTGGGCAAAAAGGAGAGAATATACGCAACAATGCCCCCACTCACACTCGCAGAAGATGTTCAATTTTAAACCCAAATCTAAGTGTGGAGGTGATTTCTTTGTCTCATCCTAAAGTCATGAAAAAGGTCTTTTGATTCTCAAGATCGCTATAGAGTGAGAGAAATGCATACGTCCATTTTCAATGGCTTTAGTTTAAGTAAGCTTTCATAAAAAATAAAGTTGCACTTGTTCTTTTTAAATCCACAAAGCAAAATGTGAGTTCTTTTTAAGCACCAAAACACAAGTGAAAGACATTTTGTTCAATTTTTAATCGAAGAAACCAAATCTAGTGAATTGTGATCCTAATGTTCATTTTAGCCTTTTGCAAGAAATGGAAAGATTATTTTTAAACCCAAACGAAAATTAGTGTCCTAATAAATAAAAGGTAAGAATTTCATGAAAAAGTGTTAAGCAAACACTAAAGTGTTTAAAAACACTTTGATTTGACAAACATCCTTCTCATGCTTCTCCCTTCTTCGTTTTTGATGTCTAACCTACAAGGAAGAAAAACCAATCAGCTTCTAGAAAATACAGAGACAAAAAAGCAAAAAACAGAGAAAAAATTAATCATTAATCAAATAACACATGCTAAAAATTAAGTTTCCCCTTTTTACTCCCTTCCAAAGTCGCAATTCGTAACTGCGTCGTAATGTGATTTAACACAAAGCAAAATAAAAGCATCCCTATGAAATAATGAAACATGTTAATCATGCAATGAAAGGAATCCAAGAAACTAAATAAATCACATAAAAACATGAATCAAACCCTATCCCATAGTGGATTGGTTCTTCTATGGAAAGAAGACCTTTCCCAATCCTTTGCTAAGCCAATGATGAAGATGTAATGGACAAAATTAGTTCTCAAATGAAGAGAGTGACTTTGCATGAGATTGTAGATGAAATGCTAAGATTGTGGAGTTGTGGAGGATTTGATAAGAGATGAAGCTTTTCATTTATAGATTATTTTTCTAAGAGAAATAGCCAAATGGATGAATGTGGGACAAAGATTTAGCCAATAAGATGAGGCCAGTTGTCAACTTGCCATAGGTTGAGGGATGAGCACATTTTGGTCAATGTGCCAAAGAGAGGGAGATTTCAAATTTGAATTTGAGAGTTAATGCTAAGTTTGACTTGCAAGGGACATGTAAGAGCTTATTATTTTCTTTTTTGGATGTACATTTCAACTTACTTTTGAATTTAAATTTGAGGGAATATTCCTCAAAGATGCCATGTTGATGGAAAATGTTGATTTTAATAAATCAATAAATTGATTTATTGGTGCAAATGGGAAAAGCTAGAGGATGTGACATGCATTAGATTAGATTTAAGCAGGATTGGCTTAGATGATGATTAGTTTATTTGACCCATTTGACTTGAATATTTTGATTTATTTAAATCAAAAGGGATGGAAGGTGATTTCAGATTTAATTAAATAAAAGGCTTGATTTATTTAATTAAAAGGATGGTGATTTTAGGATATTGATAAATAAACTTGATTTATTTGCTGAGTGGATGAATATGACCTAATCGAATGCATTATGCCAATTTTGTGTGTCTACAGTAACTCATGAGATATTGAATACAAAGATTACCTTACTAATTTCTGGTAAGGAATTCCTTTCCTATTTGTTCTTAAAAATTTGTGTATCTTAAATGATTGATCAAGTTGTATTTGAGGTTATTTTAATTTCCTTACAACTTTGTCTCATATGCTATACCTTTTCTATAATTAGTATGTTTTACATAGGTTACTGATTGTGTCTGTTAAATGCAAACTTCTTGCTAACTTTGAAGTTTATCTTCCTTTTGTGAGTTGTAGTATTTGACCTTTCAGTGAAATATTTATGCGTAAACATGTTGTAACAGGTTGTGCAAACTTAATTTTAATCAGTTTTGAGCCAAGTCTAGAGTTCTAAATTCCATTCTCCCTTTCAATTTAGTGTATCACTTTACATTATGTGTTTTCAGTTTTAACCATTTTTAATTTATCCTTCTCCTATTTCCTTGGAAATTCAGTAGTTTTAGGTGGTATACAAACTAGGAGCCAACCTTAACCAGAGATTCACTTCAGTCATTAGGTTCACCATAGCCTAGAAGTGTTTCCATGTTCCTCTAGAAAACTAAGTTTTGCAACTTAGTAAGGGTGCATTTATGAGAGATAATAGAGATATTGTGAAAATTCTATTGCAGTTACTAATTATTAATCTCCTATCTAATATATATTATTTGACTGCCGAAAATAAATTCACAACAAATATTGAAAAATAGCACAACTGCAACTTCACAAATAAAACCACAGGAATATGCAAAATAATGAACATAATATTTTTGGAAAATTTGTCCCTGGGAAAACCCCAAAGGGAAAACCAGTACTGCAGATGAGGAATTTTATTAAAATTCAGCAAATTAAGACATGTACATAAACTGCTTGCCTCTTACTCGCAAAGCTCCAACAATATTCTTCTCTAGAAATTTTTCCCTCAATTTCTCCTGCTGAAATTCCACTACTGTTGTTCCCAACGCTATCACTCCACCCTTGCTATCACGGAAAAACTATTTGCTAATACTATAAATTTATTTGTAGCTATCACTGTAAATGCTTCTCAAGTGTTTTCTCCAAATGCCCATTGATCCTCTTTTATACTTTTATCATTGAAAAACCAATGGCCATGATTAATCTCAATCAATGGATAAGATTAATTAGACTCTAACAACACTAACTAACTAGATTCTACAAGTCTCTAGAAGAATCGATTAATTAATTAAATAATTATCTAGACAACTAACTCCTTTCTAGAAGTCTCCAAAAAAATTAATTAAATAAATAAATATTTATTGGGTTTGGAGACACTTGTCCAAGCTACATAAATTAACACTCCCTCTTCGCGAGGAAGGTGTTATGCATGACACCCAACTTATCTCTTATGAAGATGAATTTCACCTTCCCCAATGCCCTTGTCAAAATTTTTGCTACCTATTGATATGTAGGTATATACTGTAGCTAAACAATCCCCCACTGTACACAATCCCTAATGAAATGATACCTGATCTCTATATGCTTAAACCTATCATGAAACACAAGATTCTCAGACAATTTGATGCAACTCTGATTGTCACAGTGTATCACTTTAGTCTCAACCCTCTAACCAAACAAGGCTACCATCAACTTCCGAAGCCATATCGCCTCATGTTGATGGGTGTTTTATGCACTTCTCGACATAGGTAAGGCATATGTGCATCACCTCTCTTGAAAGACAATCTTCCACAATCAAATTACAGAACACTATCCCAAAATCTCTAATGTCAGGTCTTGATAGTGCTTGGAATATCTCAATTGTTTCATGTGATTTTCTAGTAATCACAGGGCCGACTTACGAATGAGTTACAAAGTGTGGGAAATTGAGTTTTCAAATGGAGTTCTTAGGATGTAAAAAATTTTGTTCAGTTGCTATAGGTTCAAACAACAATTTAGAACTCCTATTTCAACTTCATATTTGGTTTTACAATGTGCAATAAACCTTGTTCAAAGTCACTATTTCAAAAAAAGGAAAAAGGGTAGCGAAAGGGAGAAGTTCCTAGACCTAAGCTAAGAATGAACAATAATCATGGAGGTTGCTATAGTTCTAGACAAACTTCCTAAATTGAGTTTTCTTGGCTAAGAGGAACCTACAGTTACACAAAACTAATGTAATCTTCTAAGGACTACAGATTTTCATATTGGACACACACATCATGAACATGCAATTGAGCTAAGTTGCAACAATGAAGTAGGGAAGCTCAGAGTAGCTTTACTAAGTGATTCATCATCAACAACCCACTAAAATCATGAGATGGAAATGCATCAAATACTACGAACACCATTATCACTTACACTCAAGCAACTAACAACTAAAACTAATAGGGAAGTAGAACCATGCATGCATAATGAACAAATTCAAGAGAAACCCCCATAAATTACGTAATATTTATCTCTATTGTTGTAGAATTCCTTTACCCCAACTCTCCAACCATTTACAAATGAGGGGGGGCCCTTATTTATAGTTTTCCAAAGCCCAATGAATGGATACGATTGAATTACATTGTGTGGCTCATATTTGATTACACTAGGGTTTCACCTACCCTTCATTATAAAGCAATTTAAAACTACATTACTTATCTTTTCTCTATTTTTTCTTGTAGTGCCTTGAGTGTTGTAACAGTTTGTCATTTAACTAATTACTCTTTTACAGTAGCAAAACTTCCTGAAGGTTTCCTTCTGTTTGATGTGTTTGCAGCATTCCTTGGTCAATCAGATATGTCTTTCTTACAAATTTCCATTATTGTGAAATAGATTTAGCTATCCCTTATCTGATGAGGCAGTGTTTGATGGATCTTGATTGTCCGGCGAAGAACAAGACATCCCCTCCTATATTCTTGGCATTAATTTCCTTTGGCATGATATCATTTGTTCATAGGTTATCCTTGATGAGTTGATTGTGATTTAGCCCCCTTTAGGTGTATCATTTGTGCATTAAAATCTTCCCCTTAGCTTGGCTCCACAGGAAATATTTCACTATAATTCCCTTTGCAAACTTGGTAGGAAGTACATAGCTCTCTTTTATCTCTAATTTTAGCAAACATCCTTTTAACTTCATGTAATGGATTTCCTTAATGTGAACTATTTGGGTCTTCATTTTTATGGAAACTAGGTCCCCTTTGGCATATATTTAATGGCCTCAAATCTCCATTGGCAAACTTCATATACAAACTCCCATGGCACATTATCCATAACTTCATTTCTCTTGGGAAGTCCTCATACACAAGTTGCAACGAACATCTGTATGCCAGTTACCTCGATAAGCCTTTGACTAGTTCCCCCTACACAGAAAATAGAATCAATTAGACTTGTTAAAACACAAACTAGTGCAATCATTAATAAGAGTCCTTGGATTTAATTTTAAGTTCAACTTTGAGTCATATTATACCCTTTTTACATCATTCCCGAAATTCCCTTTAAACAATTTCCTTCATCAAGGGGCTCATGCTATTCCCGTTTCACAACTTAATTCATCACTTTAAGCATGCCCTCCCCCTCTCTTATGAAACTACCATCTTTAAATGTCTTGGCTCCACCTCCCTAATAATCCTATGTATATTAATGTGAAGGGAGTCCTTTGAAATTGGAAGCCCCCTTTACCTGCACGAATACCCAAATGTCTACACATTATCATATTTTATTTTATAGACCGAAATCCATTTCCAGCTATAAAGCATTCATTCCACCCATTGTTCCTACCTCCAAGGTCTGGCATGTAGTTTTGCGTAGGGTGGATTTTGATAGTAGAATCCATGTTAACCATGCCCTCTTATATACTCTAACTACCTTGTGGGTCGGGAGGTATCTCGCGTCATCCGCGGAGAAGGCCACTCAAGATATTAGTCGAAGATCATGTGGTACCTACTCATTCAAATTCCGCAACAGCCAGCCCACCTTACTCACCATGGCTTTTCCATCCTTTGAATGAAGAAGTGGAAGTGTTCACCAACCAAGTGCAAATGCAATCCCCCTCCCCTCACCAAGAATAATTTCATCGCACTTGGGAGTGCAGGAAATGGATTAGGGAAAGTTGCTTAAATGGTATAGAAAGTAGTGGACTCCACATGAGTGATAGTCGTTGCCACTTGGGATGCGGGTGGTGAATTATAGGATGTCACCACTAGGACATCAGTGGAGTGATGGAAAAATTCCAATAGACACCCATAGCCCCATCCCCGTAGACATCCCTCATGAATCCATGCTTTGTTGCAAAGGTAATCATTAGCTTTGGCATTGAACGCATCATGCTACTATGCATCCCAAGATACTTAGAGAAATAGAATGGTTGTCCTCCCATCAAGCTAGTGATCGACAGTTAATTGCGTTCATGTGAGGGTGACTAGCTCACTCTTCTACCAACCTCACCCCTCCCATAGTGGAATAGCACATATTTTTTATATGAGAACAACCTTAGGTGATCAAATTAATGCCTAAGCATCTCAGCTTGTTCATCAAACAACGTTGTTCATTCAAATGTTCATGTTCACACCACCATTGGTGCATCATGTTTTACTCACCCATTTATGATAATGTTTCAATTGTGATACAACCCATAGTGTTATACGATGTGTCAAATATGATCTATTGTATAGCCTCACCTTGCTCACATCCTCCAATGATCAAGTGGATTGTTGACCACTTCACAAGATATCAACATTGCTACATTCATCCTGATAGCACCAAGAATGAAGCCGACCAACTCACCAACCATGCCCCTACATCAGTCCACCTTGTAACATCATTTATAATCATTCACATCCCACAAAGGTGAGGATGTGAGCTCCTGAAATTGCAACAAAAAATTACCAACTCCCCCCATGTGACCCACGATTTACAGTATGGTAGAGTTATCATCGATGCCCCTAACCACTTTCAGCCTACATTAAGTATCTACAGCCAACCCAATGATCCCTTCCCATCCAACTCTCATTCAAATATATCAAGTTGTGTCAATAAAACTCAGGGTGGGAACACAAGATCCATTTGTTTACCTCTTCTAACGATGCTCGATGTTGCCAGTATATATATATATATATTCACCCTTCAAAGGTGATGGCCCTATATGGACTTGCAATCATGGCCTTTTTAAATAATCATTATCATCATACCTCATCTTTATGTCTCTGGCTAATCAAAGGTTTCAATAAAATCATGATATGGAAGAGGAATTGCAAATTCCATGACGCCTAGCTAGACACCAACTCAATTATCATTATAGTCTCTATGTTGAGGAAGGCCCACGATGTCAGCCAAGATGATGTAGGCCCCAGTGGTGAACAAAACATGGGTGCCCACTCTTGAAAGGCCGCATGGGAGGTAGTACACAGGAGGTGACTGTGTGGATGCCATTAGCAAACAGCCATGAGGTTGTGGAATCCTGCCAACAAGTTCCCGTCAAGCCCCAACTATAGCCACGAGGAGATTGTGCCTTAAAAACCTCTAAAATTTATATGAAAACCATGTCTTATACAATGTGTATCATAATTGAACAACATACATTCAATCACAGTCAATGATGTTACTATACTTGTTGTAGGATAAAGAGAATACAGGCCAACTATCGATGAATGTTGCGGTGAGGATAGCTCACAACCCATCGGGTACTAATGTTGGTGTGATCATCTAAGGTCAGGGGCCATGAGAAAAGAATTTTGTTTCCCCAAACAGTGGAGGTGATAGCAATCCAGTTGGCAGGACCCGCACACATAGTCATCATGTGAAGGAGAGGCTAGGTCATGCGGGGTGGTCGGTAGTGGAGGATCAAGTCATAAAATGGTGACAACTAATGTGATTCAGGAGGGCAGAACCCACAACCTCCACTGGCCTCCTTTAACATTTTTGTATAGTTAAGACATTTAGATTTGTAATCTTTTAATGTTTTCCCACTAAACCCTCATTGATATTCCAACTTTTTTCATATTTCCTTTCATTTGTGTTTGTTGGAGATCACTGTTAGCTTATAATGTATGGAGGTTCCTTTTAAAAGAAGCATCCGTGGATAATGCAGGCCCAATGGGAGAAGAAGTTGATGGATAGAAGGGCACAGATTACAACTACAAGAAAGTCATTTTGACAACATCCATCATCCATGGCCAACCCACAGTAAGAACTCGTAAGTGTCACTGATGCAAGGAAAACATTCATGGGCACTGCCATTAGTAATGCAGATAGAGATAGGTAGGAAGACATGACAGGATGGTCATGGAAACAACATCGTTGAAGGAATGGATCCCTGCATGTGAACTCCCACAGGTCAGCCTCTGTGTCATGTGAACTCTATCTTTCAAGGAAATGGTGTTTGCTTGAAATGCTTCATGATCCAGCCCTGAGTCTAGCCATAGTGCACCCATCATTGAATTGGCCATAAATTGATGTCGCTCATCTGGAGGAATAAGATGGACCTAAAAATGGTGGTAGTATTGTTGCCCTATAGAGATGGCACTGGCTTCCTGGTTCACCCCATTGATGACTCCTTACTTGCAGATTGACCCGATCATACCATAATTCTCAATCATGGAGGATCCCTTCAATCGTGTGTCATTTCATTCTAAATACCTTCGCTTGTGGGAAATAAGTCATGGTTCGACAATATTGATCAAGCTTTAGGCAATGTTTCTCCCACATATTGACTATAGCGACCTTGAGTGCATAACTTGGCTTGATCGGGTATGCTCCTTTATGCAGCTGCAATGAAAGCACCACCTTGGAGGGTCACGAGGATTCCTAAGGAACTTCCCACAACTAAACCTCCACATTCATCAATTGTTAATGAGTAGGCTGTGATGTAAACTAGCTAATAATCCTTTTGAACTTGCACCACCCAGTTAGTCTTTATTTTGGGATTTTTCTATGTTAATTGAGCTCGCAGGAAAGTGAGGTGGTGAGGTAGTGCAGTAGTGTAGAAGAGGGAGCCTGCTACAAACCATGGCATAACGAATTCTATCACTTGCCATCCCATGTCCCTACCGAATTGGAGTGGCGCTATCCATATTATAGAGCCTGTAGCCCTCAAGCTCTCTTTCTTTCATTTTCATTACCTCCACTATCATCAGTGGAAAATTGGTGCCTGCGTCGGGATTTGTATGGAATGAGGTTCTATTTGGTGTTATAATCATTCACATTTTTGTGATGTTGATTTTCTTCACCATCCAATCCTTCACATAGGCTTATAAGAATTTTAATCAGCTGTGGGAAAAGGTCACAAGAACACTGCAGGAGGTAGCTTGAATGAAGTCATCTAAACAGAATTATGGGTATCAGACCCCCTGTGAAAGAACCCCATTGAAAGAGCTATGGGAAATAGGCTACGGGAAGACAGAGTTTGCAGGCCATTTAAGAGAATGGAAAAGCATGGGTGGAAACCTGCATTGCGGGATCTACATAGATGGTTGTCATTAGCGCCAGCCTTGGAATATCATTCCTTTTCTAAAATGAAAACCTCAGGCACCATCCTCATATGCCATCATTTGTAAAATGAAAATTTGTAATGTATGGCAATGTCCCATTAACTAAAGATTCCCTTTATGCTTTGAATGGGGTGACGCATAAATGGATAGCAAGCATGTTAGATGAGGAAAATTCATTAAGAATGTTGTTCGGGAAGGGTCGTGTGAGTGGTGATGATGGAGAGTTGCGGGCCCGTAGACTGGGAAGGTGGTGAAGGGTTGTCATGTGTGAAATGGCGCTATGATGACGGCCTCCTGCAAGCAGCGGCTCATAAGGGTGGACCTACCGATGGGTTGTGACTCACAAGTTTGCCCGTGGACCTTAAGGTTGGGTAGTATGGAAATGGTTTATGTGGGAACCACTCAATGGGGCGATGTGGGAGTTAATTCATTTAAATAAATGTAATCGAGAAAAGGCAAGTCGCATGCAAAGACCCATGATTGTTTAGGACTTAAACAATTTTGAAGTATGTTGGGTCAGGTTTACTTTGGCGATGACAATGACGAGGACAGAAGGACATAATGCAGAGCCCACCAAGCCGGTGGGGTGGCAGTCAAGGGTTATCCATCATCAAAGCGGTGATAAGGGGATAGAAACCCTCATGGGGAAGCCCACGACTGCAGGCGTACGAAGGTCAAAATATATAATGGCAGAGACGGGTGCGGGGTCCACATGTTGGGCAGACGGTAGGACTTGGCCACTAGGGAATGGCAGAGCACAACAGTGAATGGAAAAAGGTAAGCCATCAATGCAAGTCTTCCAATGCTAACGGATGCCAAGCAAAAAGAAAGCATAACCCTACAAGACTGAGCCCGCAAGGGAAAAATGGCTTAGTGAAACCTAGATAGGTGATTTTGGCCAATATAAAATTGATCATTTTAGGGCTCATGACCAATTTGGACCTACAAACTGGGGTATTCAATGCAAGACGAGAGCAAAGCAACCCATAGGGAGTGAAATGACCTGTTATGATAGAAAAGAGGGGGTCCACATGCATAACAAATGGCGACTCTCTAGGGAAATGCTTCATGGCATTTTGATGAAAAACTGGAATCACGAACCCAAAATCTTTGGTTCTAATGCACATGCTAGGGAAAACAAACTGGATGCTTGACCAAAGGATCAAAACCACTAGTCTACCCAACCTTCAGTATTCTGAAAATCCAAGTGTGCGCATATGTGTTAATTCTCAATCCTTTAGTTTCTATAAGAACCCAAGCTCCATCAAGTTAAGTTACATAGTTTATTCTAACTCCAAAAGCATCTTGGACGTTGCCTCACTACCAGTCAAGCATTCATAGCCCTAATGAGGTTGTCGTTGTGATTCTCCCGAACATTGCTCTACTACCAGTCAGGCGTCCATAGCCTTGGTAGAGTTGTTTGCATCCTCTTGAAAAGTTGAATTTCTTTCTTTTGATTTTCAATGTTTTTATTTTCTTTCATTTCTTTTGATTTTCTCTTTTCAATCCTTTTATTTTAACCCGCGAGCAATGAAGCTCACACTCAGTGTTGAGAATCACAGTGGTGTTGAAGTAGAATTTTAGATTTTTCACTTAACTAGACTTCACAAGAGGAACCTACAATGACCTTTAGATTCTTAAGATGTGTAAGAGATGTAATATTTTAGTATACATTAGGAATGAGATGAACCAACAGCTTATCCTCTTTGAAAATAACACCCAGATCACTTGACCCTAACAAGAGACCCTCACCACCCACTCTAAAAACTTGATTAGAGTTTAGCAAAGAAACACATAAAATGACCCCTAGGAAATAAGTATGGTCGTTGTGCACACAAAAGTGCCCAACTAAAAGCAAAGGGACCTTGAGCAAAGAAGTAGCAAAGCGGTAGTGAAACATAAGCAAACGAAAAGCAAACACCTAAACTAACCAAAGCAGGAAAGTGAAGGAAAATGGAAGCGAAACTAATCCAAAGAAAACTAACCTATAGCAAACCAACTACTCTAACATAAGTAGGAAAGTGGGACTATATACACGAACCCGAGGTATGTACATGAAACCTACACTACCCAAAAAGAGCTATGTACAAAGATATTTATAAAAAACTATGTTCAAGCAAGGCAAACCAGCATTTACACCCATTGGACTTTGTAATGCATGCACAAGAAGATGGGAAATAGATATAGTTTTGAACCATGCAGATTTACCTTTATATTTAGAAAAAAGAAGTTTAACATTGTAGCATTCAAATTCAATCACATCATCATGAAAAATCAGCAATTGAGGTGATTCATTAAACCCGTGATTGATCCATAAACACATTCATTTTCCCTTGTTCCCATAATCAAAATGACAAGTGCAATTATAAGTATTTATAGGAGCAAGGAACAATAGAACCTAGATGTCACCATACAAAAGTGGCAGCATTTGACAGTCGAGAGTGAGCACTACATCATTAGTCATTGCATCAGTAGCATCAAGTGGGGGCGGTGGAAGGTACAAAATTTTTTATCTTGGGCATGGATAGGATTGGGAGGACAGGGAAGCAAACACTTCTTCCAAGTCTTGGGTGGGATCCATAACCTCCACTAGTTTTTCTTTGAGGAAGTACACCTCATCTTGTTGATCATCTGCAAACTTGGTATCCACTTGGTTGTTGTCCTTATACGGAAGCATGTTGTCCCATTTCCTTTCCCAGGTGTCGACCTTATTTTTGTGATGTTCAATGTCATGGGATGATGAAATGCACGAATTTTTCCTATTGCAGCTCCCTAAACACATAAGAGGATCAACAATGGTCAAGGTAGAAGGACCCCCAGTTGTATCTCGTAGTTGACCAAGCATGTCATGTTTGTTGGAATCCATCAAACCACCTCCACCTTCATCTTCTTCTTTTTGCATTTCATGTGTCTCATCAGGATGTTCGATCATTTCCTCTTGGTCACTATAATTTTAAATGGAGAAGGAACCCCACTCCCATTTTGGAGGCTCCAATGCTTCACTGCCTAGGGTTTCAGGTAATATATCCTCATTGTCATCATATTCTGAAAGGTATTTTTCCTCAACATTGGTATACCTTTGAATTATAACTCCCAATGGAAAGAAGTCATCAATTGAGGGAACCTCCCCAAGGGGACCAAAATCCCATGCATTATTTACCTCCAAGGATTCCCCATAAAGCCCATCGTCCATGGCGTATGGATGCTCTTCAAAAGGGAAAGGCTCTTGATGTTTTAGGGACAACGTTCCTATTTGTTCTATTTCATCATTTAGGGGCATGGGACTATGTTATTTTTCTACCGTCGCTATCCCAGCATCCTCATGAGGGCTTCCTTCAGCTAGGTTATTACTTGGTTGCAGCTCTTGATCCTCCAATTCAAACCTTGAAGCACTTGCAGGAGACAGTGTATTTGGCTACCCTGCTTGTTCTTTAACTTGTTCGATGACCTCTTGGCATAGTTCACATGTGAACTCTGGGTGTGATGAATCAAATAATATGCACCAATTTGGTAGCAACAATACCTCTAAATCCACCTGTTTTCTGAGTTCTAACCATTCCTTTGCTAATCTTGAGATGAGTTGGTTGCATCTTTCTTCTATTGGGTCCTCATCATTACTTGGGAAAGAAGTTGGATAGTGGATACCCACAGCGTATGATTGTTCCCACTCCTCCAAATTGCCATTTTCATATGCTTGATTGTTGTCATTCATGAAGGAGAGGTATTCTAACCTGATTTCACTTATGCATCCATCATCATTTTCTACTACCCAACGGCTACCAGCCTCTTCCTCCTTTGTCTTTCAATAGTTTTGTCAATTGCCTTAGCATATATTGCTGAAAATTTTATTAATTCATCTTCAACTACCGATGGCTCTTCTTCTGGATTGGAGGATTTATCTTTGATGATAGATTCCAAATTATTTCTAACTCCCTTTCGACTGAACTTTCATCAAAGCTTTATGTTGTCCTATAGAAATCAGCTTCTTCCTTTTGACTTTCAGCCCTAGTGTCTATTGTCCTAGCACTAACTTGTGTCAAATTTCTTGGTTCATATTTACCTTGATGTCCTCCAAATGTTGACATCTCTCCTTCTTCATGGGATGATTCTCCTTCATTGCACATTGGTTATTCAAACTTGTCTAAATGACCCTTGACTTGAGTGATGACATTGGCACATGATGGACAAGTGAATTTTGAGTTGGGTGCATTGTGAAATCTGCACTAGGTAGACATCAATACCTCCAATCTTGTTCTATCTTCAATGCCCAAACATTCTTGGATCAGCTCCTTGAATGCCTTATCTTCCATAGTTTTCACTCCTTCCTCTGGGTCTGTAAGGGCTAAAGGTTGATATAGTTCCCAGAAGGGAATTTCTCCTTGCAAGACTCTTTCAATCCTATTCAAGAATGTTAGACATCCCAATTCATTTTTTCTATGTGTGCCATGGATCTGGAATTTGTTTTCCAATGCAAATTGTTGCAATGGTCTCCTCAATCTCCTATTCAAATCTACATGTAACTGAGTAATGTTGATTTGCACATGTTGCTCCATTTCAATTTAGCTCTTTTTTTTCCTTCAAATATCTAATTCTGAATTTCTAGCATATATAGAGATCTTGTCTATCTCATATTTTGACTTGAAAGTGTTCTTTTCAACTTACAACTTTTTCAGTTTTGTAGCCTCAACATGCCAGCCCTCCTTCTAGTGTCAGTTATGTTGATGGGTTTTTTATGCACTTCTCAACATAGGTAAGGAATAGGTGCATCACCTCTCTTGAAATACAATCTTCCATAATCAAATTGCATAACACTATCCCAAGGTCTCAAATGTCAGGTCTTGATAGTGTTTGGAATATCTCAATTGTTTAATACGATTTTCTTGTAATCATAGGGCGGACTTATGGATGAGTTACAAAGCATGTGAAATTGAGTTTGCAAATGGAGTTCTTAGGATGTGGAAATTGTTGTTCAGTTGCTACAAGTTCAAATAGCAGTTTAGAACTCCTATTTCAACTTCACATTTGGCTTTACAATGTGCAATGAACCTTGTTTAAAGTCACTATTTCAAAAAAAGGAAAAAGGGAAGGGAAAGGGAGAAGTTCCTAGACCTAAGCTATGAATGAATAGTAATCATGGAAGCTGCTATAGTAGACAAACTTCCTAAATTGAGTTTTTCTTCGCTAAGAGGAACCTACAGTAACACAAAACCAGTGCAATCTTCTAAGGACTATAGATTTTTAGATTGCACACACACATCATGAACATGCAATTGAACTAAGTTGCAGCAATGAAGTAGGGAAGCTCAGACTAGCTTTACTAAGTGATTCATCATCAACAACCCACTACAATCATGAGCTAGAAAATCATCAAATACTGTAACAGCAAACACCATTATCAGTTCCACTCAAGCAACTAACAACTAAAACTAATTGGGAAGTAGAACTATGTATGCATAATGAAAAAATTCAAGAGAAACACCCATAAATCAAGCAATATTGCTCTCTATTGCTGCAGAATTCCTTTACACCAACTCTCTAACCATTTACAAATTAGGGGGGGACCCCTATTTATAGTTTTCCAAAGCCCAAATGAATGGCTAGGATTGAATTACATTGTGTGGCTCATATTTGATTACACTAGGGTTTCACCTACCCCTCATTATATAGCAATTTAAAAATACATTCCTTGTCTTTTCTCTCTTTTTTCCTATAGTGCCTTGAGTGTTGTAGCAGTTTTGTCATTTAACTGATTGCTCTTTTACTATAGAAAAACTGCTTGAAGGCTGCCTTTCATTTGATGTGTTTGCAGCATTCCTTGGTCAATCAGACATGTCTTGCTTACAAATTTACATTGTTTTGAAATATATTTAGCTATCCCTAATTTGATGAGGCAGTGTCTGATGGATTTTGATCATCTGACGAAGAACAAGACAGACCCTCCTATATTCTTGGCATTAATTTCCTTTGGCACGATATATTTGTTTGTAGGTTATCCTTGATGAGTTGATTGTGATTTAGCCCCCTTTAAGTGTATCATTTGTGCATTAAAATCTTCCCCTTGGCTTGGCTGCATGGGCGATCTTTGACTATTGTTCCCTTTGCAAAATTGGTAAGTAGTACACAACTCTCTTTTATCTCTGATTTTAACAAACAACCTTTTAACTTCGTGTTATGGATTTCCTTAAGGTGAACTATCTAGGTCTTCACTTTTATGGAAACTAGGTCCCCTTTGGCATAGATTTAATAGACTCAAATCTCCATTAGTGGACTTCATATACTAACTCCCATGGCCCATCATCTATAACTTAAATTCTCTTGGGAAGTCCTCATGCATAAGTTGCAATGAACATCGGTATGTCGGTTACCTCAATAAGCCTTTGATTGGTTCCCCCCTGCATGGAAAATAGAATCAATCACACTTGTTAAAACACAAACTAGTGCAATCATTAATAAGAATCTTTGGATTTCATTTTAAGTTCATATTTGAGTCATATTATACCCTTGTTTACATCATTCCCAAAATTCCCTTTAAACAATTTCCATCATCGAGGGGCTCATGCCATTCCCATTTCACAACTTAAATTCATCACTTTAAGCATGCCCTCCCCCTCTCTTATGAAACTATCATCTTTAAATCTCTTGGCTCCACCTCCCTAATAATCTTGTGTATATTAATGTGAAGGGCGTCCTTTGAAACTGGAAGCCTCCTTTACTCGTACGAATTCCTAAATGTCTATAGATTATCATATTTAATTTTATACACTGAAATCCATTTCCAATTGTAAAGCATTCATTCCACTTGTTCCTACCTCCAAGGTCTGACATCTATTTTTGCATAGGGTGGGTTTCGATAGAAGAATCTATGTTAACCATACCTCCCTTATATAATCTTACTACCTTGTGGGCCAGGAGGTATCTCACATCATTCGTGGAGAAGGCCACTCAAGATGTTAGCCAAAGATTGTGTGGTACATGCTCGTTCAAATTCTACAGCAACCAGTCTACCTTACTCACCATGGCTTGTGAATCCTTCGAATGAAGAAATGGAAGTTTTCACTAGCCATGTGCAAATGCAATCCCCCTCCCCTCGCTAAGAAGATTTTCATCACACTTGGGAGTGAAAATGGTGGATTAGGGAAAGCCACTTAAACAGTATCGAAGGTGGTGGACTCCACATGAGTGATAGTCATTGCTACTTGGGATGCAGGTGGCGAAGTGTGGGATGCCGCCGCTAGGACACCGCTGGGGTTACAGAAAAATTGGCAATGGACACCCGCAGCCCCGTCCCTGTAGACGTCCCTTATGACTCCATGCTTTGTTGCGGAGGCAATGATTAGCTTCTGTGTTGAATGAATAATGTTTCTATGCATGTCGAGATACTTAGATCAGTGACATGGTCATCCTCCCATCAAGCTAGTGATTGATAGTTAATTATGTTCGCGTGAGGGTGACTAGCTCACCCTTCTACTGACCTTACCCCTCCCATAGTGGAAGGGCACATATTTTTTATATGATGTCCAGCAACCTTAGGTGATCAAATTAATTCCTAAGCATCTCAGATTGTTCATCTGACAACATCTGTTCATTCAGATGTTCATGCTCACACCACCATCGTTGTGCCATGTTTTACTCACCCATTTATGATAATGTTTCAGTCATGATACAACTAATAGTGCTATACAATAGGCTAAATATGATTTATTCTTCTGCCCCACCTTGCTCACATCCTCCAGTGATTGGGTGGATTTTTGACCATTTCATAGGATATAAACATTGCTATTCTCATCTTGACGGCACTAGGAATGAAGTCGGCCAACTCACCAACCATCCCCCTGGGCATGTGCAGGATCATGGTATGCCAAAAAGTGGCAATGGAGAAAAAAATACGTGTTTCTACGACTCAAAAACGCAAAATGACAAACTTCCCCCATCTGACCCACAATTTACATTATGGTAGATTTTTCATCAATGCCCCTGACCACTTTCGGCCTACATTGAGTATCTATGGTCGACCTAATGATCCCTTCCTATCCAACTCTCATTCAAAGATATCAATGTTGTGTTGATAAAACTCAAGGTGGGAATGCAAGATTTGTTCGTTTACCTCTTCTAATGATGCTTGATGACGGAAGTATATATATCCACCCTTTGAAGGTGATGGCCCCATCTAGACCTACAATTATGGCCTTTTTAAATAATCGTTATCATCATCCCTCATTTTTATGCCTCTGGCTAATTGAAGGTTTCAATTAAATCATGATACAAAAGAGGAATTTCAAATGCCATGACGCCTAGCTAGACACCAACTCGTTTATCATTATAGTCTCTATGTTGAGGAAGGCCCACGATGTCAGCCAAGATGATGTAGGCCCTAAGGGTGAACAAAACACAGTTGCCCACTCTTGAAAGTCTGCACGGGAGGTAGTACATTGAAGGCAACTGTGTGGATGTTATTAGAAAACAGCCATGAGGTTGTGGAATCCCACCAACGAGTTCCCATTGAGCCCCAACTACCCATAGGGAGACCATGCCTTACAAACCTCTAAAATTATAGGAAAACCATGTCTTATACAACACATAGCATAATTGAACAACATACATTCAATCACAACCAATGATGTTACTGTACTTGCTCCAAGATTAAGAAAATGCAGGCCAACTATCAATGAATGTCACAGTGAGGATAGCTCACAACCCACTAGATATTAATATTGGTGCGGTCATCTGAGGTAAAGGGCTTTGAGGAAAGAACATTATTGCCCCAAATGATGGAGGTGACAACAATCAGTTCGGCGGGACCCACACACACAGTTGTCATGTGAACGAGAGGCTAGGTTGTGTGGGGTGGTTAGTAGTGGAGGATCGGTTCGTAAAATGGGGATGACTAACATCGTTCAGGAGGGTGAAACCCACAACCTCCACTGGCCTCCTTTAACATTTTTATACAGTTATGCCATTTATATTTGTATTCTTTTAATGTTTTCCCATAGGACCCTCATTGATATTCCAACTTTGCTCATATTTTCTTTAATTCGCATTTGTTGGAGATCACTATTAGCTTATAATGTATGAAGGTTCCTTTTAAAAGAAGCATCTGTGGATAATGTGGACCACGCAAGAGAAGAAGCTGGTGGATAGAAGGGCGTGAGTTGCAGGTACAGGAAAGTCATTTTGACAACAACCATCATTCACGGCCAACCCATAGTCGAAACTCGCAGGCGTTGCTGATGCAAGGAAAATATTCATAGGCACTGCCATTAGTAATGCAAATAGAGATAGGTGAGAAGGCATGATGGGATGGTCATAGAAACGGCACCGTTGAGGGCATGGATCCCTGCACGTGAACTCTCGCAGGTCAACCTCCACATTGTGTGAATTATATCTTTCGAGGCAATGGTGTTTTCTTGAAATGCTTCACGATCTAGCCCTAAGCCTAACCATAGTGCACCCATCATTGAATTGGCCATTAATTGACACCGCTCGTGTGGAGGAATAAGATGGACCTAAAGATGGTGGTAGTATTACCGCCCTACAAAGATGACATTGGCTTCCTGGTTCACCCCATTGATGACTCCTTACTTTCTGCAGATCAAACAGATCATACCATAATTCTTGACCATGGAGGATCCCTTCACTTATGTGTCATGTATTTCTGAATAACTGCACTCGCAAGTAATAAGTCATGGTTTGACATTATTGATCAAGCTTTAGGAAATGCTTCTCCTGCATATTTACTATAGCGACCTTGTGTGCATAACTTGGCTTGATCAGTTACACTCCTTCATATAGCTGCAATGAAAGCACCACCTTGGAGGGTCATTGGTATGGTGGAGCCCGAGTCCTAGGGAACCACCCATCATTGAACCTCTACATTTGTTAGTTGTTAATGGGTAGGTTGTGATATAAACTAGCTAATAATCCTTTTGAACGTGTGCCACCCAATCAGTCTTTATTTTGGGCTTTTTCTATGTTAATTGAGCTTACAGGAAAGTAAGGCGATGCAGTAGTGTGGTAGTGTAGAATAGGGAGCCTATTGCAAACCATGGCTCAACAAATTCTATTATTTTCCATCCCATGTCCCTACTGGAGTGTCACTATTTGATCTGATTTAGGATCTAGACTAATTGCATTTGAATGCTTAATGTTTACAAATCTTTAAAATCCAAATTACATAAACGAAATTAACACATTAACATGGTTAATTAAACAGAAATAGTAAAGTGATGAAATAGGAATAGGAGAGAGAGAGAAGAGAAATGCAAATGGAGTTGATAACAGAGTTCGTCATTGAAAATGACTACGTCTCTGGGTCCTCTCCAAAGAGCGGCTGATCCGATTAATCTCCAGAAAATGATTACAAGATCTTCCGCCTGATACAAGATTTATGTCTCCTTGGATGATAATGAATTACAAAATAAAATCCTTCTCACGTGCAACAAGCTTCACTAAGCTTCAAATTCATAAGGATAAAATTCACTATCAAAAGTCCTAACTCTCACTTGGAAATCTTCTCACAATTCTCCCAAGTACAAAACTTAGTTCACAAAAAATTCACTTCCCCTTACAATGCCAAGTATCCCCTTTTTATACAAAAATTAGCCAATATGGGTCATACCCATGGGATTTGTACAATCTCCCATTTACAAATAATAATCTTCATAATATCCCTATTTATAGAGATAATCCTTCAAAAATCCCCCTTTACAATATGAAATATTTAAAAATCTCACATAATCCTCCTTTAATATCCTTTCAAAAATTCTAAACCCCTTATTATTTCCTTAAAAATACCTTTAATAATCTTTAATATATTAAAGCCCCTTTTAATTTTATCAATCGGGGGCTTTTAAAAGATACTTTTAATCTTACGAGATTGTGGTTATTTAATTATAGGGGTTGATTTTTAAAATTATGGGAGAAATTAGTTTTTGGGAGTTATCAAAACAAAGTTGTCTCCTTTCTAAATTTTCTAAAAATTTGCTAGTGCAATGGTTAAGGCGCTTGCATGGGAATTGGGTGGTTAAGGGTTCAAATCTCTTGACCTCTTTTTAAGGGAATTTGCATTTAATATTGCTTTAAATAAGTTTTGTTCCCTTTAAATCTCTGAGGATCTAGCTTAGCTTAATGGTAAAGGACAAAATTAGTGTGTAGGAGGTTGGGGGTTTGAATCTCCCCAACCCATTTTTGCTAAAGGAAATAGCAACAACCATCCACTACCAAGGTGCCACGTGGCATCCAACCATTGGACCATGTGGCACAATATTACTCACCTTCAACTTGCCATGTGCCAGCATAACACAGGTCCATGTAGTGCCACATGTCAACATATGACTGGCCCACTCCATGCAACATGTAGCACCAAGAAGGGGTCACATGTCAATGTACCATTGGCCCATCTCGCTGACTGAGCATACTGATTGTATGTTGATGTCATCAGTCAACTATAAACTTTGACCATTTGTATCTCGAGCATATGACCTTCGTTTTGCGTGAAATGAACATCGACGGAAAGCTCTCGATGAGCCCTTCGCAATGAGACTAGTGTTGACCACTTTCAGTGAGTGAATTTTGACCTTTTCACTGACCTGAGCCTTAAGTTGACCAAGGTTTGACCGAGCATAACTCGGGCTCCGTAGCTCCGTTTGACTCCGTTCAAGTTGCGTTGGAGTCAGAATTCCAAATACTTTCTGATGAAGATGTTTTTGGAGAAAAATGAGGAACTTACAAATTTGACAAAAATCCTCCAGATCACTATCCATATTGCATAGCCTATAGCCCTCGAGCTCTCTTACTTTCATTTTTATTTCCTCTAGTATCGTTAGTGGAAATTTGGTTCATGTGTCAAGATTTCTATGGCATGATGGTCTATTTGGCATTCTAATCATTCTAGTTTGTGTGGTGTTGCTTGTCTTCACCATCCAATCCTTCACATAGGCTTATAAGTATTTTAATCAACTACAGTCAAAGGTCATGAGAACGCCACAGGAGGCAGCTTGAAGGAAGTTGTTTGAATGGAATTATGGGTGTCGGACCCCACATGGAAGAACCTCGTTGAAGGAGTTGCGATCAATAGGCTATGGGAAGAATGTTTGAGGAGGTCGTTTAAGAAAATGGCATAAGATGGGAAAAAACCTATATTGTGGGATCCACATAGACAGTTGTCATCAACGCCAGCCTTGGAATATCATTTCTTTTGTAAAATGAAAATCTCAAGCACCATCCTCATATGCCATCATTTTTAAAATGAAAAGTTGCAATGTATGGCAACATCCCATTAAGTAAAGATTCCCTTTATGCTTTGAACAGGGTGACACATAAATGGATAGCAAGCATGCCAGTTGCGGAAAAGTCGTTAAGAATGTCGTTTGGGAAGTGTCAAGAGAGTGGTGATGATGGAGAGTTGTGGTCCCATCGAGTGGGGAGGCGGAAAAGGGTTGTCATGTGTGAAACGGGACTATGATGATAACCTCCTGTAGGCGGCGGCCCATAAGGACAAACCCTCCAATGGGTTGTGACTCACGAGTCTTCTTGTGGACCTTAAGGTTTGGTAGTAAGGAAATGGTTTATGCGGGACCCACTCAATGGGGCAACATGGGAACTAAGTTGTTTAGAGAAAGGTGGTCGGGTGAAGGCAAGTTGCACACAAAGACCCATGATTGTTTAGGACTTAAGAAATTTTGAAGTACATTGGCTCAAGTTTACTTCGGCGATAATAGTGATGAGGATGACAATACATAATGCAAAGCTTGCCAAGCGAGTAGGGTGGCGGTCAAGGGTCATCTGTCATCAAAGTAGCGAGACGAGGATTGAAACCCACATGGGGTGGCCCACGACTGTGGGCGTGTGAAGATCAAAGGACACAACAACAAAGACAAGTGTGGGTTCCACACATCGAGCAGATGCTGGGACTTGGTTGTCGATGAACGATGGAGTGCAACGATGAACGATAAAAGGTAACCCACGAACGTGGTTTCACCAAGGCTAACAGGCGCCGGGCAAAAAGCAAACAGAATCCCACAAGACTGAGCTCATAAGGTAAAAATGGCTACGTGAAACCTAGTTGGGTGATTTTTGCCAATATGAAATTGATCATTTTAGGACTCATGACCAATTTGGGCTTGCAAACTAGGGTACGCAATGTGATACAAGAGCAAAGCAACCCACCAAGAGTGAAAATGACCCGTCAAGACCAAAAAGAGGGGGTCCCCATCTTTGGCGAGGTGGTTGTGCAAAACATGCACAACACCTCACACATCACCATGCTAGCTTCCATGTATTCTACCTCTATAGAACTCAAAGCCATGAACTTCTACTTCTTGTTGTACCAAGAGACAACTCCTGGTCCCAAACTTAAGCAGCACCCTAAAGTGCTTTTCCTATCCATTGTACTCCTTACCCAATTTGCATCAGTATAACCTATCAACCTGATACCATCACCTCAATCATATCTAATCCCATACTTGATTGTACCATGCAAAAACTACAGCACATTCTTTGTCATTGTCTAATGCACTCTCTTTGGCTCAAACATGAAAGTTAAGAGAGTTTACTACAAAGGATATATCTAGCCTGGTGTTGACCAAATACATGAGAGATCCAATCAACTACATGTATAAGGTAGGTTCTACATCCTTCTCCTTGGATGAGTCTACCTTCTTCCAATTTGTGATCATAGGATTAGAGATGGCTCTACAATCCTCCATCTCAAACCTCCTCAAGATTTCAATGCAATGTTTCCCTTGTCCAAGGAAAATCTCTCCATCTTTCTTCCATACCTCCATTCCTAGAAAGTAGTGCATAAGCCCCAAATCCTTCATCTCGAACTCTATTGCAAGGTCCCTCTTGCACTCCTCTATGAGCCCCACTGAACTTGTTAAAAACAAGTCATCTACATATAGAACAAGAATGAGAACCTAACCCCCAACCACCAAGTAGTAGAGGTTAGCAACTGCTTCACTCTTCATGAAGTCCATTCCCTACATATATCTATCAATATGCTCATACCACACCCTGGGGTCTGGCTTGAGTTCATACAAAGATCTCTTTAATCTGCACACATGGGTTTCACTACTTTGTGCTACAAATCCCTCTAGTTGTTCTATGTATACCTCCTCTTTCAATTCACCATTAAGAAACGCCATCTTGACATCCATTGATGGATCTTCCATCCCATTTATGTTGCAAGTGAGATCATAACTCGTATAGAAGTATACCTAGCCACTCGAGTGAATGTCTCCTCATAGTCAATTCCCTCCTTCTGAGAGAACCCCTTTTCCATGAACCTTGCTTTTTATTTCTTGATGCTACCAATAGCACCGTGCTTAATCCTATAGATCTAGTGTGATCCAACCACTACCCTATCTTTCAATCTAGGCACAACCTCCCACACATCATTTTTCACTATTGAGGTATATTCCTCAACCATCGCATCTTGCCACACTTGTTGTTGTGTGGACTTCTGATAGCTGGAAGGCTCACTATCTACCAACTGAATAACTAATTCCATATATTCATTATACCTGGCTGGTTGTCTCTGTTGCCTACCACTCATCCTAGGAGCTCCCACAAACTCCTAATTATCCCTATGTGTCAGTTGGTTCCTATTGCCAACTATAGAGGATGAAGTATCAACCTCCATGTCTTCCAGATGCATCTCTTAGATCTGTTGCATCTATTGCTCCATACTCTGTGAACTCTCAGTACCTGAGCATGTGCTTGTACTAGTATTTGTACTCGAGCTTCACTACCCCTAATCTAATTGAACAATCCTTGGAGCTTCTGCTGGCTACTCACTCTGATCATCTACTAGAAAATATCTGGACCTCCTAAATTCCTTGTCCTCCATGAACTTGACATCATGCCTAACTATAATCCTCCTGGCCCCTAGAATAAATATCTGATATACCTTTGAGGTTTCACTATACCCAAAAAAGTACCCTCTCTTTGTAGTCTGATCTAACTTAGAACATATAGGCCCTGGAATGTGACAATGTGCCGAACTCCCAAATATCTTGATGTGGTTGACATCTAGATTCTTCCCTAAGAATTCCTCCTCTAGTGTCATCTTTCCCAATACCTTATGTGTAACCCTATTTTGTATGTATATTGTTTTACTACATGCCTTTGTCCATAAGTAACGTGGCATATCCTAGTCATACATCATATCCCTTGTTGCCTCCAATATGGAACGGTTCTTCCTCTCAGTAACCCCATTTTGCTACGAGTTGTAAGGAACAGTCCACTATCTCTTGATTCCTTCCCTAGTACATAACTCTTGGAACTCTTTCCCTTTGTACTTGCCTCCACTGCCTGACAGAAGAACCTTTTTCTTCCTTCCTGTCGAATTCTCCACAAGAGGTTTGAACTCTTGGAAACAACAAAAACCTCATCCTTGGTCTTCAAGAAGTATATTCAGGTCTTCCTGGAGAAATCATCAATAAAAGTAACAAATTACTTGTATCCTCTAAGAGACTTTGTCGACATTGGTCCACATATGTCTGAATTTACTAGATCAAGAACACCCTTAGATTTGTTGTCACTCCTTGGAAAATTTGCTTTCACAAACTTCCCCAACATACATCCCTTGCATACATCATCATGCTCTATGCTCACCTCTAGAACACCTATCATTGTCTCATGAAGCAATTTAAGTGCTCCATGATGTATATGGCCCATCCTTCTATGACATAGCTCTCTTTGATCTCTAGAATTACTATTGCTCATCAGTGCCTTATGAGTATCAAACTGCAACCTATAAAGTCGACCGCTCCTAACTCCAATAATTGTGGGTGATTTCTAATCCTTATGCTTGATTAACATATTTTTCCCTCTAAAGAGTACATTGTAACCTTTATCCTAAATGATGGATACGAAAATCAAATTCATACCCAAGCCTGGCACATGTAACACATTATGAATGGGAATCAACTTGCCATTCTCCCTATGAAATAGAATAGTCCCTTTTGCAACTAGATTGAGTTTGGACATGTTCCCCATAGAAATTTGTATTCTGATGTCCTCCTCCTTATAACTGGAGAAGTATTCTCTAACTCATGTCATATGAAATGATGCCCCACTGTCTATATACCAAACACTCTGTGAGGTTGAGCTAACCATACAAGCTATGAGTGCAAATTCATCCTCCATTCTACTAGAGAGCTCATCTACACTTGTTGAAGTTGTTGTTTGCTTCTTGCCTCTCTTTTTTTTCTTCTTCCTTTGTAGGAAATCGCTGATATAGTGACCAAACTCATGACAGCCATAACACTTGATCTTAGACAAGTCCTTCTTACTTTGTGGATTTGTTCCTTTGCTAGACCCCTTCTTCACTTTCCCTTTTCCTACTAGGGCAACGATTTCATGTTTTGCCTCACTTTTCTGACTCTTAATATTGGTTCCACTGACAAGACTTAGTCTAAGCTCTTCCTAAGTGAAGTCACTCCAAATTCGATCCCAACTTGGTAAGGTGTCTCATCCATTGATAACTTGAACAAATACATCCCACTACTTAATAAACCCATTTAGGGCTATACGTACTAGCTTGTCATCATCTGGTTTATCTCCAATAGCTACCAACTCATCCTTGACAAGTCTAAGTCTGGTGAGGTAACTTGTAATATCTTCTCCCTTGTTCATTCGGGTATTCCTGAACTTTTCTCTGAGAATCAGCTTCTGGTTAGTGGTAGCATTTTGGTACAGATTTAGAATGGTGTCCCACATCTTCTTCATTGTATCTAATTCTGCAATATCTAGAACAATATGGTCCTTGACACCATCAAGAATCAGCCTCCTCACATTGGCATCTTCCTTCTTATATGCTAAGAGTTGTGTTGGATTTGTAGGTACAACTACAACATTGGTCACATATTCATTGATACCATTCTCTTCCAGCAATAAAGAAATTTTGGCTTTCTAGACACCAAAATTTGAGGCTCCATCCAATTTGTATTGATCTCTTAAACCTATTGAGGCCATCTCAAAAGAAAATAATAATAATAATAAATAATTATAAAGAGGTAGAACTAGGTTTTATAAACCCTCAATTTTCCTTCCTGCGTTGAGCCTTTTTTTCCCTAAGATCAGCTATGATACCATGTGAAAATTCTATTACAGTTATTGATTATTAATCTCCTATCTAATATATATTATTTGAATATTAAAAATTAATTCACAGCAAATATTGAAAAATAACACAACTACAACTTCACAAATAAAACCACAAGAATATGCATGTATACATCTAAAAATGGTCACGGTTAATCAATCTTGTTAATTAATTAAATATAAACTATTTAATTAATCTTCTAAAGTCATCTACATATAAATAAATTTAATTATTTATTTATATTGTTCACTTTTATAATTCTTCTACCTTAATTAAATAATTAATTTTATTTTATTTTATCTATTTATATTAATTATCATGTTATTCTAAATTTGAATATTTGAATTCAAATAATGGAATATTCCTCCAAACACCCTCTTCATCTCATAGTTAAATTAAATATTATAAATATTTAATTTAATACCTTTTCTCACTCCACACATAATTAAATATTTTAAATATTTAATTACCTTCTAAATTCATCTCTCACACATAATTGAATATTACTTATTTAATTATGCAAATTTCTAATTTCATCCTCACATATAATTAAATAACTTTATTTATTTAATTATGAAATTCATTCTCAACTCATTCTTCAAATGGCAACCTTCCTTTTATTTTGAATGAGAAAAATTGAAGAAGAGGAAACCTTCTCTCTCACTCGACTTTCAAAAATCTCTCACCGTTCATTCCGACAAGCTTGATCTGAATCGTTGATCACAAACAGCCAATCAGGTTCTTTAAAAAACTCTTTAAATACATGTGCAAATCCAAGCATTGGTTACACATGAACACGAACATGAACACACATATGCAATTACACTTACGCATTTGCAATTACGCTTACGCATTTGTATCTTTAGCATTTCAGCAATATTCATATCTTAGCAATAATCTGATCATAGCATAGCATAATCTTGCATTTTAGCATAGTATGCATTTTTAAATCCCATTCTCTAGTAGCCCATTTTGTTGAGATTTGGCATTCCAAATCTGAGAGCAACATGAACCAACGAAACGCTAGAGATAGAGAGCAATAGAACGACTTCGAAGAAGCTACCATAAAGAGTTTGTTTAATTTCCTTTCAGTTTCTTTGATATAACGTTTTATTGATTGTGTTTTGAATTCATTATGATAGTCATATTTTCATACACAGATAAAATGGTGCCCTGCCCTGAATTTGACCTTTTTCTATAGAGCACTTTGATAGGTTTCCGCATTCTGGAGTTCGGCCTTCGAAAAAAAAAAATCGGTGTTTTAGCACATTCAATACTTTCTACAGCGCATCTAGGGATTTGATTCTTCTGTTTTGTAGGTTTTTTTTTAGCGCATCTGAGGACTGTTTCGGCACTTCTAAGGGTTAATCTAGAGCATATGAGGGACAGAATAGTGCATATAGTCTTATTTCATTTAGAGTTAAATCTGCATTTAATTAAAGTAGTGTATTTAAGAACTGTTTTAGCGCATTTAAGAGTTAAATTAGTGCATTTAAGGTAGATTATAGAGCATTAACTGATGTGTCAGTTAGAGATTTAAATATGTATTTAATTAAAGTAGTACATTTAAGGACTGTTTTAGCGCATTTAGGATTTTTCTGTAGCGCATTTAGGGTCCTTTTCAGCGCATCTGTAGTTTGTTTCTACGCATATATTATCTGTTTCGGTGCATCTGGGGTCTGTTTCGGCGCATCTGATATATGTTTTGAAGCATATATTGTCTGTTTCTGCGCATCTGGGTTGTAACACAAAAATAAGATTCTGAGTCTAATGCATTCTGCAGATAGAATCTTTTCTGGTTTAAAATGAATCAATCTAGGATAGTCACCACACTTTGATCATGCAATTAAAATAAACCCCATGTCTATTGTGAAGCAATATCTTCACTTAGCTTAAATCATTATGATTTGGTGCATTAAAATGAATTTGTTTACTCTACTTGATTGTGCTTGAAAGTGGTAGGTTACTATGCTCTCACCCTATACAAACTAGGTGATCAGAAAGCCAAACCCACTTCATCCCTGTGTAACCCCTATGTAATAACCAAAGTATCCTCTCCCCTTATGCAGTAATGTGATCTTGGGTGTAAGAGAAACGAGTATTGCCTATAGAAATTAGGCCTGCCTGGGGATTTCATCACCCCAACGCAACTCAAACCACTAATGGAGCTAAGGCCAAGCTACCCCCGACCGGTATACAAATGTGAATCTTAAGGGAAAACCTAAGATTACGAGCGCGGATGTGTCATACGGACAGAGTAGTACTCCCATAAACCCTGTTGAGCTTAACCTCTTCAGGATGGAGTGCCACCTAAATTGGTGATTAATCTCTTTCCCCATGTATGGCCACTCGAACAGGGGTCCTGAATTAAACACCATTGTTTAGTAAACCAAAAACCTTCTATTTGCTAGCGCAGCACCGGTCGATGTGAAGGCATCCACACTTTCGCAATCTATAGTAGAGGTGATCAATCTGCCATGGGAGTTTCATGGGGGTTGGAAGCTTGGTTGGCCTAAGAAGAGTGTGCACTGTAAGGGGGAGCCCATGCAGCTAAGCTTCTGACTTCACATGCTACCAATATGTGGTTGGGGAAACCCGCATGGAATCTAGCGGATATTGTCCTAGCTTTACCATAGGATGTGCTTTCTTTATCTATGTTTGGTTACATTCCATTTAATTCAAAGTGTTTGTTGTTTTTTCTTTCACATTAATTCAAATAAAAGATCATCCAAAATGAACATGAAAAACAACAACTGAAATCATTCAAAAACTATTCGTATCTTTGGTCCAATAAGCATACTAATATTTCTCCCATGCTTAGAAAGTGGAAATCAACAAAATTTGTCAAGAAATCAATTTCCACTAGGATCAAGAAACCCAAGGAACATTTGGGGTACAATAAAACATTGCAAAAAAGGAATTTTTTGTACAAAAGTCGACACATCTTCCTTCATTACCGTGGATTTCTTCATAGATACCAATATTTTTTTAGGGGATTCACTGACGAGTATGTTGTAGAGCCTTTGGATTCTTGAGCTTATTATCAAAGATTCTAGCTCTATCTCAACGACATAATTTTAATCAACCTCTTGACTTTGACAATATACCACAACTTTCTATAGAATATCCTTCACATCCCAATCAAATCCTTCAGTGATTTTAAAACCTTTCTTTGAAAACAAAGATCAAATCTTTAAGAGTGCACGTTTCAAAAAAAAATCTAATTATTGATTCAACTTCCCCAACAAGATTCTGACATCCTTCATCATTGGAAGCCACAATCAAAAATTAGGAACATCTTTGATCATATCATAGGATTCACATCTTATCAGATCAAGATATCATCATCATTGCACTTATCAGAACTGTGATCTAAGTTTAGAAGGATTCTTAAAAATCATATGCCTATCTCCACAATATCTCGATACAATAAATTGAAGGACGAAATCCAACAAGAAGGTCATACCCAAAACATTCAAGAAGAAGGTGAAAGCAGTAATTCTCTTTACAATATAAGTCGTAATCCACTTTTCAACAACAACATGCATAATAGAAAAGAAAATCCATTCCACCACTATAGAGACATGAGAAAAACCCATATAGATAGTGATGATGAACGAGATGAGGAACGTCTTAGAGAGGCTAAGCAAGATCCTAAATTTCACAAAGCCATAGAAAAGATCTTGCAGCGCGATAAAGAAAAATATTTCCTCTATCTAGCTGACCAAGGAGCTAAATTGCCTCATGACTTTGATACTGAGAAATTGAAAAGCAAACCTGAAGAAACACCCCTATCTAATATTAGTGCTTTGAATCAAAAAATTAAGGCACTTCAAGGACAAATTAAAGAGTTACAAGGGGGAACCACAACAAAGAAATATA